>OX596073.1:60559811-61759811 GCA_951394005.1 Protophormia terraenovae
ATAATGAAGTGTATGTATAACTCAGACAATTATACTCTTAAGGATATAAAATCCATGTTATTATTAGTATCTCTAAAATTAGACGAATTACAGATTTATAATTCCCTTTTATTGTTTTTACAGGACCCAATTGTTTAGTTAATATGCTAGGAAATATATAGTTGGCATATCATCATTTGTATTAAGATTCTGAAATGTATTGTTCAACACCAAACATGGCAACATATGTCCAGTTGCCCTAATATACAGTTCGCCCTCAAAGATTTTACTGGTGCCAGTAACGATTAAATGCTTTTATGATTTAAAAAGGATAACAACATTTGTCGTGAACGCTTTTAAAGGTTGTGACTGAAGTTCAAAGTGAAAGAAAAACAACATACTTTTAAACTACACCATTATGTATGACCATAAAATTTCGGGAAGGGGACTTATGTTAGATCAACACTTTTACTAAATGTAAAATAAAATATACAAATACAGAATAATGCGTTGATACTAACATCTACTTGATTTTATGCACTTTAGGGCGATTCTCGGAAGTGGTTTTATATGGGAGCTATGGTAAATTATGGACTGATTCGAATAAAATTTGGCAATGTTGTCTCTACTTACATAAAACTTATTTGTGTCGAATATTAACTTTATACTAACATCAGTATGGAATTTATGCACGTTAAAGTGATTTTCGGAACAGGGGTTTATATGGCAGCTATGGTTAATCGTGGACTGATCTTCATAAAATTTGGTACAAAGACTTCTTTGCATCAAATTTCATTAAAATATTCTTATTTTTATGGCATTTTTGAGTGTTGAAACTCAATTCCGGGGGGACATTTGTATGGGGGCTAGGCGAAATAATGAACCGATCACAACCAATTTCAATAAGCTTCGTCCCTATATCATAAAAGTCCCACGTCTTCAAAATTGCGACCTGTACTTTGTGCACAAGTTTACATGGACAGCCAGACAGCCGTCCAGCCAGCCAGACGGACGGACGGACGGACGGACATCGTTAGATCGATTTAAAAAGTGATTCTGAGTCGATTGGTATACTTTAAGGTGGATAACGTTTTCTATGCGTTAAAACGTTTTCTTAAGACATACATAATAGTCATAAAATATCATCTGACAGAATCAAAATATTTTCGAATTAAATGTGTAACTTCTGATCGGCTGGTTGAATTTGTGTGCAATTTGGTATAGGAGTAGAAAGAAGAGTACAATGTTAAGTTTGGAAAGGGGACCCCTCAGCTGCGGAGCTAAGGGGGCTCAAAGTAAGGTACGTCTGACATACAACATTTTTAATCGCATCACAGAAAATTTGTCTATAAAAATATGAAAACAAAACAAATTTAAGTCAATTTCCAACAATTTTCAGTTCATTATATCTATTTAAGAAAAATCAGTAATAATAAAATCAATTATTCTATTTATTAATATTATTTTGATGATAGAAGCAAAATCAATTAAAAATTAATTAATATAAGCAATTTCGTAATTGATGTCCATTTTTACTTTTTACTGTGTTGACAAATTTTTGTTTTTCGTCTAGGGTTTGGGGTCCGGGAATTCCCGGAAATTTTTCATCGGGAAATTTAAGATTCATGTAATTTTATAATTCTATAGCAGAAATTATTACTATTTGTATCGCCTCAGCGAAGATTTTACATTAATGTAAACACACTACTTACTAAAGGCATTTGTAGATGTTAATACAAAATATAAATAAAATTCGATACAAGTGATATTTTATATTATTGAAAAACATTTCATCGGCGCGCTGACTACTTTTTGACTACTTTTTACTAGGAAAAAACGTTTTATTTTGTCCGAATACACGAGTTTTTTAAAAAAAATATTCCTATAATCTTTTAAACATTTAATGATGTAGCATTTTAAAACTTCATTTAAATCTCATCTTGGCTCTAAAAGGTTTTTTCATATTTTTTTTTGTCAATATCTTCAGATTTTTTCGACATATTAAAGTTGAGTTTGTATCAAATGATTTTATACTATCTTAAAAAAACGATTTTGTAGTAAATAATTTTGAAATATGTATAAAAATTAAATATGTAAATATTTTTTTATATGAAAAATGAATAAGAAGTTTTCTTTTAACATCAGAAATAAATACCACTAATTTTTCAAAAAATTATTACAATTCTACTTTCCAAAATGTTAAAATGTGTAAATATATTTGACTACGAATGTATTCGTCTTGAAATGATTAACTGTGACTTTCAAATGTTAAGTGAAAAATAATTTTCATCAGATTTTCGAACACTATATCATTGGACCAAAAAATATAGTTGAGAACCAATTTTAAAAGTTTTTTAGATTTGTGTTTTAAAATTAAATAATACCCCAGCAAAAAACGATCAAGAGCTTCCAAAAAGAAACATTTTCACTACTTCAAAAGTAGAACAAAGTACATATTTTAGTTTTTTTTGGAATTACTTCCAAAAAAGTGAAAGTAAATGAATTTTAAGCGTGAAAAAAAGTTAATAATTTCTAAGAAAATTAAAATTTTACAAATGTTAAAGCATTTTTATTATATTTTAATAAGACAGAATTTTTGTTAAAAAATGTAATAAATATAGTTTTAAGAAATGAACAAGAAGTATAAAAGAATTCATGACTTTTTCAGCTATTTTTCAATTCCTTTTTTGCTTGGACGATAAGAAAAACTATTTATACTGCAATTTATGCCATAGATTAGGGTTTATATTTTTTATTTTTAAATTTTTAGCATAAAAAACTATTTAATATAAAAATCTGAAGTATACAGTTCTTAATTAAATATTAGAAATACAAATTTTTCATTCCAAAACGCCATTCACAAAAGCATGCTTCTACTGAATTAATTTATAAAAAAAATCATTAATTTTTGTTAATTAAAATATTTTGCAAATTTTTATATTTTTTTATATATATTTTTTCCTTTCATTAAATTCATTGTATCTTGTTTTTTAATATGTTTGTTCCCATACATTTTGGGTAAAGTGAGAAAAGACTGATGTTTCTATTCTGTTCAATATTTCGTTTTTAATTTTTTAGAAAATATTTTAATAAAGAAAATTAATAATATAACATTTAATACTTTCTTTAATACGTTTTTTGATATATATTATAGAAAATGAAACTCTGGTATTAATACAAAGTATTATAGTGTAAAACAACCTTAGGTTGAATTTAGGTTAGGTTAAATTGGTAGCTGCATGAAGCGAAGCTCACTTGGGTCCAGAATAGTTCCCGTTGTACCACCTTAACTAATCATAAATTTAATTTATAATGTTGTTTTATAGTATTGAATAGAAAAAATTACATTCTTTATAAGAAATCATTGCTTTTTTATTAAAATTGAAATTTCACGGGAATTCGAATTTTTTATTCCCGTTTCCCGGGAAAGCTCAAACCCTATTTCGTCCTATTTATCTCTTATAGTTTTCGATTTATGTGCGTTTGAATTTTTAAGTACCTCAATTGTGCATGTTCTTGGTCTAGTTTCTTTCATGTATGTCCTAGTATTTCAGACCAATTTTATTAATTCTGAAGTCGATATCTTTAAACGATTAAAAATTTGAAAATTGCTACTTTTTGTGTGTTTTTTTTTTAAGTATATACACTCTTTTTTTTATCTAAAATAGAATTTTCTGTAACAAAATATAATAATTTTATACTTTTCTAAAGGTATCTTCACAGAGATGACTTTAAAATAGAAAACAATCCCAATAACCCAAGCAGTCAAGGTACACACCCTCCCGAATTTTATAAGAAAGTTTTGACTTTACTAACAAGGATTTTATTACAGATAAAATATTTATAGTTAAAAAAAAAAAAAAAAATTTTACTTTAATTGCAAAAATCAGAAAAAGTATAAACTCAATATTTTTCACCTAAATTATATTGCTAGCTGACATAATTCTTCTTTACATAGAAAAATATTGAAATCAATATCTTTTATAGAACTGAAACTATGCCACTTTAAAGTTTAATAAGTCACGAAAACTATTGAGAGTCCCAGCACGTTACTTACAGAGAATATTTAGAATGGCTTCATCCTCCATATATTTTTTAAAATATTTAAAAATAACATTTTTTTGAGATTTTACCATTTTGATGTTGAGAAAAAATAATGTTATATGTCATATTAAAGGTAATTTTGATAACTTTAATATGACATCTCAATAAATCTTATATTATAAATATTTTGAAAGATATTTATAATTTTATGTATAAGACATTATACATTTATTTAGCTATTTTTTATTTTACACTTTCAAACCGCTATATTTCGTGAACCGCTTGATGAATTTATCTAAAATTTTGAATTAGTCTTAGTTTTGACGACCATAATATCTGTACTAAATATTAATTCGGAAGAGTTGAGCAAATCAGCTATTTGGTTTAAATGGAATGACTCTATAAGATCCAAGAATTTTTATTAGTAAAAGAGGACGTTTTGTTTGAATTTGAAGATTTTGAAAAAGAACGTTTTTGTTTTAAATATTGAAAAGATACGTTTTGGTGTGTATATATACAATGGCGGTCAGCTAATTAGCCCACCCGACCTGATTTTTTTGCCTTAATTTTCTTTTTCTAGAAAAAAGTTTTCAATTGTTTTATTACTTCAATATATTGATCATTATGTACTTAATTCATTGCAACCAAAACTTGCACTAATAAACTAACAATTTTCTTAAAAATATTGTTCTATAAAATATTCCTATAAAAATCAAGGGACAGCAAATTAGCCCACTTACATTATTTATTACAAAAAATCTAAGCAAGCTTTGAATAAAAGTATTTTTTGATATAAATTACAATTTAAAAATAAAATTACTGCAATTTTCGTGAAAAATTTCATATCAAAATTGGTTAAAATGCCTTAAATTTCGAATATTCGACATTTAATAAAAATCGCATAAAATATTAATCAAAGTATTGTGAAATTTTACAAAAACCTTAATAGTCCTTTACTTATGATCAACAATCATCTATAACATCGAAAGCAATACAAAAAGTTATATTCGTTTACTAAAATTAAGGTTTGATTTACTCCGCGAATTTAGAAGATCAAATAATCAGCATATAAGTATGAAAATCTTTTCCAAAAAAAGAATAAAAGTTGAAAAATCATTTTAAAATTGATAAACTATATGATAACATTTAATAGATATTATATCGATACTATCTGGTGCAAAAAATTGCTGGTAATTGGTATATGAGAAGTACTAAAAAGTTTTATTCTAGTTAAAAAAAAAGAGTATAAAATCTTAACTTAACATTGCAAAATTGAAAATAACTTTGTTTAAATCGTTCGTCTATGTAACTTATTGACAAATACTTTATGCATCTCATCCAAGCGGTTTTTTTATTAAATTCTTTGTAATTTCCTTAACTGTTATAAAGAACTTACTACATAGTTTTGGTTCTAGTAGATATTTAAGTACTTTTTAAAGTGTTTTTATTTGCCACAAATCTCTTGGTTCAGAGTTTCTTTGCGAAATTTGTGATTATTCTATTTTTGAAATTCGCAATTTAACTAAGTTTTTCGTTCCTTTGCATAGGGCTGAGGTTTTTGAATGATTTATGATACTTTGGAGTATTATTGACAATAATTTAATGATTATCGAACCTTTCGCCTATTTTCTTAATGGATTTAATCGATTTTGTCCAATATGTATGTGTTGTCGAATATTAGTATCTTAAAGTGTGTTTCCATGAAATCTTCCCACGAAAATTACCTTAAATTAATTAAAACGAATTTATACTTAGAAATTTATATTAAAAGAGAATATTTTCAAAGCTAACTTAGTTTTTTTTAATAAATAACGTTAGTGGGCTAATTTGTTGTCCCTCGATTTTTATAGGAATCTATATATATAAAAATTAATGTGTGTTTGTTTGTATGTATGTATGTTTGTTTGTAGTCTATAGCCGCCTAAACGGCTAAACAGATTTTCTTGAATTTTTCACAATGTGTTCCTATATGCCTGGAAGAAAAAATAGGCTACTTTTTATTTTGAAATTCCATGTGGGCGAGATGCCACGCCCACTTACTAAATAACTAAAGTAATATATCTCGGAAATTGGTAATACTAGAGTCCTCAAATTTTGCACAAACAACTTTGACACCTATATGAACAATGTGGAAAAAATAGGCGAATAGGGGGTGTGGCACATCCCACGCCTAATATTGCTTGTCAATACGAAATGCCGTAAATTTAGGAAACTATTACAGTTACATTTCCCAAATTTTGTACAATAAACTTAAGTGTCAATGTGAACATTTTGCGCAAAAATGGGCGGAAAAGAAATAATGGGCGTGTCATCTCTCGTATAAAGTTAATACCAAAATTTTTATATCTGGGAAACTATAAAAGTTAGAGAGCTCAAATTTTGTACGACTAGCATTAGCTTTCAATATGAATATTTTGGACAAAAATTGGTACACTAGCAATAGTGGGCGTGGCACCTACCATATAAAGAAAATATTAAATTATCATATCTGAGAAAATATAACAGTTAGAGTTCTAAAATTTTGTCGGAGCCACTTTGGTATCAATATTAATATTTAAGAAAAATATGGGCGGACTAGAAGTAGGGGGCATGGTACCTCCCATATGAATTAAATGCAAAAATTCGTATATCTGGGAAACTATTGGAGTTGGAATGCTCAAATTTTGCACAAAGAATTTTGACATCCATGAAAACATTTGTCTAATAAATTAGCGGATTATAGGGGATGCCACGCCCACATTTTATGCCCACTGTTTTAAAACTCTTAAACGGTTGCACCGATTTTCACGAAATTTGTCACACAGATAGTACCAGTGCCGCTGGTCATTATAGGCTATGTATAAACTGGGTTGGATGCCACGCCCACATTTTACGCCCACTTTTTAAAACTCTCAAACGGCTGCACCGATTTTCACGTAATTTTACACACAGATAGTACCAGTGCCGCTGGTCATTATAGGCTATGTATAAACTGGGTTGGATGCCACGCCCACATTTTACGCCAACTTTTTAAAACTCTCAAACGGCTGCACCGATTTTCACGAAATTTGACACACACTTAGTACCAGTGCCGCTGGTCATTATAGGATATGGTATGAACAAGGTTGGATGCCATGCCCCCTTTTTACGCTCACTTTTTAAAACTCTCAAACGACTGCACCGATTTTCACGAAATTTGACACACAGATAGTACCAGTGCCGGTGGTCGTTATAGGGGTTAGATGCCACTCCCACATATTACGCCCAATTTTTAAAAATCTCAAACGGCTGCACCGATTTTAACGAAATTTGACACACACTTAGTACCAGTGCCGCTGGTCATTATAGGATATGTATGAACAAGGTTGGATGCCATGCCCCCTTTTTACGCCCACTTTTTGAAACTCTCAAACGACTGCACCGATTTTCAAATTTTCAAAATTTGACACACAGATAGTACCAGTGCCGGTGGTCGTTATGGGCTGTGAAAGAACTGGGTTGGATGCCACGCCCACATTTTTCGCCCACTTTTTGAAACTCTTAAACGGCTGTACCGATTTTGAAGAAATTTGACATACAGATAGTACCAGTGCCGGTGGTCGTTTTAGTAAGAACTCGGTTCACGCCCACTTTTTAAAACCCCTAAACGGTAGCAAATGTTTGGTATTCCCTATTAGGGGGTAGCGAAGCGCACCGGGTTACGCTCGTACTTTATAATTTTTTGGAAAGTAGGCGTAGTTTTGCTTTATAAAAGACTATTTTTTTTTTGGTGTTTATATTTTTTTTATATTTTTTATTTTTGAAAAATTGCTAAAAATCGGTTTTCAATGATTTTTGCAGAAACAAATGACTGATATTTATTTTATACTTTACATAAGAAATAATACTGAAAATATTATGCTAACATGCTTTTCTGTGTTATTAAATAAAGGTCGTTTAAAAAATTTACTTTTTTCGTAAAATCTCCACTCCTGCATTCTTTGTTTTGCTGGGCGGGAAGCAGTTTAGTGTCACATTGTTCTAAATCTATTTTTTGTTATAATATCGTCAACAAATTTAAAAAAGCTCGCGTGATATTTTTTGTATCAATCAATAAAAATACAACTATTTTCTAAAATTCACCATTTTCGGCCAATACTGGATGTAGGGTGCAAACTTAAATCAATTCAAAATTTCTTTATTAACCACTTATGAAACCTTATATTTTGAAATATATATATATAAAAAAAAAACAATTTTTATTAACGGAACTTTGGGAAAAAAGTGAAAGAATTGTACTATTTTTTTTAAATAGCACATTTTTGTACTAATTTCAGAGTGCTGACTTTGAATATTTTTCACGTCTAAACGAATTGAGATAATCCAAAAATTCTTTCAGCGTATTATTTTTACAGAATATTTTTAAAAAATTTTTACCTCATATATCTCAGAATTTATTCCCGAATAAGTAAGTAAGTAAGGCGAGGCGAAAAATCAAAAATTAAAAATTCAAGTGTAGAGGGAAATAAGCTTATTTTTTCTTTGTCTTGCCAAGAACTTTACGGAAATATAAAAATCTTCAAAATAAGAAATTTTTCCAAAATAATAGAAATCTATAAGTTTTACAAATTCAATATTTATTTGGTACTTTTTTGGTACCCTGTGTATTTTAATGAGTACTCGCAAAATGTTACGAAGTAGTACGATAAACTAACAGACAATTTATGGTATAAATATTTGATATCATTTGTAATGAAATTAACATGTGAATACAAAAGAATTCAATTAACTGTAAACATTATAAAACATTACTATTTTGTTTGTTCAATAAAGGCCTGCCTGATATGGAATCGAAAAAGACGCCAAACCCTTCTTTGAAACTTCTATAAATAAATACCTATCAAAATTACTAAAAATACTTTGTAATTCATACTCATGCATATTCGTATTTGATTATCTGCTACCATCATTTAACCTTTTCATAAATCTCATTCTCATAAAATTTTTCCGCGCGCACATTAAAGCTTCTAGCATTAATTTTAATAACTTAGACCCACTTTAACATGATTTTAGTGATTATGTGCATGTGTATGTGTCTATGTATTTATTTTTCTCTACTTTAATTACATGACGATTTTTTTCTTTCTTAATTAGTTACAGTTTCCGATTTGAACAATCATCCAACCAACCAACCCATCCATTCATTCATCCATCCATCTACTTCTTTTTCTCCAATTTCTTTACAATCTTGTTGCTGTTTCTTTAGACAAGTCACTCCGTCACTCATTCTCTTATTTGCTCATTTAGTACTCGTACCACTGCTGTTTACTGTTGTTGTTTTTGAGGTTGATTTTGGGGGTATAAATGACTTTTTTTGATGTATTTCTTTATTGTTGTTGTTTGTTAAAGACCCTCATTAAAATTAACCGTTTTTTTGTTCATCGTCATCATCATAATTTTTTGGGTGATTCTCATTCTCATTGTTGATCTTTTTTAAGGTGATTTAAAACTATTACATTTAAATTGTATGATCTTAGTTGTATGAAAGTATTTGGCTTTATGTGCACAAGTGTGAGAGTTTTTATATAAGTAAATAGAGTTTTATTTTGTTATTCAATTTCTTGTGGGTATTTTTTTTTATCAATTTTATTATTTTTTTATTCGAGACCATAAGAATCTGTTCCGGATTTACTTTAATTACTTTTTAAAAGTTTAGGAAGTATTATTTTATTTCTTTTACGAAAAAAAAACATAAAAATGATTTGTGAAAAGAAAGAGAATAATCATGTAATTAAATAAAAACAATTTATGAAAACATTGTATAAGTATTGTAAAATAGTATTTTATACAGATAAACTCAGCATGTAAGATATTATTGATAAGACATACTGTGTTTCCAAAAGAAGTTGAATTTGTTTAAATCCTAAACATATCAAAAATTATTGATTCATTTAATAACATTTAATCAATTAATGTAAATGAAAATAACAGTTTGACATGAAAAGTAGATGGATTTATTTATATGGTAGCTTTTCCCGGTGCTCTTCGCTACCCCACTTTATGCGATAACTAATATTTCATTTACATGGGGGCCATATTTTATTTGAAATTATTTATAAAAATTGCTAAGACTTTCTGTAAACTACTTGAGATATGCGAAAATAACCTTCCTATTGCCCTATCCGTTTGGAGGAATTTTATTAAAAATTGATTCCTAACAATCATTTTCCTTAAAACGTTAAAAAACACATGTTTTGTTCATTAATATTTTTTTTAAATTCTCTGACTTTAGCGCCCTTTCGTAGTCACAAAAGTAATTATTAAAAAAAATTAAAAAATTGTCTTTTTAAATTGTATGAACTATATTGTTACCTTTCTAAAAACGTACACACAAAAAAAAAAAAAAAAAAAATATTTCAAATTAATTTTTAATAAAATTATTAACTAACTTCATATTGGAATTTAATTATATTATTTACGAGCGTAACCCGGTGCGCTTCGCTACCCCCTAATAGAGAATATCAAACATTTGCTACCGTTTAGGGGTTTTAAAAAGTGGGCGTGAACCCAGCTTTTGTTTTTGAGTTATAGCTAACTACCCTAATGTACTATTTTTACTTAGATTTTCGTTTTTTATTGGACAATAGAATATATTTGGTTGTTGTTTTCGATATGGCTTCGTCAAGATGTTGTTCGCTCAATCCAGATTATGGTAAATATATATTTGAAAAATATCGAAAACTATATCGGACTTTGTTAAAACTACGTATCATCAATACTTTAAAATAAAATTGTGTGGTCAGGACAAGCCATGAGTGCCTCATATTGTATGCCAGAAATGAGTGGAGCAATAATGTGCGTAACACCCATGATTTGGCGAAAATCTCGAAACCATCATGACGACTGCCATTCTGCAAATCGAAGGAAATGGTCATATTCTAATTTATCTTCTGATCAACAACCCCAATTGAAATCGCGAGAGGTACAACCTTATGATACAAATCTATAGTAAACTCTGATCTAGACTAAAAATTTAGCTTTCAGAACCTTAACGATTTAATCAGAAAGAACTAAATGACAGATTAGACAACTCGTGAAAGATCCTAATTTTGTCAAATTAATGACTGAAGTCGAATCCAGAGTTTAGAATTCATTTGAAGCTTTGGGTGGAAGATCGGGATCTTCGGACAATGGAAAAGCGTTATCAGTAACGTGACCAAACATCCCGCTTTTTAAACATCGATCCCGCCTAAAATATTTTTCCCGCTTTTTGGTAAGAAATCCCGCTTTTTAAACTCTAACAATTACTTTTTCTTATTTACATTTTCTATAACATTCCTACCAATATTTAAGTGTAACTAAAAATAATTTTTTCCACTGGAAGTTGATAATATTTTACAAGTCGTTTTTGATAATTGAGAGTTTTAAATATTTTATTACGCTGTTCATCTTCTCTACTGACTAATCTTAAATGTACTTTGTGTGTATTTTTTATACCCTACACCACCAAAGGTGGTTGGGGTATTATGTGTTTGTGCAGAAGTTGTAACCCAGAGAAAAAATCTTCGGACCCCCACCTTAAAGTATACCGTTCGACTCAGAATCACTTTCTGAGTCGATTTAACGATGTCCGTCCGTCCGTCCGTCTGGTCGGCTGGCTGGCTGGCTGGCTGTCCATGTAAAGCTTGTGCGCAAAGTACAGGTCGCAATTTGAAGATAATTTGATGAAATTTGGTACATATGCTTTTTTTAACACAAGGACGAAGCCTATTGAATTTGGTTATGATCGGCCCATTATTTCACCTAGCCCCCATACAAATGTTAGTATTATGTTAATATTTAACACAAGTAAGTTGTATATAAGTAAAAGCAAAATTATGTAAATATGAAATGGTGTAGGGTATCATATAGTCGGGCTTGACCGACTATATCTTCTTCTCTCGTTTTTTGATGAATTTGATGTAGGAAGACCAAAAGATAAGCATTAGATTGTTAAAATATTTACAAATTTTTTAATATATCCTCAGTTCTCTACCAGTGAATGAAAAATCTCAAGTCTGATATATTTTCAAAAAAAAGTTTAATTTTTTTTCCAAAAATAGATTTAAGACTTTAATTATTTTATGAATATTGGAATAATATACACTTAAAAAATTATGTAAGTAAATTTAACAAAAAAATCAGTAAAAATAAATATATTTTCATTTAAAAAACGGACTACTTACATTTCATTTGAAATAAATGAAAATTTCAATTATTTTTGAATGTAGATTTTTTAACTAACAAAAACATTAAATTTTACTGATTTTTTCGTTATTTTTAAACTACTAGAAATTACTTACTAAAGTAGTAAAAACTAATGTTTTATCATTTGTTGGCCTAAAAGTCATTGAACCATAAAAAGTACAAAAAATAGCATTTTGTGGATTTTTATTTATTGTAAATTGCAAATTATAAAATTTTTTAATATATATATAAATACATAAACATACATACATAAACTTACATTTAATTATATTTTCTTTAAACTAAGCCTTAAAATTATAAAAACTGTTCCTTAGAAGTAGTGAAGCATTTTCGCGATACTTATTCTTGAACGTCTAACGAGTTGGCGTATATCTGGAGTTTTAAAATCTCTAGAAATATATGTATTGATAAAGTTTGTTAATTCTTATGAGAATTATGAATACTTGTATTCAAAACTTACCACTTTTTCCTTTTCCGCTGGATTTCCTTATTCTTAGTAGCACCTCTGTCCAAGCTGCATCAGCTGTAAGGCAACACATTTTAATACTTATTTAGTGAAATTTTTGGCAAATTACTTACCAAATTATGTTTTCTTCTTTTTTTGAAATTTTCCATTTTTATCTTCTTTTTATTTTATTATTTTATTTTTTTGACAATAAAGGCTTAAATTAAATATTTCAGTTTGTTTTTTTGGAAAGAAAATTTTACTGAAAATATTAATTGTAATTAAAAATACTTATATTTGGTAGTTCGTTTTTTTTAACAACGTGTATAAAAAGTTAAAAATTGTTTTCCTTTGTGGAATAACAAATTTTTCTTTATTTTTCAACATAAAGGAAAACTTTTTAAATAAACTACAGTCAGTAAATGTACAATTTTTTTGAGTGTATAAATACATTTTTGGAGTAAGAAATTTTGTTCTTTCAAAGAGATTTGTAGATTTTAAAAACTCATTTCTTGGGAACATTTGGGTAAGGGCTATTTAAATATTTTTTTTAACAATTTCATTTACCAAAATGTCCTATTTCAAAAAGATGGTTTGACATGAACTTTGATCTCAATGTTAACATAGATATTTTCATATCGTACTTTTAATAACTATCTGGAGCCATATAAACGATGAGCCTTTGTTTCGGATTGGATACTTTTTTATTTTTCTTTAAACTAAAAGTTATAAAAATATGGTAATATTATATTTTTATAACTTTTAGTAGTTATAACTTTTTTTTGCCGATTCAAAAAGGATTATTTTGATAACGGCTTTTTAGAGGTAAGGGTATTTCGAGTTATTTCGGTAATGGTATTTTATTGGTAACTGTTATCTCATAAATTTCAAAGTATCGATTCAGAACCATAAAATATAGTTTATAGTCAAATATTGTAATAACTAGCCATAACTTTATTACAAGTTTGATTTTAACTTTATTAAAAATAATAATAATATTTCTTAACCCCAAAAAATAAGGCTAACGGTATTTCGAGCTATTTCGGTAACGGTTTTTTAGCGTTATATATTTTAGCAGTAACCATATTTCCAATTACATATTTCGGTAACTGTATTTTAGGGGTAACTGTAATCCAGTTGAATGTTTTTTTTTTAGCGGTAAAGGCAACCAACTTTGGTTTTATTGTTAGCGGGTCTAAGAATTATTTAACAAAATCTATTGCTATCAAATTCAAAAGGTGCCAAGTTTTTTTTTTTTTTTTT
This sequence comes from Protophormia terraenovae, assembly GCA_951394005.1. Lineage (NCBI taxonomy): Eukaryota > Metazoa > Arthropoda > Insecta > Diptera > Calliphoridae > Protophormia > Protophormia terraenovae. The sequence continues at coordinate 60,573,748 of OX596073.1, forward strand.
TTTTATCAATCCGTATTTGAATTCAATTTTGAAATTTAACTATGAATATTTTGAAAACATTTAGAGAAACACGTTAAAATTATAATTTTTAATGTTTCTGTTTGTATTTCGATGTTCCAAACTTTTATGGATCGTTCTCAATTTGTAACGTCTTAATTAGGTCGTGAACAAAGTGCTTGCGAGAGAACAGCTGATCTAGATTTTTAATTGAGATATAAAAATAATATCACTCTTTTTTTACAAAACTTTTCAAAATCCCGCTTTTACCGTACAATTTTGTTAAGAATCCCGCTTTTTAGTCGTTCGGGTCCCGCTTTTTAACAAAAACCCTCTGGTCACGTTAGTTATCAGGGAAGGTGGGACTCACATATGATGGCAGACTACTGCTGGAGTTTGCAACGTGATCTATCTAAAGTCATTCATTTAAGGAAATCTTATAAAAGATCATTTGATAGTGCTCGATAGAAATTTTGTTAACATATTTATTAATTTTTTGTCAAAATGATAAAACTGTATATTTCAAAAAGTAAAGCTGTTAGCAATTTCCCAGTACTTTTTTCATAAACAGGACCATATACCCAATAACTGAAAAAAAAAGAAAACAAGAATTGTGTTCATCAGTGTTATAAGCACGCGAACAAAAAGTGTAGGAGAATGCGAAAAACTTTGAACAGCAACAATGATTATAAAATAAAACACATGGTGTTAAAATTTTTCACTAATAGTTTCAAGTCTTGTGAGATCAGATCTGTAACCATTTTTTAAATTATCATTACTACAAACTTATTAAGGATTTAAGTCAGTTTCAGACAGATTAAAAATTTTCGATAACGGTTTCATGGTTATAGCGAAACTAGTTTTTCTTAAAATGGAAATTGAACAAAAAACACCTATACACATAATTAAAATTTGTTCGGTCATATAAAACAATTGCTGGGAAGGCACTTATGTCACAAAATACATTTTTTTCTGTCATAATATTATACAAAAAAGTCATGGTCACTGAATGGAAACCTAGTAGTGGTAGAAAAATAGTATCTTCAGGCTGTCGCACTCAGATAAAATAGAAAGGATTTTGCGAGAAAATCCCCTCATCTCTGGAAGAAAAGTGTCACAAAAAGTTAATTGCTTTGAATTTTTATCAGAAAAGTTGAAAGGAAATCTAGCCTGAAGACGTATAAAGTACAAAAAAATCCTAATAGTAGGTAAAAAAGTAACGTGAAAGTTCTTCAGACGAATTTTTTCATAATTACTATTACGATGAAACGTTCGTACAGGTTAGCTTTTTTCAACTTCCTGGCCAGGAATTCTATATTGCAGATGCTAGAGGGAATATAGGGGAAAAATACCGAGTATCAAAGAAATAAAAATTCCCAAGAAAGTTTTTGTTTTGGAAAATCATACGCATATGCGGAAAAGAAGCACTTCACTCATAAAAAAGGGTTCAATTAGCACAGAAATATACGTGAATGAGTGCCTTTGGAAAAGACTTCCTCTTTCCTAAGAAAATACAGTGTATCCACTTTTTTTTGGCCTGTTCTCGCTTTTTCTCATTACAGCAACAAAACAATGCAGTGGTAATAAAGAAATTGTTAGTGTTTGTATCGAAAGATGCTAATCGATCAAATTGTCCGGAACTCCGAGTAGTTAAAATATATTGGGCTCTAGTAAAAAATAGTTTAAAGCACATTAAAAGCTCAGTTTAAAATGAAGCGGAGTTTAAAAATAAGTGGACTTATTCGAGCAAAAAAGTGACCGAAACACAATAAAACCTTTAATTGGAAGAATTCTGGAAAATATCAGATATTTCCTTAAAAACCAACAGAAAATAATTTATTTTTTATGTTTAGCACTTGAACATAACAGTAATTAATAAAAATATAATTTTAAAAAAATTCGCCCATTGGTTTAGTTTCTATAAGCAGATTTGTATGTACGGATTTTTTTCGTACGCAGTCCTTAAAACTGTTAAAATTAACTAAGATGAATTTCGAATATCTGGAGAATTTGTGGGATGCGGTAAATGATCCTTAATTTATTTTAAAAGATTAAAAATATTGAAATAATATGTATTCTTATCTGTAAGAAATTGTAATTTCATTAGCTATTAATTTAAATAAATAAAAATAAATAAAATGCATATCGATCATTTGTATGGTTGCTTTATCTTCTTATATAGTCTTAGATGGAACTAAAACTTTTTATGCTAAAACTAAATGGAATCAACGATTGGTCTGTTCAAAATCCCATCTAATGCATAAAATATTTACCTAACATCAAATCCATAGCATCGATTCATTAGATATTTATTTAAAAATATTGTTGATATGTAAGTACTCGTACTATCCGAGTAAGTATGATAGATATTTAAAGCTTATTTATGGATTTAGAGTTGCTGTTTATGTACTTACTTTGTATATTGACTACAATAATAAAATTTATTCATAAGAAGAGAGAAAAAGGGAAAGAGAGAGGATAAGATAGAGTAGAAAGAAAATACAACCGCAAATTCTTGTATTTTATTTCCAACATCATTCACTCAACAGTTTGTGGGTTTGACAAAGAAAGCCACTGCCGCGGCAGTAGAAGTGAAGTGATTTATAATGTTTCTGTATCTGTAAGATACATATTCGTATTGTACAAATACTTATACTATATATATATATATATATATATATATATATATATATATATATATATATATATATATATATATATATATATATTATTTTTCTTGTTGCTGTTGTTTTTTGTTTTTTGCTGATTTTATTGTTGGTATGTACAATGTACATGGTGGCTATGAATATAGTTATTTTGTTTGGAAGCTTTTTTTTTCGTGGATTCATTGTATAAAATATCTGCAAAAATACTGCTGGCATTGTATGCCAAAGCCATGACTTTGCCACAATATTATTATTCATGTATGTATGTGTGCTTTTTTGCTTGTTTATGTGTTTGTATGTGAATACGCTGGAGTGCTTTTTAAGCCGGAGTTTGTCTGTTTGTGGAATTATAAATGACTTGGTATGAGAATGTAGGTCAGTGGGACATTACTAATGATTGTTTGTAAGTGAGTGTGTGGTTGTTTTTTTTTTTATAGTTGTTTGGTTCATTGGTATGTATCTATTTATCTTTCTTTTATACTTCTCTGCTATTTCTACCTCTATACTTTACAGCGGAGTAGTTGTTAATGCCTCTGCTGCTGTTGCTTTCTTTGTCGCAAACGTGGTCAATAATAATTCTTGTTTTGTTGTTATTATTTTTTCTTGTTTCTTTAATTTTGTTTTAAACTTATCCAGCTGGAAATAAGGTTTTGAGAAGAGCTTTAGTGATTCTTTAACTACAAGTCATTGGAATATGATGAAGGTTTTTAGTGATATTTCAGCATTATGTATGCAAATGTTTTTCAATTGATTATAAAATGTTAATATCAAGATGGGCAAAGAGTATTTGTTACTCCTTCAAAGTTTGCTAATCCCAAAAAAGTTTCACGCGGCTGAAGCATTTAAAATCTTAAGGTCACACAGCGAATCGTTCAGATTAAACAAATATTGGAACTTTTACCTTTAGCTATTTTTGTCAAATATATATATCAAAGAAAGAGAATTTGTAACACCCAAAAAAATGCCAATCGGCTTAGAATCACTTTCTGAGTCCATTTAATGATGTCCGCCCGTCTGTCTGTCCATATAAACCTTGTAATCAAACTACAGGTCGCAATTTTGAACATAAATTATTAAAACTTTGCATCCAGATTTTTATAGACCAAGGACGAAGTCTATTGATATTGGTTATGATAGGTCCATTATTTCACCTAGCCCCCATACAAATGTTCTCCCGGAAAAGGGGTTTAACGATTATAAATCCCTTAAATATAGCAATATTTTAATAAAATTTGGCAAATATAAGTTTCATATAGTACGTCTAAAACTGCGTACCAAATTTCTAGATCGGTCCATAATTGACCATAGCTCCCATATAAACCCCTTTTCAGAAAATCACTTTAACGGGCATAAATCCCATTAAAATGTTAATATCAAGTTAATGTTCGACACAAATAAATTTTATATAAATATAAATGATTGTGCCAAATTTTTCGAAGATCGGTCCATAATCTACCATAGCTCCCATATAAGGTCCTCTTTTGGGAATTACCCAAAAGTGAATAGATTCATATTAATGTTAATATCGACGAAATATTATGTATTCGTATGTTTTATTTTACTTTTAATATAAGTATCGGTCCACAATTGACCCCAAGTTTAATAAAAAACCTCTCCCTAAATTTTGTTGTACACAGTGGTGTAGGGTATCATATGGTCGGGCTTGACCGACTATATCTTTCACGTTTTATATGATGTATTTTAATCTTAAAGTAAGTTTTTCTATAAAACATTAATAATTACGATATTTAAGATTCTTTTTTTGCAAGAACATAAAGCAGTTTTATTTCAAACGATCGCACATTGGGGTAAAGCGGTCGAAAATGGCGATTAATTCAGGGAAAGGTGATATCAATATTTTAATGATCACGTTTTATTTTTCTATAGATTGTTAAGTAAAAAAAAGTTTTATAGTTTTAAGATTTTTTATCATAACGGTAATGTCTGTCCGTTCGTCTATACATTAGAGTTAAATGGGTCGAAAATTATGCATAATTCAGAGAAGGGTCACGTTTAATTTTTCTATTTATTAATAAGTAGAAAAATTCATTTTTAGAATTATAAGATGTTTTTTGGCTGAATGGTAATGTCTGTCCGTTCGTCTTTACATTTGGGTTAAATGGGACGAATATGACGCTTAATTAAGGAAAAGGTGATATTTAAATTCTTATGATCACGTTCTATTTTTCTATTTATTAGTTAGTAAAAAAATGTACTTTTAGAATTCTGAAATATTTTTTGGCGGCATGGCAATGTCCGTCCGTCTGTCTATACATTTGGGTTAAATGGATCGAAAATGGCACATAATTCAGGGACACGTGACATAAAAATTTTAATACTTACATTTTGTTTTCATATTAATCGAAAAGTATAAAAAAAAAATATTTTTCGAGTTTTAAGATTTTTTTGAGAGAATTCTAATGTCCGTCCATCTGTCCGTCTGTTTGTTAATTTTGCAAACTTTCCAATTCAAAATCTTTAACTTTTGACTCAATAAAGATAACGACCCACAATTTTCTTTGTTCGATATTTTGCTGCATAAAATATAGTTAAATCGGTTGAAAATATTTGGCTATATATAGAAAAATCTTAACCAAGATCTTGTAAGATTTAGATTTTTTAAATTTCAAATGTATATAACTCGAAAAATATATAAGATATGTAGTTCATGCAAGCATGTTTTCTTAATGATTTATCAAGGACTTTAAGGTGATATAAAAATTTTGGAAATCGGTTAAGGAACAAAATTTCGTTTCTTGTTAAACATTTTCCATGACACTAGTACCCTCTTTTGAATCCCCGTAGTTCCGCTCCTGAAGCGTATATGGGATCCTGCTTCTAAACTCAAAATGCTACTGTCCTCTGCTATGCCTACGTGAAATTTTATGTAAATCCAACCAGCCTATTAGAAGTTACAGATTTATTTAGATTCTTCCCCAATGTTTAATGTTTGATAAAGAAAATAAAATGTCTGGCACTTAAGCTGTTTTTGGTATGAAATCTACTGGAGTTTTTTTCGAAAAAAAAAAAAAAATATTTTCTCAAATCGGGCTATATATGCACACGATTTTTTTCATGATATTAAAGTGGATGATATGTACTATTTTTTAAAATATTTTCAGAGCAAACATTCTGTAACATTTTAAGTTGCATTTAAAAAAATAACAAAAATATTAGAACAAAATATAATTTACAAATACTTGAAGTTTAGTACACTTAAATATCTGAAGTTGATGGTTTCATTTTAAAATTTTACCTTAAAAGACTTTTTATTTAAAATAAATACACTGAAATCTGATAAAAATTTAATTTTTGACTATTTTTCAAAAATGTAAAAAAATATTTTACTTTGACAGCTCCTTATAAGAAAACAACATAATCTAGCTTAAAGATTTTAATTGATATTGATACATAATTTTGTCTGTTTTTATTCGGTATCCAACTTTAGTACAAAAATTTAAATTTTAAAATTCAATTAAGCGCCACTTTTTTTATGTATACTAACCATCAAAAAAGATTGGGTTTGTCATTACGTGTGTAACATATCAAAATATTTGTTTAGGACTCCATAAATATTCTGGGTTCACGGACGATACTGATTCGTTCTAGTTTTATTCGTCCGTCTGTCCATCTGTTGAATGCAGGATAGGGCGCTGGGAGTATCTCTTAGGGGACATATTATGGCTCAAAATTTTCAATTATATAAGTTTGGTTTGTTATTGAAAATTAGCTTAATAAATAAAGTTATGGGCCAAATGCTAGAAAAACAAAATGTTCCTTGTAACTTCAGTTCACTCTTCCACCAATATTTCTTAAACAAAATTAAACAACGAAATTTTAATACGATCACTTTACTGCCCACCTCCTATATAAAGGGAAATTTTAAATTAGAGTGGCACAACAAGTTGCATATGGCGGGTATAATAGATTCGGCTAAGCATATAAGTTTCTTACTTTTTCTCCGTAATTAATTAGTGAAATTTCTTTTGACAAAATGGGGCTGATATTGCTATTCGAAAAGTACTTTTGCATAAACCCGAAGTATCGTCCGAATAGAACCAATTAAATAATTATTTTCGATGTAGTTTAACGACTACTTTCGTTTTTGTAGTTAGCCGAACTTAATAGCTCCTGAATTTTTCTTTAGTTAAATACGTAATTCTTAGGCTTAAAATTCTGTTTATGAATATAGTATCCAATTACTTGAACAAAACACCTAATTAACCAGCATTCAGATTCTTTCTTCCGTTTATGATCAGCTACTATTTCTGTATTTGAACAATTTAATCTACTACTTCTCTGCCTTTTCAACTTTTGTTTTATCTATAACAGACACCGGCGCCCATAGCACATCAGAGACGAGTGTTTTCGGTATTTTCACATACACAACACGAAGGTTAACCTTCTGTTAAAATACAGAAATGGTGAAATGTTAGCTGGTCATAAACGGAAGAATGAATCGGAATGATGGTTAATTAGTTGGTTTGTTCAAGTAATTGCTAAACAATTGATAGCGATGAAAAACAAAAAAATCATTTACCTTTATTCTAGTCTCAAAAAGGCTGGTTTATGTAGCAAAGAACATAAGAATTTTATTTTTTAATTTTTTGTATGTTATATATATAAAAAAAAAACACATTCGCAACAAAGAGCGTAAATAAACCAATTACACTAACACATTCAAATTTTTACGTCCTCTCTTTATGCCTTTCGCTGATCTATAACCTCGCTGAAATACCCCAACAATTTCGTTGTTTTAAGGTTTCCATAATAAAAGCTTTAATTTGAAATACTTGTGTTTCATTTCAACGGAAGCAAACCTTCGAATCGAACTTGGACAGACTGAGTCATACTTTGGCTTTTGATAAAGAATACACTAAAAGATGTTGACTAAAATTCTTTTCATTTTTAAATACCTCATTTTGGATTTATTCAGAAAACGGGAAAATTATTCAGTATTTTTCACTATGAAAATTGGTGGAAAAATATTGATTTTATTCCCAATTAAGTGGCTTTTTTATCTAAGTCGAACAAACGTTCTCGAGTTATAGTAGTATGAACGCCTTCAAAATTCACGTTGGGTGTGGTTACATTATACAATTTTAATTATACATATAAAATATAAAACATAATGCAATTTAAAAATTTTTCTCTGGGTGTATATTTTTTTATGTGTTTTTATTTTTCTTTCATAAAACTATAATTATTTTGGCATTTGGCATTATTTTGGGTTCTTTGGACGGGAGAAAGTTCGTGTTAATTAAAAACGCGTAAAACGAGGTTCAGAATTAATACAAATTTATATTTCAGGATCAGAATTTATTTACATCGCGTAAATTAAATCACTAAATAAATGAAAAATATTTGTTTGGAACCTAAAAATAGCGTTAAATTACAACACATGAAATTATTTATTTTTTATATTTGATCCCACGATTGTCTATATTTTAACACATAGGACCTCTAGTATCGATTTTCTTATCATCATTTATTAATTGATTTAAAATGTTATGGAAATGTATTAGTGACTTTAAGAGGACCTGATGATAATTTTGTGAAAATGCCATTGAGAGCCAATAATTGCTTTCAGGCTGCTCCATACAATAACAATTGACCAACATTTGAAACATTTTGTTCAATCATATTATTTTTATTTATTTTTTATACCCGCCATCAAAAAGATGGGGGGTATATTGATTTTGTCATTCCGTGTGTAACATGTCGAAGTAATCATTTAAGATCCCTCAAAGTATATATTTTCTGGGTCGATCTAGCTATGTTCGTCCGTCGGTCCGTCTGTTGAAAGCAGGATAGGGCTCGAACGAGACAACGTAGGGGGACGAAATTTGGCACAAATATTTGCCTTATATAAGGTTTGTTTGAGATTGAAAATGGGCAAAATCGGTTAATAAACTAAAAGTTATGGGCTAAAAACTTGAAACAAAGGGTATCCGTTTCACACTTTTCTGCTGATATTTCTTAAGCAAAAGCATGTACGACAACGAAATTTTGTATGAATAGTTTGGGGTTCGATATAAACTCGGAAGCAAAAAATAGGCGTAGTCCGCAAACTTTGCCGCCCACCTCCCATATAACGTCAAATTTGAAAAAGTTGATGGTGGGTATATAGATTCGGCCGAGCCGAAATTTGGTTATATTTGAATAAGTGTATTATAATTTTTTTCTATTAAATTGTCTCGAAATTCTTTTATTCCGGATAATTTTTTAAGATATTTTTTACATAATCTATTTTTTCAATAAAAATTTCTGCACACGATTCAGTGTATAGTACTGTATTTCGCGCAATTCAAGGTTTGCCATTATTTTTTAAATGCGTTATCAAGTTCTCGTGAAATAAAAACGCGTATTTCAAGAAGTGGTCTCTACATGTATTGTTCTCCCAAAGATATTTTGTTATATAATTTAGAGTAATGTAATGACACTTCTTTTTATAATTATTTCTATACACTTACTATACCCACCATCAAAAATATGGGGGGTATATTGATTTTGTCATTTCGTATATAACATGTCGAAGGAATTATTTAAGACCCCATAAAGTATATACTTTCTGGGTCCTGGTTAGATTCTGAGTCGATCTAGCTATGTCCGTCCACCTGTCCGTCTGTCTGTCTGTTGAATGCAGGATAGGGCTCGAATGGGATAATCTAGGGGTACGAAATTTGGCTCAAATATTTATCTTATATAAGGTTTGTTTGGTTTCGAAAATGAACAAAATCAGTTAATAAACAAAAAAGTTATGGGCAAAATATTAGAAACACAGGGTGTCCGTTGTAGCTTCATTTCATACTTTTCTGCTGATATCTCTTAAGCAAAGGCATGTACGATAACGAAATTTTGTACAGATAGTTCGAGGGTCGTTATAAACTTGGAAAACAAAGATGGGCGTGGTCCATCCACATTACCGCCCACCTCCCATATAAGGTAAAACGTCAACGAAATTTTGTACAAATAGTTCAAGGACCAATGTAAACTTGGAAACAAAAAATGGGCGTGGTCCGCCCACTTTACCGCTCACCTCTCATATAATGTAAAATTTGAGAAAGTTGACGGTATAGATTCGGCCTTGCCGAATATAACATTTGCGCTTGTTTAAATTAGGTTTTAATTTGCTTAAATACTTATTTGGGAGTGAAAATGTTAATTTTAATTATAGAATTTATGGTACATGTTGATTTAAATAAAAAAGGAACTTTAGAACTTTTTATTTGAAAAATTTAGTGACAATTGAGTCACTTAAATACTTATCTTAAACAAATTGTCGACACTAAATATTTGTTTGTATTCTCGCAATCATCTTTACTCGTCGTCTTCACCTAACATAAAATATTTAACATTAACACTAACATCATGTTAATGATAAATGTAGATCGTTCAACTTGATGTTAATGTTAATTTTTTCGATGTTTAAACACGTTTAAACATTAACATAATGTAAAGCCCAAATTACAATAGCGCGTAGTCAGCAGCAGTGTGTGCTGCCATAATCAGCTGATTATTTAGAATGCACTGTTTGTTATGGTTTTGATTACATTTGGTCAGCAGCAGTTTGCAGTGCTGTTTCATTTAGCCCTGTTTCTAAATTCACTGCGCTGCGTTCAGTTTGAGAGCGAGACAAAGAGAGTGAGCAAATAAATGAGAGGCTAAAATACACAAGTAGAACAAAGCTATATGGTAATTATAACGGCAGCAACATGTTGTGCTGACAGTGATCAGCTGATAATTTTTGCTGATACTGTTGCTGACTACGCGTTATTGTAATTTGGGTTTAAGTGTTAATATTAAATATTTTGTGTTTGGTGAAGACGACGAGTAATAAATCCATTAAATATAAAAAGATTTCCATTTTTAACTTCTTCAAGAAATAAAATTATAAACAATTTTTATTAAGATTTTTTAAATTTTTTTTGTAAAAATATAAGAACAATTAAACTTAAAAATAATTTTCTGTTTGTTTTAATTTTAAATATAAATATTTACACAAAATTATTATTTAAAAGAAAAACTACTGGAACAAAAAACAAAGTCACAGAGATTTAAAGAATTTTACATAAATAATTGCACAATAATTAAATTACAAAAGAAATTTTACACTTAAAGAAAATTTATAGACAAAATAATTTAAAATTATAAGCTAAAAATTAAAATTTGTTGCCTTAACATAAAAAATAATAATAACTTAAAATTAAACAAATAAATACATTTTAATTAATTAAATTATTTATAAAAGAAATATTATTATTTGATAAAAAATAATTATTTATGTAGTTAATATTAAAAAAGAAAAAACAAGATTTTATTTAAAAATATTTAAAATTTATTACATTTTAGATATTAATAACTTTATTAAGGAATTTCCTGTGTTTGGAATTTGTTTTTTTTTTATTTTTTTTCAATGATTTTTTATAAATAATTAAAACATTTAAACAAAAAATTTTATAACTTATAATAAATTAAAACAGTTAAATTTAATAACAATAAATGTATTATTTTTTAAATAAAATTTTAATTTAACTTTTTTAGTTTTTAATTAAAAAATTAATAATAATTATATTGGAAAAATAATTAAGAAAAACTGTTGCCAAAACCTTTTTCATTATATTTGTACATGTTTAAAAAGTTTATATGTATGTGTTATATATTTAAATTATTTATAATTTATTTTATAACTAATTTGACAATAAACAATTTTTATTATATTTGTTTTAGAAATAATTGAGGTACTTTTCTACGCATTTTAAGTTTTTTCTTTTTAGTTTCAATTTAATTTACAATTTTTGTTTTTAATCATACTTGAGAGTTTTTAAGTGTGTGATATTAATATTTTTTACAGTGTATTTTTTATAGAGTTGCCACAGTGTTTTTGTGATATGTGTGTGTGTGTGCGCGTTCACCATTTCGATAGAGACTCACAGAGTTGCATCAAAACGGAACAACAGTTGCAAAAAGACAATTGCACGCTCCGTTGTTCTTACATTGCTTGTGCTCTCTTTGAAATTCTTTAAATTATTAACTAATCCGCCAAAAATTATAATTTCAATAAATCCAAAAAAACACGGTTTTGCCTATTTTTGTATAAGATAATATTTAGAATATTTGTATAAATAAAAGAATCACTTTGTAAAATAAATTCCCCAATCAAAGAATAAAACTTTAAAGCGAAAGTGAATGAAAATTTCTTATGATGATTTTTTTTAATAACAAACCAAGATTTTGGTCTCACATACTCTTCTAACTATTTCCTCTGACTTTTAAATTTTGCTTAAAATATTCTTTGGAAATAATTTTTCTTTCTCTATAAAGTTAGAACTACAAAATGACCCATACAAACTATTATTAAAACCTGTAATACCTAGAGTTTTGAACAAAAAATAAAAAAAAAAATCTTTTAAAATTGTTATTTTATAAAATATAAATTTCCTACAATTTTCTAATTTCATAAGAATAGCTAAGAGATCAAAAGCAATCAACAACAACGAATAACAATTGATATTTGTTTTCTTTGTATCATTTTCATGTGGCATGTAAAATGGTTTTATTCAGGCTTTATAACCAAATTATGTAGCAATCAAAGATTAAACCAAATTTCCCAATTGATCGTATGGAGCACTTTGGTTTATTTTGTCCAGCAAAATCTGTACAAAATAATGAAAAAAAAAATCGAAACAAAATGGTAAGAGTTTTTTTTTTGGTTCTATTTGAAATAAAGTTAAAAAAACAATTCCATTTTGTAAAAGTGCTGCATCCGTTCAATATGTTGGTATACTTTGAGCCGCCTTTGGGTGATTAAAATCACCAGGAATAAAACCAAATCACACACAATTGGAAAAGATTTGGAAATAAATTGAATTAGAAACAAAAATTAAATTTTTGTTTTAATAATTATTTGCAAAAATTTTCGACAAGTTTTTTTTTTTAATTCTTTTCTCCTTCAACCGAATGATGTCATACTACAAAAGAGTTGTATTTGTATTAGGGATGTAAAAATACTTTGGGCTTTTGTAGTATGATCGGTTTGAAACGAAACTCTTCATTATCCACTCGTATTGAGTGATAGTTGGGAGTTTTCGTGGAGGCTTGATTCTGATGTCAGTCACGCCCAATTCTCTTATGTATCTGTTGATGTTTGAGCAAATGAGCCTTTTGTCGAAAGGCTTTAGCACACACTTCACAACGAAAGGGTTTCTCTCCGGTATGTGTTCGTAAATGTACCTTAATGTTACTTTTATTGAGGAAGCCCCGATTGCATATGCTGCAACGGTGCACGGGTTTCTCTTTGCCCAATAGACCCGTTAGGTCATTGGCATTAAAGTTGACCGAGGAGGGTGATGTAATGGAATTCATTTGTGGCGGTTGAGAGCCATTTTGGTGGCCATTGCTGAGTGTGGATGAGGCTGTTGAGGAGGCTGATGATTTTTTCTGTGATCTAGATCTTTTGGTTTTTGGTGTACCGGTGGGTGTGATAGTGGTCGTATGCGGATAGTTGCCCATCATGTCCGGACTACATATACCATCGGATTTCATGGAAATCTGATATTGTGCAGGATTGGTAAGATAGCGGGGATTGATCATGAGATTATCTGTGGTGGACACAACTGAACCGGGAGGACTGGCCGATGTTGAGGTCGCCGTTGATAGTTCATTACAAAATGAGGTAGAACTAGGCGCTTCACCTTTAATATTACCCGAGGGTGGACCATTTTGTAAACGATTTTGTAGCAAAGGCATATAACCATGTGTCAGCAGACTTTGCAAGGTAGAACTACTAGGATGTACTGGCGATTGTGGTAAAATGAATTCACTTAAGGAGTCCTGCTGTGATACCACCAATTTACCCTCTTGTTGTATACAATTACCCTCTATCCAGGCATCCAAATCGATCCAGGAGTCTCGTGTATCATTACCATCATCTTTGTCCAGTTGATTAGGTACCGTAGTATCGGCTATTGCACTGCCAATTATTGCCGCTATATCATCAATGGAATTCATATCCACATACTCGGTTAGATCTTTAGCATCTGCATATATTCTTACGCCCGCCGAATCGGGATCCTGGCCACCATTTAAAGCCGCCGATGTTGTACTATTATTAGAGGGATTGGACATAACACAGCTGTCAGCCAATGAATAAAGCTTACTATCTAATTGACTATCGGCAAAGAGTTTAACATCGTTTAGGCAGGCATCGGCATCCGTACTTAAAACACTTTCAGGCAGGCAGGTAGAGGAGGAAACAATATTGTGATCGGCTGATGAATTATGACTACTGGATAAACTCATACCCCCACCTCCGCCACCGCCACCATTTGGTGATGTACCCGTCGAGGAGGCAGCCAATTGTATTGTTGTAGCTCCTAATATTGATGAAGGATTTGTGTTCGTCGTACCTGTATGATAGGCCGATTGTATGTAATTATTATTGCTTTCATCTGGTAGCCTCTGAGCGATGGCATGATAATGATGTCCCGATATGCCATTTATTGATAAGTGACCCGTATAGCCTGTGAAGGGTGGTAAAGGTTTCAAATCTGACAGCGCATTTAGGGATGATGAATTCATTAACAAATTATCCAAAACATCAAGAGAATTCTTTTGTTCGGTATCACTGGGCAGAGAATCAAGATCATGCTCTAACAATAATTTATGGCCATCTAGTAAATACTGATCTTGACTGCCGTTTTGTGAGGGGCCCCAACATGGACTCATTAAAAGGCTTTCAACTTCTGATTCTGTTGGTCCGTTCATACTGCAAAACTTCATGGTATTTTGTGAAGTTTTCTATTAATTTTTTTTAGTTATAGCGGTGTTATTTTAAAAGCCGCCCTTTTTTTTTTTACTGGGAAAAAGTTGATAAAGTTTATTTTTTTTTTTTATTAACGGGGTTATATTTTTAATAATAAAGGAATAGTTTGGGGAGATAATATTTAAGATTGTTGTAAAGCGTTTGTTTTAAAACTATTCCAATTAGGGGTTAATTTTATAGCTCACTTTTGTTGTTTATTTAGTTTAGAATATATTGTTGTAGGTTTTTATAAATAAAAAACGTTTTAAATGTCGTAAATGCATTTTAACCTGAAAGAAAAAATAGAATAAAAAATTATTAATTTATTTGCTTTTTATTTAATTATTTTAGTTAATTTAGTTATAATTTTACATTATAATTTTATTATTATAAAATATTTTTTTCTTAAAAGAATGTTTTAAAATAGACAATATATTTGTATATTTTATTTTAACATTTGCTGTTTTTTTGTTTTCATTTCATAAATATAATTCTTAAAGAAAATTAGGCCTCCATATTCACATTTAGAAATGTCAATAGATTATTATCTTGAATTTTATTGTTTAAAATTTTTCTATTTTTACAAATCAAGCGAAAGTTTTTATATTGTTTTAAAATATAGTAACGGTGAGGTATTTGTTAAATTAAAAGCTTTTTAATTTTTTTAAATTATTCAAAAATGTTTTACTTTATTTAGAATATTATAGTAAATTAAAATATTATTAATATATAGACAAAACTAATTTATTAAACAAATATTGATCTAATTCTTTAACAATCCCTTAGCAAGTGCACCATTGAAGCTCTTGTAAAGAAGAATTGACAAAATACCCTTATGTTGTAAAGGAGAACCTAAGCCCTTAGAAAAATTATCTTGTTATAATACGGAATGAGTTAGAAGGTGTCAAATTTGCCATAAAAATAGATTTTTCTCAAAAATTTTATTAACTTTTGCAGTCTTGCAAAAAAGTTGCATTATTGATTTAAAATCTTATTGAATATGTAACACTTGAATGACATTATTATGTAGGGAATGCATTCCGGGATTTCCGGGAAATTTAAAATTTTTCATGTCCTTGGGAATTTTAAAAGCACTTAAATGGAAGAAAACTGTTTGAATTTTAGCAAAGTTTATACATTTTAGTATTTTTTTAAACAAAATTAGGCTTAAAATCCAGCTAGGAACTTTATCTTAACGACAATTCCATTAGTAAGTTTTTATTACAATTTATTAAATAGTTTAATTGGGATGACTTTATGGCATTCATTCATTAAGCATCCAATACGTTATAAGTTGTCATGCGATTTGACAAAACATTAACATAAAAAGTAAAGAGAAAAGGTAGGAATTGAGTCCGAATTGAGTTGAAACCTTACTTATTCATATAATTTTCAACTGTAAAGCTACAGATATATTTTCTATTATGTATGAGAACGTCTGATCGAATTTATAACATGAAATCGAATATTTGATTAGGGATATTAGTAAACAAGTTATAAAGTTATTTTTTCAAGCAACAAAGCTACTTTTAAATTGGATTACGATATTGAAGTTACAAAAACAAATTTAATACTATTTGAACTCACGTTTGAATCACTCCTAAAGGTTTCGAAAGAAGTGATCATCAGCCACTACTTTAAGAATTATAAAATTCTTTCTTTAAATAAGAGCCTATTTACATTGGGGATTATCGCAGCAATTTTTAATTCTATTTTCTTTTGAAGTTGTTTCCAAATCCCTTCTGCATTTACACATATAAATTTGTATTGTGAAATTTTTTCAAAAATGTTTGACAAAAAACAACAAATCATAAAAATTCAAAATAAATTTGAAAAAATTTCATGAAATTTTTTTGCTTTGCGACGACATGCAACTTTTCTTGCCCCGCTTGCTTCTCTATACCTCTTGCCTACAAACGTAAAAGTTGCAGCGATTTTTTCCAGGGAAAATCCCCAATGTAAATGAGCTCTAAATTTAAATTTTATAATGATTTACGAAAATTGTTTAAATGTTTTTGGAATAATATCAATGTTTGAGTAAATATATTATTAAATTTTTGATACCTCTATTTTCTGTCGTAAATGCGACATTATTTTATGGTTCAAATCTTTTAAATAAAAATAATAATATTACTTAAAATTGTTTCGATACCCACAAAAATCGTTTACGATTGTCAGTATTTAAATATTCAGTAAATTTGTCCCGCTTTTCCGGGAATCAAAAAGTCCGGGAAATTGCGATCCCTATTATTATGTCATCCATATTAACTTGACATGAAAGACTTGATTTTTCATGACAATATTGATAGTTTTAAAAGTATCTATTTTAGTATTATTTATAATCATATTTCTTTAAATTTTACTAATGCCTACTAACATTAGAAAAAAAAATATATATATATATTACATGAAATAAAATTTTTTCCCCATATTAGAATAAATTTTAATAATTTTTATAATCTGATTATAAATAGATTTGAAATTAATATGATTCACTGTGAGCGATGAGAAATAAAACACTGAAGCTTTTAGACTTTAGCAACCAAAACTGATTTCTAAAGTTATGTAGTACGCTAAAATCGAATCATAACAAAAATAAACTGCTTATTTTTATCTGAATAACTGGTTATTTTTGCTAGAGTTGTCCACGAATTCATGTAGTTATTTTTAGGCTCTAGAAATTGAAAATAAAAAAACAATGAAAAAATGTTGCCGTTAGTGAGATTTGAACTTGGGACCAAATTAACTATTCGTTTTTAATCAGTAATTTGTTACTCAGTCTCGCACTTAATTTTAATTTTTTTTAGTATAAAAAATATTTTTAGAAATTTTGTTAAAAAAAATCAGAATGGGGTTAAACCAGCGCTCTAGCCAATTGATCCACATGATTGTAAATTAGTCTGCTGTTATATTATTGACCAGTTATTTATGTAATGCAGAGATCGCCAATAATAATGACGCCGTATTACCAGGAAACTACTCTAATAAGTAGTTGTCATTACAGAAAACCAAAAAGTTTTTGCTGGGTACATATACAAAGTATATTTGAAATTTGATAGCCAATTTATTCAATAAAAAATTAAAAAATCGGTATTAAGGATCTGTTGAACTAGGATTTGTTTCACATATTATAATACAATAGTAGAAACTCTATCAAGTCCTCGTCCTAAAATATTTAGCATTATTTTTAAATTTTTGTAAAATATTATGAAATTTTCTCTTATTTTTGTTGTTTGTGAAAAATCAAAATATCGAATAAAGAAAATTAAATTTTAAAGATATTCGAGCTCCAATCGTGTAGTATTTCTGCAACAAACTCAGTGGAGCCAATCCTAAAATTTTTTGTAATAAATTTGTATCTCCTAAATTACTTGTTAAATTGAATTGAAATGTATTAAAGAGTTGTAGAGATAAGGTACAGGGTGTAAAAATTGACGACCAACAAGTATATAAAAGTAAAAAAGAGCTTTTAAAGAGCTTGGCGAAATAAAGGAAAGACTTGCTTACTCCTTCAAGATATTAATGCTTGAATTTTTGAATTTTTCCTTCTGCCTGTTGAAATCAGGATAGGGCTTGGAGGGGATCAGCTAGAGAGACAAAATTTGGTTCAAATATTAGTCTTATTTAAGGTTTGTTTGGTATTGAAAACGGGCAAAATCGGTTAATAAAAAACAGTTATGGGCCAAATACTTTCAACGCAGGTTGTCCGTTGTAACTTCAGTTAGTACTTTTATGCAGAAATCTCTTAAACAAAAGTATATATGACATCGAAATTTGTAGAAAAAGGATCGAGAATCGATATAAACTCGATATATGGGCGTAACCCGCCCACTTTACTGCCCACTTATCATATAAGGTGAAATTTTAAAAAGTTGCAAATGGTGGGTATATAGATAATCTCAATTCGTCTAGCCTTGGAAAATGTTTAAAGTCTTCACTCTGAAATTTTTTAAACAAATTCTTAAAATTTTTTCTTAAAGTTTTTTTAACAAACAAATTTTTTTCTTTACATATATATTTCAAAAGACAAGACTTCATAAATGTTTAATAAATAAATTTTAAATTGATTTACAATTGCACCTCACATCTAGCATCTGTCGAAAATGTGGAATTTTAGAAAAAAATTATGTTTATGGATAAATAAAAAAAGTCATCCGTGTGTTCTTTTTAATTTATTGACAGATAAGCATTATATAAGAGTAAATGTTAAGAGTTGTCATTATTGTTTATATTTTGAAAGACTTAAGACACATCGTTATAATTTGAATTAAAAAAAGTGTGCAGCTTAAGTCTTTTGTTTCTTTCTTAAATTGAATTTTAAAAATTTAAAAAATTTAATTTTTGTAATAATTCTACATATAAATTAATGTTTTTAATAATTTTAATTGGTTAACAATGTTTTATTTTTTTTTTTATTTTTTTTTTTCCGACAACTATTAATAGCAAAAGTTTTTAAAAGTTGTTCCTAGTTAATTTTTATGTTCTATCAAGAAAATAAATTTCGATTTAAGCCACTTATGAATTCGGTAATAAAATTCAAATATTTTTCCCATATAATATAAAATTATTTATAAATTCATTCATAAAGATAATTTAAATATTTAAAAAAAGCCCCAAAATTATAAACAAAATAGTAATGAATTTATGGTTTTAGGGTGTTGATAGTATTTATGGTCATAATCAGGTATAATCTAATGTCATAGAAGTATAATTTATAAATACACAAATTAAAACCTGTTGCTTTAAGCCTTAAATTTCTTTTAAAATTAAAAAAGCGCAGCTTAAATTTTATATTTAATTAAAGAAAAAAAAATAAATATGTTAAGATCAAGAAACAAAACAAAAAAGTCTAAAAAGATTAATAAAGAATACAAGCAAGCACCACATGATATCAAATGTATGACCGATCAATACTTTAATTCACTCACATACATACATACATACATACATACATACATACATACATATAGAAACCATACGCATTTACTTAAATACACTTACACAAATAAACAAAATCAAACGGTATTTAGGTCAAATATATTAATAATCTATAAAAAAGCAACAACACTATACAAAAAACGAAGAAGAATTTAAAATGAACATAAAAAATTAGCATATAAATTATTATTTTTATTATTATTATTGTTGTTGTTGCTATTGTTGTTGTATTCTTATTATGTTTTTTTTTTTTTTTGTTAAGGTGCTCAGTGGTGTTGCTGTAAAATGTCGTGTTTGATTGGTTACCAATAGAATCATAATGATAGAGCCACACCGCCAAGTAGACAGACTTGGGAACAGACAGACAAACCAACCAATACACACATTACCTAAAACTACAGGTGTAAAGCTTAAAAATTCCAAAGAAACAACAAAATTTAAATTTTACACTCCCAAAATTTTTTTTCAATTCTTATCAATGATTTAAGATCATTTTTGAGTTGGGATTTTTTTGATTTTTTCGGTCAATTGATATTTAAACAGGTATCAAATATTAAAAGCCCTAATAGACTACTATACAATATTTAATAGACATTTAACTCAAAAGCTTTAAGAACAGTTAATAGTTGGAATATTAAAAAAAAACTTAAAACCAAAATCTATTTATGGAGTCCGATTTAAAACAAAAATCATTTAGAAAAAACACTCACGCACTTTGTTGAAAGCAAACAACAATGACAACAAAATCGAAGTCAAGAAAGAAAGCTACAGGTTAACAACAGCAGCAACAACAAAATGTAGAAAAAAAAGCATACTACATACAGCTAAGCTAGAATTGAGGTTACCAAAAACCGTGCTACAACAACAAAAATAACCGCAATTATAGACACAACAACTACATACCAACGGCAATAATACTAAAAAAGAAAACCTATATAAATTTCGCTTTCAACAGGTTTGCGGACACAACACAACACACACACATACAAATGAAAACGAGCCAAAACGACGTCATACGAAATAAAACTACAAAAACGTTTTTAGAAAAAAAGCGTCAGAAAAAAGTAGAAGAAATGAAAAGAGACAACATAATTAAATGTTGTTTCTTATTTAATGCACTAAAGAAGCTAAACATCTAGCTTAACAGCAACAAATGTTGCTAAACATTTTTTTCAGAGAGCAGCTAAAGAAAGATTTGATTTGAATTTTCATATTCTCTCTTTGGGCCTGTTCGAGTAATTATGGGAAGCTCTAGAAAAAAAAAACAAAGTCTAAAAATATAGAGGCAACATTATAATTATGTTCAACCAAGCTTGATAAAGTTACTCTAGCAACCCACTAGTTAACCAATACATTTATATTTTCTTCTTTTTTTATACGTGTTGCTGGTTTGTGTGTGTAAAAGAAGTTAAAAAATATATAAAAATGTATATCGAACAATAACAAAAATAACCATAAACCAAGTTTTTGTTGCCGGTTTTTCATATTTGTAACTTTTTTATTCAATAGTTTAGGGTTACCATCACAATGACTTTTAAAATTAAATAATAAAAATTGTAAATTAAAAAAAAAAAAAAAAAAAGGTAAAACAAAATTCTTACTTTTTTACAAAAAATGAAAAACGGTAAAAACTAAAGGTATTCACCTCAGAAATTGCAACGTTGCTAGACTCTTGTGGTTGTTGTTGTGTTTATAGAAATCGATGCAAATTTTCTACTTTACGAAGGTCTTGCAAAGTTGCAAATTTCTGAGGTGAATACCTTTAATGTAAAATTTTCTCATTTGTAATAAATGTGAACATGTTTCAAATAAAGACATTTATGGATCGATTCTAATAAAAAATTACTCGTTTTATTTGCAACACAGAGAACCAAGCCGTCACGTAATTGTCGGCGGCGGCTGCGTGGCCTATATTGCTCGGCGGCGGCGACTTTCACAAGATCGGATCGGCGGCGACTTATTTGTTAGCTCAAATTATTTTTTGTATTACTTTGAGTCTACATTAGACAAATTTTTATCAAGACAAACATCAAAATTTTATCAAGATAAAGATTTGTCTAATGTAGACTGAATTTATTAGTATTATTGCAGCGTTAAAAGAAAATTATGAGCGCTTGAGCTCTGACAACGTTGTCTTGATAATGCTTGGTAAAAGACGTCAAATCAAACAAAAATTTGACGCTTGTCTTGATACAAATTTCTCTAATATAGACTCAACGTTATATTACATAAATTAGATACATTTCTTATGTATATTAATAAAAACTATTAGTTCCGTTTAACATAGGCGGCTAGCCGTCGATTTTGAGCCGGTCGGCTTGGTTCTCTGTTGCAACATATTTTGCTTTGTTGGTTGTTTTCAAGTTTTAAAGATTTTTTTAAAAACAAAAATATGGAAATTTTGTAGTATTTTTTTTTTTTTTAAATTTCCTTAAGATCTCCCAAACTATTGAGTATAACTTGGAGATGTTTTGAATTATTATTCGAAATATTTTTCAATATATTTTGAGTGCTGGAGTCAATTAAATAAATAAGTTTATAATCACTTATATTGGGACATATATATCTCGATATCAAATTGTTTGATTTTGGTTTAATAAAATACTCAAAATTAAAAATTACTGCTCATTAGCTTCCGAGATATTTAAAAATTGGTGTTGATTGATTCTTACTAAATTTAAAAATATTGGTTTTTAGACTCTTTATTTTGCCGCTTATTACATAGCTGCATATATTATAAATAAAACCAGTCATATTTCATTAAAATCGATTCATAAATGTCGATTTTGTTTATAATTAAGGGATCTTGAAATTTCGGAAACTATTGAGTTGATTAAAATATTATGTACTGCTGATCTGAAAAAGTACAATTGTAATGAATTTATCATTCCTGAATCTCAATATTATCCATTCTCCTGAGAGTATGTTTCTTAAGTCTTTTGTATGTTTTTATTAGCAAGAGAACGAAGGAAGATTTAAGAACAAAAGTTTTTGCGAGTTTTTATAATTTTTATACCCACCATCAAAAAAAAAAAAAGGGGTATATTGATTTTGTCATTCCGTGTGTAACATGTCGAAGGAATCATTTAAGACCCCACAAAGTATATATTTTCTGGGTCCTGGTTCGATTCTGAGTCGATCTAGCTATGTCCGTCCGTCTGTCCGTCTGTTGAAAGCAGTATAGGGCTCGAACGGGACAACGTAGGTGGACGAAATTTGGCACAAATATTTGTCTTATATAAGGTCTTATTTGTTTGGGATTGAAAATGGGCAAAATCGGTTAATAAGCAAAAAAGTTATGGGCTAAAAACTAGAAACACAGGGTGTCCGTTTCATACTTTTCTGCTGATATTTCTTCAATAAAAGCATGTACGATAACGAAATTTTGTATGTATAGTTTGGGGATCGATATAAACTCGGAAACCAAAAATGGGCGTGGTCCGCCAACTTTACCGTCCACCTCCTATATAAGTGAAACTCCAACAAATTGTGCTCAAATAGTTCACGGACCAATGTAAACTCGGAAACAAAAAATGGGTGTGGTCCACCCACTTTACCGCCCCCTCCCATATAACGTAAAATTTGAAAAAGTTGATGGTGGGTATATAGATTCGGCCGGGCCGAATATAACATTTGCGCTTGTTTCTTTTTTTTTTAACAAACGACGTTTAATATTTTCTGCATTTCCAAACACCTGAATTGAAGTTGAGAATATGTATTTCACAAAGCGAGGATTAATTTAAATGAAGTCCTATCTCTATACTTCTAACACATTATTATTTTCCAAAATTGAATTTTTTTCGAAAATGAAAGTTTAAAACCTGAAGCAAAAAAAAAAAATAATAATAATAATTTCAGTTATTTTTATAATTTTTATTATCACCGTTTTGTTAAATCAAAAATTCCAACCTTCCCTTTACATTCCTACAAAACTGGTAACCCTACTCAATACTAAACTCTTTTTCTGCTTTGTTTATCTACTTACTGTTCGCTATATATATTTTTAATGTATTTGTATTCGTTTCATTACATTCGTGTTCAAAACTTATTAAAGTCATGCATGTTGATGATGACGACGAAGACGATGATGATGATCATCGTCAGATATTACCACGTATAGAGAGGCAACAACAACATTTTTCTACTACTACATAACAAATCTACCGTTATACGAAAAGACCTGCTGACATACTTCCGTGATCTTCGTGAAAAAAAAAAAAAAACAATAACAACAAACGAAAAGAAATGAGAAAAAACGAGTATTTTGTTTTTTATTTAAAACGAGAAAAAGAAAAATCATTTTTGTAAGTGTTGGTAAAAAGAAATGAGTGTAAGATAAAGAGAGCTTTTAAAAAATGAGATAAATTGTTCAAGATTATTGAAAAAAGTAGCTCTTTTAGTAGAAGAAATATATAAGATATGTTTTAAAAATATATGCCGGTTTTGGTATGGAATTTTGAAATTAATTATTTTAATTTCAAACTAAAAAAAATTCTAAAATTATTTTACTCATTTAAAGAAAAGATTTTAAATATTTTAAAGAATATTTTATGTAAATACAATTTTTCTTAGCTTAGTTAAGTTTTGATTTATATTTAGTTTGTTTAAATCATCATTTTTATTATTTGTCTTACCATTTTTTTTTTATTTAAATAATTTAATGGCTTTTGTTTGGTGTCTAGTTTTATGTATTTTTTTATTATTATTATTATTTGTTGGTAATTTTGTGGGTGTTTTTTGCCATTATTTTTGTTGTGGTCTATTATTATTTATTTATTTTTTATGTCTATTCAATTGTCATAAATTTAA
Source organism: Protophormia terraenovae (assembly GCA_951394005.1). NCBI lineage: Eukaryota > Metazoa > Arthropoda > Insecta > Diptera > Calliphoridae > Protophormia > Protophormia terraenovae. The sequence goes on from OX596073.1 coordinate 60,597,961, forward strand.
ATTTTTTTTGTAACAATACAATACATTTTTCTAATTTTTCTATGATTTTTTTTGGGTGGGGGGTTTTTTTTAACTAAACAATTGTTATTACTGTATTGTTAAATTTGTAGGGGAAGTGTTAACAATTTGTTTTTGTAGTCTTTTGTTTAGTGTGAATTTAACGGTGTTTTTATTTTTTTGGTAACAGTTAAATTTGGTGTTTGAAATTGTGCTTGAACCAGTGTTAGAGGTTGTAAATATTTTTGATTGTTTGAACTTTTTATTACTCTGAATGAATATCAAGTTCAATGTTTTTTATTTTCTGTGGGTATTTTATTATTTTGAAGGTGTTAGAGGTGTAGATTTTTATTATTTTTATTTTATTTTTTTCAAAAATTTTTACAGTAATAATTTTTTAAATGCTCTAATAAAATTTTGTTGGTTTGTTAAACCATGAATATTTTATATACTTAGTAGGTAATTTTATTATTTTATTTTTTAATGTTTATTGATTGTTTAGAAAATGACTTATTTTTTAAAAAAATGTTTTTTTTGATATATTTTAGTTTATATCATTTAAATAGTTTAATTTAGCTAATTTAGAACTCTTTAGTTTTTTATTTTAATATTTTTCAATCATTCAAAATATTAAATGTTGCAGCAATTTAAAAATTTTCCAGAAACGTATCTGCTAATAATTTTGGCAAGAGGGAAAAATAACACAGGGCTACAAAAAGATATTTTTTTCAGCGTCACGTGATGATTTACTGAATTAACAAACATGTTATAAAGAATTTAAGAGATTTTAAATTACCTTTTTTGAATTGACTCTAGTTCTGCAGATAAACTGTTATATAGAAAATTAACTTCATGAGGTTGTATTATATATTGCAGCGTATCTATAAAACCATTTGTCTGATTTTGTTTTAACAATTTAAAAAAATTCTAATGCCAATTATCTCCAAGTTTTATAATTTTTTAATCAGCTTAAGAGCTTCGGACTTATGAAAAATGTGCCGAAAAGAATAAAACTTTTACAGAATTACAAAAAAAAAATTTTTTTTTTCTTTTTTGTTTTAAAACTAAATTTGTTAAAAAATAACCCATATTTAATTAATTTTTATTTATTTATTAATTAAATATTAAACAAAAAATAATTCCATTATTTTCGAAAACAACAAAACAGTTAGTCAGAACACATTGGGGACGATCGTAAACATTTTGGTTGAATCGAATTGAAATGTATGGGGGAAATATATAGGATAATCCAAGTTCTCAACATAATTATTATATACTTATTAAAGAATGGAAGGAGTTTAGCTTTAAAATTTTATGTATTTTAGTATTTATAAATATTTAAGAAAAGCTTCATTTGGATTTGAACATGTTTACTGAATTAACCGTTAAAGCTATGAAAATGATTTTTTGTACACGAAAAGATCGTTATCCTCATAATACATTTGGGGATTTACAAGGTGTGCTATCATGCCATATTGTCATATGTCATAACATTTTACAATAGTTTAAAAATATATTTTAAGACACAATTTGTTTGAAAAGCAAAAACAATATTTTTAACCATTGTAAAATTTTATGACATATGACAATATGACATGATAGCACACCTTTTTAATCCTCAAATTATATTTAAAATAAATTTAAGAAACAGAATTTTAATATATTTTTAAGCAGTTAAAAAATATAATTTCAAAAATATGACTTTTTTCATAAAATATGTTATTCTGTCTACATTTTTAAGCGGGCTGTATCCAATTTAGTGTCAAATCTATCTATATATATGTCGTCATTAAAACTATTTTTCAAATTTGAAAAATGACGCGTAACAATTATTTTTTTGGTCCATGAACTCGAAATTTCGTTGAAAATTTCACTATTTTGGACCAATGCTGGACGTAGGGTGTAACTGTAAAATAAATAAAAATTTCTTTATTTTCTATTCTTGAAGCCTTGTCTCTTGAAATATGCGAAACAAATATTTTTTTATTAATTAATTTCTGAAAAAAAAATTTTTTCCTATTCATTTTAAAGACTTGATTTTGATAATTTTTCACGGTAGGACAAATTGAGATAATTCATGACAAATGTTCAACATATTATTTTGGTTTGTATTGAAAATATTAAGATACGTATTAAAAAATTTCTTCTATTCAAGCACAAATATCTTCTTAACCATAAGAGATATTATATTTTTTCTTTATCTCCTCAAATTCTTTGTAAAGGTTATTGAATTTTTGAAATCGGACTTGATTTATGATTTTTTTTTAAATATTCATACTCACCCTGTAACTGGATATTTTTTCTGAAATTTTAGATCCTCCTCTACATTTCTTCCATACTTATTAACTCCATTAGTAGTTTAGGAGTTGCAGACTTATTAATATTTTTTCTATCTTTTTAAACACAAATTTTAAAATTTTTTAGAAATTTTGTTTTTCTTGACACAATTTTTTGTTAATATTGATTTTGGTAATATTGAACAGATTGAAAAATAATGTAGATAAAAGTAAATTAAAAAAGTTAATTGATTTTCACGATCAGGTGTGTCTAAATTTTTGTAAAATCTCCAGGATTTAAAAGTTTTAACAAATTATACAAAATTGTCAATCGCTCTTTCCATTTCTTAAAAAAAAATCTAAAATGTCAACAACACTCACACTCTGTAGCATTCAAATAACCAACATTAACGTGTTTATAAACCATATTTATCTGACAAATAAGATCTTCTTAAATACCACAAAAACTCATGTAAAATTACATGTCAACACTAGTGGCTGGCACATGTCAAATGTATAAAATACAAATAAAAATTCCTCAGATTAATATCAGCCACAATAATGTACGAGCTAAGAGTTGGTTAAGAGTTTTCAACAAGAAATAGTAAATGTATCAACATTTATTAGAGATTTATCATTATTAAAAAGAAATTCATTTATTACTTTTAGCATTAATCTTAAGAAAAAATCTTGAAAAAAAGAAAAAGATTTTAAGAAATAGTAATAATAATAAAAAACATAAAATAATGTATTAAACAAGAGAGTTAACAAATTGTCATATATACGTACATGAATAGACAGTAAGTGACCAAAGTATTAGGGACATATAAATTTATAATTAACTATTCTGTTATTGTGAATACCCTACACTTCCAGCTTATAGTTATTGAGAAGTTGAGTAAATTTTTAATATTATTCGAACTTTATATGATTATGAATTAATTGAATTTTTTCAGGCTCGAATTCATATTAATGTAATAATTAATGAAGAATACAGTGAAAAAGATATATTAGACACCAGCAGTATGGAATGCATAATCTCCTCGCTACGAACCGTCTTCAGCATTCTTCGTGCCTTTAATGTCAATTGAAAATAGCATCCTTTTAACTTACAAGTTTTCAGAATTAGAATACGTGAGAATATTCTTCTTAAGTGACTGGTTAGTTACCGGTTTTTAGTTGATAAAAATATATTTTAAATTTTTTCGTGTGTTGATACTAAACTTTCACTTTGTAATCTGTAAAGAAGTCAATTGATTTCGTTCGATAATATATGTATTATTGCATAACACATGCATTTTTAATTTCCTTTATTATTTAAACATTCAAAATATGTTCTTATTAAACTGGCTACAGCCTGTTGCAGCATTACTGTGGTACTTAATACTGCTGTTTTTTGGTTTTAGAAAAAATTATAGCAATAGAAAAAAAAAGCAAAAACAGCATCTAACTGCGGATATAAAATACCACGAATTTAAGATGAACGTATTTTAAAGATATGAATGGCATGAAAAAAAAAATATTAAAAAAAGATTGAAGTTGTTTAATGTTAATGTTCCATGATGAGTGTTTCTTTTATTTTTCTATGTATTTCGTATCTTTAAACCACATTTGGCTGTAAACGTAAAACAAGAAGCATTAAAACATTAACAGCTGGTCGTTGGTTTGTCGGTTACTAAAAACATATTTAATAGCAACAGCAGCAGCAACAAAAAAAAAAAAAAATAATAAAAAAAAAATAATGTTGCTGTTGGTTGCAACAAATTGATGACCAAGTTTTTCTTTTTTTCTGTTTTTTTTTTATTCATTTTTCATTGCCACAAATGGCTATGTAGCAATAAGTTTTTTTTTGTTGTCTCTCTATTGTAAAGTCCACACAAGTGGCACGTGCGATCACTTGCTTTAGTTTTTTTTTTGCTCTCTGTTTTTATTTTATGTGGCAGTAAAGTTTGCTTTATTTTTTTTTTATTATACAACAACAAATTTTTTCCTATTCTTTTAAATGTGCAAATTTTTTTTGTTGCATTTTTTTGCTTTTCATTTAGCCTCAGCCTCTGCATTGAGGAAAATAAAAACTAAACATTAGCCTTCATAAGCTGACCTCAATGTATTCATATGTTGGTTGCAGCCACAGCAGCTTTGGCAACAACATTATGTGGCATCAATGTGCCAACTAAACATAATGGCCAGACTTATTTGCCACAAGCTATAGTCGTACTACATTAAAATAAAAAAAAAAAATTAAAAAACTTACTTTGAATACAAATTTTTATTTTCTGTTCTTTTTTTTTAGAATAAAAAGACAAATAAAAAAAAAAATTCTCGGTCTTGGTCAAGTTTTATGTTGTTTTTTTTTGCTAGTATTTTTATTATCATATTCATTTTGGTTTATTAATCATTTTCATCTTTTAAGGTTGTTTGTTTTTTAAGTTGTATTATTTTTTTGGGGTTTTTAGCAAACATATTTTTTTATTTGCTGCTGTAAAAATTATGAGATGCTGTGCTGGCATTTTAAAGAACTTAACCTTGCAATTTGTTGCGCTTTTATTTTGAAAACTTAAGTATAATTCGAAAATGCATTAAAATTAATTTTATTTTATAGAATAATAAGTTTTATAAAAAAAATATGAATTGTATAGAATTTAATATTTTTTTTAAGTTAAAACATTTTTTTTATAAATTAGTAGATATTCAGCAGTAAGGAAATCTTAGCTAGCTTAGCTAATAAAAATAGTTTTTACTAAAAAAGCTTTATATGATTTATTTATTTTTAACAAATTAAAACAAATGGAAGTTAAATTCTGCTACAATATGATTTTGGGTTAAGCGGATATATGTATGTACGTTTATGTATATAAATTTCGCCGGAAATGAAAAGACTGATTAATTTTCTTTTTTAAATTTAGTGGTATAATAGGAGTCGATAGAATGTTAATAAATATAAGGCCTGTCCACGAAAAAATTACTTTTTTTCATTTATTTTCCTTGTAAAATAGAATAATATAGAATGTTATATTCAGCTTTGCCGAATTTATATAGTCACCATCATTTTATTAACATTTAACTTTGGCCCAAATATTTGAAAAATAGCTTAATTTGGCAAGAGGAGGCTAAGTTTCTGTTGGATTTTAAGCAAAAGTATTAACTCCTTATACAAGTATTTAGTATCTAAGTAATTTATAAAAAAAAGTTAGTGAAATGTAATTTGATTGCAGAATTTCTCGAAGAACTCAAAATTTAGCATTTTTGTGTGTTTTTTTTAACATAAAGCTAATATTTAAACTTTAATAAAATTTGAACAAATAGTGATATTTAATTGAAATTTCAATATAATATGTATAAACTTGTCTTAAAATTAGAAAATTAAAAAAACTCTCACCTTTTTACATGAAAATACCCAAAATCCCAATCCGCATAAAACATGTTTAAAACATTGACTTTTTTCATTGAAATGGTCACCCTGTCGTTATAAGGGGCGTCCTTCAGAAAATACATTTTGAGTGTTTACCTTACGTATGGAACTATATAATAAAAATAATATTAAGTCGATCCCGGCTTTGTAAATTGAGAACTTGACAAAACAAGTTAAAACGATTTTTAAAAATTGGTGAAGTTTATATAGGGATTGTGGGCAGACCTTTGCCCCAAGCTCCTTCGGATTTACTTTACATACATTTGCATTAAGATTTCTTTTGAAAACATTAAAAAAATTATAAAGCCCAGAACAAAAAACAAATTCTATTAGAGGATAAATATTGCCACTTTTTTGGGAAAAAACTCAAAAAAATTTAAAATTTTTTTAAAGTTCCAACTTCAGCTTATTATAACCTTTTAACGGATTTAGAATTTTGTAGGGAATCTGGCGAATATTTTAAAAAAATTTAGGGGCAATATTAAGCCCGCTAATTAAAAAAAAAAAAAAAAAAACTAAAAAAGACGTTTCAAAAAATGGAGTAAAATTTTATTTCCATCTGAAAATCTTTTAAACTAAGATATAACCTACACATGTGAAATTTTATTGAGATATCTCCAATGTTTCAAAAGTTACAGTATTATTAAAAAAATCATTTTGGGACCACTGTGTTACGGTAAACAGTAATGGAGAAATTAAACCTAATTTTCGAAAAACAAAAAAAAAAAAAAAAAAAAAAAAAAAAAAAATAATAAAATAAAAAAAATTTTATATGAGATGCAAATACTTTTCAAAAATTTCAGATTTCAACACACAAAGTGTTGAAGGTATGTACACACCGATAAGACTATATACATTTTTAATGAATAATGTACTTCCTTTGATGGATTTTAGAATATTTTGTACAGAAAATAGTTTATATTGTGTAAGTTAAAATTAATTATTTATATTTTAGTATAAATAATTAAAGTAGCTAAAATGGCTCAAATTTCAGTGTCTAAATTGGCAACATTGATTATATAGTTTTGCTATTTATCAAATCGTTTAAAAAATAAAATTAAAAATTTTTCTTTTCAGTGTACTTTGGTAAGTTCCTAAGATGTGGTAAAAGTTTTAACATGAGCTGAAAGTACTTTATAAGTCCTATGAAATTGGAGCTTTAATAAAGCAAAAGCCTTTTTTTAAATAATTTTATTAAAGTTTAAACTATAAACAATTTGTGAAGGTTTTAAGTTTAAACTTTCAAAAAAGCTTAAAAAAGAGCTTTTGCTGTATTGCTCATTGATAAAAACTATTAATGAGAATAGACTTTGCATTAATAGAATTATAGGCTAATAAAACCACAAATTGGAGTGCAAATTGAAAATGAAAAAATATTTATTTCGCTTTCAATTTTAATGCCATACAAATAGTTTTGATCGTAATCGTTTTGATATCTTCGGAATTAATCAAAATATTTCTAAACAGATCAAAATTGAAAATGGAAGTTCCAAAACTCTTTGTATTAAATTCTACATTGCTTATTTGTAGTATCCCTTTAGGATTTTTGAATTAATTTTCCTTTTTTAGTCCTTTTCTTTCATGATGAACTTTTATTGTAATAAAATGAGACACTCCTTTTTAAAATCTGTAAAAATGTAAATACATTTTTATACCCTTCCCCTTTATAAGCTATTGATTTTGTTTTACGACAAAAGATCAGAAATTTTTTTCTGAATTTTAGTGTAGAAGAAATGAACTCAATCGATCCATTATTAACCGAGATATTGGCCAAAATATATTTTTTACCGATTTTTAATCTTATATAAGTTACGGACTTAGTTCTTATATAGATCGGCCACAAATATAGTTGCATTAATATGACCAACATAATATAGTTGCATTAATATTTTATTATATATTAAGAGTTCCATTTAATACGAGTAAATAAATGTGATAATAATATATTTTATTACTACAAACATATACATTTGTTATGATTACAATACCCATGTAATAGCTTTTAGAGACCATAATATTGTTAAATAAATTTCTCAACACGTTTCAAACTTAATCATATATTATCTTTGTGTATCATACTTAATCATATACTATGTTTGTGTAAAGTAAACGAACAGACCTATTCCTAAATCTACATTTCCTTCATTAAACAAAACGGGATTTATTTTTTCAACAATTTCTTTAAAATTTCTTTTAAATCTTTAATTTATAGATTTCTATGACTATAATTTACCTAGTTTGTAGTTAGTCATAGATGGTTAGAAGTTTAAAACTAAAAACTAAAAATTAAAAATTAAAATAAAAAAATAAAAAACAAAAACTTTAATATTTTTTATTTTATACAGCTCATTTTGTCTACAAAATACTCTTCACACTCATATACATACATACTGACTGATACCAGTAAATGTATCCCATGGCTCTCTTTGCCTCCGATTTGTGTGTGTGTGTTTTTTTTTTTGTGCGCATAATTTTTGGCATGTTAAAATTTATAATTTTTTTGGTCATTCATAGCGACTTACTGAACGGGGTTTATGTTTTATTTTAAGCAAAAAGATATACAAACTTTTAAACATACATACATATACATACATATGTTATAATGTAGTAGTTGAGTGTGTATTAAAAAAAGGCAAAGTCTCCAGCGTCTATGTATCTCTAAGCTTTAATAGTTAAAATAAAAATAAACGACGTTGGGTCAGCGAACTTTTTGGCTGGAACAAAAAAGGCAAAAAAGCGTAGAAAAAAACAAAACTGTTTTGATTTGTTTAATTTATATAAATAAATAAAATAGTGATGATGAACATGCATACGCTTTGTCTACTAAAAAAAAAACTAAAAAAAAAAAAATATTTTTAATTTATATTTATTTTTATTTGTTTTTGATTTGATTTGTTTTTGGAGATGGAGGATGATGTTCGACATAAATTTAAATGTTTATGCCATAGATTAACAACTAGATATTTATGTGAGAGAAAAAAACCTAATTCAATTGTCAGAAACCTAATTCATACAAAAACAAAATACATGTAGTCACATATATTTTGTTTTTGTATTTTCAAAAAAATGAGTAAATTTTTTGAAAATTTAGTATAGGGTGGCTCTCACATAAACTTCTAGTTCTATTCTATGGTTTATGCGATTTGTATTCATAAATTTAACAGTATTTTTTTTTGTCTTATCGTACATACGATTTAAGGCGTTTTAATAGACATAAAAAGGTTTTAATAATAAGTTTTTTCTACATGGGAATAGTGAGGGACAAATAAATAGAAAATATGTGAATTTTAACTAGGGATGCCAATCCCGATCCCAAAAATCTCGGGATTAGAAAATTTAATTTAATTTTTATTTATATTTTTTTTAGCAATACTAAAAAAAAGAAAAGATCATTTTTAAAATCGATTCAACGAAGTGTTGCCTTTTTGTAATAAAAGTTCAGTTATAATTTTGATTTGTTTTCTGCCATCCATCCATCCATCCAATCCATTTCTTTTTACAAACTTTTATTAAAATGACCATCATTGTTTCTTAATATTATTTAAAAATTGTATTTAAATAAACATTATTTAACCATGTTTTTGTCCAAACAATTGTTGTGAATCTTTTTTGGTTAAATGGGTGGGATTTTTTACTTCTAATGAAATTCAAATAGTTGTTGTCATTTTTTTAATCTTTTACCTAAGTTCTACAATTATTTTTCGTTTTGTCAATTGTTCTTCTTGTTGCTGTTGCCATGTGTAAATAAGATGATGAGTTTTTATTTTTTGTTTTTGAATTTCATGACTTGACGTAAATTTTACGTCATCTTGTTTGGCTTTAACGGTTCTTTTTGGTAGATTTTTGTATAAATATATTTTTAATTTTTTTGTAACAAACTCTTTTTTTTGTTAAGGAAGTAAAGATTAAAATTTTAAGTTTATTCTTTTGTATCTTTTGTGTTACTGTTTTATTTTAAAATTTCTTAAGAATTTTTAAAAGCCAATTAAATGTGGTTGCCTCTGTGTATTTTGTTTTTGTTTTGACGGAGTTTAATGTATTTTAATAACAATAATAATCGTAGGTAATAATATGAATTTTAAACATATCTAGGCTATAAGAGTTGTTATGATAATTTTAATTATAATGAAATAAGATGAATTATATTCTCAGGGTTTTTATGGCTGCTATAATGGATTTATGGGAGGTCTATGTGTAAGTTAAATAGGTTAACTATAAATTGAATTTTTGTTTCAATTTACGTAAGTTTTTAGAGATTTTGATCAGATTTTAGTAACAGAATTTTCGATCTAATGCTTAGATAATGGGAGATTTGTTCGAAAAAGTTTTTGAGCAATTTAGAACCAGTTATATTATTTTTAGTGACGCCAGTATTTAAAATTAAGTGGGTGTTTTGAGCAATTTTTAGAAATTTGACATTGGGTTTTAAAGCATATTTTTTTTAATATTTTCTTCCTAACAAATATTTTCCCACTTCAGTATTTTTCACGATTATATAACCTTATATATAGTTAAGATTTCTTTAAAAATTTTATGAAAAAATTCGACACGTACCATTTTTGTTTAGACAAAAATTTTAGAACTTATTAGATTTATAGCTCATGATTTAACTATCTAAAGCTTCCCATATATTTTTTACCCAGGAAGTGTGCTCCAAATAAAGGAAAAATAATACAAAATTTTAAGGATACATCATCAGTACCGCACTACTGATGGAAAATCTCGAACTTAGCCTAAAAAAGATTTTGATTTTTTTTCCAAAATGGGTGTAAAAAATTTCGTAATTTTAAGCTTCTTATGAAGAAAAAAGCAAATATCAAAAGAAATTTTCCGAAAAAAAATTAAGTCCATTAGTGGTCATTTTAGTGCATCATGGGGAACAAATTCGAAATATTTTTTTCAGTAAAAGAATTAAAATTATTAATCTTTTGAGACCCATTTCGAGAAAAAAATATTTGGTCTTCTTACATCAGCATCTTAAAAAAGTAGTTTCTCGATATACTTTGATTTTATATTATGAACAATTTAATGATAAACTTTTGAAAATGTTTAAAAAGTTTTTATCCGATTTTAAAAAGAAATATTTAGTTTTATCTTAAACAAAATACCATTTAAAACTATTTAGGTATTTTAAAGAAAAAAATATTTCTAAGTATAAATTTTGAGAAATTAAAGAAAAATAAATAAAAAGTGTTTAATAGTTCTTATTTATATTTCTATATAAAAATTTTAATATAGCATGAATTCTAGAGAATCGAAGAAAAAAAAAAAAAAAAAAAAAAAAAAAAAAAACAGTTTTTTTACAGATTTATGTCCAGATTATGTCCTCCTAAAAATTAGACAGAAATATAATTGATATATTCATTTTTGTTTTTCAAAATTTTTATATTCTACATCATCATATAGGTGATTGGTGTATTATGATTTATTATATAAATGTCTCATTTCATTGATTACATTTACATTACATTTAAACTGTATTTTTATACACTTTAAGCTAAGTTAGTCAAAAATGCAAGATTTGTTTGAAATTGCATTGGATGCACTAATTAATTTGCATATTTTTAAGATAAATTTTTGTCGAATTTCTTAGACAAAATTAAAAAAAAAAAAAAAAAGATATTGTATTAAAATTTGACATTTACTCATAGATATTTTCACTTCGACATACACTTCCCATTTTTTAGAAACAAACCAAAAATAAGAATTGGAAATAAAACAGCGATTTTTAAACTAGGAGTCTTTCCAAAAGTTTGGAAAACTTCTCAGATTAAAATGATACAAAAGCCCAGAAAAGATTTAACTGTACCGTCTTCTTATACACCTATTAGTCTATTTTTATACCCACCATAAAAAAAAAAAAAAAAATGGGGGATATATTGATTTTGTCATTTCGTGTGTAACATGTCGAAGGAATCATTTAAGACCCCACAAAGATTCTGGTTAGATTCTGAGTCGATCAAGCTATGTCCGTCCGTCTGTCTGTCTGTTGAAAGCAGGAAAATTGGCACAAATATTTAAATCTTACATAAGGTTTATTTGGTATTGAAAATGGGCAAAATCGATTAATAAACAAAAGAGTTATGGGCTAAAAACTGGAAACACAGGGTATTCGTTTCACACTTTTCTGCTGATGTCTCTTAAACAAAAGCATATACGACAACGAAATTTTATTTAAATAGTTTGAGGGTCGGCATAAATTTTGAAATAAAAAATGGGCGTGGTCCGCCCACTTTACTGCTTAAAAAAGTCAAGAAAGTCTTCCAAAAGAAAATTATACCGTTCTTGAACGATAGAAATATCGACCTAGTTCTCCAGTTTGGTTTCCGTGTTTCGAAAAACACGGAACTAACGTGCAGGTGAATCGTCTAACTGGAGAAATACGAAAATCTTTTGAGTTAAAGAGGTATTGGTTAGTTATATTTTAGGATGTCACACAAGCATTTGACAAAGTATGGCACAAAGGTATAATATATAAAATTAAAATTGCTGGAGTCTTATTTATCTGACCGTCTATTCAGAGTAAGGTGTAAAGAGTTTGACACAGAAGAATTTAGGATAAAAGCAAGTGTTCCGCAGGGAAGTGTTCTTGAACCAACTCTCTATTTAGTTTCCATTTTTGCTGACGAAATACCGCACATAGCAACGTCAATAAGATATTTATCTCCGACGTGTGGAGACAAGGTTAGAAATCTGGCGTATTCGAGTAAATTGAAAAGATGCCATGTTACGTTCACCCTAGGAAGAGAAAACTGTCCACCTGTTACACTGAATGGTATAAGTATACCACAATCAGATCATGTCACATACCTTGGTATTTAATTAGATAGGCGACTTACTTGGAGTCATCATATATATATGTGTAAGACTGTATTAAAACCAATTTTGATATATGACATCCAATTATGTGGAACCAGGGCCCAATCAATGGTACATACGAAATGAGAATATACATAGAGACTTAGAGGTGTCGTTAGTTAAAGACAAGTTCAGGAATTCTAGAGAAAAATACATCCTTAAACTACAGAGTCATCCCAACCCACTAGCAAGACTTCTTGCTAAAGTATAAACATATTCAAGGCTTCATAGAGCCGACCTATCACCCCGCTGATGTGAGGCTCATTTAACCATTTAGGTTCTCGCTAGAAAGGATTTAGTTTTAAGATTTAATTACTTATTATGAGGCCTATAAAAGGTAGATTCGATAAATAAATGAAATGTAAAAAAAAAATCTACGTATTTTCTGTCATTTGGAAAAATTATTTAAAACTTAAATTATAAATAAATATAGGTGCTATAAATATGAAACAAATCGGATTTGATGTCTTATGGAATTTATGATCCCAGCAAAAAATACTGCTTACCCAGAAGCAATTTCGGAAGGGAAACGATCTTACAAAAGCACTTACCCATGCGCAAAAAATGCATGATTTTTATTTGAGATGAGCCGCTTAAAAGCGATAGATTTTGCTACCAGGATGCCCTTATTCAATAAAAATTAAAATACCATGAAATTGATGTTTTTAGGTGGATTAATTCAGTACTTAAAAGAGTCAATATTTATTAATATATAACATTATCTTACTAAATAAGTACTAATTGTATGCCTTTTAGCAAGCATTATAAAACACCATACAGAGATTTTTAAGCAGTTTAAAAATCATTCACTTACTCTATTGCATTTTTGAAGCTTTTGTGCTTAAGTAAGCAACGTATTGCATCCACTGGCATTTATCGCTTCCAAATATTATTATTTTTTTGCTGGGATAGTTAAAAAACTACATTCTTCTGCTATCTAAATCAATTTGCATATCTAAAACTGATGTACAATTTAATTCCTCAAAATGTTTCCGTTTATTTTTTTTCTATATATCAAGACTTAAAAAAAAATTAACATTGTTATGTGATATGCTGAAGAAGGTCTACACCTATCTTTCGCTTTTCGAGTGAAAATAAAAAATAAAAAAATATAAATTTTACATAAATAAAATTTAAAAATTTTCAAATAAATTTTCCTTAAATCACAATTTATTTTTAAAATAAAAATTAAAAGTTTCAATTAAAAAAAATAATTGTGCTTTAATGTATAAATACAATTTGATGGTATTGGTAAACATATAATTTTATTAATAATTCCTAAAAATTATAAGCCTACATTTATTTTTTTTTCACAATTTTCTTAAAGTTGATATTTAAGTTAGAATTAAAATTTAATTGAATTAAATATCAACTTTAGTTAAAAAACTACATTCTTCTGCTATCTAAATCAATTTGCATATCTAAAACTGATGTACAATTTAATTCCTCAAAATGTTTCCGTTTATTTTTTTTCTATATATCAAGACTTAAAAAAAAATTAACATTGTTATGTGATATGCTGAAGAAGGTCTACACCTATCTTTCGCTTTTCGAGTGAAAATAAAAAATAAAAAAATATAAATTTTACATAAATAAAATTTAAAAATTTTCAAATAAATTTTCCTTAAATCACAATTTATTTTTAAAATAAAAATTAAAAGTTTCAATTAAAAAAAATAATTGTGCTTTAATGTATAAATACAATTTGATGGTATTGGTAAACATATAATTTTATTAATAATTCCTAAAAATTATAAGCCTACATTTATTTTTTTTTCACAATTTTCTTAAAGTTGATATTTAAGTTAGAATTAAAATTTAATTGAATTAAATACATTCTCAATAACAAAGTTTTAATTAATAAAATTTCAAACAATAAAATGATTGTATGTTTTTCACTACAAAAGCTGTATTCAAAAATAAAATTAGGTATGTGATATAATACAAGATGCTGAGATTTTTAAGAATATTCTGAAGTAATTAAGTAGTACTTTTTGGAAATAATATAAAAATAGTGATCTTGTGTAATACGCCTATAATATTTACACCCTTATTTTGTAAATCCCTTCACCTCATTTTATTAAAATTTCCATACAAATTTTTGAAAAATAAAAACAATTTACATGAAATTTTTTCAAAGTGAGGTGAAGTGTTTTAAAAAATAGGGACCTTAATAGTTATTTTTTAGAGAAAAAATTATTTAAAGATTATAAATAATTTTATTTTAAAGAATAACTTTGATTAATAACAAACTTTTTATAAGCTTTTAACCTGTAATAACAAATAATAATGTTAAGTTTAGATTATTTAATCTAAACTTTAAAATTATTTTTCAAAGAGGATTCTGAAAAATATATAATTTATAATTTCTTAAAGAAAGCTTTCGCATATTTGTTATATGCTAGAGAGCTTTGGTTGGCTTTTTTAACGCTAAAATACCATAGCTTTATGATAGCTAGTAAATTTAAGGCTTTAAATTAGGCACAAACATTTTAAAGCCTTTATTCTCAAATTAAAAAAGTGTCATTAAGTATATCACATTGCAAACTAAGAAAAAAATTTATATAAGTTAAAAAGCTTTCACAACCAACTTTTCAACAAAATTTAACTAAAGTATTAAAATATTTCTTTTAGTTTATTTTAAGCTTTAGTTAAAGTTCTAAGTATTAGCAGCATTTTCATTGATTTGGAATTAAAATAGAAGCTTTTAGCAATTTGAAATAAATTCTTCTTAAAGTTTTCATATTGTTTTATTATTCAAACAGGGTTTTGAATAATAAACAAACGTTTGTTATAATGCCTTATTAATACTGTAATTAAAATTCTATTTAATACTTACACTTTTTACGTTAAAATAATGTTAAAAAACATTATCATTTATAATAGTGGTAATCCATTTTAAAGCTGTTTAGTTGTAGTGATAAATCAAAGTAATCCACAATTAATCCGTTGTTAAGAGAGTGTATTTTATTTTGATTTTATTTTTCGAGTGTATTTAATCCTTTAGCACAGTTTATATATTTTATGGGAGGTGGGGTTTAATTTTTTTAATTTGTTTTTGATTTCATTATTTTTGTATATTTAATTTTGTTTGGTTCATGTAGTAAATAAAATGAAATGAGAAAGAAAAAAAAAAGAAAAACACTTCCATAAATGTTAAAGCTTAAATAAAACAAAAGAAAATTGAGAAAACTAAAAAACAAGTTAAAGTAAAAAAAGAAAATTAAATGAAATTTAATTAAAGCTTAAAGCCAACCTAATTAAGTATTTAGACTACAAGACATATTAAAAGGAAATATTTACACCAAAAAGCTAAATGTTAGTAATAAAGCATGCAGTTAAGCCACTAAAGAAATTTGATGATTATTTTTTTTTTTTTAAAGAAATTCTTTTATTTTTGATTTAAAGCCAAGGGAAGGTACTCACAAAAAAATAGCACACACACACATATGAAAATAGTTTATATTTGGGAAGTTAATTATTTATAGTTATAAAAAACAAAAACAAAACAAAATTATAAAATAATTTATAATATGTATGTATATAAATGATTGTTTGTTGATTTTAACGACAGTTCATATTTAATTATGTATGAGAAAGGGATACAATGATGGAGATAGTAGTGGAAATATGTAGGTTCAAATTTTGAATTAAAGCCAAAATTATTTTTAACGGATATTGAGTTGAGTTGAGGTAATGAGGGAGTATATGTTGTTTAAAGATTTTCTTTATTTACAAAACGATGTTTAAAACTATTAAGATTTATAATTTGATTATTTGATTTGATTTTTTTAAGGTTCAAAGTGGATGGGGTGTTGTTTCTAATAGTGTTTCTTTTATCTTTTGTTGCTGAGTGGGGGGGTTGTAGGCGGTTAATAAATTTTTAAAATTAATAATTGTTTTGGTAATTTTGTTTTCTTTTTTTGTTGAATGAAAATATTTACAACAGTTTATTTTTTTTGGTTTTGTTTAAATGATTAAAAAAATCTAAAAGATTTTTTTGGGTCTTGGTTTTGTTTTGTATTTTTTATTTTTAAGAAATAGATTATATATTGAAAAAGTATTCCTTTTTTTCAAAATAATATTGCAACTTTTGTATTTCCTTTTTTTTTTCTTTTAAAAATTTAAATTTGTGTGTTTTGTTGTTATTTTTATCTTAAATTGCACTTGTTTACACTTTTTTCAGATTTTATTTTATTTTTTTAATTCAATCTTCGTTATCTTTTTTTATATTTATGTTTTTTTTTATTTAATATAAAACATTTTTCTGATTAGTACTTTTTATTAATTTCATAATTCAAAACTTTTTTCCAATTCTTTTTTTTTTGTTCCACTTTTGATTTTTTTTTTTTTTTCAAAATAAAACCGTTAAATAGAATGAATTTTGTAAGTATATGTGAATATTTTTATTTGTGGATTTTGAAATGTTATACGCATAATTTTTTGTTGTTGTTGTTTTTGTAAAAATTTTCTTTTCTTCGATTTTGTGTTCATTAGCGACGCGTTTGAAAATTTGAACAAATCCGTATACGCCAACGGTAGAAAGCCAACTGTGCGCAGGCGCTCGATTATGAAAAAGAAATTCAAACGATGCTGCTGCTAACAACTGCCTGCCACTAGCAACCAACTAACGAACCACCAAACAAACCCACTAACAAACATTCATACATACATATGTATGTATATTCAATCATACTCTACTACTGTATAACGGAAAGCCATACAACTTTAGCAAGACCGTAATGCTCTCTGCTTAAGAATGGTTAAATGAAGAATTTCAAAAACCAGTCATAAAACACATAGATATACACTCATACTCTCGCAAAATATTTTTGATTACAAGACCTCTACTCTCTGCCAACAACATGTTTCAGCAACATGTTGCTTAACCTTTGATGAAAAATATAAACATACACAAATTTTACCTTCAATTTGGTCAAAGTCAGGGACAAATTTGTTTTGATTTTTTTCCCAAGTTAGTTTTCTTCTTCTTCTTTTTTTCTTCTCTCTCATCTTTCATAAAATTTACTCTTTTCATTGAGTTACCCATACTCTTACAAATATATAGCAGAGAGTATTTATTTCATTAAAAAATTATAGGTTGTCGTCTGTCGTTGATACGTCTTGCCGTTTATTTTGAACGTCTGCAATATGTTGCATTGTATTTTAAGACGTGATCAATGTGGCATAGATTTTTTTGTTTGTTGTTGATTTTCCTCCCAAACCCCTCTTTGTTTTTTTCCTTTTTTTTTTTGGAGTGTGAATAGTTGGGAAGTTTTTTTTGTAAAATATTGGTGGAAAAAAAGTAAAATAACGACAGACAACAAACTTGTTTGTATTAATGATGGCGTTTGTTTCTTAAGTCTTTTGTTTTTAATGTTTCAAGTTAAACTGTATTACTATATGATTGACTATAAATTAATGGTTTGTACTAAATCATGTATGACTGGCTTTAAACATTTTATTATCGGTATGATAGTTTTAGATCAAAGGTATTTTTTCTTAAGTTGTATATAAAATTAGTGTTAAATCAAATTTACAGAAAATACGATTTTTACAATTCTGTCAAATATGTATTTTGCAAATATGAAAATATTATTCATTTTTCAAAAAATTATTCATTATATTTATGCATTAAAAAAAATATGTTTGCATTTATACACAATAACACAGAAAAAAAAGTATATCCCAATAAACATCGATTCAAACCTTATAAATTTGTTGGAAAATTTCCATTAATAAATAGCATAATTATCAATTTAAATTCGAATTTAAAAAATATAGGTTATGAAATAAATAAGAAAATTTCAAAAATTTCCAGTTAAAGTATAATGTTAGGTTTTTATAAAAGTGATTGTAAAGTGTAAAGTTAAGTTTTTTTATATTTTATTTATTTTGTATTTTTTCTATTGTTTATAAGAAAATATTCAAATGTTTTTCATATTTAAAAAAGCTTTCAGTTTTTTTTTTATAAAAAAGTTTAAAACTTAGACATGTCTGTTCAAAAATTAAAATATTATACATATGTATATTATAGAAAGAAAATATTTGTACGTAATTGTGCCGCAATAAAATGGACAAAATTAGCTACTATGGTCCATGAAATATAATGAACAATATGCTTAAAATGATGAATGCAAAATTTCCTTTTCAGCCATTATAGAAAAAAATATATCAATATATAATTTATTCATGCAAAATTTGAGTTTTAAAAATACCCAGCAAAAACTTGTTAATGACATGTAGTTACGAAAGTAGTTACTTTGTAATGACAACAACATATTGTCTGCATTACGTAGAACTTGTTTAGTAATAAATTATTATTATAACCCGAGTGTAAAAAGTTATTCATGATCAGATTTTTTATTGATTTTTATAATGCAGTTACCAATTCATATCTTTAAAGAAGGGATACATAAATGGAAGGCAAAATTTGCGAATGAATTAATTTGTAATCTAAAATAGTTTATTTTATTACATTTATTCTAATTACATTTTTGGTTGTTCTTAATCTTTTAAATTAAAATTTATAAAATCTTTTTACAACAAAAAAAAAAAAAAAAAAGATATTTTATATCCTGACATTTCATTACTTATTTATAACCTAAAATGTAACTAGTTCCTATTGTTATTACTTATCATGACTTCAGAAATGCTTTAAAATCAAAGTGCTGTTTAACAGCTTGGAAGTAATTAGTAAGTAATGTATAGAGTAAGTAGTTGCCTATAATGTCATCACCGTGTTAAAATAATGAGTTATTCAGCTAATCTGTAAGTTGTGAAGAGCCATTATATTAGCTTCTTAACTCATTACATGGCAACCAAAGTTTTTGCTGGATAGTTTAGAAAAACATTTATTTCATGTTTAACTCAAGTGTATTTTAAAATTTGTAAAAAACGTTTTGAAAATATTTGAGAAACATTTGTTTGTTAAAGAAACTTCCAGCATAGTTTTAAATTATGAAAACGTTTGACAAATACAATTGTTATATTAGAACCCTTTTGTTGGAAAAAGGCTTAGTTTTGTATTTCTCACAGCTAATGTTTGAAATTTAAACTTGTTTTCAAATGAATAAATATGAAATTTCAAAGGTTTTTGCTTTTTGGCATATATTTAAAATTTTTTTCAAAAATATAATTAATCCAACAAGACTTTTTTCCCAAACTTTTTTCATAAAAAATAAAATTTGGTTCATTGATGTTAATAAATTAATTAAAAATTTTGCTTAAAATTGACTAAAATTTATTAATTAATTTTAAAATTAACAAGTCAACATGAATTTTGATCAAACTAACATCTATTAGGAATGTTAAATTGTATAAAATTATGTGTTGTATTTTCTATCTTCTATATATATAATTTCCTAAGCAAAGCAGATAACGAACAAAGTTAAAATTTGGCTTACTTATAAATCTACTCATCTAACAAATCTTAACGAAGCAAGATTTTAAAATTATTATCAGGAAGCGGAAATTCCCGGGTTATATATAATTTTCTAAGCATTTTTTATATTTCCAGAGCTTTTTGAATATCACAGGCTACATTAACAAATTTAACATTGCAATACTAATGTACATACATTTTATGTATACATTTTTTTCAAATCCTTATAACTCTAGTGCATGGAAACCTAAGTGTATGAAATTCCTCAAGTTCTTTCTTTGGGCATTTTTAAATATATTTTAAAAAGAAAATAAAAAATGTTTAGATGTTTACATGTTCTGAATGCAAATGCAAAAAAAGTTATTACGTAAAATTTACATATCGTTAGTATTAACAGTATAAATTTGAATACAAAAATGGAAATGTGATTTGAAATGGAAGGGTAAATGTCGAAATGTTCGCCGAAAAATCTTAATTTGATGGATGAAGAAGTCAATTCTAACTTTTCAATGAAATTAATGTCATAATCAAAAAAAATATATGATCTGGCAAGATTACCGTTATACTAAAAACTTTCTAGAAAAAGAAGGAAAAAATATGTTAAAAATGTATTCCTTATGCAAAAAATGGAAGGATAGAACATATTATCATATTTAAAAAAAATATCTCAAGTCGCTGCTGAGCACCAGATCATAATTTATCATGACTTTTCATAAATAAAATCTTTATGAAATTTGGAGGATTTTTCAATGTTTTATTCTTATTTATTAAATGTATTTTTTAGTTTTAAGCCTTTTTAAAGCAAATAAATAATAAAAATGCACTTAGCTGATGTAACAACAACAAATAAAGTGTTTTAGAGGACTATCCATGTGTACGTAAAATTTAAGTATCGTTAGTATTAACCTATAAAAAAATATCGTTAGTATTCTAGGGTTAAATTCGACCTACTTATAGTATTGTTCCTCCTACAAACCCTAATAGAGTCAAATTTTGAAATTTCTATCAGGGTGCGGAAATATAGGTTTATGTGTATTTTCCTAATGTGGTATTCACACTTGCTCACATCTAACATCTACCATCTATTTTACATGATGTTAACATCATCCCATATGAATTGTATAGGGCTCAGAACTCAACATCTTTCAACATCTTTAAAAGATGTTCCTAACTCATTTTGTTCCACCTAACATCTTTCGATTATTTTAGTGTCATCACTAGAAAAATAAATTGAAAAAAATAAAAAAAAAAAAAAAAAATCAAGAAAAAAATGCCAAAAAAAAATATTTTTTAATTAAAATACAAATATTATTAATAATTCTTTTTATTGTTTAATTGCAATATTTAATAAAAATATTGATTATTTTTCATCTTATATATTTTTTTTTCATCCAGCACTTTTCCTCCACCATGTGATTTTTTCATTGATGAATGATGGGTAGATGTTACATGAGTGTAACATTTTCAACATCTTCCATGCATTCCTTCAAGATATAGCGCAAGTGTGAAAACGGCATAAGCATGTTTCTACTTTCCATAGTTTTCTGAAGCTTCCAGACGATATATGTACCTTTTTTTAAAAGATTTTTGGATTTGGTTGAGTATTTTTTATTATTATTTGAGTATTTTTTTATATTATTTATTAATTAATTAAGTGATGGTCTTGCAATGTTGAAATTGTGAAGTTAACTTCTTGAAACTTTTCTTGTCTACTGTTGTTGTAAGTTTATGTATACATACATCGCACCAGTGGTTAGTAAATATTTACCAATTACACGCTGCTACAGTTAAAATACTTTCAATGTAACATAGTGTAGTTTGTAGATATGGGTAAGTAAATTATTATACAATTTTTAGAATTTTAGATTTTCCCCAAAATCAGAAATTATATCAAAAGAGAAAACAAAAAAAAAAAAAAAAAGATTTTTCGGACTGCGGCTTTAGAATTACTTACCTGTTAAGTAATTTAAGTTTTTTAAACGGCATAATAATATAATATATAATATATTTTACCATTTATAAAAAGTATATACACATTTTTATTCATAGCAAAACTGTGAAATATATTAAATATAAAAAATCAATGTTTTATATATCGTCCATTCGATGAAAGAACGCCCAAAAATATACCAAGTGTCCTCCGATTTTTATAAAATTTTATACGTATAAGGTCTATAGATGTATATAAATATTTCCGTTTTCAGATTCGCTAAATTCAGAAAATTCGCGATTTTATTTCGCTTTTTCAGTAAAAAATCTCAGAAGTATACAACTTTAAATACAAATATTTCTGGGAAGGCTTTGCAGAAATTTGTGATTTAAACGGCATTTGAATTGTAATTATGTTAGCTTAAACATGAATATTTTATAAATAAAAAACATTTTTTAAAAATGCATTTTAATGCATTTGCATTTTTTAAATGCATTTGCATTTTTTAAATGCATTTTTCTTTAAATATGCTATTCAAATTTGTTAATTTTTTAACATAAATGAAAAGTTTGGAATCTTTACATTAAAATAAAAGTCTCAAATTTTTGGGACGGACACATGTACTGTGCATAATTTCCCCTCTTCTTCAACTAGTTTAAATTTTTTCATATAAAAATTATATTTTTCTGGTATTATGGGTATTTTGTTAAAAAAAATTTATTGTGTTATTTTTAAAAAAAATACTGAAAAATAGTAAAACTTTATGTATCAGACTATTTATTGTTTTAAGCTATAATAAACAAAGCATTTTTAAATACACTTTTGAAAAATTAAAATTTAATAAATTCGCAACTAACAAAAATGCATCTAAAAACTGCATTTATATTTTTAAAATATTATGGATCGAAGACGTTGTTTTTGAAATGCTGACTAAATTAAACAAAAAATATACAATGGCCTTTTAAATACTTTTTAAATTACAGAAATCCACAAATAACTTCAAGAGATATGAATATTTAAAATTGCATACTTTTTATATTTTGTTAACTTTCATAAAAAATTTTAATTTTATATGAAAAATTTGAAGCATGTTTTTATAAAAATTGGATAATGCATACAAGATTTTCGCGTCCCAAAAATTTGACACTTTTATTTTAATGTAAAGATTCTAAACTTTTCGTTTATGTTAAAAAATTAACAAATTTTAATAGCATATTTAAAGAAAAATGCATTTGAAAAATGCAATTGCATTAAAATGCATTTTTAAAAAATCTTTTTTATTTTTAAAATGTTCGTCGTGAAGCCGCACTATGCGAAATTTTAAGGCCGTTTAAATCATTAAAATTCACATAGTCTTTCCAGAGATATTGCTATTCAAAGTTACATACTTTTGAAATTTTTTTGGTTTTTGAGAAAATTAAAAAGCGAAATTAAATCGCGAGTTTTTGCAATTTCACAAAACTGAAAACTGAAATTGATAAAAGGCTTAATGGAGTTAATGTATACAAATTTTTATCAAAATTGAAAGCCATCGGGTAAAAAAATATACTTTTTCGGGCGTTCTTTCCTGGAATGGTCGATATATTTTTTTTAAACTTTTCTGCCAAAAAATATACTTTTTCTTAATACTATAATTCTACATTTTAAAAGAATTTTCAATCACCTATATGACAATGAATATTCAAATTTACTCTAGTATATATTTTAATACTAGCTAATACCCGATGTGCTTCGCCACCCCCCCGAAATGAAATACATAGTAATTAAAGGATTAAAAAAATAGATTTATTTAGTAATTAAAATATAAAATTTTTCTTAAAAATTAGATAGATATATAGATAGATAGATAGATAGATAGATAGATAGATAGATAGATAGATAGATAGATAGATAGATAGATAGATAGATAGATAGATAGATAGATAGATAGATAGATAGATGTTCCCGTGCAAAATTTTCAAATTCAAGCTCTAATAGTTTCTTAGATATACTAATTTTTGTATTTAATTTTTATGGGAGGACCATACCCCCAATAATCCGCTAATTTATTAGGCAAATGTTTTCATGGATGTCAAAATTCTTTGTGCAAGATTTGAGCATTCCAACTCCAATAGTTTCCCAGATATACGAATTTTTGCATTTAATTCATATGGGAGGTACCATGCCCCCTACTTCTAGTCCGCCCATATTTTTCTTAAATATTAATGTTGATACCAAAGTGACTCCGACAAATTTTTAGAACTCTTACTGTTATATTTTCTCAGATATGATAATTTAATAATTTCTTTATATGGAAGGTGCTACGCCCACTATTGCTAGTGTACCAATTTTTGTCCAAAATATTCATATTGAAGCTAATGCTAGTCGTATAAAATTTAATTTCTAACTTGTTCGTGCAAAATTTGAGGACTCTAGTATTACCAATTTGCGAGATATACTACTTTTAATAGTTATTTAGTAAGTGGGCGTGGCACCTCGCCCACATGGAATTTCAAAATAAAAAGTAGTCTATTTTTCCTTCCGGGCATATAGGAACACACTGTAAAAAATTCAAGAAAATCGGTTTAGTCGTTTAGGCGGCTATAGACTTCAAACAAAAATACATACATACAAACAAACAAACACACATTAATTTTTATATATATAGATAAATGTGTTTATATTAAACAATTTTAAATATTCCAGTTTAACACCCTTTCCTGGATGTCAACTTACTACAACAGATAATCCAATCCGTATAGTCGAAGTCGTACCAATTTTAACAAAACCCAAAAGCAAAAGTAATCATTTTGGTGTCTATAATTGATACATTTCCTTTACTGAAATGGTCAATAGGGTAGTAGAACTGTGTATATCAGGAGCTGGAATAAATACTAGTATATATCACGAATAGATTTTTAGGTCTTAATTAAGCCTTGATAATTAAAATATAATGGGATAAGAAGATTAAATAATCAATTCATAAAGAGAGAACTGAGAGACCAATTTTATTAATATAAAGAGCATTAAAGTGTATTTTGTACACGTATGATTAAAAGTGCATTATGGCATAATTTCCTGCTCGTCGCACATTGGGCTAAAAGGTGATATATTAATCAATAAGTAAAAAAAAAATATTTTTGAAATTTTAAGATTTTTCGGAGAGAATTCCAATGCCCGTCCTTCCGTCCGTCTGTTTATTACTTTTAGCAAATTTTCAAATTCAAAATGATTTATTTTTGGAATCAATAAAGATATGAACCTCAAATTTGCTACATTTAATAGATAAATTGGTTCCTTAACTAATTACATAAAAAAAATATATATATCGTCCATTCAATGAGAGATTTATAAAAAATGCCAATTTTTTTTAAGATAGATCTTCCGATTTTCTTCATATTTGGTACACATATAACCTATGGAGCCATTTAAATATCTCCATTTTTATTTATTTTTTTTTTGAATTTATTCACGGTTTTGATTTTCAGAAAAGTCAAAAAAATTGGAAAAGTGTGTAATTTTAAACATCAATAACTCTAAAAGTTGTTAACAGGTTTTAATGATTTAAGCTGCATGTAGAAGATAAATATGTCCTCTTTTAATGTAGTAATTTAGAAATAATATTGCAATTTAAAAATGCATTCATAATGCATATGCAATTTTAGGATGCATTTTTGAAAAATTTCTACCCTTTCGATTTTATTTTTTTTTGTTAATATGTTAAAAAACAATAACTTTACTATAAAATGCAAAAATGTTCTGTAACTGTTCTGGGACAATAAAATCTACTATTTTTAATATTTTAAAGAAAAAATTTCATAAATTTTTTCATACAAAAATTTAAATTTTTCCAAAAATTTAGATTTTTAACTTTTTTTGATTATATTCTTTTAGTAATATGTAGCTTTAAATGTTTATAACTCCTTAAGTATACATCGGATTTTATTGATTTAGAAACTAGTATGAAGTTTATTACGATAAATATTGTAAATTATATTGTATGAATCAAAAATAATTTTTTTTGCTAATGATGCACTCACGAAAAAGAATGAAATTTTCGGATGCATTTTTAAGAAATTTCTACCCTTTGGAATTAAAATATTTTTGCTTAATATTCAAGACAAATATGTTTATTATATAAAACATTAGCACTTAATCTGGGACAAATAGGTTTTCTACCGCAAATAACAAATTATGAAATATTATGATTAAAATTAATTTTAAAATAAGCTCACAAAAATTAAAAAATACAAAAATTAAAAAAAAAAAAAAAATGGTGTTTAAAGTTAGACACCTTTGCGATCAAATATATATATATATATATATATATATATATATATATATATATATATATATATATATATATATAAAAGTCGGTCGAAAATGTTGGGATATATGTGGAAAAATTTTGTTCAAGATCTTGAAAACTGGAGATAACTGAAAGTTCAAATATATATAACTTGAAAATTATATGAGTCACAGGACAATTGTTTACTTTAAAAAAAAATTTTTTTATTATTTTTATTAAATTATGTTTATTTTTAATTTATAATTTATCGTTAATGCCGATGGCGGCACTCCGAATCGAACCCATGTTCTTCTGACGTAAGTTATATTTTATAGTCTTCAACGCTAACTACTAGGGTGATCGATTATTCGACTTTTTGGAGAAACCGGTTTTCGAATAGTTGGTATTTTGAAAAAACCGGTTGCACTTTTTTAAATTCAGAAAAAACCGGTTGACCGGTTTTTTTTTTGCAGAAGTTAATATTCGGTATTTGGTCGGTCAAGGCCGACAATAATCTACACCATTGTGTACATCAAAATTCGGGGAGGGGTCTTTTTTTCTAGACCTGTGGAATTGTGGACCAGTACTATGGTTAATAATTGACCGATCTTCATAAAATTCGGCATACAGGTTTATACGTATATGGAACTTAGATGTGCAAAAATTACTGCTACATTTAAGGGATTTATCATGGTACAATAATACCAGGTAACAGTATCGCTACAACAAATACAACAAGGCAACAGTAATTTTTGTTGGTTAATTTGTTTCCTTAATGTCAAAAAGAAAAAAAACAAAAAGCAAAACAAAATATAGAAAAAACAATGCACGTGTATATTACTCTGGGGCCTCGATTAACCAGCAACGTCGAAAGAAAATTTATAATTATTTTCTTTTTTTGTATCCATTTAATTTTTTTTTTGCATCGATTAACCGTGATTACCTCTATCCGGGTTTCTAAGCATAATTTTTTTGATTTTTTTTGAACAATCAAACACAATATGAAAAAAACGAAAATGGGGAGTTCCCTCGTTTGAAAGGTAAAATCCAAATTTACTGCATTCATGAAAAGTCAGTTAAGAAAAATATGAATTTGAAAAACATTATATGATTTTTTTAAGAAACTACATAAAATGAAATGTATTGTTCAATGTTTATTCAAAAATTATTATTTTTTCTTTATATTATTTAAACATTTATATTAAATCCTTGAATAACTGAATAATATGAAAAAAAATTTTACTTCATTAACCGGGAAAATTCATTATCCAGAATGCTTCCGGTCCCGACCATTACGGATAATCGAGGCCTCACTGTATTTAATATAAACAAACTGTAAATGTAAACAAACTTTGACAGAAATATTGCGAAATTGAAATCAGCAAACAATTATCAGCTGTTTTTATACTGTTACCTGGTATTATTGTACCATGGGATTTATGATCGTTAAACCCTTTTTCTGGTAGGTTATTTGTATGGGGCTAGAGGAAATAATGGACCTATCATAATCAATTTCAACACGCTTCCTTCTTGTACTATAAGAAACCAAAATTGCGACCTGTATTTTGATTACAAGTTTTACATGAATGGACAGACGGACATCGTTAAATCGACTTAAAGCCGATTGGTACAAATGAAGGTAGGTCTTAGACCAATATTTTTGGGTGTTACAAACATCAGTACAAACACATAATAGGCATGTAGGGTATAAAAATTGTAAGAAAATAATCATCAAAAATTATATTAACATTTACTTAGCATAAACAGAAACCATGGGTTAATATGAAAAAAAGCAATAATCAATTTTATTGAAAAACAAAATCTTTGAAAAACAAACAAACAACAAAAACTAAAACATTTAAATTAGGTACAAAAATATTACATTAAGGATAATTATTACTTATTTATTTAATCTTAAACTATATTTTTAAGCCATTAAAATAAATAAAATCATACTTTATGAATATTAAAAAAATAATCATAAATTTCGATTCAAATATCAATACTTAGTGCATGGTTTTTTAAATAAAAAGGTATTTTTAAATCCGGTTTTTTGTGTTTAAAAAAACCGGTCTATTCGACATTCGAAAATTGAACATTTTGAAAAAACCGACAGCACATTGACTAAAAAAACCGGTTGGAAAACCGAGTCGATCACCCTACTAACTACTCAGCCACAGATTGTAGTGCTGGCAAATTCTACTACTTTTGAATATTTGATACTACTCAATACTTTTTATTTTGGGTACACTTAATATAATATAATTTTTATAAATGTTCTTTTATTTAAAATTAAAACAAATATACTAAACCAAATTTTTTAAATTTATATAAAACACAAAATAAATAAAAACGGTAACTTTAAATTCAACTTTAATAAATTCGACCTGTACTTTGTGCACAAAGTTTACATGGTCAGCCAGCCAGACAGACGGAAAGACATCGTGAGGTCGATTTAAAAAGTGATTTTCTGAGTCGATTTGTATACTTTAAGGAGGGTGTTGGATAAGTTTTTCTATGCGTTATAAACATCAGCACAAAGGCCAGCTATGTAATAAACAAAATTTAATAAACCTTTTAAATTATACTCTAAAAAAGTAATGACAATAATAACGAAGCTGATTTAAAAGCCTATAATTATCGAAACGAAATTTGTATAAAATCTTATCTAAAATGTTCATCTAAATTTCTCTGAGTATGTATAAAATACTCTAACAAATTTTACACTTTTCTTTTTTATGCAACAAGAATAAGATTCAATATATGTAGGAGATTAAAAACTTATATCTCAAAACGAGTTTTTATACCCACCATCAAAAAGATGGGGGATATATTGATTTTGTCAATCCGTGTGTAATATGTCGAGTATTTAAGACACCATAGTGTATATATTTTTTGGGTCCTGGTTAGATTCTGAGTCAATCTAGCTATGTCCGTCCGTCTATACGTCTATCCATCTATCCTTCTGTTCATCTGCCTGTCTGTTGAAAGCAGGATAGGGATCGAACGGTACAACCTAGGGGGACGAAATTTGGCTCAAATATTTATCTTATATAAGGTTTGTTTAGTATTGAAAATGGGCAAAATTGGTTAGTAAACAAAAGTTATGGGCTAAATACTAGAAACAAAGGGTCCTGGTTAGATTCTGAGTCAATCTAGCTATGTCCGTCCGTCTATACGTCTATCCATCTACCTTTCTGTTCATCTGCCTGTATGTTGAAAGCAGGATAGGGATCGAACGATACAACCTAGGGGGACGAAATTTGGCTCAAATATTTATCTTATATAAGGTTTGTTTAGTATTGAAAATGGGCAAAATCGGTTAGTAAACAAAAGTTATGGGCTAAATACTAGAAACAAAGGGTATCCGTTGTAGCTTCATTTCATACTTTTCTGTTGATATCTCTTAAACAAAAGCATTTATGACAACGAAATTTTGGGGTCGATATAAAATTGGAAACCAAAAATAGGCATGGTCCGCCCACTGTACCGGCCACTTTTCATATAAGATGAAACAATCGAAATTTTATACAAATAGTTCGAGGATCAATGTAAAATCGGAAACAAAAAATGGGCGTGGTTTGCCCACCTCCCATATAACGTAAAATTTGAAAATGTTGATGGGGGGTATATAGATTCGGCCAAGCCAAATATAACAGACTCGCTTGTTTACACTTAACATTTTTAGAAATGAAATATTAATATCTATATATTAGAGTGTCCCGTAGACAAAAATTTTGTAGGAACACCCCTCTAACGATGCGTAAAAATTAGCTCAAAATGGGAAAAATATTTAAATTGATCTTCAGTTCCCTACCAGCGATTGAATGTCACGGGTCTAGAATATTTCGTCCAAAAAATAGTATTGAGTTTAGTCTTGAAATGGGTATCAAAAAATTCGTAATTTTAAGCCAATTATAGAAAAAATATTTTAAAAAATTTTCGCAAAAATGTTGGTCCATAAACCATCATTTTAGTACATCATGCAAAAAAAAATTTCGATATTTTTCTTAAAAAAAAATAGATAAGAATTTTATAATTTTGTTCCTTTTTAGGCTAAAATTTCAAAAAAATTGCATTGTAGTAAGAACTGTTGATAATATGTAATTTTTCAAATTTTAAAAAAAAAAAATCTCATCAAAATACCTTAAAAAGTATTATAGCGAACAAAAATCCCAATGCAAAAATTTTTGAAATATTTTTTCCATAACCAGCATAAAATTACGAATTTTTTGATACCCATTTCGATTAAAAAATCTAAACTTTTTTTTGACTTAAATGAATGGGACCCATGATTTTAAAATCTCCGGTAGGGAACTGAAGACCAATTTTAAAAATTTTTTTAATATTTTTCCCATATTCAGCTAAATTTTACGCATCGTTTGAGGGGTGTTCCTACATCGAAACCTCGAAAAACGCTATTCTCGGGACACTACTATATATGTATGTATTTTGATTTTTTAATATTTTAATGAAAAATAAAATATTAATTATCACTTCTTCATTTATTCCTTTTTGAGCAATATATTATACATCATAATTTAGTATCAATATAAATTAAACTGATCCATCTGGTGGTATGTGCCCTCTAGCAAAACATCTTGTAAAATACTCCCCTATATATCTTAGCATAGCAACAACATACATAAATCAGTGGCTCTAATTTTCTTAAATGTATTCCAACAAGTAATTGAATAATTTTCTTATAAATTTTACAATATTTCCATAAAAAACTAATAATTTGCGAGAAAAAAAAAAAAATCATGTTAAAATAATTAAATATAAAGAAAAAACAAGACTTATACTAAAAACCAAAAACAATTTTTATAAAAATATACAGCATGAATAATACAATACAAATATTGTTAAAACACGCACACCTCAAAATACAAACACACACACACATATATAAAATAATACAACAACAATAATAATAAAATGTTGCCTAAAGCTCTCCAGTGACTCTCCCAATATTTAAACACGCATTCACTTATACTAACAAACGTTTTAACAACAACATTAAATCACTTGACTTGAATATTTTTAAACTTGGCTTTAACTCTTTTTTTTTTGTTTTTGTTGATTTTTGTTATTGTTGGAGAGCGTTTGTTGGAGTGTATGTGTGTGTGCGTGAATAAATTTATATAGATTCGCTCATTTATTTTTCTTAGCAACTTGACCTAAAAAACATTTTTTCCTGTTATTTCGCCTTGTAAACATTAATTTACCGTTGTAGCCATGTTGCTGCAACATTGAAGCAGCAAAAGAAAAAAAAATAAGAATAATTATTGTATTCAAAACATAAACAATGTTGCCTGACATTAATCATGATCAATGTTTTTAATGGTGTTGAATTAAAATAAAAAATAAATATAAGAAAAAAACAAAAAAATATGTGATGAATAAATTGTTAAAATTTCAATAAGTCTGCATTGCATTGCATTATACTGCATTTGGTTTTTTTTTTTAATAAAAATTTTGTTGTTTATACTCCTCTTTTTGAATGACTGACTGCACTTGTTGTTGTGTGGTTTATTTTGGTGTTGTTGCTGCTAGTAGGTTTATATTGTATATTTTAAACACGCGATGCATGCTTTTTGTAGAAACAACAACAACAATAATAATATTAATTCAAAATTAAGTTGAAGAAGAATTTTAATTCAAATTTATTTATAAATAAATATATTCAAGCATTAATTGCATTGTTGTTTTTGTTACATTACTGTTAGTTGTTGGTTTTGCTATTGTTGTTTTTGTTTTTAAAAATTATTTTTGCGTTTAATTTAAAATTTATATTGTGTGTATTTTTTGTTGCTGTTTTCTATAAAATGGAGTTTTTTGCTTCTTTTGTTTTGTATAGATTCTTCCAGTTACTGCACAGTGGCTCAGTAAAATTTGGTTAACAAATCTGTATATCCTAAACTACTGAAGAGATGAAATTGAAATGTATGAGAGAGTTGTATAGGAGGACCTAAGCTTTCAGAAAAATTTTTCTTGTAGTCGTCCTGTATAATACGAGAAAAGCCACAGGGTGTCAAAGTGGATCTCCTCAAGTATGAAAAATTAAAAAAATCCTATTTTCTGCAACTATGGTTTCGCCGACCACTTTTCTTGGCCAAAACTAATTTTGGTAACATTTTCTATTTGTGTTTTAATTATCGTAGTTTTGTAGTAAACACTTCAAAACGCCAAAAATGAAGTTTTTTCCTACTTTTACTGTTTTGTCTTCATAATACAACAGGTCAAAGTTTAGTTTCTTAAGCAAATTTAAAGTATTTATAAAAGAGGTACCTTTTTTCAACAGTTTTCAATACTTTATAATTATTGAGTACAACAATTTTTAAATAAGTTTATTATGGAAAATAGATCTTAGGATAAGTACTTTTATTATTGAATATGAAATCAGTTAAAACTTTTTGTCATCTTAGAAAAATACAGTTTGTTCTACAAAGCCCAAAATGAAATTGGATTCGTAAGAAATTTTACGTTTCATTAGACCTGCAAGTTTTTGGTTAAAATTGGTAAAGAAAAATTCAATGGAAATAAATAAACATATATCTGGGCTATATTTTCCATATTGTCTCGTTTTGGGATTTTTTGCGATTTTCGAGAAAATCCATCTTTTCCGTATAAGTTAGCATTGGAAATTCTTATCATTTACAAGGTCTAACCAATGAATAAAAATGACGAAAAAAAAAAAAATATCAAATATTGCTAAAATATACTTGTGTATCAAAATAAATGCAGCTAAAGAAAATGTACGCCTTTGGGTTGAATTATAAGTGAAATATGCTAATTTGCTTTGTAATGACTTTACTTCTGACACGTAAAAAGTGAAAAAATTAATTAATTTTCTTAAATACAAAATAAATACATTAAATTGCTATGATTTTCACCCAAAACATATTTCAAACAAGACAACATGTTTTTTTTTTTTTTTTCATTTTGGTAATTTTGGCCAAAAAAAGTGGTCATTGAAACCATAGTGCACTGTAAAGAACTTAATGAGGTAAAGAAAAAACTTTCTTACTCACCTATAATATCTTGAGTTTTTTGGTTTTTCTCGAAAAATTTGCGAAATATAGGAGTCAATAAATGTTTAAAAATATTTTAAAATTCCCAAAATATTCCAAAATAATATGTTGATTTTTTTTTTTAATTATCTCACTTCATCTAGCCATGAAAAATTTAAAAGTTTTGTTATTTACATATAGTATGTATGTAGATTAATTTGACACTTAACTATTGCTAGTCCTCTCAAAAATATATACACACGCAAAGAAAAAATATGGTGAATAGCAACCATAATCGAGTACTGTCATATTATGGTTGGTTTTTATGGTAAATTATGTTATGGTTAGATATAGCTCCATAATATGGTTGAATCAAAATAAGAATATTGTTGATTAGCAACCAGATTTTTGTTGTTTATGTACATGATTCATGTATACAGCAATAATATGGTTAAAGCACAATAAAAATATTGTTGACATGCATGTACGTGATGCATTAATACAGCAATAATATGGTTAAATCACAATAAAATTATTGTTGAAATGCATCCATATTTTTGTTGTATACGTACTTTATTCATGTATACAGCAATAATATGGTTGATTCACATTAAAAATACTTATAGCCTCGAGAAACAATTATTATGCCAAACGAGAGAGACACTATGGTCGGTCAAGACCGACTATATGATACCATACATCATTAGACCTGTGTCCAATTGTAAGCCAACACTTTTACTAAATGTAAAATAAATTATACAAATACAGAACAATGCATTTATACTAACATCTATATGATTTTATGCCCTTTAGGGTGATTCCCGGAAGTGGGTTTATATGGGAGCTATGGTAAATTATGTACCGATTCTCATAAATTTTGGCAATGTTGTTCCTGCTTATATAAACCTTATTTGTGTTGAATAATAACTTGATACTATCATTCGTATGGGATTTATGCACGTTTAAGTGATTTTCGGAAGAGGGGTTTATATGGAAGCTTTGGTCAACTATTGACCGATCGTGATGAAATTTGGCACAAAGATTATATAAAACACCTTTGTACCGAATTTCATTGAAATATTGCTACATTTACGGCATTTATGATCGATAAATCCCTATTCCGGGAGGACATTTGTATGGGGGCCAGGTGAAATAATAGACCGATCATAACCAATTTCAATAGCCTTCGTCGTGTGTCAATATAATTATTCGTGCCAAATTTCATCAAGATATCTTTACAATTGCGACCTATACTTTGTTCACAAGGTTTACATGGACAGACAGCCAGACGGACGGACTGACGGACATCCTTAAATCGACTCAGAAAGTGATTCTGTGTCGAACGGTATACTTTAAGGTGGTGGTCCGATAATTATTTCTGTGCGCTACAAACATCAGCACAAACGCATTATACCCCAACCACCTGTTGTGATGTAGGGTATAAAAATAAATAAAAGACAATTAATTTATCGTATGGTAGTTTTGTATTAAAATTACATATAATTTAGTTCCGTAAAATAAATCACTTTGGTATAAAAAAAATGGATAGATTCATCGTCGGTGAATGATTAAATCTGAGAAATTTCTTAAATACTCTTACAATGTGACACTTTTTAACCTATTGTATAGTTTTCTTTGTCTATTATCCATTTAAAATATTTTCATAATCTGAAACACTTATTTAAAATATTTATTTCTTGTTTAATTAAAATAATTTATTTTAAATAATTCACTTTTTTTTAAATATATTTTCAATACGCCAACAGATAACTAACTCTATGCAAGAAGCAAACTAAACTAAAAAAAATTGTTGTTAAAAAATTTTAACAACAATAATGTGGTTCTAATTTAAACATATTGCTTAATATCTTGTGCCAACAATTTAATTGTGAATTAAGAACAAATGTATAATTGATACAACAAATTTGTTTTTAAAATAAAATATATTCAACAATAACGATGTTTACGATGAAAATATATCTTTGCGGTGAAAATAATATTGTTGGTGCAACCATATTGGCAAATTGTATGAAAATATGTAGTAAAATTTTTAGAATTAAAATATTTTTTTTTTAAGACATTAGAAAGATAACAATACAATTTTCTTATTTCTTAAAAATGTTAAATACTAAAATTTACAATTTTGAGCATCCGAAAAGTTGAAAAAATAACTTCTTATATTTCACCTTTTTGGTAGCTGTTTAAAAATAAATTAATTTTTGGACAACTCAAACAAAAATAAATAATTATTTAGTAAAAAAGTAAGAAGTAACGATTTTTATTTATTCAGTTTTTGATGCTTGAAATTTGTCTTAAAGATTGATACTTATACAAAACTTCTTTGTGATCGTTAAACCCCTATTCCAGGAGGACATTTGTATGGGGGCTAGGTGAAATAATGGACCGATCATAACCAATTTCAATAGGCTTCGTCCTTCTGTCAAAATAATTATTTGTGCCAAATTTCATCAAGATATCTTTAAAATTGCAACCTGTACTTTGTTCACAAGGTTTACATGGACAGACAGCCAGTCAGCCTGCCGACCACGGACGGACGGACATAGTTAAATCGACTCAGAAAGTGATTCTGAGTCGAACGGTAATCCGATAATTTTGTCTGTGCGTTACAAACATCAGCATAAACGCATTATAGCCCAACCACCTGGTGGTGTAGGGTATAACAATTTCAGTGTATATGGATTCGAAAATTCAGATGGACTTCTTTTTAAAAATTATAATGTTGAGTAAACTTTTGGTAATAAATAATATAAGTGGGATTTAAAACTCAATTTAGAATCAAATACGATACCATTTAGCTTACAAATTTTTATTTTTCTCCAATATTACTTGTTAACTAACTAGGTAAGTAAATTTATCGCTGGGATGTGAAGAAAAAAAGTGAAAGTACTAGATCAGTTTTTCATAAAAAATACCAATTTATCGAACTAATTTTAAAATCATTACTTTGATAATTATTTTGGTACGTATTGAGAATCATGGAAAATTTCATTAAGTTCTTCACAAAGGGCTTTATATTTTTGAAATCGGACATGTTTGTAGAAGTTGCGATTTTTTTAAACTTTTTCATAATTTGAAACATTCCATTTAATAAAAATGCAATATTTTATATTTATTTATAAAAATAAATATGATTCATAAATTTGTTTCAATTCTAAGAAATCTTATATTTATATATATTTTACTAAATTTTGACCCACTGTTTATGATTTGTTTATAACGGTATTGCTGCGAAAATGAAAGCTTGTCTATATCTAACCAATATTTCATTGTTAGCAAAAATGTTTATGTATAAATAAGTGTGAGTATTGTGAATTTTATTTAACACAAACTCAAACAAATACATACACACAAAGCGGCTCACACGCACACTAAACATTTAAGTTATGTGTAAAATTTAACTTTTTTTATTATTTGTTCTTTTTTTATTTATACAAAATCTAAAAAACAAACAAATAATATTACTTTAGAGTGTTAGTTGTATTGTAGCCAATTGTAAAATACCATTAAAAAATAAATAAATAAAAATATTTTTAAAAAGATTCATACAACATAGTTAGGCCAGGCCAAACCTTGCTAATTTTTTATTTATTTCTGATTGTTTGGATTTTGTATTTTTTTTCCTTTCTTTGATAATGATTTATGTTTAAGTATAAAAAATAATATTAAAAAAATACTCATCATTATTATTACTTTAATTACTCACTGTTTATTTTTCTTACTTACCAGAAACATATAGAAAAACTTTTGTTTATTTTTTTTTTTACTTTCGATTCTCATCCTCAATAAAAGTTTATTAAAGTCATCATACTTGTTTAATTATTATTTTAAATTTAGTTTTTCTTTTTGCATAAATATTCATACATATAGCTTGTTTTTATATTATTTTTCATGTTGTTTTTCTCTAGTTAATAAAAGACTTAATTATTAGCATAAACCTAGACCTACTTTTGACTGAAGAAGTGAATGTGTTTTTCTTTTTTTGTACTTAGTAAATAAGTAAGAAAAGATCAATTCTTAATTTTTGTTATAAACAACAAATTTATTAAATTCTTATTAGGCAGTTTTAAAACTTTTTGTACTTTTAGTTGTACAATTTTTTAGTCCATTTTAAAATTAAAATTTCAATACTGGAAACACTTTTAAGATATTTTGCCGTCTCTTTATGAGTGATATCATTGTTTTTACTGTGAGGACATGCTTTTATATAAATTTCGAATAGTATGAAAATACTTGATTCATATTCAAAATAAAAATCAATATAAAAAAAAAAGATATCATGTAGGTTTTGTAAAATAAGTTTTGAGAAAAATAAAATTTTTTTTAGATGAGATTTTTTTAAGAGAATTGTGGAAGGTTCACAAAATATCATTGAATTTTTTTTTTTAATATTAAAATACAATTGGAATTTTGAAGAAAATTAAACATCATATTGAAGAAAATCAATTAATTTATATTTGTGCTGCAGACGATGAATTTCATTTGAAATAAAACTGGAAGCATCCGTAAATCTCAGAATATTTGTTAATGCAAGAGTCAATAACAACAGTAAATTTTACAAAATTTGTATCCAAAATTCATCCAAAATATTTAAGTGTGTCAAGATAAATTTTTCGAAACCAAACCTGAAAAGAACTTTCCTCTCATCAATCTCAAATATAATACATAAACTACAACTTTTGTTTCCTGATAGTTCCTGATTTTTCCTGTTATTACTGTTATTACCAGATAATTATTTGACGTTACCTGCTAACCTTATAATTGTTATTTCTTAAAGACTATAAAATTAAATATTAACAATAATATATATAAAATATCACTATTCACTTACTTAAATTTAATCTAAACATATATTCATCATACTAAAATAAATTCACATACACTTACAAACATAATAACACATTTAAAATGAATATATAAAAACACACAATAACAAAAATTTAAAATTTTAACATAAAATATATAAATAACTAAAATCTATAAAAAAAAAATCCGAAATCAACATCCAAATCTTCAAGCTCCTTTGACAACAGGCCTGCGGTCGTCGGAACGAGAAATTTTGGTGAGTGAAGTATTTTATTATAAATATATATATATAAAAGATTTGTATATAATAATGTTTTAAATTTTAAATTTTACACCCTACACTCCGTATTTTCATACATTCAACACAACTTGCAATTATTAATTTTTTTTCTTGTTTGTTATTTTTGTTTTATGGTCAAACACATTTCATTTAATTTTGACTAAATGTTATCCTTAAAAACAATTACCACATATAATATTTGTTAAATAAATTTGTTTATTGCAATTATGCAACTTTAAATCAAATTTTATTCATTTCACGAAACATTTAGAAACCAAAAATTAGTATTTTGTGGGCTATTCAGAAGATAGTTGAATGAATAGTTATAGGTCATGGGCGGGTATAGAGAAAGGGACAAATAACACCTAGTTCTCTTTCGATAACATTCCCTTTACATAATTTTGTTTTTCTTTATCTTTGTTTTTATTGTATTTTGAGTTATTTCGGTATTCATATCTAGGATTTAATGCTACCTTAATTTTGATTTTATAGTAGCGATTTTGTCCATATATTAACAGAAAAGTAAAAGAATCACCCCATTTTCCGAAGAGCTTAGCTGGTATTAAAGGTAGCAACGTTTTCTGATAAATATGGAATCGTTTAGGAATCGTTACATTACATTCAATATTCATCGAAATGCCGAATGACTTCAATTACGAAATTGCATATACTAATAAATTTTTAATTGATTTTGCTCCAACCATCAAAATGATATTATTAATAATTAGAATAATTGATTCTATTATAATTTATTTTATTTTTGTATTTTTATAGAAAAAATTCTAATTTTTCTTTATATTTTATTATCAGCTGTCAATTTATTTGAAAACAAAATTTGTAATCCAATTAAAAAATTAATTATATTAATAAATTATACAATTAAATTCCAATATAAAGTTAGTTAATAATTTTATAAAAAATAATTTGAAATATTTTTTTCTGTGTGAGGTCTATGGTTGTAGATTTTTTTTAGAATTTAATAGCAAAATTTAGATGTAATGATTGCTATGGCTTTCATCATTCAAGATATATTTCGTTTTTTATTGTGCCATAGCTTAACCCGGCGAGCTTCGCTACACCTTTTGATGCGATAACTAATATTTACTTTGTATTAGAGCTAATACTCCCTTCGGCCTATCCGTCCTATTCAAATTTGATATGAAAATTATTATAAAAATTTTTTATAAAAATTTTGTCACTATTTCAGATAAGCGAAAATATTTTTTTCTTTATATAACAGCTCTCACGAGTTTAGTAATTGACGATAGATATATTCCCGTAAAATTTTAAAACTTTTGCTTTGAAAGTATTTTTTATTCGGTAATACAGGTCAACACCAATAAAATATCTGCAAAATTATATTGCAGATATTGTAGGTTTAGTCATCCCAATCACCAGCAACATTTCGTTTTTTTTTCCATCACGTCATATTTTTAATCCATTGAGGACCAAAGAAAATATGGTTCCAAGATAAGTTTTTAGGTTATCAAATTGCAAGTATTGACAGATTATTTACTCAGGTTTTATAGCCAAGACATGATGCTACAAAAATGTAGTAATAGTCAAGTCTCTAACTTATCACTAGGGTGATCGACTCGGTTTTTCAACCTGGTTTTTTAGTCAATGTGCTGTCGTTTTTTCCAAAATGTTCATTTTTCGAATGTTGAATAGACCGGTTTTTTTTTAACATAAAAACCGGTTTTAAAAATAGCTTTTTGTTTCAAAAAAATATGTACTAAATACTGCTATTTGAATCGAAATTTCTAATGTTTTAAAAATATAGTTTAATGTTAAATTTAAACATGTTAGTCTTTTTTTATTCAATATTTTCTTTATTTTTCTAAGATTTTGTTTTAAAAAAGTTTCACCTGCAGAATCGTTTCAATAAAATTTAATCTAGCTTTTTCATATTAACCCATGGTTTCTGTTTATGCTAAGTAAAAGTTAATATCATTTTTGATGATTATTTTATCATAATTTTTATACACTTCACCACCATAGGTTTAAGTGGATTTAACGATGTCCGTCTGTCCGTCTATGTAAACCTTGTAATCAAAATACAGGTCACAATTTTGAACATAAATTAATGAAATTTGGCACACAGGTTTCCCATAGTCCAAGAAAGCGTGTTGAAAATGGTTATGATCGGTCCATTATTTCACCTATCCCCCATACAAATAACCTCCCGGAAAAAGGTTTTAACGATCATAAGTGTCTTAAATGTAGCATGAGTTTAAGTTTCATATAAGTTTATATCTGTGTGCCGAATTTCATGAAGATTGGTACATAATTAACCATAGTATTGGTCCATAATTCCATAGATCTAGAAAATTAAGACCCCTCCCCTAATTTTGATGCACACAATGGAGTAAAGTATTGTCGGGCTTGACCGACTATATCTTTCTTTATCGTTCTTAATGGGTTAATAGTTATTTCCAAAAATAATTATGTTTAATAAATTTTAACTTGAACATTATGAGATTTATTGAACCGGTTAACCGATTTTTTCTGAATTTAAAAAAGTGCAACCGGTTTTTGCAACAAATTTACTATTCGAAAACCGGTTTCTCCGAAAAGTCGAATAATCTATCACACTATTTATCACACATAGCCCCTAGAAGTCTTTAAAGTTGTAAAAATAAAGCAATTTTCTATTAAACCTCATAAAACCATTGAAAAATGAGGGTATAATAAACAAAAGACAGATTTGCGGTCTTTAAAGAACATCTATAAAAAATATTTGAGAATATTGGCTGCAACCTTTTAAAACATTAGAAAAAATATGCGGTACCTTGTATTACCAATTTTTTTAAGGATTATTTAAACATTTTAAGGTAATATCTGAAAATTTGTTATGCAAATGTTACACTAATATTTGTGTGATTAGATCTTGCCACGCCTATTTTTAAAATATCCTTTATTTTAATAAAATCTACAAAAATACGTCCGAAATTCATACAAATAAAGTATTTTTTTAGTATGGGAATGGCAGTGATTCTACCTGCCCATTGTTGGTGAGTTAGGGAGTGTTTGCGGCCTTATCTGCCAACCGAATACACAATTTCGGACCAATATCACCAAAACTGTATTTTTGTCGTTCTAAAATGGCCAAATGTGACACTGTGCCATGTCTTGATTATAAAACATGAGTGACTAATTTTTTCTACTTATCACCTGGAATATTTTATGGTCCTCAATGGGTTAAAAATGTGACGTTTATTAATGGAGGAGATATGTCTAAAAAAACGGTTTTTTGGCTTAAAAATGCTGTAAATGGCGTTTATAAAGCCTTCTGATAACATGATATATGCATCAAAAGATCAGAAATTTCTTCAAAGATGACCGAGATATTTTAAAAAACCGGTTTTCGATTTTTTGAATCTCTCATATAAGCTATTGGCTTCGTTTTTATGACAAAAGGTCAGAAATTTTTTTTCTGAATTTTAGTGTAGAAGAAATGAATTCAATCGGTCCATTATTAACCGAAATATTGGCCAAAATATATTTTTTTACCGATTTTTTATCTTATATAACCTACGGACTTAGCTCTTATATAGATCGGTCACAAATATTTTTCTTGAATTTCATGTTTTTGAATCAACCAAATCGGTTAATAAACAACCGAGTTATTGGCAAATCTTATTTATTTAATGCGCGTTTCCTGTATAGTTGTTGTTTTCATGGGTGCTGAAAAATAACAACAACAATGAACTATGGCATATAATATAGGGTGATCGACGCTGTTTTCCAACCGGTTTTAAACCCGGTTTTTTCTGTCCACGTGCTGTCGGTTTTTTCAAAATGCTTATTTTTCGAATGTCGAATAGACCGGGTTTTTTAGACACAAAAAACCGGTTTTAAAAATAGCATTTTATTTCAGAAAATATGTTCTAAATAGTGATATTTGAATCGAAATTTAGGAATAATTTTTTAAATATTCATAAAGACTGATTTCTTATGTTTTAAAAATATAGTTTAAGTCTAAATTGGAATTTATTCTGTAATATTAAACAAATAAATAATTAAAAATTATCCTGTATGAATTTTTTAATCTATTCTAATATCTGTAATATTTTTACACCCAATTTAATATTTTTTATCCAATATTTCCTTTATTTTTTAAAGGTGTTGTGTTAAAAAAGTTTCACCTGCAGAATAATTTCAATTGAGACAGACTTCCATATTAAGCCACGGTTTCTGTTTATGCTAACTAAAATTTAGTCTAATTTTTGCTTATTTTTTTTTTTCTACAATTTTGAAACATAATTATCTTCTAGTCATCTAGATATATAATTTGCTTAGCATTTTGTCTCTTTCCAGAGCTTTCTAAAGCTCCCAAACGACGTAGAAAATTAAAATTTGGCTTAATTATAAAACTTTTCGTCCAACAAATCCTAACGGAGCCATATTTTGAAATTTTTATCAGGAAGCGGATATGAGAGGATTTATGTGTCTTTTTCTAAAATTTTTTTCTCTTTCTAGAGCTTTCTAAAGCTCCCAGAAGACGTAGGCAATTAAAATTCGGCTTACTTATAAGCCTATTCGTCCTACAAATCCTAACGGAGCCAGATTTTGAAATCTCTATCAGGGAGCGAAAACACGTGGATATATATATATATATATATATCATTCCTAAGCATTGTTTTCTCTCCAGAGCTTTCTGAAGCTCCCAGACGATATATGAAACTAAAAATCGGCTTACTTATAAAACTATTCATTCTACAAATTCTAACGGACCCAGATGTTTCTATCAGGGACCGAAAAGTCTGTTTTTGGTATTAAGAACTTTTAAATTGCTATACTTATTATTTGCTCTCCAAATCCTTTCAAAAACTGATTCTGCATTTCGGTCAGGGAGCGCATTACGACGATTTTTTTTTATTTTGAAAGGTTTACGAATTTAAAACTTTAATCAATATTATCCCAATAAATTCTAACGGCTTCAAATAATTGACTTCGGTTAGTGAGAGGAAGGTGTCATATTTTTTTTTTTTCTTTTAATTTTCGGATTTGCTTGTGCATATAATATTAATTTTTCCTGGCATTGTCAGGCTTATACGCTTGTATTTAATAAATTTTAACTTGAATATTATAAGAATTATTGATTTTTTTAAAGAAATAAAGCCTCTTGATATAAATATTAACTTCTGCAAAAAACCGGTTAACCGGTTTTTTCTGAATTTCAAAAAGGGCAACCGGTTTTTTTAAAATACCAACTATTCGAACTATTCGAAAACCGGTTTCTCAAAAAAGTCGAATAATCGATCACCCTAATATAATATTGTTTTTTCAACTTTTTGAAGGAACTATGTAAGCTAGAGGCTTTGTTCTTTCACTGAAAATTTGGAATTTTTTTTTTAAATTTTTTATGTTAAAAAAGTGAACTAGTTATTACGATTTTTGCAGGTATTGTTTAAGCTATTGGCTTCGTTCTTGCACAGATCGATCATAAATATTTTTTCGAGTTTCGGTTTTTAAATCAGTCAAATTGGTTCATAAATTTTAACGACACACTTTTTTTAATGTAATATTGTCATAGAATTATTAAACATTCAAAGTATTTATTTATATTTTATTTAACTGTTTTTACCACCTAAACATTCGAATTTCCAAAAATCCCGGCTAAGTGGATCTATTCGGTTGACGACCAATCCACAGTCCATATATAATCTTTCTAGCCTTAACTGTTTGGACTGTGCGATGATGAATCACTATGATCTCAACGATGGTGAAGGGTATATAAGATTCGGCACAGCCGAATATAGCGCTTTTAATTGTTATACACTACACCACCATTGGTGGTTGGAGTATTATGCGTTTGTGCTGATGTTTGTAACGCACAGAAATAATTATCGGATCCCCACCTTAAAGTATACCGTTCGACTCAGAATCACGTTCTGAGTCGATTTAACGATGTCCGTCCGTCTGGCTGGCTGGCTGTCTGTCCATGTAAACTTTGTGAACAAAGTACAGGTCGCAATTTTAAAGATATCTTGATGAAATTTGGCACAGATAATTATTTTAGTACACGGACGAAGCCTATTGAAATTGGTTATGATCGGTCTATTATTTCACCTGGCCCCCATACAAATATCCTCCCGGAATAGGGGTTTAACGATCATAAACTCAAATTTAGCAATATTTTAACTCTGCACAAAGGAGTTTTATATAAGTGTCAATCTTTGTGCCAAATTTCATTAGGATCGGTCCATAATTGACCATAGCTCCCATATAAACCCCTCTTCCGAAAATCACCTTAACGTGCATAAATCCTATACGAATGATAGTATCATTCGTATTCGACACAAATAAGTTTTATATAAGTAGAAACATCATTGCCAAAGTTTATGAGAATCGGTCCATAATTTACCACAGCTCCCATATAAACCCACTCCCGGGAATCACCCTAAAGGGCATAAAATCATAGAGATGTTAGTATCAATGCATTGTTCTGTATTTGTAT
This sequence comes from Protophormia terraenovae, assembly GCA_951394005.1. Taxonomy (NCBI): domain Eukaryota; kingdom Metazoa; phylum Arthropoda; class Insecta; order Diptera; family Calliphoridae; genus Protophormia; species Protophormia terraenovae. The sequence goes on from OX596073.1 coordinate 60,642,665, forward strand.
AATTTATTTTACATTTAGTTAAAGTGTTGGTCTACAATTGGCTACAGGTCTAATGGTCTAAATGACCAACTATAGTGTCTCTCTCGTTTTTTCTTGTTTTTATTTACATTAATTATATTCAATATAAAAATAATGTTTATCAAATATTAGGTCCTTTCGTACTGACTTTCTACATTATGTCAAGCCTAAGGAATAATAATTTGATGGAATTATTTTTTTTCCGATTTTGTTGATCTGTGTTATTAACAAATCATTAAATCCTTTGTTCTAAAGGGTTTAATCAAAAACCAACAAATTAAAGCGAAAGTTATATTATATGATAATTAATTATAAAAGTAAAATATTAAATATTTCGATCAATATTTTCAAGTTTTCCATATAATAAATAAACTAGTGTTTAAAAAATGACTACCTATTACAGCGGTTTACAAGTTAAAGAAAAATTTAACACCAAAAGAATATTTGCAACTATTAATTTGTTTGTGTAAAAATTACTAAAATTTTTTTAATTTCTGAACCTTTAATATATTAGTCTTTAAATATTTCTCTGATTTTTCGGTTTTATTCCACCACTATATTATGCGTATTCTATAACATGAGAAACTTGCTTTCATTTGGTATTCGGAGACCAACATTGTAGATCTCTAGTTATAAGTACTCTACATATAGCAAATATAAGTATTTCTTCACTTAAAAATAATTTATTTTTTGCGAGTTTGTTTCTTCACTCTTTTGATTTATGATTTAAATTGAAATAATTTCGTTGTTTCATTTTAAGCAACATTAAAATTAATGGTTAAAGAATTATTTTATTTTTTTTTTGCTAAAAACTTTAATTGAAATCAATTTTTATATTGTAGTTTTTTGTGTTATTATAAAAAAAATAACAACATTTATAAATTAACTGAAATTTTTACAATGAACTTTAATTTTTTTGACTTGTAATTTTTGGTAATTTTTTTCGAAAATTGTTCCTGACTGGTGTGTGTTGTAAATTTTAAAAACCAAAAACTAAATTAAAGTAAACATAACCGCAAGACAGAAAAAAAGATTTTTTTTTGTTTTTTGCCTCCAAAACTCAACCAAGTGTGGTGGATGTAAAAAAATAACAAAAACAACAAAACCAAACTTAATAATATACAACAACAGCAGTAAATAAATACACGCACACACTGACTTACCCTATAGTTACAATAAGTACCCAGCAAACATACAAATTTGATTTCAAATTAAGAATGATTTCAAAATAAACAATTTAAAAAACTTTTGACTATTGAAAGTGATTTTTAATATTTTTTAAGAATAAAATAAATATAAAAATATTTTATGAAGATTCGATTCGAATTAAGTTGTAATATTACATTTGATATCATTAAACAAAATTTGTGTAACGTTTAGCATTATGTTTGCTGGGTGGAACTAGCACACTGATTTACTGAGGCTATTACAGCGTAAAACATTTTATAGACAGACATCAGCCAGGCAGGCAAAGAAGTAACGGTATGTGAACGCAATTTTATGCTGCGTCCCATCAAGGCAATCCAATGCTTTGCTCGGTTTTACACACACTACGGTAAATATCAACAATATGCACTTATTGTAGTCGTGTCAGGTTTGAATAAGTTGGTACATTTATATGTACTTGTTTTGGGACAATTTAAATTTGAAAATAATATATTTGTAATATAGGAGTAAACTTTTTATTTTATTTTTTTATTTCTTCAATAAAGATTCAAATTAAATCTTGGTGATACATTATGAAAATGTATCAGGCAGAAGGGAGTAATACGCTCAGAATTGAAGCTAGAAAAATTTCTGTATGTGAACCCCGACTTATTAGAATGTGTAAGAATCTACATATTTTAAATATTACCAACAAGGTACTCTATTTCTTCAATACATTTTATATATTTCACTGGTTTTGTACTTAAACTGATTGATACCCAAAACTGGTATCTGGTGCAAGCATAAAAAATATAAACAAACATCATCACTACCACGGCAAAGACCAAAACAAGACTTTTTGAAACTATTAAAAGCGATTGTTGGTTGTTGTTTGTTACTCCTCTTCTTCTTCTTTTTGTTGTTGTGTTTCTTTGGTCTTTTTTTCACTGATTGTCTACCAGGTTATAATAACAAAAACAAAATCCAACTAAAAATCAACGAAGCAAACGCATTATAACGGTGCAGCCACCAAAAAATTTTTGGGTGACTTTGTTTTTTTGTTGTTGTTGGTTTTGTCGGTAAATTTTTCTTTCGTAGTAGGCTTCTTGTTACTGTTTTTTAAATGTATGTGTTTAAAAATGTCCGTATAGAGTTTTAGGGCTTAAAAAAGTTGGATCGTTTAAAATGTTAGTGGGTGCATTGAGTAGGAATTAAAATATAATATTATGTTTTGTGCACAATAGAGATAATCAATATACATACATTATCTATACAATGTAAATTTACACAGTGCAACACTAAAAAATATAACCATATACGGACACCACTACGTGATAAAAGACCAAAAAAAAAAAAGGACGCCTGTCTCCCAGTTTTGCCCAAAGTCATACATTTTTTTTATGGGCCCCCAAAGATTTGGGGTGTAAATTTTGCAAAAAAGTGATCATTTTCTCAGGCTCATATCTTGCAAACCGTTCGAAATTTTGATATACTCTCTGAGGCTCTTGTCATAAAGAATAAAAATTGTGAACATATAAAATCAAAATGATAAAAAAAACTTCATCTTCAAGATCAAAATCGCAAAAAACTTTAAAAAAATAGATTTTTTTTTAAACTTTTTCCCCTGTTCAGGTCCATAGGTAGTAAACCGTTCAGAATTCAAGAAAACAATCAACTACAAAAACGTACCTAAGATCTCAATAAATAATCTTCAAAATTGCAACCTGTACTTTGTGCACAAGGTTTACATGGACAGCTAGACAGACGGACGGACATTGTTAGATTGACTTTAAAAAAGTCCATTTGTATACTTTTGATAAATTTTTCTGTGCGTTACAAACATCAACACAATCGCAATGGTGTAGAGTATAAAAATAATAATAACAGGCAACTATAATAACATTTAGACCCTATATTATTGAAGTATCTTTTTTAGTTACTTAAAACTTAACCCTCGTTACTACGCGAGTTAATGGTTTATTATTGTGCGTTGTTTATGCGTCTCGATATAGTATAGTGTGTGTTTGTCAGTGTAGTACTTGCATCTCTGTGTGAATATATGTTTTGTGCTTATTTCACTTTTAAGCTCGTAACCACTATTACTATCACCCATTTAACATCGTTAACTTTAGAATCTTTAATTTTTTTATTTTTTTTTACTTTTTATAAAGGCAGGTTTCATATACTCTTATGAGTATTTCAGCTAAGCAGCAATAAACTCAGTGTGTTTGTATGTTGGTCAGTTAGTTGGCCAGTCAACCAGCCAGATTGCCTACTACTTGTTGCTTGATTTAGACACTATTAAATGTAAAGTAAAACCAAACCAAAAATATTAAATTAAATAAAAATATCATGATGTGCATTTTTTGTTTTATTTTGTTTTTGTTGTTAAATATATTTAATGGATGATTGTGCAGTTTAATCCATAGACGCCTAAATGGGATTTACTATATGTATGTGCATTTTGTCTATATTTACTTATGTACATATGCATGTATATATTGGGAGTATAAGTGTAATTTAATTTTCCTGTTAACTGTTTAAATTTCTTTTTCCGTATGTATGTAAGTGTGTATTATTAAAGTTTTTGGCACAATTATTTTGTATTTTTTATTTTGTTCCCTCATTTAGAAGACTTGTTGTATTATATTTCATTTTATTTTATAGAAATTATAACAAGTTTATGCGTTTGTTACATTTCAATTAAAATAAATTGAAAGATTTATAAACTTATTGGTATTGAAGAAAAATGTTCACAATGACTTAAAAAAAGTAGTTATGTGGGTTACAAAATCGTGGAACTTTCAATAACGGAAGAAAGGTAGGGAAATTTTAATAAAATTTGGTTAAGTGCATTTTACTTGTGGTTGATTTTTAGAAATATAGACATTTAAGTTGATAACACTGTATTCATTGTGCACAATTTTAAAAACTGCCACGTGATTAATTTTTTATTATTTTCCTTTTTTACCCACTGTTAATAGGGTTTGTCATTTCGTGTATAACATGTTGAAATAATCATCTAAGACCCCATAAAATATATATAATCTGGATCAAAAGGTCTTTCTCATCTATGTGTTTTAAAACATTAGCTTTGCTAAGTACGGCTTCTTGCAACTCGGAAACTATATTTTGATAATTTTTTTATTTGATAATTTTTAATTTTTAATTTATTATTTCATTTGTGTTGCGACTTATAGTTGCTGCCAATAATAAGTAAACAAAGTAGTACTCAATTGGTTCTTTTCAAAGTTATAGATCGAAGATATCAAAAGTAAAATAAATATAAATAAAACAGCAAGAAATTTATTTCAGCACATTACTACTTAGTGAATATGATTCTTTTTAAAGAAGTAAAAAAATCAATGATTTAGAATCGAAAAATGGCAACAAACAACAACTTTTAGTTGTTCTCACCGAATTTCTTTATAAAATAGTTATAGCTACTAAATTGTACTAAATAATATGTTACCTTATGCAATATTTTTGTTGTAGTTTACAATAAGGTGTTATGAGGAAAATATATTCGGTTACTGCAATCGATTTCCGAGATAGTACGTGTAACCGACCAAATTCGATTGACAATAAATTCGGTTGCCGAATCTGTTTTCTCTGTTTAGGTTTTGTATATCTAAAGGTTAAAGTTTCAATATTTTTGAGCTAAACGTACATCTAGACTATATTATATTTCATGCGAATCATAGCCCAGAGACTAGTTTCCTTAAATTTTCATATTTATACCCACACAAACACATAATATTATTGGGGTATTATGTGTTTGTGCAAAAATTATAACGTAGAGAAACAATCTTTGGATCCCCACTTTAAAGTATACCGTTCGACTCATAATCACTTCCTGAGTCGATTTAATGATGTCCATCCGTCCGTCCGTCTGGTCGGCTGGCTGGCTGTCCATGTAAAGCTTGTGCGCAAAGTACAGGTCGCAATTTTGAATATAATTGATGAAATTTGGATTTTAAAGATTTTTGAAATATTTCTTTACATTTCACCTTTTTCGTAATGTATGACAGTTACTCTTAGTCTTCCTATACTTAATTATGCGCTATTTGCCATCCTTTAGGTTGAAATTATGGTTGAATAAAAATTTTCAGATTTTATCAAATTTTCTAATTTAATCGGAAATTTGATTTTTTATTTCTCTCATAATATAACAAAACTACCGCTGTTGTACTAAAATAATTTTGCCCGAAAATAACTTTTTCTTAATTTTCTCTAGAAAGAAACATAAAATATAAAAATATTTTAAACATTTGTTCATCAACATAAGAGAAAACAAGTTGACTTAGTCAAAAACATGTAAATTTTAAAAAATTGACCCCAATGCCACTGTATTTCATTGGGAGTTATTTTTATTAAATTTGATACTTATGTTTATAACCTACTCCACCATAGGTGGTTGAGGTATTATGTGTTTGTGCAGAAATTGTAACGCAGAGAAAAAATCTTAGGGCACCCACCTTAAAGTATACCGTTCGACTCAGAATAATTTTCTGAGTCAATTTAACGAATTTTGAAGATAATTTGATGAAATTCGGTCTATTAAATTTGGTTATGATGGATGGATGAAACAATCTTTTTATTTCTATTTCAATCTAAAAACAATCTTTAATGTTCAAAAAATAATAAAAATTCATCATGATTTTTTTATTTTCATCAATAGTTTAATTTTTTTCATCATGATCGAAATAAAAAATATAAATATCTTTTGTGATATTTATTACAAAAGTTGAAAATTATTTTGAACTTTTTTCATCGGATGGAAAAAATTCTAAACAAAAACAATTTCATTGAATAAAAAAAATATTTTTGGAACATAACATAAGTATGAATAAAAAAAAAACAATCATTTAAAAATTTTTTCGAACTGATATTTATTTTTAAAGATATTTATCATTAAAGATATTTATTTTTTTCATCATTGACAGATATTTATTTTAAAAATAAAAATCCCTTACATATGTTTTTCAAAAAATGAAAAAAACCTTTTGAACTTTAACGATATTTATATTGATGGAAAAATAAAAATAAAACGTTTTCGAATGCTTGCTTATAAATGCCTGAAAAAAGGAATATTTTAATGAAATTTAGCACAAATAAGTTTTATATAGTAGAAATCCTTGTACTAAATTTCGTGAAGATCGGTTCATAATTGACCGTAGCTCCCATATAACCCCTCTACCGAAAATCACTTTAATGTGCATAAATTCGACATAAATGTTAGTATTATGTTAATATTTAATACAAATATATAAATTAAAACAAAATTATGTGGATCGGAATGGTGTAGGATATCACGTGGTCGGTCTTGACCGACTATTATTTTCTCGTTTTATTATGATAAAACTCAGAAATGTTGGGTTATTTTCTGAGTCATTCATTTTTGTTGGGTCTGATTTTGTTGGGATTTATTTCGTGGTATCAATGAATGAATGTATAGAATTTTTCTGAAATGTAGGGGATAAAAATTGTTATTCAATAAAAATAGATAAAAAAATTGTTTTCCCTAAATATCTATTAAAGTAATAATAATTGTAATCATTTACTGAACGGACTTAACGATGTCCATCCGTCTGACCTTGTAAACTTTGTAAACTGGACTTTAAAGGACACAAATGCTTAAAACATTTGGCACAAATAAGTCTTCAGGAAGCCCTGAAAAGAGAAAAAACGGCTTAGAAAATTATATATAGAAGATATTACGTCTAATTTAATTTCAAATACATACTACGATATTCGTTGTATGTATAGAAAATAGGAAATTCGTTGAAAAATAGGTAAAATTTAGGAAACCCTGGTTCTCGCAGGAATAATTTTTTTTTAAATTTTGTAAGTTTCAGAATTTTTTTTATTTAGTAATCTTTCAGAAAAATATAACGAGCAAAGCACCATTGTTCAGGAGAACATAAAAACTGTTTATTTCCCTCATTTTTCAATCCGTGCTTCTACGAGTTATTAATATTACGTCTACTAAACCTCACACTGAAAAATAAATCGTTTAACTCCATTATTCGCGAAGTTATGGTAGATAGCCCGTTTTGTTTTAATTATTTTTAATGTATGTTATAAAATGTTCATATAGCCCGTTTTGTTTATTGGAAATTAAAAAAGAAAAAAATAATATTTTTGGAAAAAAAATTACAATATGTTAAATTTATGATATCATTCCAATCAGGAGATAAAAAAGCAAAATTTTGTGGTTGGCTGGACCATTTTTAATCGTTAGAAATTTCAAATAACAGAAATGTTTACTAAAAGGATGAAAATGTGTTCAAAATTAAAATTATAAATTAAATTTTGAAAAAAAAAAAAAATGTTGAACCAATTAAAATTGTATTAAATTGCCTATCAACAACTCAGAAATGATTAAAACCTTTAAAGATGTTTATTGCACTTTTTATTTAATTATCATTTTTAAAGAAACTGCTTTTGGTATCTAAGATATTTTGCTTATAATCACCAATTTTATTAAATTTTGTTCCTTCCTGTCTTCAAATCAATGGTATAGTGCTCCCACTTAGCTTCATAAAATGTTGATAGGTGTACCCGCGTATGATCTATAGGCATCTAAAAAAGGTTAAAAATCTAACTTCAATGGCTTTTTTCTTCAGATTGCATTGAGATAACAAAAATTTTGTGAAATATATTAAGGAGTGATATCGAAAAATTCTTAACATACATAATATTCAATAACTTGGAAACGGTTGATCTTAGAGTTTTCATTATTTTTCTAATCATTTGATCATTTAGCACAGATTACAGAAATATATAATTTTTATGGTTCTAATCACTAATTATAAAATTGTGGACCATTTTTGAAAACCCTTTTTTTGGAGATTTGATAGTTGCTTCAGTGTGCACATCTTCTGTTAAAATCTTCGGTATTTTGGGACACCTTTTTTGTGCTCTTGAATTCACTTTTCACAAGAGCTCAATATCTCTCAACTGCTCTAAGCTATGGACAATTTTGAAAATTTACCTCTCTTTTTTACAAATATTCCTTTATGCTTATTTTGGTATTTATAGAGCCGAATGTATCAATTGACTTTCCTGTTTTGCCGCAACTGCAAAAAGCTTGTCATACCATGAATTTTGTAAGAAATTTTTGCTGCTTTTGGGTCTTAAACTTATCTCCAACATTGCTTCGAGCATTAGCAATAAAAGTTTTTGAGACACAAGCTACGAAGATTCTGCCAGTACCTACGTTTCTTCGTCAATTATACAGCTTGAGTATTTTTGTATGAAATTTGGTTTAAAATACCGAGTCCTATTTTTGGCTTGTAATTTTTTTTTTTGCAGAATTCCAGTTTGGAATTTTTTGAACTTTATATGTTATCAACTTTCCCATTAGCTTTAAATTTTCGCACCAAATAGTCGAAGCACTGAGAAAACTGAGCTGATTTTCTACCAGATGTGTTTGGAGTTCCTTTCAATATGCCTTCAATTTTCTGGCCTTCCCAATATAATATGGTCCTTTTTTCTTACCGAACTAGGTTTCACATCAATAGTCAAATTTTCCTGATACTGTTTAATAACATTAGAAACGGTTTTACGGATGACATTTAATTCTGTGACCAATTATTTGTAAGACCTATTTGGATTTTTGGAAATTTTTTAATAACTTGTAGGACGTAAATCTTATTCGTCATTTATTTTGATGAGAATAAGGACAAATTAACATGGTTGTTATTAAAAATAATAACTGAAGTATTTTTCCATGATAACTAGATCAAAAAAAATTTTGAATATTGATTCCGAAAAAAGTAATGAGGCAAAATGTGTGTTAAGTAAAGGGCTGCATGAATGCCGAAAAATGAATGCTGAATACATTCATCGTAAAAACAGTTAGTTCATGTTGTGTGCTTTTTCATTGTGAAATGAATGAATGAGTATTATCCACAATAACTGACCACGAAAACTCAAAACATATGAGTAGAGAATGCAAAACCATATAGTATAGAACCTATGTGAGTTGTGTGAATATGTTGTATACGATTTCATTGTGCAATGAAATAGATAATTCATTGTATTTTCTTTTTCGCTTTTGTTTTGATTTGTATATAAAAAGTGCGTGGCAAAAGCAAAGACAAAATCCACCACCAAAGAAGCACAAAAAAAAGATCAAAAGCCATATATGAGTTCGTACATGTATGTACTACCCATAAAGAAATACAAAAAATACAGAGCAATACATTAGTTTATACATGTGTGTTCTTTTTATAACGTTCTTTAATTTGAAGTTTTGGTTGTTTGTTTACTAATGGACGAGTTGTGACCTTTTTGTTACTGTAGGGTATAGCATACGTGTTTTGTTGTTTTACAAGTTGAAATACGTTGATCCGCACCGAGTTGATTATACCTTTCTCAGTGAAATATCTACTTTAAAAAGGTCAATTTATATCTTAAACTTTATAAATTTAATTTAAATGTTATATGAAAATTTGATAATTGTTTAAGAAATTATTATTTGATTTTTATTGAAAGTAAAATTTTCCATTATTTTGTTTTGTATTTCTCTGATGAAAATAAGTTTTATTTCTGTTAAACTAATAATTATTATTTCAGGCTTTTATATATAATATAATAAGTTTTGAATGTTTGTGAATATTTTCATCTAAAATATTTGTTAAAAATAAATTATTTTATGTAGTTTATTTATATTTTAGATGTAAAATAAAAAATGTAAAATATTCTTCAATTGCTTGAAAATAATTTGAAATAAAATTTTTTAAATATTTTTCTATTTGTCATATAAAATAAAAATTTTAAATCAAATTCCAAAGTCTTCAACTAAATTGAAAATATACATATCTTATTTCCTTAGGTTGAATACAATTAATCTATATTTTATATTCAATTTTAAAAAATCTTTTTCAAAACATTTAAATTTTTCTATTCTTAGAAAATATTTTAATATTTTTGATCATCATTAATATTTTGTAATATTTTTAAATTTGACTGGAATAATAAAAATAAGTAATATTTTCATTTTTATACTTAAATATTTGAAAAAAACTATGTAACTTTTTTTTTCAAACCTTCTGTGGCTGAATATTTTTATTTCTTTGGAATTTTTGCTTAATAAAATTATTTTTTTTTTCTATTTAAATATATTGTTTTGCAATCAAAATCATAAAAATTTGTTGAATTTTTTTCATTTAAATAAAATATATATGAAAATTATTTAAGATTACAATAATCATATAAAAACGTATGAATATCTTCTTAAGAAAAAAATATTTGTTTTAATTTTGATTAAATTAAATATGTTCTTCTTTAATTTTTTTTTTGTTTTTTTTTTTTAATAAAATAGAAAATTATAACAAATTTAATTGATGTATTATAAATAAAAATACAATTAAAATATCCCAATATTTCATTTTGTAACTATATCAATATGTAAAATCTTTAGAATGTTACCATAAACTTCTGTTTTTTTTTTTTTTTTTTTTACTACGTTATAAAGCAACCACCAAACAAGTAAAACATAATATCCATCACATAAAGCATAAACATTCATAGTATCTACTGATAATTCGAATTATTCATGAAAATGGTCGTACACTGAGTGAAGTTGATACGAACAGCGAAAAAAAACTCACAACGAAGTAACTGTTAGCCTACGATCATTGCCAAAACATACACAGAATTGTTTTTTTATTTTCGTTTTATATACTCACACTTTCTTATAATGAATGAATGGTATACTTATCTATACACATAATTTTTCACTATAACAGAGTTCATTGAAGTGAATGTTTTACGCCGGCAAGAAAATGAATGTGTTTGCGCAGCCCTTTAGTGTTAAGAATTTTTCGATCTCACTCCTTAAGACTCTAATTCAAAACGTTTAAAAAAAGTTCAAATTGCAAAGAAAGTTTTCATTGTTTATCAACTTTTATTTTTACATTTCTTTGAAAATCAAACAAAAACTTGCAGATAGCCCGTTTTTTTCTTAAAAAAAATATACTGTTTGTAGATAGCCCAAAAACAAAAAGTAAAAAACATAGTGTTAGAATTAACTTTTGACTCCAAAATTTACACCTTATATTAAAAATAGAAAACTGAAGAGTCTTATGCAAAAAAAAATTTTTTTGGAAAATCGGCATGAGACCCAATTTGAATATAAGCCCTCGATAAGCACTGTATATGTTGCTCAAGAAAATTTTTATATAACAGAAAAAGAATGCTATCACTTTTATTAAAAGAGATAAGAAATAATTTTTTGATTTTTAATTTTTTATAGATTTCGAGCTGTAATGTCATCAGGATCGATTCAATTTCCATTTAAGATTTGGAATCATACAATATTGGATTTTTGATTTTAAATGCTATGACATACAAAGGGAGTAAAACACTGCCTTTCAAAAGCCTTCAAAATATTTTCCTTATTAAATTAATCATATTTTCATTAATTTATTAAATAATACTTACGTTTATATTCATATATTAATCTAATGTTTGTATAAGACACAACAATAAACAACAACAGTTAATCATAAAAAGTATCACATGTCCCAAATATAGTTTGAAATGATTTATCTGTATCGTTTAGTAGATTTTCATAAGCTTAACACCACATTAAAATTACTTACAATTAATTAAAGACAACAAAAACCTAAATATCATCATAAACATTATAAAATATAATGTTATTATAACAAAAGACTTAAGAAAGATACTTTAATCACAAACAAACAGGCACACATTCATTAAATAAAAGACTTTGGAAAAAAACACTGCTTTGATATTTTCTCATCCGAACAAAAACAAAACACTCTCCCATGTCTTTTTTTTTTTTTTTTGATTTTTATTAAACAGCATCTCATTTTTTAACACTTTCATCAAAAATGTTTAATGTTTCTTGGGGATTGAGTGTGTGTGTGTGTCAGTTTGTATGTGCTTGTGTGTTTTGTTTTATAAAGAAATAATTATTCTTTATGGCATCTCATATTTCACATCATTTACTATTCACTCCCCATTTTATAGACAGTTTTAAGTACTTCTTTTTTATTTTATTATTTTTGCGGCTTTTATTTTGTTCATAATTTTATTTGTTTGTTTCTTTGTAGTTATTGCTATTGAAGTCATGTCAAAAAAATTATATAAAAATTTGTTAAATAAATTCTTCGCTAGCCTTCTAACCTCAGTTCCTCAGCTTCTCAGTTTCATCCTCTTTCTACTTACGTTTATTTTATTTGTTTCTTTGTTTTTGTCTTTACTTAACTTGGACCAACAATTGTTGTATCGTGTTCAGTTAAAGCTTTTAACCTTTTTTTAGATTTTAATTTTTTTATTATTTTTTTTTTTTTTTTAACTTCTTATTTAACCATCATTATTTGATGTTGTTTTTGGTTTGCAGCTAAAGCTGTGTGTCAGTACGAATGAAGAATATTATATTCCCAGCCAAAAGAAATGAACAAACAAACCCTCATTGTAGAAAAGTCTAAGTACTTGTAGTCAGTTGGTTGCTTGGTTGGTTGGTTACATGGAGTGGAATAAGTATGAGTAGATTTTCATGTAAATAAATGTTAAAATGATGTTACTTACTTGGCATTGTTGTTATTGCCTGATTATTAATTTTTTTTTTGTTTTCTGTTTTTTATATTTAAAAATGTATAAAACAAAAACATTTTTAAAATGCAATTGGTTTCTTGGCCATTGTTTTTTTTATTAAGTACTTTGTTTTTGTTTCTTTGTTAAATTCTAACTCTTGCTGGTTGCGACCACTGCTGATTAATCCCCACATCATGTTGGGTCATCAGAAGGTTGCACGCATCTATTTATTTTTTGTTGTATTGTTTTTGTATGCAAACAATCATTGTTATCGTCATAGTTATTTGTTTTCAAACTAAATATTTCCATATGACCAATTTCTTGAGGCAGTAGTTCAATATTGTGTGTCCTACTTTGGGATTTGAGGGATGTAATAAGTGTTTTGGCCGTACAAAATTTCTTAAATACATTTTATGTGATTTTGTTGTAGATATTTGTTGTTGATATCAGAATAAAACATATTTTGTTGTAATGTTTCTCTTTCATAATTTAAAATAAGTTGTTATGGGGGTTTTACACTATAATATTTTGTATTAATACCAACAATAATTTCAAATGTATTATGGTGCAAATACCTTCAATACTTTGTATCTTAAAATCTTGAAATTTTTGAAACGTAATTGCATCTCTGAGAGCATATTTCGGCACACTTTTTATACCCACCATCAAAAAGATGGGGGTATATTGATTTTGTTATTCCGTATGTAACATGTCGAAGAAATCATTTGGGGGTCCCAGTTAGATTCTAAGTCGATCTAGCTATGTCCATCTGTCTGTCTGTCTGTCTGTCTGTCTGTTGAAAGCAGGATAGGGCTCAAGAACGGTGTGTACGATTGACATAAGTGATACACCAAAAGATGCGGACTAAAAATATCTTTTAGTCACCTAAACTTCATTTTTTTGTATGCTCAATAGTTTGGAGTTATCTTGTAATATGTGTCCGAAAAAAATATTTTTCATTCAAATTTTAAAATTTTTTTGTTACTAAAATTTATTTTGATAAATGATAACATGAAAAATGTGTCAGTTTATCATCTTTATCTTAAAGCGAATAAAATAAAGCATGTATCTTTAAAATTGATGCACAAATCTTGATTTTATTCACATTTAAGTAAAAATTCCCATGCAAAAAGTTGAGTAGAAATACAATGGTGGGGAAAAAAAGATAAATAAAAAAATAATTTTTTCTTGAAACAAAAATAAGTGGACTGGATTTTGACGAGTTAAACAAGAATCTGCATTCATTTTTTTGCTTTCACGTACTGATTTCTTATGGGCAACACTAATACTATAACCTTATTCAGCGATCACACTATAAAACTCGAGAATGGTTTGTCCAATTTAGACTATAACTGAAGAAATGTTTACACGGTTTTGATAAATGATACACCAAAAGATGCATACGAAAATTGTCTTCAAGGTATTTCAACAATATCTTTCATTCGCTCAAGAATTTCAGATTTATGGATCAAAATTTTCTCGATTTTTCAAAAAAAAAATTTTCTTAATTTTTTCGCTACTAATTCCGAATAACTACGGAAATATTAACTGAACAAAAAATTATGTAAATTCAGCTCAAAGATAATTTAAATCACTGTCCTTTGGAGTTTAATTTAACTTAATTGAACAAACCGTTCAAGAGTTGTACAAGTGTTACTGACTAAAGGCGGGGTCATAATGGTCATGCCCATAAAAGAAAAAAATCAATACGTGATAGGAAAAAAGTGAAAGCTGATTCTTGTTGACACGTTAAATTCCATCTAATCCACATATTTTTTTTTTATTCAAGACGAAAAAAAATTTTTTTTGCCCACTAGTGTATCTCCATTTACCTTTAGATATGCATAGGTATTTTAACTTAACTGTGAATGCAATCAATATTTTTGCTGATACGGGGCTTTATTATGATACGGGGCTTTATTTTTTTTATTTTATTTTATTTTTTTTTATTTTCACTTCTAAAAAGAAATTTTTGTAAAAAAAATCTTCAATTTGGCATGAAAAAAAATTTTTCGGACACTTATTTCGAAATATCTTCTAAACTATTGAGCGGAACGACTTAAATCCAATTTTATTTCGCATAATTTGGTGTATCATTTATATAAATCATGCATACCGTTCTCAAGTAATAGTAAATTATACGCTCTAAATAAGCCGATTAGGCTTATTTAGAGCGCAATATTAGACACGCCCATAAAAAAAAATCTCGAAATGATGGGAAAAAACTGAAAGCATATTCGAGTTTAGCATGCGGAATTCCATCTAGTCCACATATTTTTTTTGAAGGAGCACGAAAAAAATTTTTTGTCGACCAGTCTTATTTGTCATTCAACTGATCTTCTTCACTATGCGTTTTCTTCAGTTCAAGATATGTTCTTCAATTTGACTAAAAAAATAGTTAAATTAACGAAATTTATTCAATTCTACATGCCTTTAATAAATTTGAAGAAATTTCGTCAAATTGAAGAATTTTATTAAATTTGACTAAAATTAATTAGTTAATATTAATGAAATTTCTTCAATTCTATTCTTCAATTTAGTTAAATTGAAGAATTTATTAAATTGCACTAAAATAAAATTATTAATTTTATCATATTGAATAATTTTTATTCTTACTACTCCATTTTATTTAATTTTAGTAAAAGTAAATTAGTTTATGTATTAGTATATTTGATCAAATTTTTTAAGTATCGTTCATATACATATATAGTATAGTCAACAATTTCTGGTTAGAACTAAATAAATAATACAATTATAAGAAATATATGTTTTTATATTTTTTACATATTATCAAAAACTGTAATTTTATTAATTTTTAAACTTCAATTATACATGCCTTTAGTAAATTTTAAGATATTTATTCAAATTGAAGAATTTTATTCAATTTGAATAAAATAAATTATTTAGTTTCTTAAAATGTGTGTGTTTTTTAGTCGATTTACAAATTTTTAGTCAAGTTGAAGAATTTTATTCAAATTGACTAAAAAATATTAGTCAGTTTTAAAAATTACGTAAAATATTAGTTAAATTAACAGATAATTTATTCAAACTTCTTTTTGGGATGTTAAATTGAATAAAATTGTGTGTTGTTTTTCTTACTGCCAATTGTTTGAGAGTTACTGCCAATCTAACTAAATTTTCGTCGATTTAACAGATTTTTCGTCAATTTTTTAATGAAATTTTATTCAAATCAACATATTTTACAAAAAGATATTTTGGCAAGAGTGTGTAGCTGCAGAACGGACGCCGCTACAGTGGGCCAAAGTTGACCAGCTAGAGGGTGAAAAACATATCGGGGCTTATAACTTTTACAAATATAAGACGATTTTAAATATTTTTAAATTTTTGAATTTTCCTAAGCAAGACAAAGAAAAAACATACTTATTGTGTTAAATATCTCGTATGGTTTAAAAGATATTTAACTTCAAACAATAAATTTCTCATTTTTGGCCTTGACTTTATTCCGATTTTGCCCTATCTTTTAAAATAAAATTTATATATTTTTTTTAAATATGTTAAAATTCTCTGTTATATTCTAAATTATGCTAATAAAAAATTGTTTTTGTTATCTCAATTCTATAACAAAAAAGAAATTTTCAAAGTTTTTGCCAAAAAGGTAACTTTATATATTTAATTTTTTAAACAATTTAGTTAAAAATGTTAATATTTTTGGCATTTTCTGAAAGACGGGACCTCAAGAAAACGTGTAAGTGCAATTTTGAAAAGTTCTGTAACCTCACATCCAGCAGTGGTCAAAAATGGTAAATTTTGGATGAGAAGTTGAACTTTTTGAGTCTGTAAAAAAAATTTATTATTGATTTCAGTACTTCTGTGAATTTAATTATATAGCTCAATACGTTCTTAAAGGTCTTGCAAAAAATTATGACAACTTACCGGTAAATTTTGTCACACGAGGCAATTTTACCCATACCCATATTTTCATTAATAAAAATTTCGACCTTTAAAAATATATAGTAAAATTATATATATTTTCCTGATTTTCACATTTATCAATTATCCATTAAATATTAAATATCATGTGCAAAAATTATTTTGATACCTGTAAGCATTTAGAAAATATTCAGTCTCAAATTTTTGAAATATGTCGCTGCAAAAATAATTAGCATTTGTTTGTTTTGTTTTAAGAAAAGTTTACTAAAAATTTTAAAATAGTAAAATTTGTTATACATAGTTTTAAAGAAGACACAATTTCCTTTAAAATGATATATAAAATGACTATTTTGTGTTTGCAATAAAAACACAAAATGTAATTAGCAAATAAAGCCTTAGTCCTTCTCTATCGATGTTCCAAGTTTCACCTATATCGGTTCAGTGGTTTCAAAGATCCAGACTTATTACCATTTATTTTGCTTTTGGCCCCACTGTGCAATGTAATAGAAAACAACTCACCATTAACCATTTTTTGAGACATTTACCCGCGAATTTAAAATCGCTAGATATGGACTATTTTGGCATTGAGAAAAACGTTTTATTGTACGTAATATTAAGGATAATTTTTATACCCTTAATATGACAACTCAAAAAATTTTGTACTACAGAGTTTCGAAAATCACTTTAACGTACATAAATCCCATACAAATATCAGTACCATGTTAATGTTCGACACAAATAAGTTTTATTCGTGTGGTGCTTGACCGACTATCACTTTTTTCCTTTTTTTTTATTTATTTAAAGTTTCTTCCTAAAGTGTAAGTTATTCCACAGGGATTTAGGCAGCTAGAAAAAAGCAAAATCGCCCAAAGCAAATATACAAATAATAATTTGGTTCATATTTCATATGAAAAATAACCCAACATTTTGCGATAAAAAGTTATCCTATTCAGAAAAATTAAATTTAGCGAAGCAGTGCACAGTGTTACATTTGGTAATTTTAGAACGACAAAGTTCCAGTTTTGGTGATATTAATTCCAAATTATATATTCTGTTAGCAGATAAAGGCTAACCAAAAATGGGCGGGTAAATCACTGCCACTCCATACTAAAAAATTACTTTATTTGTATGAAATTCGGATATATTTTTGTAAATTTTATTAAAACAAAGGATATTTTAAAAGTAGGCGTGGCAAGATCTAATCATACTAATCTTTGTGTAAAATGTTTAAATAATTTTTAAAAAATTGCTGTTGTGAGGTACCTCATATTTTTTTTTTTAATATTTCAAAAGATCGCAAAAAGTCGCAGCCAAAATTCTCAAATATAATTTTATAGATGTTCTTTTATATAAAAATCGTATTTTTAGACTGGAACTTTTTAGTTCCAGTTCATTAAAAATAGAAATGGCCAAAAAATATATTTTTTAATATTATGATTCCTTTTAAATAAAAGACAATATTTAGTATTGATTTTTTAAACTAACAAATTACATTAAAATAATTTAGATACATTTATTATTACATACCAAAAAGAATCATATTAATATCTGTAGTATTTGCAGAGAGATATGAAGTTAAATTTAACATACTTCTTTACAAAAGTTGTAAATAAAATAAAAATATTTTTAAAAGTTGCAACTTTGAATATCCATAATTCGCGCTATAGACACTTTCCAATACTTTAAGTTTTTTTCCATAATATATTATATGTTTACTATAAATGCAAAAAGAAATACATCAATTAAATAGTTTTTATTTTCGTATTTTTGTCGTACTAACTTGGATAAATGTGACACTGAGCAGTGGTTTGAAATACACCAGAGTTGACGCCTCACAGTGGTCTCCAAAACGTTTTTTTTTTTTTTGGAAATAATTCAGTAACTATTGAACCGTTAGAAATATCTCAATAAAATTTAACATGGTCAGAGCAGAGGTATTTTTGAGTTAATTTGGAGGAGTACAGATTCCTAGCGGTATAGACCTCTACAAAAAATACGCTTACATGTGTAGGTTATCTATTTTAATTTAAGAGATATTCGAGTCGAAATAAATTTTTACCTCATTTTTAGCCTCGTTTTTTTTATTAGCTTTTTAACTTGGCAGGCTTAATATTGCCCCTAAAATTTCTTTAAAATATTCGCCAGATTCCTTATAATATTCTAAATAATATTGCTGCAAGAATCATATAAATAGATGAATCCTTTAAGAAGTTATATTAATCTAAAGTTGGAACTTTAAACAAATTTTAAATTTTTTGAGTTTTTTTTCCAAAAATGTGGCAATATTTATTCACTGATAAAATTTGTTTTTTGTTCTGGGCTTTATCATTTTTTTAATGCTTTCAAAATAAATCTTATGTAAATGCGTGTAAAGTAAATCCAGAGGAGTTTGGGATAAAGGTCTGCCCTCGATCCCTATCCAAATTTTGAAAATTTTGGATTTGTTTTTTTTATGTTCTCAAATTGCAAAGCTGGGATCGATTTAAAATTATTTTAATCTATATGTAAGGTATACACTCAAAAAGTATTTTCTGACGGAGACCCCTTATAACGATAGGGTGACCATTTCAATTAAAAAAGTCAATTTTTTAACACGTTTTATACGGATTGAGATTTTGGGTATTTTCGTGTAAAAATGTGGAAATTTTTTTAATTATATTATTTTAGAACAAGTTTATACATATTATACTGAAATTTCAATAAAATATCACTATTAGTTTAAATTTTATTAATGTTTAATATTAATAAAAACACTTCAGCTCTGACCATGTGAAATTTTATTGAGATATCTCTAACGGTTCAATAGTTACTGAATTATTTCAAAAAAAAAAAAAAAAAAAATCGTTTTAGAACCACTGTGCGTCTACGCCCTAACAAGTCTGTGTCAATAAAAGCTTCTCGAGCAGCTTTGATACATTTGCTCTAAAATGGGGTACAACAGGCTATGTGTCTATACGATTCTACTTTATTGTGATGTTTTCCAGTCTTAGGTATCATAGTAATCAATGAAACCTTCCATTCTGGTGGATAGTATTAAAGGCGTAATATAGCGTGGAAAATAAAAATTATTATTTTTAACGCTAACCAGGGTAGCTCCAAAAGCATCTTGTTACTGATTTTATCAATACCAGGGACTCTTTTGGAGTTTAGATCAACAGTAGCCTTTTCGATCTCTAGAATATCAAAACAAAGGAGTTCAACTGCTCTAAATTGGCGTACAACAGGTGACATGCTCTTACCTTCGACTTGAGTAGAGGGGATCTATGGTGTTGCCACTCTCCTTAAATTCTTTGTTGCGAGGGACTTACATATCCCGCAGGAGACGCACCTGAAGAAGGGGGGCGTGAAAAAATTTTCGCGTGGGGGTCCCCTACGCATAACATTTTTTTGGGCACTATCCCAGTTTGGCCAGCAGTCCTGACTGCCTTGTTCTTGGCCGTGCCTTTTACAACCTCTCGTTGTTAGTATTCTAGGGGTTAGTAATTTTTGTTTTCTTTTTTTTTTTTTAATTATTTTGTTGGTGTTAGTTGATTAATACTAACTACATTTATATATATTTTTTAGTTTTCTGTTTTTTTTTTTTTTTTTTGCATGGCCTATGGCTTATATGATATATAATATTGTGGTCCGCCATAAGATCATGTGAGTGGTCAACTCACAGTGGATCCACTGACCAAGGAAAGATCTGAATGTCATATGGTTGAGTCAAGCCACAACCTTTTCCCAGAGTCTGATACCTGGAAAAGAAATAAATAGATTAGTAAATTGAAGAAAATCGAAATTGGAACGATACATACTTTACCTGAATACCTGAAATGAAAAGAAATATTAATATTTGGGTCAAAATATTGTGCTTTAATTAAATACTTACTTCCTTAAGATTGTCCATAGCTGCCAGAAAAATGAATGCAACTGACATATGTTAATGTAAATGAACACATGCAGCGAATTCGCCGTAATATAAAAATAAGGTTGCCAGATGAATATGTATGGATAGTAGTAGACACAGGGGAGGAGAAATTGCTAGTAAATGAAATTATGAATGAATTTCCAAATTTACGGTTAATTTCGAAAAAAATATAAAATGTTTGGGAACATTACATGTTTAGGAATTACTGGTAAAATAGGATGGTTAGAGATATTAATTTAGAGTAGGATAGTTATAGAATTTAGAACAATATATGTATAATATACTCTCTGGAAAGTTAGGTATAAATAGACATTTTAGCACGGCCATTTTTTAAAAGGAATTGATCTGCAAAATAGAAGTTTTCGTCGCAGAATAAATAATTGAAAATATATTATAAAAAAATAAAAAGTGAACATTTTAAAGCCAAATAAACAGGAATAAAAAGCTCATTTAAAGAAATAAAATAATAATAAAAAAGTGTTGAAACAAAAGAAATTAACAAGGTAAATTAAATTTGTATTTTGCGGAAGAAAAGTGGAGTGTTATATATTTTTTTTATTATTACATTCAGGGTCGGAAAATTCTAATATAGTTGTCTTGTTGTCCTCCTTAAAACAAGTGAATGCATTGGGTCCCCAACTGTGACTATACAGGAAAAAGTAAAAGGGGACCTTAACATTTTCTAACCAAATGAACAAAAACACTGGCATGCAGGTTACATTATATGTGCAGAAATAAATAAAAGTAAAACCACCAGGTAAACTTTATATAGAGTCATTCCATTTAAAACCAACCAGCTGATTTTCTCACCTCTTCCTAATTTGATAATATTTGGTACAATTATTATTATTGTCAAAACTAAGACTAATTCAAAATTTCAGTTAATTTCATCAAGTGGTTCGCGAAATATCGCGGTTTGAAAGTGCAAAATAGCTCAAAATATGTACAAAGTTGCATACACAAAATTACAAATATCTTTCGAAGTATTTATTATATAAAATTTATTGAGATGTCATATTAAATTAAATTACCTTTAATATGACGTATAACATGACTTTTTTTTAAACATCAAAATGGTCTATATCTCGCGATTTTTCGTTCGCGGGTAAATATCTCGAAAAGTGGTCTTTTTAAAAATTTAAAAAAAAAAAAATATATGTTAATGATGAAAATGTTTTCTATAACCGTGGAAAGTGGCATTCTGGGACTTGCAATATTTTAGGAGTTATTACAACAAATGTCATAATAAATACGAAATATTTATTGCAATTTGTATTGTTTTGTTTGTAATAAAATAGAAAATTTCTTCCAAAAATCATCCGAATGTAATAAAATTCGGTAAGAATATTAAATTTACGCTGGTAATGCAAATGCCGAGTTTAAGTTTGATTACCGCGATAGTTCGCAATTTATAATATCTCAAAAATTATGAAAATTTTCTTTTTAAAAATACGAATATCTTCCAAAATATATACGTTACAACGTTCATTAAGACGAATATTTAAAGGTAATGAAATTAACTTTAAAATGATACCTGAAGCATGTTTTTATGTTGAATTTTATTGGTGGATAGTTCGCGAATTAAATTTCGCGGTCGCGTATTTTCAAAAATGGTATTTTTAAATTCGTAAAAAATATATATGTAGCGGATGGATCCATTTTGAATGTTCTCTGTAAGTATCGTTATGGGACTCTCAATGGCTTCTGAGTTATTACAAATAATATAACGCAGTGTAAAATAAAAAACAATTAATTTGAAAGAAATTTCAAGCATGAATTTGTTCACTTTATTCGATGTGATTTTTTTTTATAACTCAGAAACTATTGAGAGTCCCATCACGATACTTACAGAGAACATTCAAAATGGTTCCAACCTCTACATATATATTTTTCACGAATTTAAAAATACCATTTTTGAAAATACGCGACCGCGAAATTTAATTCGCGAATTATCCACGACATGACATAACACAGGTATCGAAAAATTCAATTCATTGAAAATTATACGAATTTGTACTATTTTTGGATCACAAGTCCAGTATCTTACTGACTTCTTTGGATGCTTTTTTTGGGATAGAATGTTTTATAAAAAGTGACAAGAAAAGGTAATAATATTATATCTTCATAAATAATTGAACTTGTATCAATAGAAATTCTTAAAACATTACATTGAGTAAAGTCAAAGTTACACAAGTCATAATACTTTTAATTATTATCTCCTATATGTACCCAAAAAATATTAATTTAGACCCGTTTAACAAAATATCATTCTTACACGGAAAATATGCTTACATGAAAAATATATTAAATAAATCGGTATTAGGAGAATATTTTATAGTATTAACTAAAAAATGAAAATTTTTCATACAAATAGGAGAAAATAATAAATACACAATGATCCCCTTGTAAAAGAATATGATTTTATATTATGTTTCCAAGTAACTATTTCAATAGATTAAATGCTATAATTTGTGTAATTTATATGTTTTACATGTATAACTAAGGTTACGGTTAATCGAATAATTTGTCAATAATCGGTTATTAACCGATCAACTTTTAACCTCGAATAATTATTTGTCGAATAAACCGATTAATATGAACACCCGAATAATTGGATACCCTAATAAATACCCAACCGATATATTATTATTAAAAAAAAAAAAATAACGTATTCTTCTGTAATATTTACTCATCATACCCGGGAGTTAGTTAAAATATGAGGCATTTAGTGTACCCTTACCATTATCGTTTAAAAGAGCTCTTTTAGGCAGATATATTTGATTTAAAACAAACGTCAAACTTTTAAAAATTTAAATTCTAATGAGGAAATATATATAGGAAATAATTATCTATTGTGATTTGTTTTTATTTGTTGTGTATTTATAGAAGCAATACTAGACCAAAGAGTAACAAGAGACGAAACTAATTGTCAAAAACCTAAGTCGGTTGTCAAAAACCTAACTCAAGCAACAACAAAATACATGTAATCAAATACATTTTGTTGTTGCGAAAAGAAAATAAAAACAAATTTTTGTTTACAAAAAACCAATTTTATTTAATTGTCAATCGAGAATTTCGTCTCTATGTGTTACTCTATGTACTAGACGTTAAGTTTTGTTATATTTGATTGTTGTATAATTTATTAATTATCATTTTTTTTTTTTCTTGTCAATTTTATAGTTTTATAATTTATAATATTGTTAGTTTTTTTTTTTTTTTTTTTGTTAATAAATATGTTGTGAGATAGATTAAGAGAAAAAATATGCAGGAATAAATTAATTATTTTGTGTGGTGTATAAAGGGTAAGTGGTGTTAAATGTGTGCGTTATAGGGATCTCTTTGTTGCATTTGAGCATAATAGAGATTAAAGGTAGGAATGGGCGACTGGATCAAACATCTAGCTCCCGCTTCTTTGGTGTTCTGTTGTGTTAGTTTATGTAGTAATGTTCATAAGTGTTTCCCTTTTTGTTTATTGTTGCGGTCCTTGGGTCATATCGAAGGGAGGTTCTCACACCATGAGTAAGAGTCCACCGAAGAGCTAGCCACACTGCCTCGACATGACGCCCCTTTTGGTCAAGTAACATCTTATTTTTTTTTTTTTTAGCCAAGAGCTGTTCGAAATCAACAGAATAAATTCTATTGCATATCGTCGCCGAAAATGCAAAACAACGTAACATCACTTTTCATAACTTTACAGGAGGCACAAAAAACTTTCTAAAATCTAAACAAATTGTCCTACAAACAAGATTTTTGCGTTAGTACATCCGTAAATATTACCTAATAAAATGATGATGAATAGTTTAATTTTTATTAAATATTTTTTAGGTTATGTGGTTTACGTTTTTCAAGATTTCAATTTTGTGAAGCCAAAAAAACGTAACATCAATAAAAATTTTACAAAAAATCTAATTAAAAGGATTTTTGATAACTTTTACTCCAAAATTTTAAGAGCTATTATATTTTTAATAATTTGCAACCTAAATTAGTAAAAAAAAAAGAAAGAAAAATTTATTTTTATTTTTTTAATCAATGTTTTGTTACGTTATTTTGACTTAAGAAAATCATTGCCTTCGTTAATATAATGGCTATTTTTTGAGCTACAAGTCTGAAAAGTTGTGATCACACGAATTTTGGAAAAATAAACTATATTTCATCACAATCAGAAATTTGAAAATTTTGATGTTACGTTGTTTTGCATTTTCGGTGACGATATGTTTTGTTGTTCAGCAGCAAGTTTTAAACTTTTTTCAAAATTATTGAGAGCGAGATCGATTTCTTCTGGTGTTTACAGTAATATATTTTCTGTGCAGTGAGTGCTGATATACATATTTCAACCAATTAGTTATTGTGTTTGATATTGCTAAATTACCAGTGGGTGATACAAGTTCTCGAGGTTTAAATAGAGTAACAAAATTGAGTGAATGATCTGAAGATAATTCCAATGAGGATTCCACTTTAAATAGTTCCACAAAAATTTTTTACAACTGCAAAATCGATGACATCCAGTATTTTATTTAGATCAGTAGGCCAATATGAAAAAAAAACATATTATGATAAAGTTTGATCATTTTATGATTTTATTGATAACAGTGACATATTTACAGCAACCATATAATCCAATCATAATATGTTTTAAGATTATAACTATAAAATTTTTGATTTTTAAAAATTATTGGTAAATGCATAGAATAGCTTTTTTGGTAGTTTCTAATTTCTGGAATTTCAGATAAAATATTACCAAAAATCGGAAAGTAAAATATTGTCAAAATTTTTGAAAATCCGTCCCAAAAGTTCCCTGAATAAAAATACTAACCCCGAATGAAATAAATTATTAAGATTGGTCTATATTAAATAATACTTTTGAAAATTCTATGCTGTAACTATTGTCTACTCATTCTATTTCTAGTAAATAATTTCTTTATATTTGTTAAAGAAAAAACTTCTTATTACAGGCATTTAAAATTCATCACGGTCGAATGAAATATAATTTTTTTGTTTTGTTTTATAATTTTTTTAGGTTGCCATTAGCAAAGTGTTTTATTTACTACGTTATGTATTAACCAATAGCAGAAGTGTTCATGTCTATAAGCTCGTTTAAATAACTGGAGAAAAAAAGTTCTTTATTATGGTCTAAAAGTAGAAGAAACTTTTATTCCATTGTTTTGCTGTTGGTCTTTACAAATAAGCGCACCTTTTTAAAAATTCATTTATTTCTTGCCGTTGTCTAACAAATGTATTCAATTTAATTCAATTTTATTATTTGATCGAGTACCTTACTTTTGTATGCATTCAATTCTCTTAGATTTTTTTCTATTTCATTATTTAACTTTGATGTTTTTGTTGTGTGATGTGTGCCTTTTCAAATGTGAGCCAGTTCAACTAAAAAGTACTTTTTTTTGTATTTGCTGTAAACGCTTATAAACCTTTTTTTTCGTTTTGTATTGATTTTTGTACTTTTGGGGGGGCCTATTGTAAACGCATGTATTTATGTGTGAGTGTAAGATTATTGATTTTATTTGATTGCCATTTGACATCATGTTTGATTGTTTGATTTTTTGATGTATTTTTTAATAGAATTCTAGCTGAGCTGTACTTATTTTTTTATTTTTTTGAAATTTATTTTTGTTAGAATTTGAAAAGTACATTAACATTTATGAGATTTATTGATGTTTTTCTCTTATTTAACGGAGTTTACAAAGCAAATATTTGCTTGACAATTGCTGTGGGGTTAAGAGTTTTTAACGTTATGTCAATAACTGTTAAATGAGCGTAATATTTGTTTGATTTTTGATCATTACCTATATCGGTGTAAAACTGTATAACAAGCGATCTAGATTTGGTCACCTTTTTGTTTGGTGGACATCTAAGCAAATATAGTTAATAAGGCAGAAAAGGGTATTGGTGTGTGACTATCACTTAAAACATATTTTTTAATTTCTTTGTTTTAAAGTGAACTTTAACTTATTGCATTTTAAAGATATATGAGAATACTCGAAAGAAAATAATATTATATGAAAATATTTTTTATTTGATTATAAAAATATATGATACTTTTTTAAATTTATTTAATTATGAACTTATTTGGTTAACTGCAAGAAACAAAACATTTATTAAATACTTATAACATATAAACATACCAAAAAGCAAAAAAGATCTTAATTTAAACTTATATTTTACCCAACACCTGGCGCCAAGTTTTAACAAAATACACTCCCATTCATTTTAATGCTAATTAAAGAAATTATATGGAGAACAAATTAGTTGTATGTTTAAGTCAACTTAAAACAGCATTTAAGATGTTAAAAAATGCCATAAACTACTGTTGATTGCAACTGTTTTTACCAATGTGGTGTTGGTGATACAAAACATGTTTGTTTCTTAAGTCTTTTGTTTTAATACAACAAAAATCTCGGTTATTTAACCGCTTTAAAATGTCGCATACTTGTATTTTATGTTATCTTTAAAATTTATATTTATTTAACAAATTCGACAAATAAAAAGAGTAAAAGAAATAAATATTTATTCCTTTTTTTAAACGCAAAAAAGACAAATACCAATTATTTTCTTTATCTTGGCAAAAATCTTAAAATATTCTATTGTTTCTATTTATTTTTATTCAGAAATTACTTTTTTTTTTCTTTTTGCATTTCTTTTTAACATTTATTACATGAACATTAATGCTGAATGTCAGATAATTCTTATTCAATTTTCCCACTCATTATTCTTCAACTTGTAAAAATAATTTCAGTTATTGTCAATGAACTTGTCACCCATGTATAACAAACAATCCTACTTTTATAAATATATATGTAAAATTATTTACAAGCATACTATATACTTAAATACATACATGCAATCTAGTGATTTAAAATGATTTAAATTCAACTTCAGCACAAAATCATTTCCATGATGATGAGTGTGAATGTGTTATTTTTTATTTTATATTCTTTATAACAAATATTATTTGCGAATAATCCATAATAAAACCACAAAACCAGGCATAAACAAAATCCAACTGTAATTTTGACAGTGCTATAATATGTCAGTTTATGTAGGTTGTTTGATAAATATTGGACTATTTAATTTGTTATACTTCCTTTTTTGCAAGATCAGAGTTCATCAATTGTGTAGTTCAGGAATATTTGCTACTCGTATCTATGGGCCATATTCATAATAAACGAGAGAGAAACTGTAGTCGGTCAAGACCGACCATATGATACCCTACACCATTCTGTATGAGCTAAGAATTAGATCTGTGACCAATTGTAGACCAACACTTTTACTAATTGTAAAATAAATAAAAAATATGATTTTATGCCCTTTAGGGCAATTCTCGGAAGTGGGTTTACATGGGAGCTATGGTAAATTATGGACCGATTCTCATAAATTTTGTTTCTACTTATATAAAACTTATTTGTGTCGAATATTAACTTGATACTATCATTCGTATGGGATTTATGTACGTTAAAGCGATTTTCGGAAGAGGGGATTTATATGGGAGCTATAATCAATTATGGACCGATCTTGATGAAATTCAGCATATAGATTGACACTTATACCGAACCGAGTTTCATTGAAATATTGAAATAATAGAAATAATAGACCTATCTTAACCAATTTCAAAAGGCGTTGTCCTTGTGTCAAAATAATAATAATAATAATAATAATAATAATAATAATAATAATAATAATTTCATCAAGATATCTTTAAAATTTCGACTTGTACTTTGTTCACAAGGTTTACATGGACAGACAGCCAGACGGACGGACGGATGGACGGATATCATTAAATCGACTCAGAAAGTGATTCTGAATCGAACGGTATACTTTAAGATGAAGTCCGATAATTTTTTCTGTGCTTTACAAACATCAGCACAAACGCATAATACCCCAACCACCTATGGTGGTGTAGGGAATAAAAATTTAAGTTCATACATTTTTATATCCTACACCACCAAAGGTTGGGTATAAATTATTCTGTCATAGAATAATTTATAAATTTTATTTGCTTGACTTACCCAATTTACTTGCAGTTAGTTTGGCAATTTTTATAATCGAAATTGATAAATTCGATTGTTGTCCACCTCAAAATATTTATAAAGAGTTTTACCGGTATCTTTCGAAGTTATTATGTTAAGAATGTTCAATTACACAATTTATTTTTATACCCTACACCACCATAGGTATTATGTGGTTATGCTAATGTTTATAACGCATAGAAAAAGTTATCCAAAACCCACCTCAAAGCATACCAATCGACTCAGAATCAAAAGTTACAATTTTGGTCATAAAGTTACATTTTGCATTTTTTAATAATAAACATTTTCAATTCGATATTTTAGATAAAATAATACAAAAATACTTATATATATATATATATATATATATATATATATATATATATATATATATATATATATATATTGCTTAAAATATTTTTTGGATGTTTTGTATGTTTAAAAAATCAAAATTTACTCATCTCACGAATTTTTAAATGAAAGTACTAAAATTCCTATATCGATATAAAGTAGCATCAGATCATATTTTTACCGATGAGCGCGCATACCACTACATTCCGTGCTAAAAACTTTCTCAACGATAAAACTTTTTAAATAAGAAAATTAATTTAATAAATAACTAGGGCCATCTGTGGTTATTTCTTTAATTTCAAATATTTTGATGATTTTTTGTGACGATCTGCAATCTTTACATAGAAAGATAACTATGTAATATTTTACACAACAGGGATGTGAAAGTTGTTACAATTGTACTATCTGTTAGTGGGTCAAGTCGAACCTGAAAATTACGATGACGCAATTAACGCAATTTGACGCAATTAAAATTTCCCCCCGTTTTAGTTTCTTATAGATTTTTTACGTAAAATTATCTTATTTGAAACAAAATTTCAAGATAAATAATGCCAACTGGTTTTCAGTCTCAGGTTTGAAAAATATAAATAACTATGGAGTCTCATAGACTCCTAAATATTTAGCAAAACTTGAATAATATCATCCAACGTGTAATATAAATATTTAAAATGTAACTCCCCATTCGAACTGATATGCTCTTTGAAAATATTTAGGAAGTCAAATACTAGTTAGTTTATAATTTTATGTACTAAACGATTGATCCTACAGGTATAAAAAGTTACGAAAACAAGGCCAAAGACGGAAAATATGTACATGTTACGTGGAGCGTTAAAAACAAAGTTCAACACTCAAAAATGCCTTAAAAATAATAATATTTTAATAACATTCGGTGCAAAGAAGTTCTGTACACGTAGCAATTTTTGTACCAAATATTATGAAGATCGGTTCACAACTGACCATAGCTTCCATATAAACCGCTCTTCCGAAAATTAGTTTAACGTGCATAAATCCCATACGAATGTTAGTATCACGTTAATATTTGACAAAAATAAGTTTTATGTAAGCAGAAACAATATTGCAAAATTTTGTGAGAATCGGTCCATAATTTACCATAGCTCCAATATAAACCCACTTCCGGGAATCGCCCTTTAGTGCATAAAATCATCTAGACGTTATTATCAACGCATTATTCTCAATTTGTATATTTTATTTTACATTTAGTAAAAGTGTTGGTATAGAATTTGCCACAGGTCTAATATAAATCCCCTTCCCGAATTTTGATGCTCATACACAATGGTGTAGGGTATCATATAGTCGGTCTTGACTGACTATATTTTCTTTTCTCGTTTTTTTTTTTTTTTTTTTTGTTGTTTGAAGGCAAAATCAAGATTAATAAAATTGACTTTGCTATTTAATTCGAAGTTCAAAATGACACGACATTCATGAATGAATCCTATATTTAAAAATATGAATGGGTGTACCAATGATATCAACTTGGTTTATGTGAAACCATTCTTAAAGACTTCAACAAATAAAATCATTCCATTTGAATCTACGCCCAAAAAAATGTATGTATAAAAATTTGACCATATTCAACTTGAAGAAATAAAATTGTTTCTTAAAAATTAATTTATAAGGATAAGTATGGGTGAGGCAAAAGACATTACCGATCGATACATTTCGGGGATTCACAAGGTGTGCTATCATGTCATATGTCCTAAAATATTTCAATGTATAAAAAAAATTGTTATTGCTTTTCCTTTGTAAAATTGTATGACATTATGACAATAATGTCATGCTATCATTGCACACTTTGTGATAGCAATGATAGCAATTGTAAATGTAATTGTTGGGCAAATTTAAAAACAAATATCATATGAGGAAAAAATATAAAAACGACCATATGATACCCTACACCATTGTGTATGAACATCAAAATTCGGGGAGGGGTCTTATTTTAGATCTGTGAGCATTTGTAGACTGATACTTTTGCTAAGTGTTCATTCAGATATATGAATTTATACACCTTAGTCTGTTTTCCAAAAGTGGGCTTTTATGAGAGCTAATGTTAATAATGAACCAATAAAATTAAATAAAGAGAAATGTCAAATTATTTTAAATTTAATTCACAATAGTCTAATAAAAACCAACCAAACATTCGATTATTCCAATCGAATTTTGTAGTTCGTTATTAGAACCGAACAAATTCGATTGGCAAAAAATTCGGTTGTGGTAACGAATCTGTTTTCTCTGTGTGGGATTTATGCACGTTAAAGTGATTTTCGCAAGAATGGGTTTATATGGGAGCTATGGTCAATTATGGGTCTTTATGAAATTTGGCACAAAGATTGATACTTAATAAAACTTCTTTTCACCGAATTTCATTAAAATATTGCTATAATTAAAGCATTTATGATCGTTAAACCCCTATTTCGGGAGGACATTTGGTGAAGTATGGTGGGCTAGGTGAAATAACGGACCGATCATAACTAAATTTCAATAGGGTTCGTCCTTGTCCAATAGAAATTGTTCGTGACAAATTTCATCAAGATATCTTTAAAATTGCGTCCTGTAGTTTAATTACAAGATTTAAATGGTCAAATAGACGGTCAGACGGACGGCCGGACATCCTTAAATCGACTCAGGAAGTGATTCTGAGTCGAAAGGTATACTTTAAGGTGGAGGTCTGATGAACATCAGCACAAATATATAATACCCCAACCACCTATGGTGGTGTGGAGTATAAATACAGGAACCTATCAAAAATATATTTGTAAGCATAACTCAAAATTTTTAGGGGTATTGGACTTTTCTAAAAATTATTTATGACGCTATTGGTCGATCTTTTATTAGGTCAAGAACGAAACCCATTGAAACTGTTTATGAGTTTTTCTGTCGAAAAAGAAAATTAATTAAAATTTCGAGTTCAAAAATTATATATAAAAACACACTTTTTTCCGTGCCGATAAAAACAATCTCAAAATGGACGTGGTATCCAATCAGTATTTTCTTCAAGGATATATGTGTGACCAATTTTATTTTAATCTGTTCACTAATTAAGTTTAGGATTTTAAACAGTCCCCCGAACCATATCCTTTCCTATTTTATTAATTTTATTTCGTTTTTTATAAAGCTTTTTTATATTCACCATCAAAAAGACGGGGGGTTTATTGATTTTGTCATTCCGTGTAAAATATGTTGAAAGAATCATTTAAAACCCTATAAAGTATATATTTTCTGGGTCCTGGTTAGATTTTGAGTCGATCTAGCTATGTCTGTCCGTCTGTCTGTTGAAAACAGGATAGGGCTCGAACGGCACAACGTAGGGGGGATGAAATATTTATCTTATATAAGGTTTATTTGGTATTGAATTTGAGCAAAATCGATTAATAAACAAAAAAGTTATGGGCAAAATACTAGAAACACAGGGTGTCCGTTGTAGCTTAATTTCATACTTTTCTGCTGATATCGTACAGATAGTTCGAGGGCCGATATAAACTTGGAAATCGAAAATGGGCGTGAAATTTTGTACAAATAGTTTAAGGACCAATGTAAACTGGAAAACAAAAAATAGGCGTGGCACACCACTTTACCGCCCACCTTCCATATAACGTAAAATTTGAAAAAGTTGATAGATTCGGCCGAGCCGAATATAACATTCGCACTTGTTTTTTTTACTTATTTTAAACTAAAGTTTTGCTTTAAAATTATCCCTTTACTCACGCATTAAGGTGCTGTAACTTTAAAGTGCACAAACACACTCATATTTATAGCTACAAGAGGTACCTTGGCATAAACTTAAACTTGTCATACATTTTAACGCGGTAAATTTGCAGGAATGAAATGTATATTTACAACTATGTTTTATTTATGATTTATTTCTCTATCATCATTATCTCCACATTATTATTGCTGTTGTTGTAAGTATTATTATAATTTGTGATTTGTAGTGATTTTTTACAGACACATATGAAGTTATGTGTTGAATTAATTGTATGTGCAACAGCAGCATTTAAGTTACATGAATCGATAGAAAAATTGTAAATAAAAGTGCAAAATAACTAAAAGTAATTGTAGTCACAGTTACAATCATATTTGTACTTAAATGATCATATTTTACTATATTCCATTGTGTCACTGTAATTTTAAAATATTTATTGTGGTTTTATTATGTAGGAGTTCTAAATTATTTATTTTTGTGGCAAAAACATAGTTATTTATGTGGCAGAGCAAAATATTCGTAATTTTAAGAAATATGTGCTAAATATAAAATGCTGGAAAAAAAGAAATAAAAAAAAGAATTTAAATTATCGATTCTAAAAGAAATTGCTTATAAACAATGATTTAGGATAGAGAAATTCTAATTTCTTTTAATATATGAAAATGCAAAATAACAATACTCCATCTTTGGGAGTTTAACTGAACACAAGTAGAGTAGGAAATTAATTTTTATGTTTTTATTTTAAATGGAATATAACTTATGTTTAGGAAAATAAATTTGTTTCCAGCAAAAATCTTGTCAAATATTAAAACCATTTATATTATCTATATGTAACTGTAGATTGAACGATAAAATTAATTTCCGCAATAAAATATATTTATTTTTAAAATAAATTAAAAGCTACTCAATATTGTTTTAACTGTTGATAAAGCAGAAAAAATAATCGATTCAAACATATGTGACCATTTCTATTTACAGGATACATAAATCATTTAAAAAAAAGAAGACGACAAACAACAACAACAAAATGTTAACAAAAAGTAAAGAAAAAAGAACAAATAAATATATAAATATTAATTATTCACGTACAAATACGAATAAAAATATAAAAAACTAATTAAACTACAATGACATTTTAAACCTGAACTGCAAATCGTAAAGAAAAACATATCAACGGATTAATGAAAATTAATGACTTCTGTATTAATACTAATACGAGTATGTAAAAAATTAACCAAATAGTTGAAGTATAATAATGTACAGTAGCGAGCATTAAAAATGCAACGCTATGTGATATGATCTTTGTACGCATATATTTTGCTTATAGCAAGTCCTAATATAACAGTACTAATGTGATTTTATTATTTGTTGAATATTTTTGAGCGTAACGAAAATTATTGAACGTTTAGTAAAAGCAGTTTTAAATGTGAGCGAGCAAAAAAAATGCAACTCTAAACAAATAAACATGATTTTTAAAATTTTTATAAAAATTTTGATTGGAAATGGTTGGAAACTATAGTATTGTTAAAAAACATGATTTTCTATCGTTGCATATTGTCTAAGATACATGAAATCTACAAATAATATAAATATTAGCAATAAATTCCAATTTCATTAAATTTTGATATTTTTCTGAACTGTTTTGGACATTTTTCAATAGAGATTGATATGTTTTGTTAGTTGTTTTAAAACCAACAATCATTTTCTATAAATAAGCGATCAAATATTTGTGATAGTTTAGCTAAACTTCATAATTTATAATTGAGTATGACCTTTCGACCGAAATAACGCAACCACTTTCGATCGTTATTGAGATGAAATCAACAGCTTAAAATATTTTTTTCGCAATGATATGACATTATCGAATGCCCGGTATCGCTATAATATTCAAATATCCCTTGATTTTGGTCCTGGAACAAATTCTAACACAAGGAAAAACAGTTAAGAAATATATCTATGTTGAACTCTTGATATGCTGAAAAATTTAAAGTACATCCTTCGTGATGATTGGACTATTGGACTTGTTTACTATTGGAAATTAATATTTAAGTAAGTATATCTACCTAAACCGTCTAAAATTGAAATATATGGGTTTAGAGTCAAATTAATTCAAGTTATCGTAATAGGCTCTTATTTCCATTATACAGTACTCGTAAAAATAATAAAGGACCTGCCTCTAAAAGTAAAGGTGGTAGATTTATAAAAGTAAATAATATGTGTTTTGTTAGAAGGATATCCAGTTTCCATATTTACATCATTAAATCAACGATTGCTGGAAATATTAGCTTTGAATGGCCAAATATGGTCATTCAGATAATATAAAATATCTACTGTTAAATGATTTGTATCAATTGTTACAGGCATGATTGTTTCAATATTGTTTCTTTAAGATAATTTTTAAGAATCTTCATATTAGAACTACATATTAATATTATTTCACTGCCATTATCAGAATGTTATTCAAAAATATTCGAAAATTCTTGAAAAGTATGGATAAAAGAGTGTTTTCTTAATATTATTAATATCCTTTGTAGTTAAAATTACCTTAAATTTATATGTATTGGCAGTAATTAGTGGTAGTACTACCAAATCATAGTTTTCATCATTTTTCAATAACTATTTTTATCAAAATTTAAAAAAATCCGGTGATTTTCTAGGAGTTGCATTTTTTTTTGCTCCCTTAAATTTACAACTTAAAAAAAAAAAAAATTGATTAACTGTTCGTATGCATAACAATTTGAAACAAAATGTCATACAATAGTTGGCTAAGACCGTAAAGAATAAAATCAGAACAGAATTGGCTAATTTAATGACGTTCTAGCCCTAATCAATACGATCAAAAATCATATAGCCAGCGCGTTGCATTTTTTATGCTCGCTACTGTATGTATACGAAGATCGTACGAAAGTTACAAAGTGAATTATCTTGTTAATTTAAATTCTGAAATTTAGTACGTATTAGGTGAATGAGTTTATTTGATTGTCAATTATTTTAATCATCACTTATAGCGTTTATATGCACCTCTTACTTGCAACTAAAAATATTGCGATATTTCGTCGTATTAGAGATTAGTTAATATATTACACTGGCCAACAAAATTAATTTTTTTCGTGCTCCTTCAAAAAAAATATGTGGACTAAATGGAATTCCGCATGCTAAACTCGAATCTGCTTTCAGTTTTCTCCCATCAGGTCGAGATTTTTTTATGGGCGTGTCTAATATTGTGTCCTAAATAAGCCGATTACTCGAGTATATTTCCCTATAACTTGAGAACTGTATGCACGTTTTATATAAATAATACACCAAAATATGCGAAATAAAACTGGCTTTAAGTCGCTCTACTAACAAATTTTTACCCGCTCAATAGTTTTGGAGATATTTCGAAATAAGTGTCCGAAAAAAAATTTTTCATTCTTTTTAAAAGTGAAAACATCAAAAATGTTTCAGTTTATCATCTTTATCTCAAAGCTGGCAGAACTACGGGGTATCTAAAAAATTAATGCATAAATCTTGATTGGATTCATAGTTAAGTTAGGATACCCATGCATACCTACAGTTAAGTGGAAATACACTAGTGGGCAAAAAAAAAAAAAATTTTTTTTTTTTTTTGTCTTAAATAAAAAAAATGGGAGGATTAGATGGAATTTAACGTGCTAAATAAGAATCAGCTTTTACTTTTTTTCTATCACGTATCGATTTTTTTTATGGGCGTGACTACTATGACCCCGCCTTTAGGCAGTCACAATATAAATATAAATTAAACTCCAGTAGATAGTGATCTAAATTGTCTTTGAGCTGAGTTTACATAATTTTTTTGTCCAGTTAATATTTTCGTAGTTATTCGGTAATTTGTAGCGAAAAATTATTATTATTTTTTTTTTTTTTTTGAAAAATGGTGAAAATTTTAATCCATAACTCTGAAATTCTTGAGCGAACGTGATAGAAAAAAAGTGAATGCAGATTCTTGTTTAACTCGTCAAAATCCACCTATTTTTGTTTCAAGAAAAAATAAAAAAATATTTTTTTTTTGGCCACCACTGTATTTCTACGCAATTGTATGTAACATGGGTATTTTTACTTAACTATGAATAAAACCACGACTTGTGCATAAATTGTGAAGATACATGCCTTATTTTGTTCGCAGCATTACCAGCTTTAAGATAAAGATGATAAACTGAAACATTGTTGATGTTTTCATTTATTAAAAGAAATTTTAGTAACAAAAAAATCTAAAATTTCGCATGAAAATTATTTTTTTTTTTTTTTTTTTTTTTTTGGAGACTTATTTCAAAATAACTTCGAAACTATTGAGCACATAACAAAATTATGTTTAGGTGATTTGAAGATATTTTTAGTCCGCATTTTTTGGTATATCACTTATGTCAGTCGTACACACCGTTCTTGAATACTAGAGTAATGGCCTTACTATGGGCGAAATATTAGACATGCCCATAAAAAAAACCTGATGGAAAAATTTATATAATAAAATAGGAATTAGGCCCTAAAAATGCAGTAGGAACACATTAATAATATTACATAAAAACTGGACGCACCGGTAACAAACCGCCTATAATCTGTTGCATACAATTAAGACCACCATTTCAGATAATAAATATTGTAACTATCGGTCGTAATTTTAATTTTTTGATATCATAAGTGGCTGCATAAAATAAGCTGTGAGATAAAAATATTGGATTTTTTTGTCTTTCTTTCTAATGATACCACATTCTATTTTAAATTTCAGTCTGTTAATTTGTTAAGGGGCTTTAAAAATAAAATTGTATACTGCACAATTTAAGCTGAGAGCCACTGTAAATGGCCGTGTAGCATCCTGTTCCAATGATCGTAGGAAATGAAATTTGGCCAAGTGGTTCCAAATGACATCCCCTTTGATAATTTTAGGTACATTTGAATGTAGCTTGCAAAAAGGAATTTTGGACCACCCTAATATACACTGTCGGACACTTCATAAGTATTGTCTTATAGGTGCATCGTGGGCTACTTTTTTGGTATCCAGATATTTGTCAATTCATATTCTTTAATTTAATAAACAAAAGAAGTTTTTGAAATATGTGTATTTCGAGTTTGGGACAATAGTGTTATGTTGGTCATGAATTTTTGTGCGACAAAATAAAGTGACACTTTACTTAATTTCTTTTATTTCGCTTTCAATTTTCGAATTTTTTGATACAAAACGGAAGGCATATTCTTAGAATATACTTAGTTTTAATATTATGTTAATTGAATCATTTCTTTATACAAAATAACAAATCAAAATGAAATTTAGAAGAAATTAGACTACGAAGTAAAATCCAATTTAAAGATATTAAGTAAAGTGTCACTTTATTTTGTCGCACAAACACAATACAACACTTTTACCCCAAACTCGAAATGTACATACTTCAAAAACTCCTTTTGTTTACTAAATTAAAGAATATAAATCGAAAAATACCTGGACATCAAAAAAGTAGCCCAAAATGAATACAGAGGGCAATTATTATGAAATAAATAACAAGAGTAAACATAAACATTTTGTCCGAGAGTGTACATTAGGGACATAACCAAATTTTGACCCTAGCACCACGCGATGGCGAATGTTGTGTTATTTACGGAAACAATTTTTTCGGGTCATTTTGGTATAAAAACCTCACCCACAAAAGCGATATTTTAAAAATCTCCAGTACATGAGTGATTCCATGTCAAAACGGACAGCAATCGGACTTGACATCTCCAATTTCAACGAAATTCATTACAAGCACTGACCATTGGAAGTGTTTCCGAAAACATGAAATTTCAGACGCATGTTTATTTTCGGCCCAGAAATATGACGGTTTAAAAAACGAAAAAATGTTAAATATTTTACAAATGAATACTTATTTAACTTCTAATAACTTTTTAAATATACATGGTAGATTTCTAGTCGCTGCTGCATATTAAAGCCAAAGATATTACCTTCATAACGATATATAAAAAGTTTTTTACATCAAAAGTTCAAAGGTCAAAGTTGGAGATAAAATAATTCAAACTATTATATCTCAAAAAAAAGGTATTTTTAAAATTCTTAAAAAATATATATTATTGACATAATTTTTCTCCACATGGATATTAAATTTTTAGTTTGGAGCCTTATTTAGTTTAGGAGTTATACACAAAAATAAAATCCAATTATTAATAACACCTAAGAATTAGAAAATAAAAAGTTTATTTTAGTGCAATTTTAAAAACAAGGACATTATCTCAAAAATTATATATGGTGAGTTAATTTACATCGAAAGTTCAAAGGTCTAAATAAGACTTTCAAAAACAAAAATCATTATATCTCCGAAAACGATATTTTTAAAATGCTAAAAAATATTATATAATATTAATACAACTCTTCTTCATGCTTGTGCAAAATTTCATGTTGGACACTCATTTAGTTCAGAAGTTATGTAACAAAATATAAACTGAAGTCAAATTTTTAATATAAAATTTTATTTTATTTTTTTTAATATGTGCTCATAAAAATATAAGTATTTCTTAAGGATTTTAAAATACCGTTTTTTGAGATATTAAGCATTAATCTTTATATTATCGATTTTGAACTTTCGAAGTATATAAATATTTTACTTGCCGTTTTAAAGTCAATGTGTTTTTCTATTAAATGAAATAAAAATACAAATTGTACAATGTATATTTTAGAAGTTATGAGCAATAAAGTGTGATTACTTTTGGAAAAAAATCAACCACTTTTTGATTTTTTAAACGTCATATTTACTCAGATAAATTGTGATTTGAGCAACATTTGCAATACTTAATACCTGCTGCGAATTTCATTGAAATCGGAGATATCAAATCCGAAAATGTC
Source organism: Protophormia terraenovae (assembly GCA_951394005.1). Taxonomy (NCBI): domain Eukaryota; kingdom Metazoa; phylum Arthropoda; class Insecta; order Diptera; family Calliphoridae; genus Protophormia; species Protophormia terraenovae. Next base: position 60,682,141 of record OX596073.1, read on the forward strand.
TGTTTTTTGTCCGTTTTGATATGGAATCACTCACATACATTTTAAATAAAAACTTTTAAATATTTAATTAATAAAGTAAAATAGTAAAGTGAAAAATGTTGTGTTCAATTATTAAGAGACATAAACTTCAAATTTAATGTGGACATTGTTTTGCATAATGGATGAATGTTCTAACTACTTTAATACCACGTTGTGTGCATATGTTGCCTAGCTGTTACATTTTCGATGGCCTATTCGACTATGCTAGGGCCATTTTGATATTTGCAAAAAATGTGAAAAAGTTATACCCCTAGTGTACATACATATAGATATATGTATGTATAAATTTGTACATAGGTCTGTTGTATTAAAGCCAAACAAAATTAACAACATAATCTTCGTCATTTATATAAACGAGTATGAGTAGTAAAGTAAATGAGATTATAAAATTAAAAAAAAAAGAAGAGGGATGCCCCAAATTGGTTGAATGAATGATTTGCACCGAGTGTGTGCTATTCTGTGGTGTGTTGTACTCAATGAGTTGTGGTGTTGTTAAGCAAATGACCTAAATTTATTTGCAAGAAAGATGATAGGAAAACTTATACACATGTACATATACATAAGTATACATATTCATATAACACTTACATACATAAATACAAAACGTAAATGTTAAACAAAAAATAAATATACTGCGGGTTTGGTTCAGAACATAAAAAATATACAACTATTGATCTATACGAATACTCTTTGGATACTTATTTACAATACGTATGTTGCAAATATTAACATGACAGATATGGGGCACACACTTTTTTATGATAAGTATAAAGAGTCATACAGACTTTTAAAAAACAGACATTACAACAACTCAAATAAAAAACGAATAAATAAATATTATTAACAAATAAACTATTAAATGGCAAACAAATTTAAAACTGGTAAGACAAATTAAACTGCCAAATTAATTTGTTTTATTTGCGATATGGGTCGAGGTCTACATTAATCTTGACCGCAGAAAAAAATAAAAAGACAGAATGGTGTTAAATTTGCAAAAAAAAAAATGTATATAACGCATTTACGTTTCTTTTTTTTTTTTTAACAAAGCCGCTAATTAAGCTTCTATTTTAAGTAAATTAAAAACGAGTTGCAAGGAAAGGATAACAAAAATTGAAAAACGTTAACACTTTGTAAATTTATTATACACACACTGTCCGACAAAACGATCTGAGAAATTATCGAGAAGTACTATTCCCACTCATGTGGAACATTGTTGTGAACAAAGTCCTTTTCGAACTCACGAACAGAGGCACCAAGGTAATCGCATATGCTGACGATATTGTGCTCCTCATCAGGGGAAAATTTTTCTCCACGATAAGTGAACTCATGGAATTAGCTCTAGGTGTTCTACTTACATGGGCTAGGGATAACGGTTTGGGAGTAAATCCCACAAAGACCGAACTAGTGCTTTTCACTAGGAGGTATAAGGTTCCGGTTTCCAAGACACCACGTCTCGATGGTATCACTCTGGAACTCTCGAAAGAAGCCAAGTATCTTAACGTGATTCTGGACTCTAAGCTCTCGTGGAAACGGAATGCTGAGAGTCGTATGCAGAAGGCACTATGTGCTTTCTATACATGCAAGAAAACCTTCGGGAAAAGATGGGATCTGAAACCGTATATTATCCATTGGATGTATACTGCAGTAATTAGACCTATTCTTACCTACAGAGCTCTTGTATGCAGTAGGCACGAAGACACATATCTCTACTCTAAATAAAGTGCAGAGATTGGCTTGTCTCTCAATTACTGGTTCAATGGGTTCCACTCCCCATTCAAGTGGAATGTCAAGCATAGCTTGACCCCTTGATATTTTTATTAGAAATATCTCCGCCAAGTCCGCTCTACGACACAAAGAGTCGGGCGAACTTAGGTACTACCGCGTTGGTCATGGCACTATATTAAATGTAATAGGCAGATCAGCTCGTAAACAGGGGACTGATTATTTAATGCTCAGAATGAATTTTGATAGAACATTCGATATCAGAATCCCATGTAGAGAAGAGTGGGCAACAAATTCCGTCTTTAAGGAATATGCAATTTCAGTATTCACTGATGGATCGAAGATGGATACTGGCACTGGCTCGGGTATTTTCTCTGATGACTTAGACATTTCAATGTCTCTCAGATTACCCAATTCGTGCACAGTCTTCCAGACCGAAGTATATGCCATCAACGTGGCAGCGAAGCGAATTCAGGAATTTAATTTCTGCGCTTCGAACATTGATATATATGCGGACAGCCTTGCAGCAATCAAGGCTCTGAACTCCCCCATTGTAAGATAGAGATGTGTTGACGACTGTATGCGCTCCCTAACTCAGCTAAGACACTTTCGGGTGGTGCTGATATGGGTTCCGGGCCATACAGGTATACGAGATAACGAAATGGCGGATGAATGCGCAGTAAATACATCGTCTTTGGACGAGGCACTCGCTTGCGAGGAAATTCTCACCGCCTTCGTTGCTGTATCCAATACTCTTGATAAATGGGTGGTGAATGAAATGGAACTCATGTGGTCCTCAATCACCACTTGTAGACTGTCAAGGCCACTCCGGTCACGGAGCAGAACTAGAGCAATACTATCTCTTGACAGGTCAACGATAAGGCTTCTTGTAGACATTATCACAGGGCACAGTATGATCGGGCATATGTCGGAACATATGGATTACCCAATGAATAGCTTTTGTAGAAGTTGTTTAGATGAAGAAGAGGAAAGATCCGTACAACACTTGTTATGCGAATGTCCAGCACTGAAAGGGCGTAGACTGAGACACCTCGGTAGACAACTCTTCCACGATCTGGATTGTCTCAATGAGATGGCAGTGTCAAACCTGATTAGGTTTGTTAGGAGTACGGGTTGGTTTCAAGGTGGACCAACGGAACGTTAGTTTTTTGTTTATAGAAAGGGAGAGGAGCTTTCTTCCCATATAAGGCATCACAATGGGCCTAAGGGCCTCCAAGTGCACTTGCAATAGCGGGCGACCCTATCGACGGCAAGCTAAATAAATAAGCAATAAATTTATTATGGAGAACGGCCGGGATGATACGGAAATTATAATTTTAAACCAATCATAATAAGATAGTTCAAATTGATCCTGAATAATTTAGCATTAATATTTCTTAAAGAAATTAAAAAAGACGTCTTAAATTTATGCATAAGAATCTTTACTGTATTCGAAATTAAACAGAGTTTTTTCGGACCAATCGAAGTTAATATGGTCAATTCGGTAATTCGATACCGAACTGGTGATAACATAATACCAATGCGGTATCAATTTTCATTCATGATTTGAACAATTTGAACATTTATGGTTTTGATTCTGTTAACGCGGCATGGTATCGCTATGTACACGTATATGGTCGATATTCCTCTGCTTGTTTAACACCTTGGCTATTCAAACATAATAACGACTGAAAATATACTAAATAATTAGTGAAAAATTGATTACAGCAGTAAGTGGTAACCGTTATAGAATGGACCTCATAGTCCCTGGATATTAAGCCTATTGAAAACTTATGGAAAATAGTTGATCAGAAGATTAATCGTGAATATTGTGAGAAGTCTCGTGCTATCCAGTAAGCTTTGTCAGCTATACCAATGCATATAACACAGTGCAATAAGACAAATTTAACTCAATACTTCTAAAGCAAAATTAATAGTCTTTTGAATATGATTGGAACTAAAAAACATTTAAATAATTAAATCCATTATGTGTAATTGTGATTTTAGACAGTTTTATCATTGTTATCCTAGATTTTTACTGGATGCTACAACATTTTTGTCATAATAATTTTTGCTTTTTAAAATATTGATCTATGCGAGACCATTAAGCCATTCTGATATTTATTGTGCCAGAACTAATTTTGTTTTTCGCTGCAGGTTCTTCTCTATATCTGCATAGGCGGTGAGCGGCCCCAAGGACTACATTCATACAGTAGCTTATAACCGCAGAATATATGGCATCTATATGAATGTCGTTCAAAGCCTCCTATGACATTTCAGAAGGAACTGCTGACTTATTACTATATTATGTTCCTTGACCGATAGAAACTTCGTTTCCTCATGTAGGTAGGTGGAGTGATGTAATTTGCAGCCTGTTACGGTTTTTAAGGCAGCTTTGAATATGTCTCCACAGAGAAGGAGTTACACTGACTGATCGTTTTATATATAGCCAAAAGGATTTCTGTATCCGTACACTAAGCGTTGCCAAAAATGATTCACCAGGATCTTTGGGTGGTTCACAGTGGGAATTTTGTATTTCAAAGATTACGATACCTAGGTTCATTTTTACCTTTTTCATCCCGGATATAAAGAGTTTTGCTGTCGATTTCGATGGTTACGAAATTATGAATTTCACTTAGATAACCATTTACCAAACCACAAAGTAATCAAGTTACATTTTTGTGGAAGTGCTGGGAGTTTCGAGAGGTAAAAAATAAACAAGGCGACAGGACCCTGCCCTGAGGAAATCCTTGTTTAGCTCTACACTTGTATCGAAACTCTACGAACGACTGACGGCTACTCAAGTATTGTAATATGCTAACCAGCATTTTGGACTGCAGGATGCCACGAAGATAGTACGTTCACATGGTCTCTGCTGGTTTAACTCATGTCCGATTTGAGTGGCTACAGCGGTTAATGCTGTAGTGGTGCCATGCATTTTACTAAATCCATGCTGGTGACGAGTTGTTGGTAGAGGACTGGTTAACTGGATGGAAGAAAAAGGTTTCAAGAATCTACTCGACAGGTGGCAAGAGGGAAATCGACCTGTATGATAGTCACTGGGAATTATTGTACCCATTTTCCAGGCATTCGGAGTGACCAGGTTCCTCATTAAACCGTTAAGGTTTAAAAACCGTTATAAGGTACTCGACTTCCTGGTCGCCAATATTCCATATGGATCAATCGCCTTAGAAGACTTAGCGTTTTTGATTTGTGCAGTTTGCATTCAATACTTCGTTTCTTCGTTTAAACTTTATGGATGCCTAATAAATTGTCTACAAAACTCAGGCGAATATTCCTTAGAGACGTTCATGGTGGTGTCTGCAAACTTAATCGTGATAGAAGTTTGCTTCATATTTTTTTTTTTTTTTTGGTTTAGAGGGAGACCAAACTATTGAAGACAACTTAACAACTTGCCAACATACCTGTTGATATCACAATTCAGCTGGGAGATCATAGGATCGTCGCGGTTAATTATGGTTGGGAAACACTATGAATATTGAGTGTATCGTTTTTAATTTTTCGCACATAATGGACAAACTGCTCCAAAATATCTAAAGTTTAATAGTCCTTAAAATAGAAATAACTCTGCAATCTGTAGTGCAACCTCATGAAGATGTTATATAATAGTTTATCTTAAGAATTGGAGTCATTTAAAAGAAAAAAGCATTTATGATTTAGAACTCATAATCACTTAAAAATTAAGTCATAGGAACAAAATCACTTTTTTTTTTTTTTTTGTTAACCTGTGCAATATTTTATATAATTTCATCATACTTTGCGAAATTGTTTAGAGACAGTAAAAAAAACAAAAGACTGATTAAATAGGGAAACCTAATTTCCCTATTTAATCATCGATTTGTAAACAAATCTGATGTTCTATATTTTAAAAATCATAAAGTAGAAAGAAAAATGAAAGTTTTTAACTTAAAAAAAAAAAACAATCATCATAAACTTGAAATTCTAACTGTAATTATAATAAATGAAAAATCAAGTACTTGATATTAAAACATCAACGTGAATATCTCCATAATTATAACAGCTAAAGCATGACAAACTAACTACTTCTATGGCCATAAATATACGTGAGTTTGTCTACGAAACAAAATCTTATATCTAAATTTAAGTCTTTTTTTTGGCAGGGGGTATATATTCATAATAGAAAAATAAACAAACCATCAAAAAAAGAAAAAAAAAATGTAGAAAAAGTAATAATAATGATAACTGCTTCTTGTTTTAGGCCAACAACAATAATGTATTTAAAACAAGAAAATTTACTACAACTACTTACAACTACAACAAAATAAAAGTAGAACAATTTTTTAAGTCATAAAAAAATGTATTAACCATAAAACCAAACAACGACATCTGCATACTAGAATAAATTAATATGCCAAAAAAAAAAAAATTATAATAAAAAATGTTGTACAACTAAAAATAATATTTCAAATGTACAATACATACAGATAAAAAACAAAATCAACAAAAATATTACAAGAAAAAAAAGTAGGTGGAAGCCACAAACTACTTACTACTTCAACCCAACTACCAAGTACTGGCTGTTTGCTTGCTACTTGAAGAACACGCACTATAATATTTTTTTTATGATGTTCACTCACCACCACAAAATACAAGCACCCGAAATGCCCAAAATATTTTCAGTTATTTGTGAATAGATGTATGTGTGTTTGTCTGTATGACGAATACTGGTTTCATTGGAATTCACCCAAAATGTAGGAATGAGTTGGTACTTGTTGTATAAAAGTAGAGACAGTAAGTAGAAAAGTAAAGGAGGTCTTAGTTGAAAAATCTTTTCTAGTGGAAACTCATTATTATTAATAATAAATGAACATTAAAAATTAAAAATTAAATATTAAGTTTGAGGGCAAGTACTGGATATTAAATGAGCGGGTAGTTAAGACAATTGTCATTATTGTTGTAGTTACTGTTGTGCCACATTCATACATATTTATTTTAGTTAATATCATTTTCAACTGACTTGTTATATTCTTTACGATGGGTAATTTAAATGTGTTTAGGTTTATACTTCAAGAAAATACAATTAAAATTTTAAATCACTTGGAATATTGAAATTTTTAAATAATTCTTTTCGATATAAGAGTTAAATGGTATGTTGTAAAGAAAATTTGTGATACGGAAATAATATTTATTAACTCAGCAAAGACTTTTTGGTTTTCGGTTATGGAAACTACTTACTTCAGTAGTTACTTGGAAATGAGATGACATTACTTTTTTATATTACTCTACACTCAATCATCAAGCAACAAATTAAGAAGATTGTTGGCTCAACCCGAATTTGGTGCTGTTATTTTTTTTTATTTAAATCGGTTCAGTAATTTAAACTTTATGGCTGTAATATAGTAATTTCTTTTCGCGGGTTCGTTCCCCGGAAGCACAAGAAAAAAATCCAGGGCGAAAAATGCAATTTCCACTTTCCGATTACCGGGAGTTTTAGACACAAATTCCAGGCACTAAAAAGTACAAAAAAAATCATTTGTAATGCATGATTTTGTTGGAGATGGGCCGCCTAGTAGCAATAGAGAAATTTTGAATTGAATTTTTTGCTTTTCTGGAGCACTAAACAAATTTTTTAATCGCTTGCCAAATTTTTGTTTCTCTTCCAATTTAAAATATTTTTATACATTATTGTAGGCACTAATAAAACCTATAAAAAACGTGCTCGCATGCCCCATTTATCTCTTATAGTTCTCGAGTTATTTGCGTTTGAATTTTTAAGTACCTCAATTTTGCATGTTCTTTGTTCAGTTTTTTTCATATATATCCTAGTGTTTCCAACCAATTTCATTTGTTTTTTCTTCAGCTAATTAAAAAACAAAATTATCTATTGAATATAAAAAATGTAAAGTCGATATTTTTACCGAGTCCAAAAATAAACGATTTTGAATTTGAAAATTGAAAAATTTACGATTTTTTGTGTTTTTTTTACGGAAAAAGTATCTACACTCTTTTTTCTCTAAAATAAAAATTTTTTTTAACAACATATAATAATTTTATATTTTTCTGAAAGATATCTTCATAGAGAAGACTATAAAATAAAAACCAAGACCAATAACTCAAATGGTCAAGGTGCACACTCTACCGAATTTGACCCATTTTATATGAAAATTTTGACTTTAGTCAATATTTTCTCAAATCCCAAAGCACAATTCGGCAAACGGAATGCAGTTTAAGAATTTCTAATATGTTGTTAGAAGTTTTTAATCAAAATCTACGGGACTTCGGAAAAATGTGGATTTTATAGCCGAAAATGTGAAAAAACCCATTTTTGGGATTTTCGGCGAATTTTTTGAGAATTCTTAGGAATAGATTGGGGACTCACTTAATCAGTGACGCTCAACGCGCCTACCTGAAGGGTAAGTCTGTAGAGAGTGCTTTACATGATGTAGTGAGTTACATAGAGCGAGGTTTGTTGCATAGGGAATATACCATGGCAGCTTTCCTCGACATTGAGGGGGCCTTTAATAATATTAGAATTGAGGCGATCAAGGAGGCACTGGTTTCAATCAACGCAAGTGAATTCTTAATTGAGTGGATAACTCTAATGCTGAGCACTAGAGTTATCAACTCGAATATGGGAGACACTTGTGTGAGGAAGCTTGTGACAAGGAGGGGTCCTTTCTCCGTTACTATGGCTCTTGGCCGTGAACGTCATCCTGAGACAGTTCGATGCTAGGGGACGGTCTCTGGTAAATTTCTACCAACGATCAGTGAGGTCATGCAATCAGGTCTACGGGAATTGTCTCTTTGGGCTGATAGTAAAGGATTAGGAGTTAACCCAGGGAAGACCGAGTTAGTCTTGTTCACCAGGATTGTCAAGTGAGACCAAATACCTGGGTGTTTACCTGGACAGCAAATTGTCTTGGAGGAGGAACACTCAGGAGAGGGTCAAAAGGGAACTTAATGCCTATTACACCTGCAGGAACTCTATAGGTAAGAATTGGGGACTTAGACCGTTAGTGGTATCTCGGATATACACTTCGGTTGTAAGACCGATTCTTACTTATGGCTGTTCAGTATGGTGGAAGGTGTTAAGTAAAATAACCTACAGGAACCTTTTATCTAAAGTTCAAAGGTGTGCTTCAACTGGCATCTCTGGCGCTATGAGAAGTACACATCAGGAGGCACTGGACATCATTCGCCACTTACTTCCTATAGAGGAGTTCGTGAAGGGAATGGCTGTTCGTAGTTTATTTAGATTGAAGGAGCTAGGATTATTGAGGAACTTCAGAGCGGGGCATGCTAGCATACTCGAAATGGTTCAATTTAATGGTCGGACACTATCTGTAACTGAAACTACGGATCATGTCGGAACCATAATTGACTTCGGGGCTACTCCCACTATTGAAATACCTGAAAGGGACTTCTGGGTTGGAATAGAAAAGCTCCACGGAGGTTGTGCTATCTTTACAAACGGCTCGAAGATGGATGTAGGCACCGGAGCAGGGGTTTACTTTCTGGGAACTGATATCAGACGGTCATATAAATTGTCTGACAGTTGTAGCGTTTTCCAAGCGGAAATTCTGGGCATTTATAAAGCCCTAGGGTTGCTGGAGGAAAATGTAGAACGGAATTCTGAGATAGCTATATACGTTGAAAAGTCACTATGTTAGATCCAGATTGGTCTTTGAGTGTAAGAGGGAATTGAGAAGACTAATGAATGTTTATAAAATAAGACTCTGTTGGGTTCCGGGTCATTGCGACATTCTCGGCAATGAAATAGCTGATGAGCGGAACGGACTGCAGGATATCTAGAGCATTATGGCCTAGTCTTAAACTGTCAGATTCGAAACATCTTCTGGGTATGAGTCGTAGTAATATAAGAATCATAGTAGGAATTATTACTGGTCACTTCTCACTAGGGAATATGATGAGTAAATGGGACATTGGCAAGATAGATTTTTGCAGGTCGTGCGATGATGTAGACGAGCTAGAGACAGTGGAGCACATTCTCTGTCATTGCGTAGGACTTCAGCGGCGTAGGCTGAAGTGGTTTAGAAGCCACACACTGCATGAACTAGATGAGGTTACGAGCAACGGGCTTACTAATCTCGTAGGGTTTGTAATGGGGATAAGATGGCTTAGGAGCAATCAAAACTAATTGCTAGGGTTTAGGTTCCACTCTTCTCTTCTTTATCTAAGTATTCTATTCTCTTGTTCTGTTTTCAATTTCTCTCTATTTCTCAAAGGGATCACAATGGACCTTTTTGGTCTCTGCGTGGAGGCGTGAATACGCCACCCTTTTCAAACTAACTTAACCTATAATATTAATTTTTTAATACTAAACTATTGTATTTCAGTCTAAAGACATAGATTTATTAACTAACGTTTTGCAAAAACTCAAAATAAATCAGTAGTCGAGCAATAATAACTCCGATATCCCAATCAAAAGAAAGAAAAAGAAACTATTTTTTTAATTTCTTTATTATCGGAAAAGAAGAAATGAATTTACTTTGAGATTTCTGTTTTTAAGAAAATGAACATACGTTTATACTTCAAAAATACATAAAAATTGACGAAGTTATAAAAATCATAATATTTTTACTCTTCAATACAGTTTAAATCAAAGGGCTTTTAAATGTGAAAAAGTACGTTTTGTAAACTTTTAACAAAATGAAAAAACTAAAAAGAAAAATTGCGGAAAATTTTTATCAATTTTCCAAAAAGTACTTGTCCCCTAACTTTTGAAATGCTAGTACAAAGTAAAACAAATCGATCGAAATTTCCCTTAATATTTATTCAATTTTGATTGTAGGTGATCATATATACACTTTTAATTATTGTTTGAAACTTATTTTAATTTTATTACCTTTGATTTTATTAAATATCAAATTTGATTGTAAAAATATTCATTCTGATTTTGAATTTTCTTTAATAAATATTACTATAAGCTTATCCCATTAAAGATATTTCAGCACTCACAATAACTCAGATTTTCTTTACAAATTATATAAGTCGTTTCGGAATACCATTTAGAATTACCAGTGATCAAGGAACACAATTTACTTCGAGAATATTTTCAGAATTAACAAAATTTTTAGGAAGTCATAAAATTGTCACAACATGTTATCACCCGCAATCCAATGGGATTGTGGAAAGATTTCATCGACAGTTAAAGGTAGCTATCATGACTAATGAATGTTCTGAAAATTGGTACAATATTCTTTCGGTGGCTTTGCTAGGTTTCAGATCAGTTTTCAAAGAAGATTTAAAATCAACACCCGCTGAAATGGTGTATGGTCAGAACATTAGATTACCTGGAGAAATAGTTGTTTCAAACACGGATGAAAGCTCTTTTAATTTTTTAAATAAATTAAAAGAATCCTAATGCGGGTATATACGTCCCAAAAGACCTTTCTACTTGTAAATGTGTTTTTGTACGCGTAGAACAAAGAAAATCTTTACAACAACCATACGAAGGTCCATACAAGGTGGTTGAAAGAGGTGAAAAGGGTTTCAGGTTGGATATAGATGGTACAATTAAAACGATTGGAATAGACAAATTAAAACCGGCATACAAACACAAATACTGAAGATACACTTCAAAATAATAAAAAATCTGTTTCATTTAATTTGTCAAACATTAATCTTTCCGAAGGGGGAGTATTGCAGGTGATCATATATACAGTTTTAATTATTGTTTGAAAAATTATTTTAATTTTATTACCTTTGATTTTATTGAATATCAAATTTGATTGTAAAAATATTCATTCTGATTTTGAATTTTCATTAATAAATATAACTATAATTTTGTTAAACAAAAATAATCTAAAATATAATTAAACATCTACATTGATCAATAGAAAAGGTAAAAATATAAAACGTTATACAGGTATCAACGGACAGAAAACAGCCATTTTCGGATTTTATGTCTCCGATTTCAATAAAAGTCACTATTAGAAGTGTTTCTTAAATCATGTTTTTAGACTCAATTGCATAAATCGTAACAAAATCATAAGTCATCATAAAAATGATCTTAACATCGGAAGTTGTGCCCTTTAATTTAAAAAAATACTTATGTGTGCTCTTGAAATATTACTTTTTTTTGGCAAAATTTTAAATTATCTAATATTGCTGCCAAAAATAATATAATTTTTATTATCAACTGCGAAAAAAATCTATTTTTGTTCTTTGAATTATTCAAAACTAATACAATGTAACAGAAAATTTTAAAATTTATATGAATTTATAAGATGAAACTTATTAGGAAAATGTATTTAAAAAACGTATTATTATTATGTTAATTATTCAAAAAATTTTATAGGATGCAAAATATGCAAAGTTTTTTCTTAAGTGTAAAATATGTAAAATTATGTCATTTAAATTGATAAAATATGCTCTAAAATAAGGATTTTCATTGAAAATATGGCAATATATGCTTATAAACTCAAAATGTACAAAAATAGGCTATGACCAAAATATGCTAAAACAAATCGATGCCAAAATTTCTAGAATTATCCGAAACGGATAAATAATTAATAGTTTGGTTCAATTGAAGGCCACACAGTGGTTCTAAAACTCTTTTTTTTTTAATAATTCTGTAATTTTTTAACCGTTGGATATATCAAAATAAAATCTCACGGGTAAGGGGGTAGTGGATGGCCCTCCAAAGTTGGCCACCCACTGAAATTTTTTTGAAAAATAGCCAAAAATGCATTTATGGTATGACAGAAAAGAAATTTTATTTATAGATAGTCCTTACAAATCTCTACAAAAAATGCTTTTACATTATGCTTTTACCCTATTTTATACCTTCTCTTTTTTAGTTTTTTTTTTACTTGGCGAGCTTAATATTGCCCCTAAAATTTTTTTAAAATAATTTTTTAAATATGAATCCGTTAAAAATGTATATTAATCTGAAGTTGGAACCTTAAAAAAATGTTAAATTTTTTGAGTTTTTTTCTAAAAAGGTGGCAATATTTATTCACATAAATAAATAAATCCAGAGGAACTTGGGGCAAAGATCTACGAACAAACCCATCCAAACTTTGTCAATTTTGAAAAATCTTTTTAACTTTCTTTGTTAAGTTCTCAAATTGCAAAGCTGGGATCGACTTAATATTATTTTATTTATATAAAGACTGCGCACGAAAAAATCCGTGCATGGAAATCTGCTTATAGAAACTAAACCAATAGGCGAATTTTTTTTTAAATTATAATTTTATTAATGACTGTTATGTTCAAGTTCTAAACATAAAAAAATAAATTATTTTCTGCTGGTTTTTAAGAAAATATCTGATATTTTCCAAAATTCTTCCAGTTAAAGGTTTTATTGTATTTCCGTCACTTTTTTGCTCGAATAAGTCCACTTATTTTAAAAAACTCCGCTTCAATTTATGCTAAGCTTTTAATGTTCATTAAATTATTTTTTACTAGAGACCAATATTTTTCAATTGCTCGGAGTTTCGGTACAAATACTAACAACTTATTTATTGTCACTCTATTGTTTTGTTGCTGTAATGAGAAGCAGCGAGAACAGGCCAAAAAAAAGTGGATATATTATACTTTCTTAGGAAAGGGAGAAATCTTCCAAAGTCACTCATTCACGTATATTTCTGTGTTAATGGAACCATTTTTTATGAATGAAGTGTTTTTTTTCCCGCATATGCATATGGCTTCCCAAAACAAAAACTTTCTCAGGAATTTTTATTTCTTTGATACGCGATATTTTTCTGCCATATTATCTCTAGCATCTGCAACATAGAATTCCTGTCCAGGATGTTGAAAAAAGTTATACTGTACGAACGTTTCATCGTCTATTATACCCTGATCATAATTATGGAAAAATTCATCTGAAGAACTTCACGTTATTTTTTTACCTCCAAATTTTTGCTTTGCGTTTCTATTAGGATTTTTTGTACTTTATATGTCTTCAGGCTAGATGTCCTTTCAACTTTTCTAATAAAAATTCAAAGCAATAAACTTTTTCTGGCACTTTTCTTCCAGAGATGAGGGGAATTTCTCTGAAAATCTTTTCTATGTTGTCTGAGTCCTACAGCCTGAAGATACTATTTTTCTTCCACCATCTGATTTCCATTCAGTGACCATGATTTCTTTGTATAATATTATGACCCAAAAAATTAAATTTTTTGACACAACTGCCTTCCTAGCAATTGTATAATATGACCTACATCGGTCAGATTTCATGAAAAATTTCTATTATGTGTTTTGGTGTTTTTTGTTCAATTTCCATTTTAAGGAAAACTAGTTTCGCTATAACCATGAAACTAAGCACATAGCTAGTGAGCATACCGACAAATGTAAACCAGTTAACAGAGTTATTTAACTTTCACCACATCAAAAGTTATAAGCCCAAGAGCATGCACGGATTTTTTCGTGCGCATTCCTTAGTTTCATACGTAAGGAAAATACCCAAAAAGCATTTTCTAATGGACGCCCCTTATAACGACAGGGTGACTATTTTAATAAAAAAAAAAATAATATTTTTTTTAACACGTTTTATACGGATTGGGATTTTGGGTATTTTTATATAAAAAAAGTGGGAATTTTTTAAATTGATTTTAGGCCAAGTTTATATATATTATACTAAAATTTCAATAAAATGTCACTATTCGTTTAAATTTTATTAAAGCTTAAATGTTAACTTTATGTTAAAAACACAAAAATGCTAAATTTTAAGTCCTTCAAGAAATTCTGCAAACAAATTAAATTCCACTAACTATTTGTTCATAAATTATCAATGTCGATATTCAAGCGTTTTCTTAGATACTTAATACTTGTATAAAAAGTTTATACTTTTGCTTAAAACCCAACAGAAACTTGGCCTCCTCTAGAAAAATTAAGCTAGTTTTGGCTCTTCAAACTATATAAGTATTAGGGATGCCAAACGGGACTGGATTTTGCAAATCCCGGGATTCGAGATTTTATAATTTCAAATCCCGGGATTTTTCGGGATTCGGGATTGATAATTCATATGAAAACACATTATAAATATATGGAAAAAATAAATTTGTGTACATATTTTAATTAAAAAAATTTATTCGTATTTTTAAAAACAAAACATAAGGTTTGTTCGTTTGAAATTTTAGTAAAACTAGTAAAAAAATAGATATTAAAAAAATGTAGAAACCAAAGTTTTAGTTGAAAAAATAAGAAAATGGAAACAGTAAAATAGTCAACAAAAAATTTAATTTTTATTTTATTTTTTTACTTGTATTAAATGGAAACCTGGAAACATCTCAAAAATACGGGCATATGTTCCTTTGCGTATAGTTTTTCACATATATTCTTATAAAATTTCTTTCATCTAAGGATATGTATGGTTTTTAGCTTTGTTGAATAGTTAATGACCATCCAAATAAACTACAGGTTGATTTTGAAGATGACTTAACGCTTCCACAAAAGTGTCGTTCCAGAATAGAGTTTGACCCTTATAAATTTCCTAAATGTGGTAGATTTCAACACAAATAAAATCGTTTGTAACCTTAAACTACCAAATAAAATTTTTTAACATTAGACTATAATTAACCGTAAGCCTCATACAAGGACCATTAATTTACTTAAATGTTCATTAATCAGGCAGAAATGTCAATGTGTAGACGAATTAGCACATATTATTTAATACGAATCCAGAATTGTATATAAATGACCACAGCTCCCATAAAAAGGCTCTTTCCAAGTCTTTGTTCAAAATTAAAAAAAAAAAAAAATCGTTAAAAAAATTATACATATTTTCTTGTTTCTTATTAAAATTTAATAGGAATTTGAACATAAAATATTTTACTAGTTTTTCTCTTACAAAATATTTAAGTGAAATGTTTACTACTGCTACTATTTTTATGAGGACAGAAACGCTTTTTGAGTAAAATACTTGCAAAAATAGTAAAACTAGTAAGAATAGCATACAAACTAGGGTGATCGATTATTCGACTTTTTTGAGAAACCGGTTTTCGAATAGTTCAAATAGTTGGTATTTTAAAAAAAACCGGTTGCACTTTTTGAAATTCAGAAAAAATAACCGGTTTTTTGCAGAAGTTAACATTTATATCAAAAGGCTACATTTCTTTAAAAAAATAAATAATTCTTATAATATTCAAGTTAAAATTTATTAAATACAAACGTATAAGCCTGACAATGCCAGGAAAAAATAATATTATATGCACAAACAAATCCGAAAATTAAAAGAAAAAATATATGAACAACATATGGACACCTTCCTCTCACTAATCGAAATCAATTATTTGAAGCCGTTTGAATTTATTGGGATAATATTGATTAAAGTTTTAAATTCGTAAACCTTTCAAAATAAAAAAATCGTCGTAATGCGCTCCCTGAACGAAATGCAGAATCAGTTTTTGAAATGATTTGGAGAGCAAATAATAAGTATAGCAACTCAAAACTTCTTAATACCAAAACAGACTTTTTGGTCCCTGATAGAAACATCTGGCACTGTTAGAATTTGTTGAATGAATAGTTTTATAAGTATGCCGATTTTTAGGTTCTTACGTCGTTTGGGAGCTTCAGAAAACTCTGGAAAGGAAACATTGTTTAGGAATGATATATATAAATCCATATATATAGATCCACGTGTTTTCGCTCCCTGATAGAGATTTCAAAATCTGGCTTCGTTAGGATTTGTAGGACGAATAGGGTTATAAGTAAGCCGAATTTTAATTTTCTACGTCTTCTGGGAGCTTTAGAAAGCTCTAGAAAGAGAAAACATTTTTAGAAAAAGACATATAAATCCTCTTATATCCGCTTCCTGATACAAATTTCAAAATATGGCTCCGTTAGGATTTGTTGGACGAAAAGTTTTATAATTAAGCCAAATTTTAATTTTCTACGTCGTTTGGGAGCTTTAGAAAGCTTTGGAAAGAGAAAAAATGCTAAGCAAATTATATATCTAGATGACTAGAAGATAATTATGTTTGAAAATTGTAGAAAAAAAAAATCATCAAAAATTAGACTAAATTTTAGTTAGCATAAACAGAAACCATGGCTTAATATGGAAGTCTGTCTCAATTGAAATTATTCTGCAGGTGAAACTTTTTTAACACAACACCTTTAAAAAATAAAGGAAATATTGGATCAAAAAATTAAATTGGGTGTAAAAATATTACAGATATTACAATAGATTAAAAAATTCATACAGGATAATTATTAATTATTCATTTGTTTAATATTACAGAATAAATTACAATTTGGACTTAAACTATATTTTTAAAACATAAGAAATCAGTCTTTATGAATATTTAAAAAATTATTCCTAAATTTCGATGCAAATATCACTATTTAGTACATGTTTTCTGAAATAAAATGCTATTTTTAAAACCGGTTTTTTGTGTTTAAAAAAACCGGTCTATTCGACATTCGAAAAATTAACTTTTTGAAAAAACCGACAGCACATGGACAGAAAAAACCGGTTTTAAAACCGGTTGGAAAACCGCGTCGATCACCCTAATACAAACGAACAGACCTGTAATGTTCTTATCACGTAATCGATTATTAAAATATTTTTGAAAAATTTCTGTAAATATTTTAATGTTCTGTCTTGCTTTGAGTTAATTTTTGGATTGTAT
Organism: Protophormia terraenovae; assembly: GCA_951394005.1. Classification (NCBI taxonomy): domain Eukaryota; kingdom Metazoa; phylum Arthropoda; class Insecta; order Diptera; family Calliphoridae; genus Protophormia; species Protophormia terraenovae. The sequence goes on from OX596073.1 coordinate 60,699,480, forward strand.
TTATATCAATAAATCCCGAAAATGAAATCGTGGGTTATTTTTCGTCCAATCCCGGAATTCGGGATTTTGTAATACCGAAAAATCCCGGGATTTTCGGGATCGGGATTGGCATCCCTAATAAGTATGTAGTAAATACTTTATCTATAGGCCTAAAATAATTTCAATATCTGACAAAACATTAAATTTTCTTAATTAATTGTTGTTGTTTTACTTTCAGTAATAAGTTTTTATTGTTACTATTAGATATGTATGTTGTAGCAAAAGTCACTCTATGTTGCGCTAAAGCCACTTAGTACCAATATACAACAATATTATAGATGGGAGTTAATGTTGTTGTAGATATAATGATGAACTTGTTGCTATTAATGTTTGATTTATTTTTTTATAATTTTTTTCTTTTTGTTTTTATTTATGTTTCGTGTTCTTCCTTTTATAGCTGGCAAACAAAAACTACAACAACACAATAAAACAACTACAACAAATGTCAAACACTAGTTAAAACAAGCATGTTGTAATTAAGATTTTTTTTTAATGTTGTTGTTATTATTGTCACTGTCGTTGTCAACCATGGTTAGATGTTGTTGCATGTATGTATGGATGGATGAATAGTTGTTGGTAGGAAAAGTGGTTTGAAGTATTTTTTTTTTTTCTTTTTGTATACGGATAAGAAAACACAATGACGTTTTAGTCAACTGACTGACTGAATGAATGTCTTACTAACCGATTGTTAAGTTTAACTAACTAGAGAATTTTTTGTTTGGTTGGTTGACTAGTTATTTGCAACCACTAACAGCAGCAGCAACATTAGTTGTAGTACGACTATAAGTAATAGCAACATTATGGCAAATAGTAAAATAATATAGTGCTACAATATTAAAACCAAACGAGACAAAGGAAGAGAAGTGAAACAAATAAAAATAGCACAAAAACACACACACATACATTAACCATCTCATAGAAACCAGTAAAACTTCATTTGTGTGACTTCTATGTGTCACTAAAGTCAATTCAACTAAGTAAAATTACAAAAACCACCACATGCTGTTTTTTCTCATTTTCTACTAAAATTGCATATTTAAAGACATTTTTCTAAATATACTTTTACACTTACTAAGTCAGTCATTCAGCATTTCTTGTATTTTGATGCATTTAAACTCCCCACCAAGTTTTGTTTTTGGTTGAAGACATTATTAAACAACTAGCGGCTGTTTTTGGTAATGACTTTACAAAAATATTGTTAAGAGATTGTTAATGAGAAAAACAAAAAAAAAAAAAAAAACGGAGAAAACTATTACCGGAATTCTTTTGCTAGACACCCAAAACAATTTGATTATAAATTATGTTTGTCCATTCGGCCAGAGGCTAAATTTGATAAATTAAATTATAAATATTTTATCAAAAATTGTATGCTTAAGAAGAGATTAACTTTTTTTTGAGATTTTGAAATACTGATAGTATGTAAATGCATACGTAGATAATCAAGCCGAATATAAAGAAAAGAAGTTTCAATGCAGCTTTAATTCGGGGATACGACTTTTGGAATGATTATTTTTAATAAATTATAATAAATAGTTTGTTGTATCTTATCTAATATAGTTTTAAATTGGATTTTTTTGTTATATTTAAGGGATTTATGATCGTTAAACCCTTTTTCCGGGAGGACATTTGTATGGGGGCTAGGTGAAATAATGAATTGATCACAACCAATTTCAATAGGCTTCGTTCTTGTGCTATAAGAAACCTGAGTGCCAAAGGTGGGTCTTAGACCAATATTTTTGGGTGTAGGGTATAAAAAGTTAATATTTTTCGTATTGGTAATGAAAATTTACACTATTTCCTTAATAGCGATTATAATAAATAAAGTGATAAAATCATAATGCACACAATTTTTTATTTTTTGCTTTTGTTTAATTCAAAAGATTAAAAAAAAACCACCAAATATAATGAATAATTAATTTAAAATGCTTTTTATACCCACCATCAAAAAGATGGGGGGTATATTGATTTTGTCATTCCGTGTGTAACATGTCGAAGGAATCATCTAAGACCCCACAAAGTATATTTTTTCTGGGTCCTGGTTAGATTCTGAGTCGATCTAGCTATGTCCGTCCGTCTGTCCGTCTGTTGAAAGCAGGATAGGGCTCGAACGGAGCAACGTAGGGAATTTGGCACAAATGTTTATCTTATATAAGGTTTGTTTGGTATTGAAAATGGGCAAAATCGGTTAAGAAACAAAAAAGTTATGGGTTAAAAACTAGAAACACAGGGTGTCCGTTTTATACTTTTCTGCTGATATTTCTTCAACAAAAGCATGTACGACAACGAAATTTTGTGAGTATAGTTCGGGGATCAATATAAACTCAGAAACCATATAAGGTGAAAATCAACGAAATTGAGTTAAAATAGTTAAAGGACCAATGTAAACTCGGAAACAAAAAATGGGCGTGGTCCGCCCACTTTACTGCCCACTTTACCACCCCCTTCTATATAATGCAAAATTTGAAAAAGTTGATGGTGGGTATATAGATTCGGCCGGGCCGAATATAACATTCGCGCTTGTTAATATTAATATTGACTAAAACATTTATTTAACATTATACTTAAAAAAAGTTAAAAAATTATAAAAACAAATATTATTATATTTTGCAACAAAAGAATGTTCGGCTTCATGAAATATTAGTGAAATCGGATATCGTTAACCCGTGCCGCATCGGACCAGAAGTTTGTAGAGTTCGTTTTTAAATTACAATTTTTAAGGAAAACATAGTAAAAGTTAATTATTTTTACATGGATTTCGATGAAATTTAATGAAAATATAACTAAAGGTTATATAATAGTAAAAAAGGGAAATTTAACCCTCAACTGAACCTGAGGTTTCATTCATAAATATATTAAAAATATATTTGATTAATATCTTGAACAAATAAAATAACAATTACCTCATTCTTTCAAATAAAGCCATGACAAACCTTCAAAATTAAACACAGAAATCTTTGCATCGAAATCCAAATAAAAATAAATTATTTTTCGTTATGTTTTCGTTATTTAAATTTTTTCTTATTTTGACCTTTAACCTTCTTATCCTTGTCTAATTTTTCTAAAAACTTCAGAATGTATTTTCCAACATTTGTTGTACCTTACTACATAATAATTTTGCTTAGTTTGAACATCAGTTCAAAAAAAAGTTGACTTTACATTTAAAAAACTATAAAAAATTAATTTTTGCCGAAATCCGCATAGTTAAAAACGCAGGTACGGCTTAGTCATAGAACGTATTAACGCAATTATTTTTTTTTAATTTTATTTTCTATAAACATGCGAAGTTTTTTTTTAACTTTTTTCAAATTTGTTTAACAAACTTTTTTTGTTTGAAAATGGAGTTTTTGAATGTAAACATTTTTTAACCGAGCATGGGAAGGTGTTTAGATTATCCAGTTGATACAAAAATTTATTTTCAGTAATTTTGGTTCAAATTACACAAGTGTTCTAAAATACATTAATGGTCTGGAGAATTCGTAACAACTAGGGGCGGATTTTTAAGCATTTATTTTTGAAAAATATGCGCCTATAAAATGCACTTAAAAATTCAAAATATACCCTTAAAAATTAAAAAAATATGCATTTATTCTTTTAATATTTATTAAATAAAAAGAAAAAAATAAGTTATTCTATAAGAAAAGAACAAAAATCATCCATTTTAAGCTAAGAAATGCAATACATTTTGTATTTTTAAAAGTTAAAGCTATGTTTTAAAATATCAATACTAATTATTTGTACTTTTTTTAAATTTGTACTCCTTAAAATCACATTTTTATTACTGACATTGAGTTAAATACAACCTTAGATAGGTTTTTATTTATATACACAAACATGTTTTTTACTAAGTTGTCAAATGTAAATGATTGTCTATTTTGGCGTACATACATAGGAAATGATCTTTCAACGTCAACAGAAGTGATAGGACCCTATTTAAATAATTGTAGTTCAGAAGAAGAGTATTCTTCTAAACACGAAACATCATCTGAACGTAAAGTAATTGATTCTGAAATTTTTTTCATTTTCTCAAATCATTTATTTTACTTGTTTTTTTAATAACAGCATGCAACTTTAATTTTATTTTTTCAGTAACGGGGCCTTCTGCAGCTTCGATTTTCAATAGCACTATCTATTAAACTGATTTGAGTACTTAATGAATCGAACTCTCTAATTTAGTAATAGTTTCAGAAAGACAAATTAAAATGACGACAGTGTTAATAATTTGTTTGAGAATAACCGGAAAATAAGTGTTAAAAATCGCTAGAACAACTGTTATGCAGATTTTACCAGAGACCGGATTTTAATACTAAAAAAACAATAGCTGTGTTCGCGTACCTGCTAATTTGTGATAATTATCACAAAATGTTGCTGGAGGTTGCTAAATCGCGTTCGTTTACTTTAAAAAACTTGCAAGTGAGAGCAAGAGAGAGGCAAAATTTGACAGTTCATTGATTGAGAATTTGATGAAAGTTGCTGGCTGTTTTTCTTCCATCAACTTCCAAAAAAACATATGTTTAAAAAAACATATGATCATTTGTTTACAAATGTAAACAAAGAAAATCAAAATATAAAAACTCAAATTCTACGAAAGTTTAAAGAAATAAATGTAATAAAATATTGCACAAATACTTACAATTCATATTTGTTTAGATTTATATTAAAAAATTAGATAAAAATTAATTTATAAAAGTTTTTATTTTCTGTTGATCATCTTTTAAAAAGATGCCATGTTAGCGTTTTTTGTTAAGGATTTTAAGTTTTTTTCTATTTTTTTGGTTAAAAATTATATTTTAATGAATCAACTTTTAATTTAATGTTATTAACAAATAATATTTAATATTAATAGCATTTTACTGTTTTTTTTGCTAAAAAAAAATAACAAAATTACTATGTTTTTTTATACATAGATTAGCGTTTTTTTTTTTTAATTTAATAAGGGGACATTACTTTTTGTTGTTTATAAACAAAAACCTGCAAATGTTTGCAAAATGATGTTCGCGTACTTTGTTTTTTAATATTTTTCAATTTGAGAGTAAATTGATTTTTACTCTCTCAAAAAAAGTTGCTGGATAAATCTTGCTGGAAAGTACGCAAACACACCTAATCTTTTTATTTTCATTTCAATCGAAAAACAATCTTCAATGTTAGAAAAATAATAAAAATCCGTATGTTTTTTTTTTTTTTTCATCAATAGTTTAATTTTTCTCATCATGATCGAAATAAAAAATATAAATATCTTTTATTGCAAAAGTATAAAATTATTTTAAACTTTTTCATTGGATAAAAAAATTTTAAACAACAACAATTTCATTGAATATAAAAATATTTTTGAAACAAAAGTATGAATAAAGAAACAATCATTAGAATTTTTTTTTTTTTTTTTTCATACTCATATTTATTTTTAAAGATATTTATCGTTAAAGATATTTATTATTTTCATCATGATGGATATTTATATTAAAAAATAAAAATCATTGCATATAAATCCGCCCCCTAGTAATAACCTTTATATTTTTAATCGATTTTCTCTTTTTATATCTTATTTGATAGGTAATTATGTGTAGATTAAAATCTTTTAACACTTAGGTGCAAAACAGAGTATTTAATAGCAACATTTCTAAAAACTGCAAAAAGAAAAACTTTTTCCCATATAAACACAACCTACAAACTTCAGGTCCCATGCGGCACAATTCTAGGGGGAGTTACGGTCAAAATTCGAAAGCTGGTAAATTTTGGTGCAGTATAATCTATATACTAGGGTTCATCAAATCGACTTTCGAATAATCGAACAATCGACTTTTAGTTAAAAAAAGTCGAAATCGGCTTTTTGTTTTAAAAAATGTCAATAAATCGACTTTCTTGATGCCAAAAAGTCGAAAAGTTGATAACACTCGGAAAAAGTAATAATTTTATTCTTGTTAAGTTTTAATAAGAAAAACAACAAAAAATAGTCAAAAGAAATGAATGGTTTCAATTTACTGTTCATAAAAGCGTCGATTTCTTCGTTGAATTTTAATGGATGTTTTCTTCGAAATAACGAATTTGTACATTAAATTAATGCAGGAACAAGAACCAAATTTTTATAAAACTTAGGCACAGTCTTATAATGCACACGATATCGTACTTAAGTTTTAAAAATTGTTTTATATTTAAAAAAATTAAGTGTTCTTTTCCTGTCCCTTAAGTTTTTCTTAAGTATGAACAACTTCTGAAATCTTCAAAAATATTTATTAAAAATAAACAAAAATGAATAAAAGTATAAAAAAAAGTTAATAATTTCCAAAAAAATTAAAATTTTAAAAATTTTAAAGCATTTTTATTATATTTTAATAAGGCTAAAACAGAATTTTAGCTACTTTTGTAGCTCTTTTTCACCACTAAGTACTTTCATCCAATGACAACACAATGTTAAAATCATGAATTTTTCAGTTTTTTTTTTTTTTTTTTTTTTTTTTTTTGCGGGGATTTTTTAAATTATTTCAAATTAGAGCTCATTTACACTGGGGATTATTGCTGCGTTTTTTTACGATATTTTGTTTTGACGTTGTTTCTAAATCCCTTCTACATTTGCAAGAAAATGTTTTTTTCAGTGCCACACTATCACACAAATAAATCAAATTGTTGTTTTCTTTTTAACTGCTCTACAAAATGCAACTCTGATCGCATACAAAATGCTAGTTTATGAAATTTTTCAAAAACCAAAAGTAAGTAGGACAGACTTGTCAAAAAATCTGTCACCCATGTTATCATACTTTTTGTACATACATACATTTTTTGACAGACTAAATAGGATAGTTAATCATGGCCTTTAAGTGTGAGCATTTACTTAAATATTTCTTTACTAAATTTTCACTAAAGTAGACACTGAAGGAACATTATAGAACCGGGTTTTATAATCTATATGCCCTCTTTTGTATGGAAAAAAATAAAGGTATTTAAATTTTCAGTCTCACCCCCCTAGAATTGTTCGAATACCCCAAAAACCATATAATACAAAGTTTTAGATTGATTGGAACAAATTTAGAGGTGGCTCAAAGCGATGAAATATTAAAAATTTTAGTTTTTTTATTCTGTCCAACCATAAGTTTTTCATTAGAACTTATATTTTCCTCGGTTTTACCTTTTTGAATTCTTCAGTTTATTACCTTTCTAAGATGACCAAAATGAAGAAAATTGAACAACTAATAATATCATAGTTATTAAAATCAATTTATGTAAAACACGTAATTTTCGACCAAATACAACCCAGTAAAATACGATTTCATCTAAAACTTTAGAGTGAGAAACGAAATTTAGCATATAGTTTTGTCTTTTTTCGGTAATCCCTTGTAATCTGCGTAAGATATTCACGATCAAAATTCTCAAAAATCTCTTGTTTTGCATATATCTCACCTACGTATTTTTTGCTATTACAACAATTTTGGATAATAAAATTATTTATTTGATATATAAAATGTCAATAGAAAACTATATGCCCAGTTTCGTTTGTCTCCTTCAAATTTTGGTTGAAATATAATTTTTCGGGGTCTATTTGCCCGAAAATTACGTGTTTTTCGGTAATTTTATTTTAATAACTATTATGTTATTAATTATTCAATCTTCTTGATTTTGGAAATTTCAGAAAGCTCATAATATGTGGAATTCAACAAGACATAAACCCAGGAAATTGCACTTAAAATTTAATTTTCATTTTCCAAATTTCGATCGCTTTGAGCCTCCTCTAAATCTTTTTGAATCAGTTCAAAACTTGGCATATCTTAGTTTTTCGACTATCCGTACATTTCCAGGGGGTGAGAATGAAAATCTGGACACCTTTTGTAATGAGGGCCACCCTAATGCCCATATATAGTATACATAGTTTAAAACAAATGTGGTTGCAAAAATTATACTTTTAAGAAATAATGCTTTTGTTATATTTTTTAATAAGAAAAAAATGCAAATGAAAGGCCTAACAAATAAAAAGAGAATAAAATTCGGTTGCAATTAACATTTTTTTAAAATATAAACATTTTACTTTTGTTCGGCTAATTCATTAAAATCTCTTCGGATATCCTTTATACAACTTTTAAATCTCAGTAAACTCTAAATTGCGTAATTGAGAATGTTAAATATTCCAAGGAAATGTTATCAATAATGGGCACTGCGAAGGTTAAGGCATTTTTAAATAAAAAAAAAACACTTTTAACTACAGCTAGATACATATATTTAAAAACAACTCAAAAATATGTTCCTCAATATGTAGTTTTTCAGTGTCATGCGGTTTTCTTGTCAACAAAAAAATGCCACCCTACATTTAAACACAAACGCCTACACGAACAATAAACAAGTCGTGCAAATATTTTTATAAATCATGGCTAAAAATATAACAAATTTGCAAAATTTTTGACTTCCTTTTTTTAAAACTAGAGCATCTCAAACAATAGACGATCTACAACAATTGATGAATAGAAAACAAAAGTTTCAAAAGGAAAAACAGGTACTAAAGGTGAATTGTAAGTGAAAACTGGCACTTAAATTAAAATTACAGGTAACCAGAGTAGTAGACACAAATATTTTGAAATTTGTCACATTTACACTTTATTAGTATAAAGAAAACTATAAAAGATGAAAACTGAAATAATTTTCACTTAGAAAATTGTGGTTTTCTTTAGTATCTAGCAGTTGTTGTTGTTGTTGTTGTCATGTAAACTGTGCTAAATTTCAAATTATACTTCTTTATCTACAAATTGGCGAATTGTTGTAAATTTACATCAACTTACAAAAGAAACTGTTGGCAAATTCTTTTCATTTTAATGAAGGAGCAGAAGCAGAATCCTGCTGTTTGCTGTTTCAACAAGTCACGGTTGTTACATCTTACAAAACTCGTTGTTGTTGTAGAAGATGAAGAAAATATATATTTTTTTCTGGAATGCAACAGATGAATTCTTGGAATTGCTAAAGAAATACAATGATGTTTGGTGGGAATAATTTCGCTAAAATATTAAAGTAAAAGTAAAAATAAAATAAAAATGGTGGGTTGTACTAAATCAAAAGACTTAAGAAATGTATATAATTGTTGTAATGATTTTTTCATGCACTGATCCTATTTTCATCTTCTCAAAAAAACATGTTTCTTTTATTATTATTGATTGCTTTCATTTTTACAGATCTGTGATTGAGAGATTAATGAAAAAGTAAATTGTTATACCCGAAAGTTAAATACATATTACTAAAATTTTTTATATTAAATTGTTAAAGATCCCTTAAGGAAGATTTGTAATATTTATTGCTTGATCGAAAAATTAAATAATAAATTAACTTTCATTTATTGATTCAAATATTTGTGCAATACTTTACTTTCAGAAATCTTTCGATTGGAGTTTTGCATTATTGAAGGCTTTCTATCATAAAAGAAAATATTAATCAGTTAATCTTTAAATGCTTTCATCCTATAAATTTAAGTTGTATAAATGAACCATATAGCGTGCATTTATTTGAAAAAGTCGTCAACGATTTGTATGGATTGTCATCATTAGTTGGCCAGGTCTTGAAGACCTTTGTCAAAATTGGCGATTAATTGAATTTTGAAATTAAAATTTTCGTAATAATGTTGTATAAAAGTAGACAAAATTATGTGTGTATAGCAATTAAAATCATCAAGCTAGTTTGTGTTGTTTTCTTGTACGGAGCTGTCAAAGTTAAACATTTTTTACATTTTGGAATAAGAATAAAAAAAAAATCAATTTTCATCAACTTTCGGCGCATTAAAGTAAACATTTTAAATGAAACCGACCTTAGGTATTTAAGTGTACTTTTCTTTAAGTCTTTGTAAATTATATTTTGTAGAACAATTTTTATTATTATTATTATTTTTTTTTTTTTTTAATTTTCCAAAAAAAAAAAATAATAATAATAATAATAATATATTTTGCCTATTTAAAAAAATCATGCACGTATATAGCCCGATTTAAATTTTTTTTTTTTTTTAACTCCTGTAGCTCACATACAAGAAACAGCTTAAGTGCAGACTTTTTTTGTGCTTTATTAAATATAAGACAATAGACAGAAACGAACATTTTTGAAAATAAAACTGTAACTTCTAATCTGCTGGTAGAATTTACATAAAATTTTACTTGGGTGTTTTAGAGGAGAGTAACATTTTAAGTTTGAAAGGGCGCTCAAAGTAGGGTACTAATGACATAGAATGACATAAAAAATTTTTATATTTTGGTCAAGATCTTCATTACTATTCTTTCAAATAAAAATTTTGAATTCTAAAAATACATTTTATTACTTACACCCAGAGAAATATCAATCACATACGTGTTGAAAACGTTACCATTCTGTGTCAATAGTGAATCTACACCGTATGTGTTTAAGTTAAACACTGCGTGTTCAATTCTTATTGAAAATCGATACCTAATTGGCACCAAGTTGAAACCATTTCGGTATCAAATTGTTAAATTACATATGTTTTCTATTAAATTTGTTAACGAAAGGTATTAAAAAGCTGTTACCGTAAATTACCAATGTGACCACAACCGTTGTTGATTTTGAATCGAATTTTTTCCCTTAGTGTACTAGCAGTGTTACCGTTTGGCGACTTTAGTCGCCAATTGCACCTTTTTTAACCACCTGGCCACTTTTTTGGCGCCTTTTTTAAATGGCGACTAAATGGCGACTTTTTATGACTGTGTGGTAAATGAGGAGAAACTAAGTTCTTTGAAATATATCCACCAGTTATGTATTAATTTCAACCAATAAATTAATAATTTTGAGATTGTTTCACAGTATAGTGATATGAAAAACCGCGGAGTACTTATAAATGAACTGAAATTGTTATTAACTAAAAAATAAAGTTTATGAACAGCTATTTAATTTTTTTGGATTGGATTGAAAAAATAAAAAGGGAAAAGATTCGATGAATTATTACATCCTAATTTATATTTTTATATTTCTCATAGCAATACCTTGGGGAACGTGTTTTTTTAACAAATTATCAATAATAAATAGTTTATCTAACAGACTTAAGTCAATACTTGTGGATCCATGCGTTCCGTCCTAAATTTGTTCGACGGTTATTCGAAAGACTGGAGTAAGAGTGAAGAATTCGTACAAAGCTACAGAAGTTTCATTTATTAAAATAGGACTATTTTTGTAAATTTTTGTAAAATAATTATAAATTAATTTTGTAGTTTTTCTTAAAATACAAATTTTTTGTTTTTGTTGTTATCAAATAAACAAATTTTAAGAAGTTTTTTTAGGTTTTTTTGCGACTTTTTATTTTGAAATTCCCTTTTTGGAGACTTTTTAAAAGTTCTCAACGGTAACGCTGCTTACTAATAAATAAAAAAAATAAATAAATAAATAAAACGAAACACTGCACATAAGGGCAACCATAGAGATCTTTGGCAATAAATCGAAATTCAACGAGAAAAGTACAGTCGGTCAAGACCGACCATATGACACCCTACACCATTCCGATCCAAATAATTTTGTTTTTACTTATATAAACCTTATTTGTGTTATATATTAACAACACTTCTGTCGAATTATGCACGTTAAAGTGATTTTCGCAGAAGGGTTTATATGAGAGCTAGGGTCAGTTATGGACCGATCTTCATAAAATTTGTGCCTATATAAAACTGATTTGTGCAAAATTTCATTAAAATATTCTTATTTTTAAGGCATCTGTGAGTGTTAAAATTTTATTCCGGGAGGACATTTGTATGGACGCTAAGTGAAATAATGGGCCGATCATAACCAAATGCAATAGGCTTCGTCCTTGTACAAAAAAAGTCATGTGTACCAAATTTCATCAAATTATCTTTCAAATTGCGACCTGTAATTTCCGCACAAGCTTTAATGGACAGCCAGCCAGCCGACAAGAGTAACGGACGGACGGACATCGTTAAATTGACTCAGAAAGTGATTCTGAGTCGAATGGTATACTTTAAGGTGGGTGCCCGAAGATTTTTTCTCTGCGTTACACAATGTTTGATCACAACATTTTTGGTCAAATCTAATTTGTGGTCGTGACTGAAGTCCAAAATGAAAGAAAAATTTAATACTTTTAAATTAATAAAATTTTTATTTTCATATGGCATACATTGAAGTCAGAAAATATTGTCAAACATTATAATATAAATAAAGAGTTTTTACTATATATGGTGGCAAATTTTGTTAAGAATTGGTATAAAAAATTCTGAATAAAAATGCAGACATCAAGTGGTCAAATTGACAATTTATCAAAATAGTATATTTACTATTATTTTTGTTTAATTAAGGAGTGCGATCGAAAAAATCTTAACACACGTTTTGCTTCACAACTTTTTTTGGAAGCAATATTAAACATCATTTTTTTTTATATATAGTTATCGTCAAATTGTTTCTAATGATATTTAACAGTATCAGAAGAATTTGACTATTGATAAGAAACCTGGTTCGGAAAGAAAAAAAAAAGTCCACATGATATTGGGAAGGAAAATTTAAAGCATATTGAAAGGAACTCCAAACAGCTCAGTGCTTTGACTATTTGATGGGAAAATTTAAAGCTAATACAGAGTTGATAACATATAAAGTCCAAAAAGATCCAAACAGGAATGCTGCAAAAAATTTAGAAGCCAAGAATAGGACACGGAAATTAAAACCAAATTTCATACAATAATACTCATATTGTATAATTGACGAAGAAACGTATGTGCTGGCAGAATTTTCGCAGCTTCTCGAGACAATGTTAAAGATAAAATTAGGACCCAAAAGCAGAAAAAATTTCTTACAAAATTCCTGGTATAACTAGCTTTTTGCAGTTGCGGCAAAATAGGAAAGTCATTTGTTACATTCAGATCTATAAATACCAAAATACACATCAAGGAATATTTGCAAAAAAGACTTCTTCTTTTCATAAGAGAGCACAACGTGTCCACACATTATTGGCCCGATTTGGTATCATGTCACTACGGTAAGAAAGCTCTGGAGTGGTACCAAAACCAGAACATAGTTTTTGTACCAAGAGAGGTCAATTTCCCAAATTGTCCATAGCTTAGACCAGTGGAGAGATATTGAGCTCTTGTGAAAAATGAATTTAAGAGCACAAAAAAAGTGTCCCAAAATACCGAAGATTTTAAAAGAAGATGTGCATACTGTTCCAAAAAAGTGACCGAAGCAACTTTCAAATCTCTAACGGAAGGGTTACCAAAAATGGTCCACAAGTTCATAAGTAGTGGTTAGAACTATAAAAGTTATATTTTTCTGTGATCTGTAATAAATTATCAATTAAATAAAAAAAAATAAAAAAAATAAAAATTCTAAGATCAACCGTTTCCAAGTTATTGAATATTATATACGCTAAGATTTTTTCGAACGCACTCCTTATTCAAATTTTTGAAAGCAAAAAATTAACATAAATATCCTGAATTACCCATAGCATTTATATACACCTTAAAGATCAGAGTGTCCATTTATACATATATTATAATTTAAAATTTTGCGAATTTCGATTTTAAACCATTTTGAAATGTTTCATGGATCATTGAATTTTTTAGACCTGCAAATCAAAATTTTGAAAATAAGTCAATGAAATTTGGATAACTTTTTTTTTTTTTTTTTTTGACACAAGAAAAATTATTACTAAATTTTTTTATGATCGGTCTATATTTTCACCTAGCTCCCATACAAAGATATTCCCTGTATAGAAGTTAAATTATTATATATGACATATTTATAGTCAGATTTTGATGAAATTTTGCAATACTACATGTATAGTAACCATAAATTACCCCACCAATTTTCAAAGGAATTGGTCCACACTAGATCACAGTGTCCATATAAAGTACTTCCCGAAATTCAATTAAAGTGTATAAACTACATATTAATTTTAACGTTAGATTCAAAGTTGGCCCAACTAGCTTTTATTTATAAGATTCTACAATTTTAGAGACACCAGAAACTGTAGGCAACAAAGTGGTATGAATTTTTCTTAAATTTATAATTTTCTATTATGTTGAATAAATTTCAGAACAGTACAATTTTTGACATGTATTTATACTTTTTTTTAGTTATTGAATAATAAAATAGTATATTCACCAAAGAACAAAATTAAAAAAAAATCTATATGTATATTTTCATTATGTTTTCATTAATATTGTTCGGTGGGTTATAATATTAAAACATATTTAAAATCTACAGAAAATTATCTTTTCAACGATACCAATCACTTATGTCAAAATACCTCGGTTTATTTAATGTCACGTTTGGTATACCTTTGCCCCTGTGCACTGCGTGACAAATTCCCAAAAAAAAAAAAAAAATCACATATGAAAAAATCGATATATGTATCAAACTAGAGCTCAAACATAATAAAACTACGTACTCAGTTTTTCTCCTCGAAAAATACGCCACTTTAAAAAAATATTTAAAATATTTACCAAAATTATACAAACCCAATATGGATGTCAAATGAAAGCTATAAATCCCTACAATATAACAATAGTTTTGATTTAAATGTTTCAAAACAAAATGTTAAGAAAAAATCGTTTATATAAAGTGTGTAATTAATAAATATAATATTACAGGATTAAATTTTCAGAAAGATATTTTCTTAAATTTTTATACCGGAACATTTAAATGAAAAATATTATTATATAGCAGGGATTCGTAACTTTCATTTGACACCCATATTGGGTTAATTTAATCTTCGTAAATATTTTACAATATTCTTAATAATTGTACATCTATCGAAAATTTTAAACCCTCTCGAAAGAAAATTTGAAATCCTGAATGGTCTCTAGTTATATCCATTTAACGATTTTTTCACTGAGTACGCAGTTTTACTACGTGTGGTCTAGTTTCGTGCATATATGGATTTTTTCATGTGTAAGAATGACTGTCACACAGTGTAATCGTTAAAATATTGATATCCCTGCATTTAGCGCTATTTTCGACAAACCAACTTTTTTATTTACATTGAAAAAAATATGATTTAAAAAAATTTATATGTAAACATCCCTCCTAAATAATGTAAACGGGCGAAAAAAAAATAGTGTATACAATTCAGCTTATAAAAATGAAACATATGGTGTAATCTTTTTGAAATTTTGTTATATTAAAGACCATTACAATTGGGAATGCTCAACGGGACTGGTTTTTGCAAATCCCGGGATTCGGGATTTTATAATTTAAAATTTTTTCGCGATTACGGGATTTTTCTGGATTTATTTCTCATATGAAAACACATTTTATATATAGAGTCATTCCATATAAAACCAACCAGCTGATTTTCTCACCTCTTCCGAATTTGATAATATTTGGTACAATTATTATTATTGTCAAAACTAAGACTAATTCAAAATTTCAGATAATTTCATCAAGTGGTGCGCGAAATATCACGGTTTGAAAGTGCAAAATAGCTCAAAATATGTACAAAGTTGCATACACAAAATTACAAATATCTTCCAAAGTATTTATTATATAAAATTTATTGAGATGTCATATTAAAGATATCAAAATTACCTTTAATATGACGTATAACATAACTGGCAGAAACTATTGAGAGTCCCTTCACGGTACTTACAGAGAACATTCAAAATGGATCCATCCTTACACATATATTTTTCACGAATTTAAAAATATCACTTTTTGAAATACGCGACCGCGAAATTTAATTCGCGAATTATCCACCAATAAAATTCAACATAAAAACACGTTTCAGGTATCATTTTAAAGGTAATTTCATTACCTATAAATATTTGAACATTGTAACGTAAATACTTTGGAAGATATTTGTATTTTTAAAAAGACAATTTTCCTTATTTTTGAGATATTATAAATCGCGACCTATCGCGGTAATCAAACTTAAACTCAGCATTTGCGTCACCAGCATCAATATTAATATTCTTGCCGAATTTTATTACATTCGAATGATTTTTGGAAGAAATTGGTGATTTTTCTATTTTATTACAAACAAAACAATGCAAATTGCAATAAATATTTCGTATTTATTATGACATTTGTTGTAATAAATCCTAAAATATTGCGAGTCCCAGAATGCCACTTTCCACGGCTATAGAAAACATTTTCATCATTAACATATTTTTTTAAAATTTTTAAAAAGACCACTTTTCGAGATATTTACCCGCGAACGAAAAATCGCGAGATGTGGACCATTTTGATGTTGAGAAAAAAGTCATGTTATACGTCATATTAAAGGTAATTTTGATACCTTTGATATCACATCTCAATAAATCTTATATAATAAATACTTCTAAAGATGAGCTATTTTGCACTTTCGAACCACTTGATGAAATTATCTGAAATTTTGAATTAGTCTTAGTTTTGACAAGAATAATGATTGTAACAAATATAATTAAATTCGGAGAGGAAAAGTCAAAAATTTTAATTTTTCGTGTTGGTTTTAAATGGAATGACTCTATAAGGAAAAAAAATAATTTTGTATATATATTTCAATTAAAGAAATTCATTCGTATTTTAAAAAGAAAAAAAATTACATTTTTATCTATGTAATAGATTTTTAAAATATTTTTGAAAAATTTCTGTAAATGTTTTTCTGTTCTGTCTTGCCTTATGTTCATTTTTTGGATTGTATTTATGTCAATAAATCCCGAAATTGAAATTCCGGGATTTTTTTCACTCATTCCTGGGATTCGTGATTTTGTAATCGCGAAAAATCCCGGGATTTTTGGGATCGGGTTTTCGGAATTGGTATCGCTAATTACAATATAGTTTTAAATTTTAAATAAAAATAAATTTCTTATTCGTTTTTAATAAAATATTTAATATTTTCTGGAACACACTAAACAAAAGTTGTATTGTGTTCTTGGTTATTTTTTTTATACCCACCAAAGATGGGGGGTATATTGATTTTATCATTCCGTGTGTAACATATCGAAGGAATCATCTAAGACCCCACAAAGAATATATTTTCTTTGTCCTGGTTAAATTCTGAGTCGATCTAGCTATGTCCGTCCGTCTGTCTGTCTATCCGTCTGTTGAAAGGATAGGGCTCGAACGAAAAAACGTAGGAGGACGAAATTTGGTACAAATGTTTGTCTTATATAAGGTTTGTTTGGGATTGAAAATGGCCAAAATCGGTTAATAAACAAAAAAGTTATGGGCTAAAAACTAGAAACACAGGGTGTCCGTTTTATACTTTTCTGCTGATATTTCTTCAACAAAAGCATGTACGACAACGAAATTTTGTACGTATAGTTCGGGGATCGATGTTAACTCGGAAACAAAAAATGGGAGTGGTCTGCCCACTTTACCGCCCACCTCCCATATAAGGTGAGAATCAACGAAATTGTTTTCAAATAGTTCAAGGACCAATGTAAACTCGGAAACAAAAAATGAGCGTGGTCCGCCCACTTTCCCACCCCCTCCCATATAACGTAAAATTTGAAAAAGTTGATGGTGGGTATATAGATTCGGCCGGTCCGGATATAACATTCGCGCTTGTTTTTTGTTGGAATGGGTCTACTTCCTTTTAATAAATGAGTTGCATTCCATCTAGAGACATAAATATTTTCCCTTAAAATGCATATTATTTTCTCAGCGGTCCTACAGTCTATTAATCATCTCTTTTTCGGTTATTAGACCTCCTTTCGGTGATCGTGAACTCTTTGCATTTTCAATGACTCAATAACAAATGTAAACGAGAAAGAAATATTTCAGAATATTACATCGATACTAACATTCATATGTATTTACGCACTTTTAGGTGATTCATGAAATTGGCTCTTATATGGGAGCTATGATAACTTATGGACCCATCTTCATAAATTGTCATTTATACTTATAAAAAAATTTCTTTGTGTCGAATATTAAGTTGATACTAAAATTTTTATGGGCTTTATGTACGTTAAAGTGATTTTCGGAAGAAGTTTTAATTAGCAGCTACGGTGAATTATTGACCGATCTTCACGAAATTTAGAATAAAGATTTACACTTTACTAATTTCTAAGGTTACTTATTTCTAAGGTATTTATGAGTGTTAAAATTCTATTCCGGGAAGATATTTGTACTGGGGCCTGATGAAATGGCTGCCATATAAAGCCTTCTTCCAAAAATTATTTCTATAAAATCATATGTAAGTATTAAGATAACATTTTACTCAAAATGGTCTCATATAAGATCCTATCTGAAATTAAAGGATGTATTATGTAATGTTCTTTCTTACTTCTTTAATCTGTTAAGTAGCTTCAGATATACGAATTCAAAAAATTGGGGCAAACAAAAAAATTTAATGAAAAATTAAAAATTTTTTTTTCTTTTGAAAAATGAAAAAGGGAAAAAATCGCTAGTTTTTTCGATTAGAAAAACTGTAACTATATTTTCACTTAATATATGTGGTTTATGGGTTAAAACCGTAGAAAAACAAAACTTTATTTTGTCGCCATCTACTGGATATTTTCCTAGAAGCAACGCAATACAGTGCCTAACCTGCAACACAATATCTAATTAAAAACGAGAAAAAAAATATATAGTCGGTCAAGCACGATCATATGATACCCTACACCATTGTATATATGCATCAAAATTCGGGGTGTGGTTCTAATAAGACTTGGGACCATTAGTGGACCGATACTCATATTAAGTGTAAAATGAAACATACGAATACATAATATTACGTCGATACTAATATTTATATGAATTTATTAACTTTTTTTTTTTTTTAAACCGATCTTCGTAAAATTTGGCACTATCATTAGTATTGATATAAAACTTATTTATGTCGAATATCTTGAATAACTTGATACTAACATTTTAATGGGATTTATGCCGCTTAAAGTGATTTTCTGAAAAGGGGTTTATATGCGAACTATGGTCAATTATGGACCGATAATGCAATATTTAAGGGATTTATTAAATAATAGCTCGATCATAACCAATTTCAATAGGCTCCTTCCCTGGACTGTAAGAAACCAAATTTTATTATTCTTTGCGACCTATAGTTTGATTACAAGGTTTACATGGACGGACAGACGTTTATTTTTATTAAAATGATGATTTTATCCTTTAGCTATATTTGAAAAATAAAAAATATGGGCATATTTATATTTCTTTAGCTATCGTTTGATGCACAAATCATTAATACAGGTGAGAAAAAAATTAAAAGATTTATTCTAGGATCATCGACGTAAACGGCCATGTAGCATCCTGTTCCAATCATCGTAGGAAGTTGAAACTTGGCAAATATATTCCAAATGACATCCCCTTTCACAATTTTAAGTACGTTTTTTTTTTAAGCTCACAAAAAGGAATTTTGGACCACCCTAGTGAACATATACCACATAAAGATCAAGCTACTTATTTTTAAAATTTTTAAAACTCATATTTAAAAAAAGAACCTTTTCCAAAAGTGCTAAGTAGATATTTTTATAGTTCTT
This sequence comes from Protophormia terraenovae, assembly GCA_951394005.1. Taxonomy (NCBI): domain Eukaryota; kingdom Metazoa; phylum Arthropoda; class Insecta; order Diptera; family Calliphoridae; genus Protophormia; species Protophormia terraenovae. Next base: position 60,718,898 of record OX596073.1, read on the forward strand.
TCCACAAATCCTTTTTTTCTGCTTTTGCCAAAATTTACTTCCATACTTCGCACAACGTTAATGTTAAAATACAAAATATAAAACTATGATTACAAAACGTTTTTAATACTTTTATCACACCCACTTTTTTATGATTGTGTCTTTTTTAAAAATATGTAAGAAAATATATTAAAATTTAATATCAACTACAAAATGACCAAGAATAACAAGCAAAGATACATTGAAAGCAAAAATAAAGCTAAAGAAAATCTTTAAAAGAATTTAAGAACGTGTGAGCGTATCAAAATAAATTTACACTTATTTTGCTTTTAAGACAAACAAATGAGAAAACAAGGGGTCAGTTGGAAATGTACTTTACTTTAAGAAGTGTTAAAAAAAAATGCAAATAATATAGTTGATCTTATGTTCGATAGAAAAAAAGTAGTTAATATAAAACTTATACAGGAGGAAAAAATTGGTATAAAATTGATAACTTTGGAATGTTTAATAAGAAATTTTTTTAAAGTATAAATTGATGTTACTGCAATCAACCTGTATTTGGTCAATAAAACATTTTTGCTTATTAAATAATTTTCCCATTTTCAATATCAAACAAACTTATATAAGATAAATATTTCAGCAAAAATTCGTCTCCCTAGGTACCAACCCCATCCAGCCTTATCCTGCTTTCAGCAAACAGACGCATGTTGTCAAAAGTGGTGATTAATTGAATTATTAAATTTAATTTTTTGTAATAAATTTGGATAACGAATAAAAACAGACAAAATTATGTATCAATTAAAATCATGAAGCTAGATTGTGTTGTTTGCTTATAAGGAGCTGTGAAAGTTAAACATTTTTTTACATTTTTGAAAAATAGTAAAAAATTAAATTTTCATCAACTTTCAGTGTATTTATTTTAAATAAAAAGTCTTTTAAGGTAAAAATTTATAATGGAACCATCAACTTTAGATATTTAAGTGTACTTTTCTTCAAGTATTTGTAAACTATATTTTGTCCTTATATAAACTAATTTTCAAATTTCATGGAATGTAACTTAAAATGTTACACGATGTTTGTTTTGAAAATTTTCTGAAAAATAGTTCATATTGATCATTTTAATATTATGAAAAAAAAAAATAGTGCGCATATATAACCCGATTTCAGAATTTTTTTTTTGTTCGAAAGAACTCTAGTAGATTTCATACAAAAGTCAGCTTAAGTGCAGACATTTTCTCTGCTTTATCAAATATTAAACAGTGGGGGCAAAATCGAAATAAATCTGTAACTTCCAATCGGCTGGATTTGGATTTGCATGAAATTTCACATAGGAGTAGCAGAGAACAGTAGTATTTTGAGTTTAGAAGCAGGATCCCATATACGTTTCAGAAGCAGAACTATGGGGGTTCAAAATAGGGTATTAATGTCATAGAAAATGTTTAACCACTAGCGAATTTTTATTACTTGCCCGGTTTCCAAGATTTTTATATTACCTTAAAGTCCTTGATAAATCCTTAATAAAACATGCTTACATGTACTACTAATCTTATATATTTTTCGAGTTATATGGGCAATTCTCTTTTTACGTTTGCCTTTATGAAACCGACCTTCAACCTCAAATATTTTTTTTTAAATTCTGACTTTTTTAAACAACTTTTGATGCAATTATGTTAACAACAGTTTTTGCTGTAACAGAAAAAAAAATTCAAGACCTGAAACGGTTCCATGTGGTACCGGCAAGATCCCAAAGTCAATTTACTTTACACAAGAGCTCAATATCTCTCCACTGATCTAAGCTATGGACCATTTGGAAAATTTACCTCTCTTGGTACAAAAACTATGTTATTGTTTTGGTACCACTTCAGAGCTTTCTTACCGTAGTGACATGATAACAAATAGGGCCAAAAATGTGTGGACACGTTGTGTTCTCTTATAAAAGGAAGAAGTCTTTTTTGCAAATATTCCTTGATGTGTATTTTGGTATTTATAGATCCGAATGTATCAAATGACTTTCCTGTTTTGCCGCAACTGCAAAAAGCTTGTTATACCAGGAATTTTGTAAGAATTTTTTTCCGCTTTTGGGTCCTAAACTTATCTCTAACATTGCCTCGAGCATTAACAATAAAAAGTTTTGACACAGAAGCTACGAAAATTCTGACAGCACATACGTTGCTTCGTCAATTATACAATATGAGTATTTATGTATGAAATTTGGTTTTAATTTCCGTGTCCTATTCTTGGCTTCTAAATTTTTTGCAGAATTCCTGTTTGGAACTTTTTGGACTTTATATGTTAACAACTATGCATTAGCTTTAAATTTTTGCACCAAATAATCAAAGTACTGAGCAAACTGGGCTGATTTTCTACCAGATGTGTTTGGAGTTTCTTTCAATATTCTTTAAATTTTCTGGCCTTCCCAATATCATCTGGACCTTTTTTTCTTTCCGAACCAGATTTCCTATCAATGAACAAATTTTCCTGATACTGTTTAATAACATTAGAAACAGTTTGAAGGCAGAAATTTAATTCTATGGCTAATTATTTGTAGGACCTTCGTCACTGATTTTGATGAAAATCACGACGAATCAATATGGTTGTTATTAAAAATAAAAAAGGTTTTAATATTGATTCCGAAAAAAATTATGAGGCAAAACGTGTGCTAAGATTTTTTCGTTCGCACTCCTTAATTTTAAAAAGTTTAAGAAATTTGACTTGGACCAAATCAGTGGACATAGGTCCGACAGACCACTTCTTTTTTTTTTTTTTTGGTCAAAACTCAACTCGCGCAAACAAAAATTGTTTACTGCAGTTAACCAAAAATTGCATTTTGTTTTTTGAAAAAATAATTTCGCTTTAGCCAGCTATAAAGCAAACACTAACAAATTTTGCTGCTTTAATAAAAATATTTTTTTTTTTTAAATGGACGCTATAACTTTTTTTAGTTGTTGTTTTGGTATTTAGAGACACAATACCATAAAATATTTTTTATGGAAAACGAAGATGATGGTGCGTATTCCATTTATAAAGAGTAAAATATAAGAAAATCCATACTGGTGGCCAATGTATGGTGGCCAAACTATGTTTATATTATATTTTGAGAATTAAATTTTTTAAATTTCTATACAAACTTTATTGGAAATTAAAAAAATGTCCGCATTATTCCAGCTCGAAACAATAAACCGAAATTATAATGATTTGTTAGACGTTTGATTCATCAATAATATTTTGCCAAAACTTGTCAATTCGAAAAAAAATCTATAGGCAGTTTTTGTTAAAATTTAATTTTTAAATTTGGCTAAAAAGTTACTCGAAAATGGAACAAAAATTAATTTTTAGTCAACATATTTTGAAGGAAGTCGGGAAACAAAATGATATTGATAATAAAATTAAAAAAATAAAAATGGTCTTAATTTTTATTTTTTGGTCATCAAAGGGTTAAGAAAAAACAAATATTGACATATTGATAGAATTGATAGAAATACAATTTTCAATACTAAAAATATTTGTATATAGTTTTGGAAAAAAAAAAGTAGTCATTCGAACTTATGTGCAGTGTCTCCAAACAATAAATCTTTCCTACAAGGCATTTGACACAAAGACGTTACAGTGGCAAGAATAGAAATAAAAATCTTAAAAAAAATAATAATCTCACTAAGAATAATAAAAAGAACTTAAATGAAATACAAACAACTATGTACAGTATGTTTGTACTAACATTAATTTTTGGCGGCATCATTATTAAACATTCATCCATTCAACCATGCTTCATACTTCTTTTTTGATGTCAAGTTAAGCGAAAAAACAAAACAAACAGCAACTTCAAAAAGAAAAAAACAAATATGTTAAACAAAATAATAAAAAGCTAACAAACATTCAAACGAACAAACTAACAGCAAACAACAACAATAGACAGAGAGCCACAGCAACAACCTCTGAATGCCAGACACAGTGTCTTACAGACGTCGTTTAATAAAATGTTACAACTTACAACAACAACTGCATAACAGAAAAAAAAACTTGGAAAATTTGATAAACACCCAAGAAATGTGGAGGATGACTGACTGTTTGCCTGGCTAGCTGTTTGTATGTGTTTGAGTGAATCTACCACCAATATACAACTCCACGTACATACACACATGTCTACGTACTTTATGATTAAGACTTTTTCGTTTAAGATGAAATGATGTTATTGGAGTTTGGTTTTTTTTTTTTTTTCTTTTAATTTATGTTGTTGATTGCTGTTGTTGTTATTTCTGTTTTGCGAGCAGCAAAATAGGCGGTTAAACAGGCAGGCCAAACAAAAGTGAACCGAACCATTCAACCATCTAAATAATCAAACAATTCAACAACTAACCCTGCAGCCGTTGGACCAAACTGTTTGTCTGCCTGTCAGCTAGTCAGTTCGTCGGTTCTTTAAAGTTTTAGTATGTTATGTTTTGTTTTTTTATTATTGCATTTTTTTTACAAGCCGGCCGTCACCATCACCGTCATCGTCATCAGCAACAGTAGACAGTGACTTTGACTTAAACACAACAACTGTGACAGAGACCATGGCAATGTTTTTTGTGCATTTTTTATGTGGTTTTTCCATGCCACATGGATGCATAAAGTTTTTTTTTTTATTTTGTTTGTCTATAGTTCATTATGCCGTATTTTTATGTTTATTTATAGCGTATACATGCCACTAATTTTTCTCTCTGTATACCCCACATATTTTGTTGTTGTATGTACCACGAATATTCGCATGATTGTATTTGTTAATTTTTTTTATCCAACCAACTATTATGCGTTGCACTGTGGCTAGAAATTTCTTAGAATTAGAAAAATACCATAAAAACTAATTTGTAATTGAACATTTACAATTTTGAATTATTTGCATTTCTTGTTTGAGGTAAAAGGTGTTATGTTGACAATGAATTTAGTGGGACAAAATCAAGTGACACTTTACCAATTTTTTTATAATTTAGCTTCAAAATTTTCAAATGTTTCGTTTCAGAATGGAAGATAGATACTTAAAAAGGGCTCAATTTTGATACTCAATTAAATAAATTCTATTCGAATTAAATATTATTACATTACATAAAATAAGTATAGATTCGTCAATATTATTGTGAAGTCTTTCACCAAAATCCTGAATGATTTCTTAATACTAGATTAAGAAAATGAAGTAAAATTAATAAAGATATTCTTCTCAATTTAATAAAATAGATAGAGCTAGCAAAAAAAAGTGAAATTATTTTTTTTTTTCAACACAGTGAAAAGTTACAATTCCTTTAAAAAATATTTTTTATTTATATAATTCAAATTCATTAATTTATTAACAAATATTTTTTAACTTTTTAGTTTTATTTGAGCATACAATAATATAAAAAAATATTTGAAATCGGTCGAGAAACAAAAATTTGGCAAGCGATTACAATTTTTTTTATGTCAGAGGTACCCTACTTGGAGCCGCTTTAGCTTTGCCCCAGAGGGGTCTGTCGGATTCCCCTTCCAAACTTAACATTGTATTCTCCTCTGCTACGCTCATACCAAATTTTACGCAAATCCAAAGAGCCGATCAGAAGTTAAATATAACTACGGTTTTCAAATGGGGGTTCGCGACCCACAAGGGGTCCGTAAGGATATTCCGGGGGGGTCGTGAAGATATTCTGAAAAACATTTTTATAAATGGATGAAATTATTAAAAAATAGAAACCCATATTTATACAAAAATTACCCAAAAATATAAACCCATATTTATACAAAAATTACAGAAATTAAAGATAAAATCCGCTAAAATGAGTTCTTTTAAGAATTAACCTTTTTGTCCTTAAATAATTGCAAAAAATATTATAAATTCGGTTGAAAATTTTGGGCTATATATTGAAACAACTTAACCAAGACCTTGCAAAAAGGAGATTGTTAAATTTCAAATGAAGATAAGTTCAAAAATATATAAGATAAATAGTATACGCAAGCACGTTTTTCAAAGGATTTATCATAAGCTTTAAGGTGATATAAAAATCTTTGAAATCGGCAATACAGGATCCTCCTTTCAATCTTAAAATATTAATCTTTCTCCTCTGCTTATTTAAATTTAAATCAATCAACTGATTAGAAGTTAAATATTAATTTCCAAAAATTGTAGATTCTTCCCCACTATCAAATGTTTAATAAGGCAAAGGAAAAATACTCCACTTAAACTGGTTTTGGTATGAAAGCCACAAGAGTTGTTTCGAAAAAAAAAAAAATAAATAAAAATTTCTGAAATCGGGCTATATATTCGCACGTTTTTTTTCGAAGTATTAAAGCAGACAATATATACAAACTTATTTGGACAAAATATATTTTCCAAAAGCTTGAAGAAAAGTACACTTAAGTACCTAAAATTGATTGTTATTAGATTTTAATTTTTTTACTTTAAAGGACTTTTTATTTAAAAAACGAGAGAAAAAGATATAGTCGGTCATGCCCGACCATATGATACCCTACACCAATGTGTACATTATAATTCGGGGAGGGTTCTTGACTTGGAGTCAAATGTGGACCGATACTCATAAGTGTAAAATAAAACATACGAATACAGAATATTGCGTTGATGCTGACATGTATATGAATTTTTGTTTGAGAGATTCCCGAAAGAGGGTCTTATATGGGAGCTATGGTAAATTATGGACCGATCTTTTTAAAATTTGGCACTATCATTTATGTTCATATAAAACTTATTTGTGTCGAATATTAACTTGATATTAACATTTTAATGGTATTCATGCCCGTTAAAGTGATTTTTTGAAAAGGGGTTTATATGGGAGCCGATCTTTTTAAAAATCGGCACACTTATTTAGACTTATATGAAACTTATATGTACCAAATTTCATTAAAATATTGCTATATTTAGGGGATTTATGATCGTTAAACCCTTTTCCGGGAGGACATTTGTATGGGGGCTAGGTGAAATAATGGACCGATCATAACCAATTTCAATAGGCTTCGTCCCTGGACTAGAAGAAACCTGTGTACCAAATTTGGTTCAAAATTGCGACCTGTAGTTTGATTACAAGGTTTACATGGACGGACAGACGGACAACGTTAAATCGACTCAGACCAACACTTTTGGGTGTTACAAACATCAGCACTAACGCATTATACCCTCCCCACCTATGGTGGTGTAGGGTATAAAAAAATACGTTTTTAAATTATGATGTGGATCGTGCTTCAATTGCAATGTCGAAAAGGTGTGGCGAAGCAAGATCTTGTCAGAACCCCTATTATATAAGAGAAATATTTAAGCCAAATTTCGTCCCCCTAGCGTGCTTTCAACAGACAGACGGACAGAAGGACGTACGACATAGAATCTAACTAGGGCTCTGAAAATATATACTTTATGGGGTCTTAAATGATTTTTATCGATAAGTTTTTGATAGTGGGTATAAAAAAAGTCCAGTGTTTCCAATAGAAAATATAATTACTTAGTATAGACTTTTTTCTGTATTAGAAATTTGGCTCAAATATTTATCTTATATGCTCAAAAGTTGTGTCCGTTGTAGCTTAATTTCATATTTTTCTACTGATATCTGCGAAACAAAAGCATGTATGATAACGAAATTTTTTACAGATAGTTCGACTGCATATAAACTTGGAAACCAAAAATGGGCATGGTCCGCCTACTTTACCGCCCACCTCCCATATAAGGTGAAACGTCAAAGAAATTTTGTATAAATATACTTCAAAGACTAATGTAAAATGGGCGTGGTCCGCCCACTTTACCACCAGCCTCTCATATAACGTAAAATTTGAAAAAGTTGATAGTAGGTATATTGATTCGGCAGAGCCGAATATAACATTCACGCTTGTTCAATTTTTAAATAGTCGGCTTTTCGACATTTTCCGACTATTTTTGTATTTTTCCTCTTTTCGATTATTTACAGTTGAGCTTAAAAATATGAAATGAATGCAACGTAATCAAATATATTTATTTTAACAAACAACACCAAAACCAAAACACTAAACGAAAAATGGCCACAAAAATTCCATGGGATACAACAGCAAGCAATTTTGAGGCAATATTTTTTCGATTTTGGGGTATTTTGTGAAGTGTTTTTTTAGGGTAAATTTGCACCGAATTGGAATAAAAAATTACGCTAAAAAGTTGGAATGAAAAAAAGCCCCACAAAAAATTTTAATTTTTACTTTGGGGAGATTTTTCATTCAGCGATTTTTTAAAATATTTAATTTCACAACATGTGTTAGATAAATTTGGTATTTCGAAGGATAACGACGGCCAAAAAAACATTCCTTACTGCTTGTAATAGCGAAGAAAAGTTTTCTTATTGTATTTTCTAATCTTAAAAATATTAATTTAATTAAGGACAATATTTTGACCTTACTTTTCTTATGAGATTATTTCATTTGCTAAGAAAAGGAATAATGAAATAAGTCTAACTTTTGTAGGAATTTAATTCATTTTCTTAAATTTGGGATAATTTTTTAATTTGCGAATGAAAGTCTTTTAATTAAGACTTTGTGAACTAACATTTTCCTCTTTCATTTAAGAAGTCAATAATTTCACAAAGTTTGAAGAGTATTATTTTGAAATAATGCTCCTCAACTCAATAAAATCTAGATTTTCAGGAGACATTTTTAAATAAAATATATATTTTTTTGTAAATAAAATTTGTTTGTATTGCCGCCCTCGGGCGGGCTTAAGCACTTTCTACTCTGGGTATGTCGAACACCGGCTTCGCTAAATTAGTTTTTTTCGAATAAAAAGGTTGCACCTTTTTGATAAAAATGTTAATTTTAAAGAAAATCGCGATTATATATTTACATATTTTTCGTTTCAGCTTAGGTAATATTGAGCGAAGAAAGAGAAGAAAGTGCTCATTGGACTGGTACAATTATCATCGAAGTTTCAATGAATTTAAGAAAGAGATCAGGAGGGCGAAAAGGGAATCTTGGGAAAGCTTCTGCGGGGACTTGGAAAGCACCACGGAAGCCTCTCGGCTAAGAAAGGTATTGGCTATGGACACGAGCACACTAGGCTTCCTGATGAGACCAGACAGTCTCTTCACCGAAAGTAGTACGGAAACTTTGGAACTGCTCATGAGAACGCACGTTCCGGGCTGCAGGGATAATAATGAAGACTCCGAACTAGAGGTCCTCGTGGCAACAGAGTTTCAGCCTAGTACCCTGGTAGATTCTATAGTTGACACTGAAAGGATAAAGTGGGCGGTGAGGTCTTTCGAACCCTACAAATCAGCAGGGCCAGATGGCATTTTTCCCGCTTTATTGCAGCATGCAATCCCTGCCATTCTACCGTGGCTGAGTTTTATCTTCAAGGGTAGTCTAGTAATAGGCTACATACCAAGAGGATGGAGAGAGGTGACAGTGGTATTTATCCCCAAAGCGGGAAAAATAAATCATAGCACCGCAAAGTATTACCGACCCATAAGTCTGTCATCGTTTTTATTGAAAACTCTAGAAAGACTTGTGGATGCATATGTCAGGAGAAATCTCTCATCGATCAACTTTTGTATGGCACAACACGCCTACCAAAAAAGTAGGTCGGTGGAAACGGCACTACAGGATGTGGTCGGTACTATTGAGAATACACTTGACAGAAAGGAATTTGTACTGGCAGCCTTTTTGGATAAAGAGGGTGCCTTCAACAATGTAAGAATATCATCTATTTTAACTGCCCTTCAGAACTTAACGGTAGATCATCGGATAACAAACTGGATTGGTAACATGCTTAGCGGCAGGGCCATTAATTCCAGCTTGGGTTTGGGGATGATAAGGAAGGTTGGAACGAGAGGCACTCCACAGGGTGGTGTAATATCTCCACTTCTATGGAACCTCGTCGTAAATGAAATCCTTTTCCAACTCTCCAGAAAAGGCATCAAAGTAGTTGCATATGCGGACAATGTTGTGCTCCTCATCAGAAAATTTCTCCCCACACTGAGTGATTTGATGGAATCGGCCTTCAACGAACTACTTAGATGGGCAAATGCGAACGGTCTGGGAGTAAACCCATCAAAGACTGCATTGGTACTTTTCATCAGGAAATATAAAATTGTAGCATTTAGGCTTCCCAGGCTGGACGGTATTTCTCTGGTCCTTTCCAAAGAGGCAAAATACCTTGGAGTTATTTTGGATTCAAAGCTCTCATGGAAACGCAATGTTGAGAGCAGGATTCATAAGACTTTATATGCCTTCTATGCATGTAAGAAGACTTTTGGTAAGAGATGGGGACTCAAGCCTTACATCGTACACTGGATGTATACAACGGTAATTAGATCAATTCTTACCTACGGAGCACTTGTCTGGTGGAGTGTTGTCAATACAAGGACCTATCTCTCCATTCTGGGCAGGGTACAGAGACTGACTTGTCTTGCAATTACTGGAGCGATGAACTCAACTCCGCAAGGTTGCTTGGAGGCTATGCTTGACTTAGCTCCACTTGATGTCTACATCAAATATGTCTGCTTTAAGGCTCAGGGACTCAGGCGAACTTAGGCACGATCGTATTGGACATGGCAAAATCCTACAAGTGGTAGGTGGGAGCAATCTCAGTCTTCACTGACGGGTCAAAAACGGATACCGGAACCGGGTCAGGAGTTTTCTCTGAAGACCTGAGACTTTCAATATCTCTAAGATTACCGGATACTTGTACAGTATTTCAGGCTGAGATATATGCTATAACTGTAGCTGCTAGACGAATCAGATATTCCTCTTGTTGAACTGTCGAATCTGATAGAAGATTGGGCACTTAAGGAAAGGTGGTCCACCATAACCACTTGCAGGCCCTCAATTGCTAGACATATAACTAAGACCCTTCTAACTCTTAGTAGAAGGATTATCTCACTTCTAATAGGCATCATTAAGGGACACTGTATAATAGGACGTAGGTCCGAATACATAGGCTTTTCCCAAACTGATTTCTGTAGAAGTTGTTTAGATGAGGAGGAGATAGAGTCTATAGAACATCTTTTATGCGATTGTCCCGCACTGCAGGAGCGCAGACTCAATCATTTGGGCAGGCACTCCTTTTAGAGTCTTGACGATCTGAGAGATGTATCATTAGGCAGTATTTTAGGTTTTTTCCAGAGTAAACGGTGGTTTAGTGGAAATCTTGTACTCGAGGCATCTACGCGAGAAAATCAGTAATGGTGGGTTTTTCATCTCTCCGGGAAATCACAATAGGCCACATTAGGCCTCCGAGTAAACTCGCTAAGTTTGACGAGCTGCCCACGCAACCTAACCTAACCTAGGGTTAGGTTAGGTTTGGGATAACTTTTCGTTATGAAAATTTGTCCCAATATTTGTGGCAATCTTTCATTTCAACTTTGGGGTAATAATGCTCTTTTTCTAGGGTTATATTTCCAAAAACTTTGAGGAAATGTTTCATTATGAAAAATTGTCCCATAGCGTTTAGTGTTTTGGGAACAAATTTCCTGGGGTAACAGTTCGCAGCGTCAGTATAAACCAGTTTGATATACATATAATTATATTTTGTGCTCACCAAGGCAGAATTGGTTCATATATGTATTGAACATTTTTCCTATAAAAATATTAAATAATTCATAAAAGTTCATGAATCTAAGCACACCACAGTGCATTGCTAAAAATCAACAATAATACAGAGTAATAAAAAATTTATTTGCATTTTGTAGCACGTTTTGTTTGTTAAATTTATCTTATTTTTTATATTTTTCAAATACACAATATTTGCTTTTTATTTTATTTTTTTTACATGCATTTATTGCTTAAACAAAAGATAAGATCCGGTTTTATAGATGCATGTGACCTACTTCCGGTGCTTATTTACTTTTTTTTTAATAAAATAGAAAAAATAAATATTAAAAAAACATGCAATAAACACAAATACTTGCAAAAAGTTAGAATGAATTTATAAGCACATATTTGATATTATGTTTAGACTAAGTTATAAAAAAAAAGCAACAATAAAAACTATATTCTTATGCTGCATGCAACATGAGGCATATAAAAAATTGTATGTCTCATATTTATGTTAGTGCTACCTTTATTCTCCATTAACAAATTGACTCGTGTTCTTATTATTTTTTTTGGGAGGAGTACTTTATTACAATCATAACATACGGGTACCAACATTCCTACATCCATCCAAACCAAAGTTAGATGCTATTAACTATGTTTGTGAGTGAGTGAGTGTTGCTTTATGGATGTAAATGACTGGAGTTTCTTTGTTATTTTAGACAACAACCACGCATTCCACAACTTTTCTTACTTATATTTTTATTAAATTTTGTTATTTTATTTTTTTTTTTTCTATTATTTTCTATCTACATTTAATTTGTTGTTGGTAAGATATTTTTTCTATGAGTGTGTGCGGGTAACAAATAGACCTAAACTAATTCAACACCTACGCTTTGAACTTTATGTATCATTTCATTTAAGTGAGTGTGTGGTGTGTGTGATTGTAATATATTTTTTCTATTTCTGCTGGATCCTAATTTTAGAAGTTTATTTAAATATTAAATGTATTTGTCTCATAAGAATTGGCATGTTTATAGTTTTATGCAAAATTGTTTACAGAAAAACCAACAAAAAAATTAAATAAGTAAACAAAATCCGAATGTTTTGGTATTAAAATATTTATGAGTCGTTTGACCTAATTTTATATTAATTGTGTTGTTGTTGCTTTAAGAATACAAATATATTTAATAATGTTTAATAATAAAAAATATGAATATTTTGCATTTTAATGTATAAATTAATGCGCAGTAGAAACGAAAGATTTAAGAAACAAACTATAAATAGTTAACATACAAACGAAGTTTTAAGAAACAAATACATTATTTATAATATTAATTGATTTATACACTAAATACCTTAAGATTATTGATTAATATTAATATATGTATATTACATATTAAAACAAAATGTTTTATAATTTGAACCTTCTTTGTTGTTGTAGATAGGAAAGTGCTGCTGGTTCTTACTTTATCATAAGATAGATATAGATAGTATCTCTGATCTAATTAATAATAATGAACTCTTCCTTTTTGACTTAGAATTTAATAATAGAAAAAAGAATTGGTCAATAGGGTCTGTAACAATGTTAATGGAAATCATTGATCGCAATAATTTTATTCTCAATTTCCCAAAAAACAAAAAAACTTTTGAAATCCAAATCCGTCATTAAATTGTTAACAACATAGGGGCCCAGAGAATCAAGATATCAATGCTTTGGACTAACTTTTAACAACTCATAGAGATTAGTTTGAAGGAAATATATATATGTTAAATACTCATTTTTAAATTTACATCGCACTAGCATTTTTTATACCTTACACCACCATAGGTGGTTGGGGTATTATGCGTTTGCGCTGATGTTTGTAACGCATAGAAAGAGTTATCCAACACCCACCTTAAAGTATACCAATCGACTCAGAATCACTTTTTAAATTGATCTAATGATAAATGTGCGGCCTGTACTTTGTGCATAAGTTTTACAAGGACAGACGACCAGCTGACCAGACGGATGGACGGACGGACATGGTTAAAACGACTCAGAAAGTCATTCTGAGTCGTTCTGGAGGTCTGACGATTTTTTTTCTGCGTTACAACCCATAAAAAAACGATGAAGTTCTTCCAAAAACAGAACATTTTCACAACTTCAAAAGTGGAACAAAGTGCATATTTTAAACTTTTTTGGAAGCTCTTAATAATTACTTAAAAAAAAAGCAAAAATAAATGAATTTTTAGCGGGAGAAAATGGTAATAATTTCTGACAAAATCTAAATTTCAAAAATTTTACAGCATTATTATTATTATTTAATAGAACAAAAATAGTTTTTTATTAAAACATTTTACAAACATAGTTTTAAGAGAAGTGCTTCAAAAGCAATGCACCAGAAGTATAAAAGAATAACATCATACTAATGACAACCATTTTAACCATAAAACAACCATAAAAAAAAATTCTGCAGCTCTTTTTCACTACTACCAAAGACAACACAGTTCAGTTCTTTTTTTGCTAGTGTCATATGGGTATAAAATGAAAAGAAAAAAAAACGATAATAATGCTGAATTTAAAAAATCGCCAAAATTAAAACACTCGCAAAAAAAGCTAAAATTAAAAAAAAGAACACGAAAAAATCAAAATATAAAAGACGAATAAAATGCTGAAACGGAAAAAATACCAAAATCAACAAATACAAAACTAAAAAACAAAAAACGCTAAAATGAAAAAATCGTCAAATAAAATATAGGGGTCGCTAAAGTAAAAATATGCGAAAATTAAAAAATCTTTAAAATAAAAAATTTAAAGTATGCAAACCGGAAAAAATCGCTTAAACGCAAAAAACATCAAAGTGAAAAAAATCGCCAAAAGGAGGAAAAAGCCAAAATGAAAATACGTCAAAGGATAATAGTTGCGAAAATGCCAAAATAAACAATTTCTCTGAAACAAAAGAAGAAAAACATTATAGTGAAAGAAAAAAATGAGAGAAGAAGATATAGTCGATCAAGACCGATTGGTATAATATAATCGGTCTTGATCGACTATATCTTCTTCTCTCATTTTCTCACCATTGCGTATGAGCATAAAAATTCGGGAAGTGGATTTACCAAGTGGTAGAACAACACTTTTACTAAATCTAAAAAAAAGCATGCAAGTACAGAATAATGCGTTAATAATAACATCTTGATGATTTTATGCATTATAGGGCGATTTCCGGAAGTGGGTTTATATGGGAGCTATGGTAAATTATGGACTGATTCTCATAAATTTTGGCAATGTTGTTTCTGCTTATATCAAACTTATTTGTGTCGAATATTAACTTGATACTATCTTTCTTATGGGATTTATGCACGTTAAAGTGATTTTCGGAAGGGGGATTTATATGAGAGCTATGGTCAATCGTGGACCACTTTTCATAAAATTTGGTACAAAGATTGGTACCTGCACAAAACTTCTTTGGACCGAATTTCATTAAAATATTCTTAATATTAAGACATTTTTAAGTGTGGAAACTCTATTCCGGGGGGACAATTGTATGGGGGGTAGGTGAAATAATGGACCGATTATATCCAATTTCAATAGGCTTCGTCCTTGTATCATAAAAGTTCCACCTGCCAAATTTCATTCAATTATCTTCAAAATTGCGACCTGTACTTTGTGCACAAGGTTTACATGGACAGCCAGCCAGCCGTCCAGCCAGCCAATTCAGCCAGCCGTCCAGCCAGACGGACGGACATCGTTAGATCGATTTAAAAAGTGATTCTGAGTCCATTGGTATACTTTAAGGTGGGTGTTGGATAACTCATTCTATGCGTTACAAACATCAGCACAAACACATAATACCCCAACCACCTATGGTGGTGTAGGGTATAATAACAAGCGCGAATGTTATATTCGGCCCGGCCGAATCAATATACCCGCCATCCACTTTTTCAAATTTTTCGTTATGTGGGAGATGAGCGGTAAAGTGGGTGGACCACGCCCATTTTTTGTTTCCGAGTTTATATCGACCCTCAAACTATTTATACAAAAATTCGATGTCATACATGCTTTTGTTTAAGAGATATCAGCAGAAAAGTATGAAACGGACACCCTGTGTCTCTAGTTTTTAGCCCATAACTTTTTTGTTTATTTGCCCACTTTCAATACCAAACAAACCTTATATAAGACAAATATTTGGGCCAAATTTCGTTCCCCTACGTTGTCCCGTTCGAGCCCTATCAGACGGACGGACATAGCTAGATCGACTCAGAATCGAACCAGGACCCAGAAAATATATACTTTATAGGGTCTTAAATGATTCCTACGACATGTTACACACGGAATGACAAAATCAATAAGCTTTTTAATGGTGGGTATAAAAAAAAAAGGCAAAAAAGAAGTCAGCAAAATTTTAATAATCACCAAAACAATAAAATTTCTAAAAGATAAAAATGGCCAAAACAATAAAATCAAAACATCGAAAAAAACGCCACCAAAATTTAAAAAAATCTACAAAACTTCAAAAGGATATAAATCGCGAAAACGAAAAAACGCATAAATTGAAAAAATATCCCCAAAATTAAAAAACAAAATTGTCGAATTGGATAAAAACGCTAAAAATGCTAACACTTAAAAATCGATAGAATATAAAAGTCGCCAAAATGATCTATATTACTCTTCTATATAATTTGTAACATAAATTATTATAAAATAAATAAAAATAATATAACAATATTTAAATGATATTCTGTTTGGCTTTCAACGAAATCGAAATGGATAAGATATCGCAAATGCTGATGAAGTGTGTAGTGCAAAAAATACATATTACATTCTTATTTTGTCTAATTATAGTCTACAAACTCTGATTTGATACCACCAAACAGATACAACATAGCAATTTATGATTGCAAACTTGTTTACATTGATTAGTTAAAATTGTTTCGGGTAAAATTTTCTGGAAAATATTGTATACCAAAAATAAGTTTTATTTACACACAACCTTTTATTTTAATACTATTTATAAGGATAGCTCAAAACCCTAGATAAAATCTAATAATCTTTAATACAGCTAAATTTAATAATTTACTATTTATTTTATCTACTTAATAAATTATATCATGTAAAAACTCTATTACAGCCATGCCCTTATAAATCAAGACTTTTCGTTTACTTTCCTTTCAAATTTTATTTTCGTATAATTTATTCCATAAGCAATTTAACACAAACTTTTATATTATTTATAATTAATGAATATTTAAAATAAAAATTTATTCATATGCATTAAACGAAATTCCACAAATGCATTATAAAAATGCAGTTAACCAAAAAAATTCTTAATTTTTTTTTTATTTTACAAAAATTACAACAAATTTACATTTATATTAATATGGTTTACTCACTTATACACTATCTGTTCATCTGCATATTAATAAACAAAAATCTTCAAAATTGAATTAATATTTTTCATATGGGTATAAATACACACATTTTTAAATCATTATTAAAAATTCAAAGAATTAAAAATGAGACAATGCAAAGTCATAAAATTATAGTCAATAAAAATGGGAAGGGCACCTCTAAAAATATTCATATTAATTTAAAATTCGTTATTAGTGATGTATGTTAAAGTGCGTACAGGCTGTAAATAATAAATTTGAGACATTCTTTAAAAATATATAGAGAGTTTGTTTGAACACAAATAAAAATGTTTATATTGACAGTATGTGGTTAATATGATTGTATTTGAGTCGCATTGACAGGTTATTGTTTAAATTTTTTCTTTTTTTATGTATAATGCCGGTAAAAAAGAAAGAATTTTGTCAATATTTTAATCTGATAGTGTAATATGTGACAATATTACATTTCATTTGATTTTAAGATATGAATGCTACATAAACATTTTACATACATAAATCAAGCGACATGTTTAATGCACGTGTTGTCTCACGAAAAATGTTACAAATATGCCCCTCGAGAAATTAGGATTAGTATATTCTTATATGTTTCAAAATGTCAAACCAGAATATTTTTATTTGCTTGAGCTGAACCATTTTTAAAGAACATCAAAAATTACGAATATCTTTGAATAGCATTATCAAAATTTTCGTTATAAAAAAAAAATAAACCTACAAATATATTTAATAGAGACATCCCGGCAAAAAAGAACATCCAAAGAAGAAAATAGAGTAATTCCATAACAAAACGGTTAAAAAACCGACGGATTTAATATCTCCGATTTCAATGAAATTCGCTACAGTTATTACCTAATGCAAGTGTTGCTCAAATTACAAACTTTCAGACTGAAGACCTTTTCTAGCCAAAAATATGACATTTAAAATGAAAAAAGTATCAAATTTTTTCCAAAAGTGTATATACTTAAACTATATTTCATTTAATAGAAAAAGATATTCACTTTAAAATTTAATTATAATATATCGAAAAACGATATTTTAAAATTCTTAAAAAATTATATAATCGAGTCAAAGTTCAAGTTGGAGACTCTTTTGTTTTAGGAGTTATGAAGCGAGATATGGTAAAAAGCATTTTTTTTGTATATCGCCCATTCCACGTGAGATTTATAAAAAATTACAATTTTTTACGGATGATCATTCGATTTTGTTCATATTTGGTACGGATATAACCTATAATTTAATTTTGAAATATTCGTGAATTTATTAAAAAAAACGGAAACGTATCTACTTTAAACATCAGTATCTCTACAAGTTGTTAACGGATTTTAGGGATTTTAATTGCGAATGTAAGATACATATGTCCTTTATAATTGTAGTGATTTAAAAATAGTATTATAATTTAAAAATGCACTCATAGTACAAATGTTATTTTTGAATGCATTTATTAAAAATTTCTACCCCTTCTATAAATAAAAAAAAAAATATTTTTGGGCGCTCTATCGTGGAATGAACGATGTACAAATTTAAATTATTTACACAAATTAATTTAAAGTATTTATACTATACTCCACCATAAATGTGTAGACTTCATAAAAATGTCTTCCCGGAAAAGGGACTTAACATGAATGGTATATGAATGATAAAAATACATACATGTAATTCATGAATATATTCTTAATTATATATAAAAATAAAAAATATAAAAATACGTATATGGGAAATTCTTCAAACTCGTTTATTTTTGGTGTTCAAAAAAATGTCGAAAATTTTTTAATGGCACATCAACGATACTTAGTACTAATATTCCTTGGCTCTACTGCAACACAAATCTGTTCGCGTGAATGACTTTTACCGAATGGCATCAATGATACAAATTTATAAAAAAATTACCAAAATTCTATTTATAGTCCTAAGTCACAAATTATTGCATTTATGTATTCTATAATGGTATATATTAAATACACTAAGGGAAAAAATTCGATTCAAAATCAACAACGGTTGTGCTCACATTGGTAATTTATGGTAACAGCTTTTTAATACCTTACGTTAACAAATTTAATAGAAAACATATGTAATTTAACAATTTGATACCGAAATGGTTTCAACTTGGTGCCAATTAGGTATCGATTTTTAATAAGAATTGAACACGCAGTGTTTAATTTAAACACATACGGTGTAGATTCACTATTGACACAGAATGGTATTGTTTTCAACACGTATGTGATTGATATTTCTCTGGGTGTACAAATTAAAAATATCGCAATAAGTTAAATATGCGTGGATATAGCGATTTAATAATTATTAAACCTTCTTATGAAATTTGCAAATTTCAGTTTTTAGTAGGGTGATCGACGCGGTTTTCCAACCGGTTTTAAAACCGGTTTTTTCTGTCCATGTGCTGTCGGCTTTTTCAAAATGTTCATTTTTCGAATGTCGAATAGACCGGTTTTTTTAAACACAAAAAACCGGTTTTAAAATTAGCATTTTATTTCAGAAAACATGTATTAAATAGTGATATTTGAATCGAAATTTAGGAATAATTTTTTAAATATTCATAAAGACTGATTTCTTATGTTTTAAAAATATAGTTTATGTCTAAATTGGAATTTATTCTGTAATATTAAACAAATAAATAAGTAACAATTATCTTGCATGAATTTTTTAATCTATTGTAATATCTGTAATATTTTTACACCCAATTTAATATTTTATAATCCAATATTTCCTTTATTTTTTAAAGGTGTTGTGTTAAAAAAGTTTCACCTGCAGAATAATTTCAGTTGAAACAGGCTTCCATATTAAGCCATGGTTTCTGTGTATGCTAACTAAAATTTAGTCTAATTTTTGATGATTTTTTTCTACAATTTTGAAACATAATTATCTTTTAGTCATCTAGATATATAATTTGCTTAGCATTTTTTCTCTTTCCAAAGCTTTCTAAAGCTCCCAAACGACGTAGAAAATTAAAATTTGGCTTAATTATAAAACAAATCCTAACGGAGCCATATTTTGAAATTTTTATCAGGAAGCGGATATAAGAGGATTTATGTGTCTTTTTCTAAAAATGTTTTCTCTTTCTAGAGCTTTCTAAAGCTCCCAGAAGACGTAGAAAATTAAAATTCGGCTTACTTATAACCCTATTCGTCCTACAAATCCTAACGAAGCCAGATTTTGAAATCTCTATCAGGGAGCGAAAACACGTGGATCTATATATATGGATTTATATATATCATTCCTAAGCGTTGTTTCCTCTCCAGAGCTTTCTGAAGCTCCCAGACGATATAAGAAACTAAAAATCGGCTTACTTATAAAACTATTCATTCTACAAATTCTAATGTAGCCAGATGTTTCTATCAGGGACCGAAAAATCTGTTTTTGGTATTAAGAACTTTTGAGTTGCTATACTTATTATTTGCTCTCCAAATCCTTTCAAAAACTGATTCTGAATTTTGGTCAGGGAGCGCATTACGACGATTTTTTTATTTTGAAAGTTTTTATGAATTTAAAACTTTAATTAATATTATCCCAATAAATTCTAACGGCTTCAAATAATTGACTTCGATTAGTGAGAGGAAGGTGTCCATATGTTGTTCATATTTTTTTTTTTTTCTTTTAATTTTCAGATTTGTTTGTGCATATAATATTATTTTTTCCTGGCATTGTCAGGCTTATACGCTTGTATTTAATAAATTTTAACTTGAATATTATAAGAATTATAGATTTTTTTAAAGAAATGTAGCTTTTTGATATAAATATTAACTTCTGCAAAAAACCGTTTTTTTCTGAATTTCAAAAAGTGCAACCGGTTTTTTTTAAATACCAACTATTCGAGCTATTCGAAAACCGGTTTCTCAAAAAGTCGAATAATCGATCACCCTAGTTTTTAGTGATGTAGTCTTATTCATATTCATCCATTTGCTGCAAAATTCATCTTTTTTTTTAATAAGTCATAAGACAATGTCATTTATATACATTTTTTAATTGCACTTAACTAAATCTCTAAAGTCGCATTAAATGCAAAATCGTACTTTTTTTCGAACTCCATATTGATTTTTATATAGGGTATTAAAGCAGCTACAGATTGACATATATCATCGCCAATTTTGATTAGCACCTTGTTTTTCTCTCCAAGTTTGGGTACCTCCTACAGCATTTCTGTTTAGGGCACATTAACAAGATATACATATGTCAAATGATGCAAGATCAAGAGCTATTTGGCTCTATTTTTAATTTTTTGAAAAAACTGCAAAATTTTAAAATTTGGTTTCACGATTTTTGCACAACACAATTTGACACTGGTTAATGGCACTCTAATTAAATCCATGCTGGTCTTTTTCTACAAGTGTTTATAGCTACATTAAAAGAATTGAACACTTATGCTAAAATCTGCGATTACAGCAATCAAAAGAAAGAAAAACAAGCGCGAATGTTATATTCGGCTCGGCCGAATTTACATACCCACCATCAACTTTTTCAAATTTTATGTTATATGGGAGGGGGTGGTAAAGTGGGCAGTAAAGTGGGTGGACCACGCCCATTTTTTGTTTTGTTTGAACACAATTAGACCTTATATTTTTGGTTTCCGAGTTTATATCGATCCCCGAAATATACATACAAAATTTCGTTATCGTACATGCTTTTGTTGAAGAAATATCAGCAGAAAAGTATAAAACGGACGCCCTGTGTTTCTAGTTTTTAGCCCATAACTTTTTTGTTTATTAACCCATTGTCCATTTTCAATCCCAAACAAACCTTATATAAGACAAATATTTGTGCCAAATTTCGTCCCCCTACGTTGTCCCGTTCGAGTCGTATCCTGCTTTCAACAGACGGACGGACAAAGCTAAGTCGACTCAGAATCTAACCAGGACTCAGAAAATATATACTTTGTGGGGTTTTAAATGATTCCTTCGACACGTTACACACGGAGTGACAAAATCAATATACCCCCATCTTTTTGATGGTGGGTATAAAAACTTGTTAGTTTCAAACACTTTTTTTAGACTTTTTGACTTTGAGTGCTTGCCGGCAGTGCATGGAACCCTTTCAGATCTTGAATTTTTGTTCTGTTACACTATCAAGTGTTGTTAACATAATTGCATTAAAAGTTATTTAAAAAGATCTGAAGTTAGAAAAATATTTGAGATTTAAGATCGGTTTCATAACGGCAAACGTAAAATGGGAATTGCCCAATATATGTTTTTTTTCTGTGTTTTTGATTCTATCGAATTATGATTCAAAGTACTTTCACATTTTATGTATCGAAACTACAATTTCTAACTTTTGTTATTTTAATAAACATACAATACTATCCCGAAAACCATAAGGAATCCAATTTTCAATTCAAGATTCAATTAAGATATTTAAAAGAAACTTTAATTTTCGTAATTTAACCAAAAGTTAATCAATTTTAATTTCCTTATAAAAAATTGCAAATTTAAACATAATACTAATCTTAGATATGTCGAGAAACTTAATTGTATTAAATTAAAAAAAAAAAAAAAAACACATTAAATATTGTTTAAGAAAATTAAAATTAATTTATAAAATAAGAAACAATAATAAATCAAAAATTAAATAATTAAATATTTATGTTCAACAAATTACAAATAATAAACACATACAAGAAAAGTAATTAAAAATGATCAAATCATAAACGTACGTGTTTTCAACAAAATAAATAATTATAAATTATATAGTAAATATTTATTAAAAAATAAAAAATACAAACAAATACAAAGTAACAAAATGCTACTGATTAAAGTTTATTCTTCAAAATAATGACTCTAAATATGCGTACATATTCTTCGGTTCAGTCATGCATTATTCGTATGAAACTTTTCAGTCAAACTTTGTTGTGATGTTTTTTGTTATCAGCTCATGTGTGTTAAAATATCAATGTTGTCTTTTAAATAAAAAGTCTTTCTAAATATGTACATATGTTTTTCTTTTCCATTATTATGTCTGTTGTATACTATTTTATTACATTTTCATTTTAAATAGAAAAGACAAAATCAACATAAGTAGAAGTACAAGTATGTGTGTATGTTTGTGAATATAAAACATAAATAATTGTTAAACTATAACTTTATAGATTTCTTTGCATTGTCAGATTTATTTCTATTTATATATATTTTTTCTTTCTTCATTTATTACTTTATTTGCCGCTAGTAATTATAATTATTTACTAAATATTTTTTTTATTTTTCTAAATGATACAGCTAAAGTCATTGACAGACCTCACCTTTTCATTATGACTTTTTCTTGTTGATTTGTTATAACTTCTTGTCTAAGTAAAATAAAATAGAAAATAAATATTAAACAGAATCCACTTAATTGCAACGAATTGTGGCAAATTAAAAAAACAACAAACAATCAAACAAAGAATAATTGAAGCGTAGTAAATAATTAAAAATAATGTATTATTTTGTTTAAAAATAACAACAACAATAATACAAATAATAAACAATTATAATTATTAACGTTATTATGTTTTTTGAATACATACATGTGTGTGTGTATTTTTTATGCGTTATAAATTTTATGTTCGTTTCTTAAGTCTTTCGTTTTAAATACTTAAATGATTTATTTCTAAATATTTTTACTATACAGTGATGTTATTTATATTACAATTATAAATAACTCAAGATATGTGGAAAATAAAAAAAAATTAAAATTTTTAAGTAAAAATATTTTCCAATTTTTTTTTTTTTTTTTTTCTTCTGACAATAACATCGATTTCTGGTTTTATTAACGACTATTAATCGTTAATCATTTTTATAAATGCGCGCAAAAGTTGTGGAGATTTGAATTTAAAACTTTAAATATAGAGCTTTATTAAAATCGAAATAACGTGATTTTATAAACCATCTAAAATACTATCAGCACATGTCAAAATCTTCAATATTTATGGAAATACACTGAAAAGAAATATTTATGATTTTATTTTTTGCACAATTTCGTAAATAGCAAAAAAAAAATAATAATAATAATATTGGTTTAAAATTCTGCATATCTTGAGATCATTTGTTGAAAAAATTAAGTGAATATCGGTTTTAGTTTGGAAAATAAAGTCGTTTAAACATTACTACTCTTGATAGTATTCTTAACAAAAAGCGCGATTTTTATTTTTTTAAAAGTGAATTTTTAACTTGTCTCTTATTTGATGATAAATTTTACATCGAAAATTATTTTTATTATTTCAAAAAATGAAAATAGTGCGAAATATGTAGGATTGATTTTTGAGGTTAAGAATATGTTTTTTGGTCCATACAATTATAAGTCCTTAAATATTTTGACGCCATCTAAATTTTATTATTAATAAAATGCCTTCTTTTGACATACAGTGCCGGTCAACAGAATAGGTTCAAGGTTATCCTGACATTAAAAGGCGGTTTTTTATTATAATTAAGATAATTATATTTTTTTGCAAGAAATAATTAATAAAGAACTAAGTACGATTTTTAACAGAGTTGGGGGTAGTGCACTAAATTGTGAGTGCATTCAGCTTTTCACTAAATCGCACTATAGTGAAAAAAATTTGAATTTTAACTATTTGCCACCACTATAGTTATAGTGAAACATTTCTTCACTACCACTAAAAAATTTTAGTGGTATTGCAATTTTTTCACTATAACTAAATTTAGTGGTAGTGAAAAAATTTGCACTATACTCAATAGTGCAAAATCTGAACAGTCACTACACATAAGCTGCAAATAAATTTTATTCACTAAACATAAATATGAATTTTTTTGTTTCACTAAACTTAAACATGAAATTTTTTCAATCAATCACAACTTTCTGAACTAATTTTAGAGAGCTATGATGGTAATTATCAAATTTATAATCGTTTTAGAACAACACTACATAATTTAAAATTTCTTTCAGTGTGTTTGGAAATCTTATAAGCATATTTGTGTATATTGAGGCGTTCATATACTCGTATAAAAGAGTAATGTTACTGACTAATTCATTATTCCACAGACCGAACGCCTAGAGAGTTAGAGAGATAAAATGTTGGTCTTCCGAAAGATATATCCATTATGAAGAGATTTTTGGAAATTTGAATATTTAAGAGACTATCAGCCGTATTCAAAAAAATTTGTTAATTTATGTTTAATACACATACTAGCTAATACTCAATTTGGCTCTTAATGTATTCATTAAGAAAATCGTATTCAAAAAACTATTTACTGTCTATATTAACTAATAAACTCTTTTTTTATTTATGTAGGCAACCCTTCTTAGTTTCTCTCGCATTCTTATTGTTAGTGTTGTTAGCAGTAAGAATAAATTATTCGTTAACTGTTTTATTCTATTATTATTTTTGATGTTCTAGTATGTTTTTGATGACAAATAGGTTTTTTTATTTTGAAAAACCTTTATTTTGCTTATGTAAATGTACTAATCTATAAAAGAAATAATTTTATTTAATTTTTGTTGGATGTAATTATATGTATCCGAATAACGAATATTCTGTGATAAAATCAGCATCATTATTTCATATTTTGTTTTGTTTACATCTTTTTAGTTGAAATTTTGATATAATTTAACTACTTTAATAGTTTTTTCTGTTAAAATGCATAAATTTTAACCCGGAGTTGATATTGATAGATTGATTACATCTTAACCTATGACGTGTATATATTAAAGTATTATTTGGAATTACGTGGTAACAAAAAGCAATGAAAATGTTGAACATATGCGATTGTGGCGAACATTGGGTTGACATGCCGGCTGCCGGAATGATGGTATTTTAATCCAAAAGCACCCAGAATATACTTTTTCTTGTTTATGTTTATGATTTTAATACAAAATAGTTTAAAATATGTAATAGTTAGAAAATATTATTCTTTCCCGGAATTCATTTAATACGCTTTTAAATAGCTATTCTGACACATTTTTTATTTTATAACAAATTTTAACATTCAAACATCAAAAATATGGCGTTTTTATCAAAAATTTACGAATGAATCAAAAAATTTATTATTTTTTTTATTGAAAAATGCAACGGAAATAATTTTAAAACAGCCTTAAAGTAGGGTCGAACCAATATTAAAATATTTAAAGTAAACAATGGTTTACCAAAGGTATAATAAGCAAATCATCGTTTTTGAATACAACTTTAAGGAATTTTGCTTAAAAATGATTAGTAAAGCTGTGTTAAGTTTTTTTGAATACGGCTGTATATTTGTATACAATATATGTTTTAAAATACATTTTAAGTTTATAATTGGTTTGTGTCTTTATTTTGTATTTAGTGAAGAAAGTTTAAAGAAACATTAGATCATCTTTCAATTTAGTGGAGTATTTAGTGAAGAAAAAAATGTTGCACTAGGCTTGAGCGGAAAAAATTTTAACTTTCACTAATTAATTTTAGTGGAAAAAAATATTTTTTCATTACCACTATGCTGAGTGAGGCTGATATTTTTCAACTCACCACTAAAAAGTAAAGATTGCAGTTAAAAATTTTGCACTATCACTAAGTGTTAGTGGAAACTGCAAATTTAGTGCACTACCCCCAACTCTGAAAATCCGTTAAAAAAATTTTAACGGATTTTCTTGCAAAAAAATTTATTTTTTAAGGTATTTGTTTTTTTTTTTTTTTTTTTGCGTCAAATATTTCTTGAATTCGCCCA
Organism: Protophormia terraenovae; assembly: GCA_951394005.1. Lineage (NCBI taxonomy): Eukaryota > Metazoa > Arthropoda > Insecta > Diptera > Calliphoridae > Protophormia > Protophormia terraenovae. The sequence continues at coordinate 60,745,396 of OX596073.1, forward strand.
TAATTGTGCGTTTTCCTAAACTTTTCAACAGTTTTCTATAAAAATATTTAAAAATTGGTCGCGTAAAACAATTTTCAGAAAAGGAACAAAGCAAAATTATAGAGTATGGACAATTTGGACTTAACCTATGAAATATGGTGAAGAAAAATTGAGCGAAGTCAATATATTGTGAATAACTTTTTAAGAAATCAGCCTCGCAATGCGAAAAAATATAAAGCAAAAACAAAAGCTGACAGAAGATATATCATTCGAGATGCCTTCAATTCTACTGATAATGCCACCTCTAAACACCATTCGTGAAGTGAAACTACTCTCGTTTACTCGTGAACTCATGTTCTAAAAAAGGAATGAAACATATTTTTATATAGGATGAAAAAAAATTAATCTGGACGGCTCCAATGGCTTTAGATATTATTAATTTCATTATTTGAGAGAAGAAAATACTAATTATGTATCCCATAAAACTCCGAAGGAAGTGTGATGGCGTAGATAGCAACTTCGTATTATGAGACATGTAAATTTGAAATATGGCGAAGAAAAATTGAGCGAAGTCATTATATTGTGAATAACTTTTTAAGAAATCAGTCTCACTATGCGAAAAATATAAAGCAAAAACAAAAGCTGACAGAAGATATATCATTCGAGATGCCTTCAATTCTACTGATAATGCCACCTCTAAACACCATTCGTGAAATGAAACTACTCTCGTTTACCCGCAAACTCATGTTCTAAAAAAGGAATGAAACATATTTTTATATAGGATGAAAAAAATCAATCTGGACGGATCCAATTATTAATTTCATTAATTATTAATTTCATTATTTGAGAGAAGAAAATACTAATTATGTATCCCATAAAACTCCGAAGGAAGTGTGATGGCGTAGGTTGCAACTTCGTATTATGAGACATGTAAATTTAGATTTTCTTCGCATAGAATTACGGAAAAAAACATACAATAGCTTTCTGAAAAAAATATTTTTACATTTAACACACTATTTTAATTCATTCCATGCACATTCCCGATCTTCAATTTCCCTATCCACACCACAGGTGCGGTAAAACAATGAATTCGAAGTAAAAATAACACAACTTCGGAGGTGTCAGCATACTCTCTCGACCTTAATATGATAGCAAATGTATGGATATTGCTGTCACGTAATGTTTATGAGTCGGACAGACAATACGAAGACAAAATATTATTATCTGAAAAGTTGGAGAAAACCTTCTTTGTTACAAGTTGAATATCTTTATAAGTCCCTTCAAAGTATAATTTTTTAGGTAAAATTGAATAAAAAAGGCTAATTTCATTATTAATAATTTCCTAATAATATAATAAAACAAAAAAGTACCAAATTAATCCAAACATCTTGTTGTTTTATGGAATAAATAAAGTTGAGCCTATTCTGCTGACACAAAAAAATGTACCTTAAAAATTCGCTTATTGGGAAGAAATCATAAAAATCGTACTTTGTTCTTACTTAAATTTATGTTGCTTGTAAATATCTTAGAATTGAGTACTTTAAAACTAATTTTGAAAGTAATATATTAATTTCATTAATATTTTAAAAATAACAAGAGTTTTAATGTAACGAAAATCTTGAACCTATTCTGTGGACCGGCAGTGTAATATTAAAATCATTTATACTTCGCGATAGTTGTCAGCAAGTACAATAAATTTGGAGATGATTGTCGCTGTAGCCGATTTTTTAATTTTTTTTTTTTTTTTCATAATATCAACTTTAGTTATTAACATGATTCTTTACAGATATTTTTCAATGATCTAAAGTCATATCTTACACTGAAAATTTTCTGAACAAAATTTTCAAATTTGGTAAACATTTTCGAAATTGCATAAAATTTTTTCATTCCAGAATTTTTTAATGCCATTTTGACTACGACGTGTTATTTAATAATAAATCCAGTTTACATGATATTTTGGACAATTTCTATAAAAGCGGAATTTGTCAGTAGCGATAAACATACTTTTACAAATATTTACGATAATTATACACAGAAAAAGTCACTTATAAAGTTGTTTAAATTTGCACCTCTCACCAAAATGATTATATCAATTACTAAAAACTATCAAAAATACAAAACAGAAAAAAAATCCCAATTAATAAATTAATGAAATCAATCAAGTAGATGATTGACTGAATTAAAAATGTGTATAGGAAAAAAATCATACCAAAATTTATTTTTTATTTCATTTTTTCTTGAACATATTTATTAAATTTTGATGCAAAATTAAACAACTGAATTAATTGTAAAAAAGACGGTAATAATTTTTTCTGTGTATAAAAGTTTGTGAAGATACTATCTAGGGTTTGGGGTTTCCCGTGATATTTTGTTTCCCGGGAAACGGGAATGAAAAATTCAATTTCCCGGGAATTCCCGGGAATCCCGGGAAACTTAAAATATAAGAAAAAAGCAATGATTTTTATAAATAATGTTATTTTTTCTATTCAATACTATAATAAACATTATAAATCACATTCACGATTAATTAACAGAAAATAAAACAATATTGAAGTATGACTTCCAATTTAAAATTTAAAAAATTGTAAATATTTCATGCAAATAACATAAGTGCCTATTGTAAGCAAAGATTCCAAAGATTTAATTCTTTAATTCACTTTTCAAAATCGAATTAAATTTATTATCTCAGTCATTTTTTTTTTTTTGAAGCATTCATAACAATTCAATTCATAGACTTAAGTTCTTTGACTTCGCAATAATTAATTGCTTAAAGAACGCACTACCAATTATACAATTCAAGCTTAAAAAATATTTTGAATATAAAAATTTTCTTCTATTTAAATCTTTTACGAATTAAAGAAAAAATAGTTAAAAAATATAAATATTTCCATTAAATTTGTAGAAGATTTGATTTAACAAAAATTCAATGATTTATTTATAAAATTATTCAGTAGAACTATGATTTTTAGAATAGCGTTATGGAATAAAAAATTAGTATTTCTAAATAGTTTTTCTTATCGTTTTAATTCGTTCTATAACATAAATCTAAAAACTTTTAAAGTTGGTTCTCAACAATATTTTGTGGTCAATTGATATATTGTTTGGAAATCTGATAAAAATTAGTTTTCATTTGAAAGATATTGTTAATCATTTCAAGACGAAAATTTTTGAAAAATAAAACACATTCATAGTTTAAAATATTTACACGTTTTAAATTTAAATTTTGAAAAAGTAGCGGTATGTATTTCTGATGTTAAAAGAAAAGTTGTTGTCGATTTTTCAATTGAAAATATTTCCATATTTCAAAATTAATAATTTATGTTTATTATTGCCAAAAATAGTCCAAAATCGTGCTTTTAAGATAGTATAAAATCATGTAATACAAACTGGACTTTAATATGTCGAAAAAATCTAAAGATATTCGCAAAAAAGTATGAAAAAACCTTTTAAAGCCAAGAGATTTAAATGAAGTTTGAATAGTACATCATCATTAAAATGTTTAAAAGATTATAGCAATATGTAGTTAAAAACTCGTGTAATCAAATAGGAATTTTCATCAGCGCACCGATGAATAATATAAAATATCACTTGTACCGAATTTTATGTAATGTAAAATTTTCACTGAGGCGTTACTAACAGTAACATTTTTGCTATAAGATTATAAAACTACGTGAATATTAAATTTCCCGTTTTCCCGGGAAAATTGAAAAAATTCCCAGGAATTCCCGACGAAAAATTTACGGGAATTCCCGGGATTTCCCGCCTGGGAATTCCCGGACCCCAAACCCTAATACTATCCCATGTCTGTTTTTCTGAACTCAACAACTGCAGGTAATCACTTCGACTTTAAACTTCTGCTTTCTAAAATTAAATTCACTGAATGGCGCAAATTTTCTATGAAAAAAAAACTGCAAAATTTCAAAAATCGTAAATTTTTGGTTTCATTTTTTACTGCACTGCATAACTTTTCAAAGGATAGTAAACCGGATACTTATTAATGGCTTAAATCAAAAAGTTGTAAATTGTCAGTGCAAAACTAAAATGAAACCAAAAATCCTCGAAAGTTTAAAGTTAGTTTTTTTACATTTTTTAGTTTTAAATGTCTGTATTTTCCTGAGATTTTACGCGAATGATTTGAAATTTAAAATTTCTTAGTTATTTTCTAAGATCTACGAAAGCCCATCAACACTTTTCCTAATTTTAAAACAAACTTTGGCAATACGAAACACTTAAAGTAAGTTTCAAAAAATTTCAAAATTTTTTGATTTTCCTAATATGTATATGATTTTAAATTTTTCATAATTCTATTTTAAAATACATACATTACATTACAGTGCCTTGATTTGTATGGGGACAAAAAATATTCAAATGTACCCCCCTAAAATTAAGGATTGATATGTTTTTAACTCATTTTAACTCGTTCGGTTCAATTATTTCATTTACGTGAGCTGGACCATTTTTAAAAAACCTCAAAAAATATGGTCTTCGATCAACACAATTTTTAACTTTTTGTCAAAAAATTACAACATATGATAGAAAAACGACGTCTAATACATATTGAGCAAAAAAATATTTTAAAATTATTTTTCATTCTCGCAAAATTAAAATTTTCAATGATTTTATTTTAAACAGTATTTTATTAAAATTTAAATATTTTGGACATTTTCCATCTTAAATTATATATTAGGGCTTATATTATTATATATTATATGAAAAGGTCTCATTAAATACTATTGATATAAGGATTCATTTAACCCTTTAGTTGCACAAATAAAATTTTAGGATTTCCGGTCCATAATTGGTTAAGTTAATTTTTATACCAAATAAATAAATATAAATGTTCCCGAAAGCATAAATTGATCACAAAAGCTGTAAATTCGTGTTTCAAAAAGTTCTTTTTACTCGATTATTATCACGGTTTTAAATGAACTTATTATGTTTCTCATAAATTTATCAACATTTAAGTGTAATGAGTACTTTCAAGCAACTTATTTGCATTTAGTTCCCAAAAAAAACCTTTTGGGAAATAAATTCATAAAATTGACCCTCTAGCTCTTAATGGGTTAATTACGTGTTATCTTCAATAGCAGCAGAATAGACCATTCCTATGGTACATTAAAACCTAATATATTTTGAAAAATGTCCGAAATATATAAAATTACATAATTGAAAAAAGAAAATATGATAAACGGGAGATAAAGATATAGTCGGTCAAGCCCGACTATATGATACCCTACACCATTGTGCACATTATTATTAGACTTGGAGTTAAATGTGGACCGATACTCATAAGTGTAAAATAAAACATACGAATACAGAATATTACGTTGATGCTGACATTTATATGAATTTATTAAATTTTGGGTGATTCCTGAAAGAGGGCCTTATATGGGAGCTATGGTAAATTATAGACCGATCTTTATAAAATTTGGCACTATCATTTATGTTCATAAAAAACTTATTTGTGTCGAATATTAACTTGATACTAACGTTTTAATGGGATTTATGCCCGTTAAAGTGATTTTCTGAAAAGGGGTTTATATGGGAGCTATGGTTAATTATGGACCGATCTTTTTAAAAATCGGCACACTTATTTAGACTTATATGAAACTTATATGTGCCAAATTTTATTAAAATATTGTTATATTTAAGGGATTTATGATCGTTAAACCGTTTTCCGGGAGGACATTTGTATGGGAGCTAGGTGAAATAATGGACCGATCATAACCAATTTCAATAGGCTTCGTCCCTACCAAATTTCACTAATTTTGGTTCAAAATTGCGACCTGTAGTTTGATTACAAGGTTTACATGGACGGACAGACGGACAGACGGACGGACGGACATCGTTAAATCGACTCAGAAAGTGATTCTAAGCCGATTGGTATAAATTAAGGTGGGTTTTAGACCAATATTTTTGGGTGTTACAAACATCAGCACAAACGCATAATACCCTCCCCACCTATGGTGGTGTAGGGTATAAAAATGTAAGTAAAATCTTAATATTCCGCGACTGAAAAGAAATATAAAAATTATTTAAATGAATATTGAAGGTCTTAGTGTGCCTCTATTATAAATTGAAGTTAATTTTCGTATAACTAAAATTTTGATAATAATATTGAAATAAATACGTAATTTCAGAGGTGTTTCAAAAATGGTCCAGCTCACGTAAATCTTAAGATTGAGATGTAATATTTTGGGAATCATATAAGAACATACTAATCTTCATTTCTAGAGGGGTACATTTTCAACTTTTTTTTCGTGAGGCACTTTAACCTACATACATATGTATGTAGGTTTTTAATTTTCAATGTCCAAGCGCATCTAATATGAAATATTTGTTAAATATTAAACCATAACTAAGTAAAATAAAACTAAGTAGAACATATTTAAATTAGTGCATTTCTAAGCATAAAAGGCTTATGGAAATACCTGTCGAAAAACCTAAATCCGCTATTATAACTAATTTTGAGTGAATGTCATATCATAAAACCTTAAAACCCCTTTTTTACACTATTCAATGGATGACCTCTGGACGCAGTGTCCATGACAAAAATAACAATTGCATAAGTGACATAAAATGTAACTGAAGGAGTGAAAAGAAAAAAAATAATAACAGCAATAAACTTATACGAATATAGACAAATACAAAACAAATAAATAGGAATCTAACGCAGATATTTAATACATAATTTTACAGTTATTTACGATGCTGACATACATACATATATATGTAAGTACGTATGTATTTACATCAACACAACAAACATGTATGTATGTATGTATTTATGTATGTGCTATTTAAAAACCAATACCGGGACAATGACAAATTGTTTATGACTTTGCTTTACATCCTTTGGACGAGAGAAAAATATGAACAACAAATGTAAAGACAAATTTACATACTACAAATATTTACATGCCAGTCAGTTTGAGTCTAATAACTTTTATGTTCATGTTGATGACAACAATTTGACAACAAACAAATACATATTGCAGTTTTGTATATAAACTCACACACTCATAAAACACGCCTTTTATTTGAACGGTTACATTCTGTAATTTTATTGCTCTCACCTCTGATCATAGTGCACTTTTTTTACATACGAGGTTGGACTTAAAAATATTTTAATTTATATTTGATACTATTGAAATTCAAAGGATAGTAATATGACTAGTTTTAAATTTGCTAGTGTACAGTGGGCATAATCAAATTATTATGAAAATAAATCACCGAAAGAAGACATTTGGAAAGCTAAGAGCATTTTAAAGGACTTTAACGTCTGGATACGTAAATGTATTCGAACTACGTAGAGCTCACAGAATTTATGATAATCTTACTCTACTAAATTTAAAATTTACTAGTTTAAATTTTTCTTTTTATTGTTGTTTCTACTTTTTCTATACGTGTATTAGAGTAAGTGTACATGTTTATGTAGATGTGGTTACATATACCTTTTGGCTTATTTTGTTTTATTATTCACTTCACTATGTATTTCTCTCTAAAGAGACCTTCTTAGCCATAAATCATTTTATAACAATGAATTTATGACATTTAACAGCAAAACAAAAACACAAAACTTACCAATACACACATACATATACTTACATTACATTGCAACTGCAGCATCCACAGTCTCATCATCAACAGCAGCAGCCAGCCAGTCATAAAATCGATATGTAAAATGGTCTATTGAAAATAAAAATAAACTTGTAATAAAAGAAAATTCTTTTTGTATTTATTCATCTCATAAAAATGATAAATTTTCTGAGGAAAATTGTAATAAAAATTTTAAAGTGTTACTTACTTACATGCGGACATAAATTTTTAAATGTTTGTAAATATGTATGTATTGATAAGAAAATATAATAAAAATACTATTGAATGTGTTGTGTGACTGGGTCAAATGAATTTTTTATCTGCAATCATGTTGTCATAGATCATCATCTATAGAATTTTTAACAAATCAATTTATGTTAAAAACGATTTCTTGGTAAATGACATTTTAATACAGTTAGTTTTTAAATAGATTATGCAAGGTGTTTTAATAAGATTTGGTTGAACACGTGTAGTGAAACGGGAATTATAAAGAATTAGCCGTTCAGGTTATTGTATTGAGAATTATATAATTTAAGCACAGACAAAATTTTAACATCTGAATTCTATTAAACAAAAAAGAAAAAGAAAGAGCTAAGCATGCTTACTGTACTAAAATATATTTTATGACTTAAAAAATTTAATTTAATTCATCATTTTTGGAATTAGTTTTCCGCCTTTATCTTTTCTAATGAGGATTCTACAATACTTCTACTAAGTGTAAAATAAAACACTATCGTTTATATTTATATAAAACTTATTTGTGTCGAATATTAACTTGATACTAATATTTTAATGGTATTTATGCCCGTTAAAGTGATTTTCGGAAGAAGGTTTTATATGGGAGCTATGGTCAATTATGGACCAATTCTTCGGCACACAAATTTAAACTTATGTGAAACTTATATTAATTCCAAAAAATATTGCTATATTTAAGGGATTTATGATCGTTAAACCCCTTTTTCGGGAGGACATTTGTATGGGGGCTAGGTGAAATAATACACCAATCATTCTAAGCCGATTGGTATAAATTAAGGTAGGTCTTAGACCAATATTTTTGGGTGTTATAAACATCAGCACAAACACATAATGGTGGTGTAGGGTATAAACATTTTTAAATTTTATACAGTATTTATTATTTTATTGAAATAAGTTTTTAATAGGAAACTTAAAATAGAAATCTACTATGCACAATGGTCCCAAAACGCTTTTTTTTGGAAAATAATTCAGTAACTAAAGAACCCTTAGAGGTATCTCAATAAAATTTCGCATGGTCAGAGCCGAGGCGTTTTCGAGTTGATTAGGAGGAGTACAGTCCCCAGGGGGGAAGTGGGTGACCCTCTAAAGTTGTCCATCTCGGGTATGTAATTTTTTAAAAAAATCTCCAAAAATTCATTTATGAAATTTTATATATAGATAGTCCTTGTAAATCTCTACAAAAAATATGCTTACATGTGTAGGTTATCTCTTTTACTTTAAGAGATATTCGGGTTAAAATAAATTTTTACCTCATTTTTAGCCTCGTTTTTTTTAGTTTTTATACCCACCATCAAAAAGATGGGGGGTATATTGATTTTTTCATTCCGTGTGTAACATGTCGAAGGAATCAAAGTATATATTTTCTGGGTCCTAGTTAATTTTCTGAGTCGATTTAGCTATGTCCGTCCGTCTGTTGAAAGCAGGATAGGGCTCGAACGGGACAACGTTCGAATATTTGCACAAATATTTTTCTTATGTAAGATTTGTTTGATATTGAAAATGGGCAAAATCGGTTGATAAACAATAAAGTTTTGGGCTAAAAACTAGAAACACAGGGTGTCCGTTTCATACTTTTCTGCCGATATCTCTTAAACAAAAGCATGTACGACAACGAAATTTTGTATGAATAGTTTGGAGGTCGATATAAACTTGGAAACCAAAAAATGGGCGTGGTTCACCCACTTTATCGCCCACCTCTCATATAAGGTGAAATTGTGTTCAAATAGTTCAATGACCAACAAAAAATGGGCGTGGTTCGCCCACTTTACCGCACACCTCCCAAATAACGTAAAATTTGAAAAAGTTGATGGTGGGTATACAGATTTGGTCGAGCCGAATATAACATTCGCGCTTGTTTTAACTTGGCAGGCTAAATATTTCCCCTAGAATTTCTCTAAAATATTTGCCAGATTCCTTACAAATTTAAAATTTGAACTTAAATTAAATCTATATCAATTAAGCTATCATTGTGAAATTTTTATACTGTATAAAAAAATGTGTCCTTAAAAGAATAAAATAAATAGATTCCCATTTTCTTACTCCAAAATACCCAAAATTTCAGTTCGGCGAAAGCTTGCTTCAAAAATTTACTTTTTTCATTGAAATGTCGTTATAAGGAGCCTCCGTCAGAAAATACTTTTTAGGTGTATACCTTGTCCAAAAATTTAAAAAAATTGGATAGGGCTCGTGGGCAGACCTTTGTCCCAAACTCCTCCGGATTTACTTTTACATTAAGATTTCTCTTGAAAACATTAAACAAATTATAAAGCCCAGTACAAAAAACCAGGGACCGTAACGATTATGAGTTTTATAATAAAAATCATGATTTAATGATTATTTTTTGACTTTTATTTTTTGCTCAAAAGATAACAATTATTTTTGATTTTTATTTTGGATCATTTTGATTTTTTTAGTTTAAAAATTTGTAATAATCGTTATTTACGATCCTTGTAAAAACAAATTTTATCATTGAATAAATATTACCACCTTTTTGAAAAAAAAAAAAAAAAAACAAAAAATTTAAAATTTTTTTTCGGTTCCTACTTTAGATTAATATAACGTTTTAACGGATTCATATATTTATATGATTCTTGCAGCAATATTATTTAGAATTTTGTAAGGAATCTTGAAAATATTTTAGAGAAATTCTAGTGGCAATATTAAGCCCGTCAAGTTAAAAGAACTAAGAAAAAGAGGCTAAAAATGTTGTAAAAATTTATTTCGCCCCGAATATCTCTTAAACTAAAAGAGATAACCCACATATGTAAGCATATTTTTTGAAGAGATTTATAAGGACGATCTATAAATTTCTTTTCTGTCATATCACACACTTCCCCCAGACCTGCTAGGGGCCTATACTCCCACAAATCAACTCGAAAACACCTCAGCTCTGCCCATGTGAAATTTTATTGAGATACATCTAACGATTCTTTAGTTACTGAATTATTTCCCAAAAAAAATTTGGAACCACTGTGCTATGTATAATTTAGAAGTTATTATCAGTTAAACAAGTACACCTTTATGTGTTTTTCAAAACGTTATATTTTTGGATGGGAAAAGACCATTAGTCATAAAGCTTACGATAAGACATACACCTAAGAAGCACTTTTCAGTTATGGATTTCTTAAATATATGAATGTAAATTAAAACGTGAAATCTTTCGAATAAAAATGTTTATTTAAATAACTATAAATGACATTTAAATAAAAATACATACACAGGCCGAAAAAAGTATTGACACAGTACATAAATTATTATAAAATCGGTCACTATATTCAAACTTCTTTAGTTAGAAGTGTGAGTGTTAGGTGTAACTTTATTAATGACCATTAAACTTCTGACATATATTTTAAGGAAAAATCTATAGTATTTTTTGAGTGTAATAACACAGATAATTGATTACAATGGTCGACAAAAAAATTAGTTGGTCTTTATGCATTTTGATGTGCCTAACACGAATCTGCTTTCAGTTTTTTCCCACCAGGTCTGAATTTTGTTTTTATGGGCGTGTCTAATATTTCGTCCATAGTAAGGCCATTACCCTAGTATATTTCCTCATAACTCAAGAACGGTGTGTACGATTGACATAATTGATACACCAAAAGATGGACTAAAAATATCTTTAATTCACTTCAACTTCATTTTTTTATGTGCTCAATAGTTTCGAAGTTATTTTTAAATAAGTGTCCCAAAAAAACTTTTTCATGCTAAATTTTAGATTTTTTTTGTTACTAAAATTTTTTTTAATAAATGAAAGCATCAAAAATGTTTCAGTTTATCTGTATTATATTAAAGCTGATAATGCTGCGAATAAAATAGGGCATGTATCTTCAAAATTGATGTACAAATCTTGATTTTATTCACAGTTAAGTAAAAATACCCTGAGTAGAAATAAAGTGGTGGACAAAACAATTTTTGTTTTATTATTATTTTTTTAACAAAAATGCATTCACTTTTTTCCATCACGTACTGATTTTTTTTTTTATGGGCATGACTAATATCATCACCTTATTCTGCGGTCACACTACAAAATTCGAGAATGGTTTGTCAAATTTAGACTATAACTCAAGAACCTTTTACACGATTTAGATAAATGATACACCAAAAATGCACACGAAAATTGTCTTCTAGTTATGTCAACAATATTTTTTATTCACTCAAGAATTTCTGAGTTATGGATCAAAATTTTCAAGATTTTTCAATTTTTTAATTTTTTTTTTATTTTTTTTTTTATTATTTTTTTTTTTTTTTTTGTTACTAATTACCGAATAACTACGAAAATATTAACTGAACAAATAATTTTGTAAATTCATTTCAAAAATAATTTAAATCGCTATCTATTAGAGTTTAATTTATCTTAATTGGGCAAAACGTTCTCGAGTTATACCAGTGTGACTGCCTAAAGGCGGGGTCATAGTAGTCATGCCCACAAAAAAAATCAATACGTGATAGAAAAAAAGTGAAAGCGATTTTTGTTTAGCACGTTAAATTTAAATCAATTTTTTTATTTAAGACGAAGAAAAATTTTTTTTGCCCACTAGTGTATCTCCACTTAACTGTAGGTATGCATTGGTATCCTAACTTAGCTGTAAATGCAATCAAGATTTGTGCATCAATTTTTATGACAAGTGGCTTTATTTAATCGTAGTTTTACCAACTTTGAGATAAAGATGATAAACTGCAACATTTTTGATGCTTTCACTTTTAAAATAAATTTTAGTAAAAAATCTTCAATTTAGCAAGAAAAAAATTTTTTCGGACACTTATTTCGAAATATTTCCTAAACTATTGAGCGGATAAAAACTTGATGGTAGAACGATTTAAAGCCGGTGTATCATATAAATCGTGCATACCGTTCTCGAGTTATAGTGAAATATACTAGAGTAATCGGCTTATTTAGGACGCAATATTGCTTCCAATTTTCTATCACATTTTGATTTTTTTTATGGGCATACAAGACTTACTTTACTTTTGGCATTACCGTCTTTATTTTTTTGGTATTAATTTATATTAATTGTATATATATCGTTCTTGAGTTATGATGAATGGCATTAATGTTAGCGAAATATTAGACACGTTCATAAAAAAAAAAAAAAATACGGAGCTGATGTAAAAAATTGAAAGCAGATTTATGCTTTCACATAAAAATTTATCAAGTCCAACTATTTGTCTATAAGGGTTAATTTTTTGTCGTCCAGTGATTTTTTAAAAACTTAATTTTTAAAATTTAATGGATCGTCACTTTTGATCCATTTGAAACCATAGTTTAAGTATTTTTTTTATACCCACCATCAAAAAGATGGGGGTATATTGATTTTGTCATTCCGTGTGAAACATGTCGAAGGAATCATTTAAGACCCCACAAAGTATATATTTTCTGAGTCCTGGTTAGATTCTGAGTCGACCTAGCTATGTCCGTCCGTCTGTTGAAAGCAGGATAGGGCTCGAACGGGACAACGTACGGGAACGAAATTTGGCACAAATATTTGCCTTATATAAGGTTTGTTTGGGATTGAAAATTAGCAAAATCGGTTAATAAACAAACAAGTTATGGGCTAAAACTAGAAACACAGGGTGTCCGTTTTATACTTTTCCGCTGATATTTCTTTAACAAAAGCATGTACGACAACGAAATTTTGTACGTATAGTTCAGGGATCGATATAATCTCGGAAACCAAAAATGGGCGTGGTCCGCCCACCTCCCATATAAGTTGAAAATCAACGAAATTGTGTTCAAATAGTTCAAGGACCAATGTAAACTCGGAAACAAAAAATGGGCGTGGTCCTCCAACTTTACTGCCTACTTTACCGCCGCTTCCCATATAACGTAAAATTTGAAAAAATTGATGGTGGGTATATTGTAGATTCGGCCGGTCCGAATATAACATTCGCGCTTGTTTTTCTTGAGTTCTATTTGTACAATAGTAAACCAATAAAACTTTTGTTTCACAAAATTTCAAATTCGTAAGGTTATAATTACTACAATGGCTAAAATATTATAAACAAAAATATATATTCAAAACACACAAGCTCATGGATTTCCATTGAAATACATATGTATGTATATTTGACAAAATGATGTGCCGTTTAAAAGTACATACATTTCTATCTATGATGAACTTTAATTTCACTTGATATTTAATTTGCAATTTCATACTTTCAGAATGGGTCTTAAAAATAAAAACTAACAGAAGAAGTTCTCAAATCGTTCATTATATCCTTTCAATGAAATTTTTGCTGTAACTCTAACTACAGTTATGCCCTTAAAGTTCAATACATTACTAAACCATTCCAGTAGTTATTGTCACTTTCAATGAAAATCCCAATGCTAAACGATTTTGACCTTGTATAAAAACTATGACGTAACATTATATAACAATGCCTACAAAAGAGTTTACACACTTCTGTCACACGACACTTCAAATCAATATCCTTATGTCATATGTTTCTTATATGTGTGAGTTACTTTTGCCATAAGAAATCTGTTGTTTGACCTTCATATTAATTACTAACTAAATATTTATTTTTATACTAAATACAAAATTACGTCAAATTGGATTTCTATTATGTAACTGTCACATATGGTACTTTATTGCAAGTAGGTAAATATTTTTAATTACATTCACATTGGAAATATTATTTACATATGTATATATGTATGTACAAACTTACAATGTTTATTTTCAAGGTTATTGAAATTGCCACTGTTCATCAATATAACTAACACCGCTTGAAGATAAAGAGTAAAAATAAAATGTAAAAAGTAACCAATATAAATACAAGATATGTATGTATATGTATTTTGTTACTGTATTGTAAGAGTAACAATAGATAAATCCCCCTCATGGTCCCACTCTAAATTACATAGTTATATATTGTTGCTAACACTTAATGGAATATTTAGGAAAAATTATAAAAAAAAAATAGAATTTATGCGTTTTTAAATATCCTTAACACAAGGACAAATATTATTCACAATATATTGTACTTACAATTTTTCATTAACTCTGTTATTTAAATTGATAGATTTATTTTTTTAATATTTTTGATAGCTACGCATTTTCTGTCAGCAAGTTAGAAATTTGACTAGAACTTATAGCCCCATGTCTTGGCTATAAAACATGAGTGACTATTCTGCTCTACCTATTACTTGAAAAATTTTATACCCTAAAACGTTATCATGGTACCATATTTTCTTTGGTCCGAAATGTTTCTGGTGATTGGGATGACTATACCTACAATATCTGCAACATGATTTCCCAGATACTTTTTTAGCGCTGACCTGTGTAATTAGTATTTACTTTATTTCACATTTTAAAAATAAAATTTGTTATAAAAATTACTTTTATTATTTATACAAAATTTTTGAATATTTTTATTCATATTTTACACATTTTATTATAACATAAGCTCTGTTCCAGTACTTGTCAAATTTACAGGTTTTAGTCCGAATTAGTCAAAAATTGTCAGAAAAACAACAAAATATATTGAAATGTTGAGTATGGGAGTACTTTCCTGTAAATTTTGACCAAATTTTGCAAGTTTGGCAAGTACTGAAACAGAGCTATAAAATTGCTTGAATAATTTTAAATTTGTTTGGAAAAATAAAAATAATATAATATTTTTAAATATTGCAATTATTTAATGATTTTAAATTAGTATAATTCGATTTATTTTTTCAATCAGATATAAAATTATATAACAATTATGCATAAAATTTCATATTTTTTCAGAAAAACATAACTGTCGACAGTATTAACAAGTAATGTAAAAATTATAAATTTAATTAGAATTTTGTGATATACATACAGTAGCGAGCATTAAAAATGCAACGCTATATGATCTTTGTTCGCATATATTTTGCTTATAGCAAGTCCTAATGTAACAGTCTAATGTGATTTTATTATTTGTGGTAATAGATACCTGTTGCATATAATTTTGTTGAATATTTTTGTGCGTAACGAAAATTATTGAACGTTTAGTAAAAGCAGTTGAAAATGTGAGCGAGCAAAAAAAATGCAACTCTAAACAAATAAACATGATTTTTAAAATTTTGTATAAAAAATTTTGATTGGAAATGGTTGGAAACTATAGTGTTGTTAAAAAACATGATTTTCTATCGTTGCGTATTGTCTAAGATACATGAAATTTACAAATAATATAAATATTAGCAATAAATTTCAATTTCATTAAATTTTGATATTTTTCTGAACTGTTTTGGACATTTTTCAATAGAGATTGATATTTTTGGAATTATTATTTATTTTGTTAGTTGTTTTAAAACCAACAAACATTTTCTATAAATAAGCGATCAAATATTTGTGATAGTTTAGCTTAATTTCATAATTTATAATTGAGTATGACTTTTCGACCGAAATAACGCAACCACTTTCGATCGTTATTGAGATGAAATCAACAGCTTAAAATATTTTTTTCGCAGTGATATGACATTATCGAATGCCCTGTATCGCTATAATGTTCAAATATCCCTTGATTTTGGTCCTGGAACAAATTCTAATACAAGGAAAAACAGTTAAGAAATATACCTATTTTGAACTTTTCATATGATGAAAAATTAAAAGTGCATCCTTCGTGATAATTGGACTATTGGACTTGTTTACTATTGGAAATTGATATTTAAGTAAGTATATCTACCTAAACCGTCTAAAATTTAAATATATGGGTTTAGAGTCAAATTAATTCAAGTTATCGTAATAGGCCCTTATTTCCATTATAAAGTACTCGTAAAAATAATAAAGGACCTGCCTCTAAAAGTAAAGGTGGTAGTTTTATATAAGTAAATAATATGTGTTTTGTTTGAAGGATATCCAGTTACCATATTTACATTATTAAATCAACAATTGCTGGAAATATTAGCTTTGAATGGCCAAATGTGGTCATTCAGATAATATAAAATATCTACTATTAAATGATTTGTATCAATTGTTACAGGCATGATTGTTTCAATATTGTTTCTTTAAGATAATTTTTAAGAATCTTCATATTAGAACTACATATTAATATTATTTTACTGCCATTATCAGAATGTTATTCAAAAATATTCGAAAATTCTTAAAGAGTATGGAGAAAATAGTGTTTTTTTAAAATTGTTAATATCCTTTGTAGTTAAAATTACCTTAAATTTATATGTATTGGTAGTAATTAGTGGTAGTACTACCAAATCATAGTTTTCATAATTTTTCAATAATTATTTTTATCAAATTTTAAAAAAATCCGATGATTTTTTAGGAGTTGCACTTTTTTTGCTCGCTTAAATTTACAACTTTTAAAAAAAAAAATATTATTAACTGTTCGTATGCGTACAATACAATAGTTGGCTAAGGCCGCAAAGAATAAAATCACAATAGAATTGGCTAATTTAATGACGTTCTAGCCCTAATCTATACGATCAAAAATCATATAGTTTAGCGTTGCATTTTTTATGCTCGCTACTGTATTTGAATGAGAAACCCCGTACCGCATAATCTTTGTTGTTTCCCTGTGTTATTATCGCATTTTTAAAGGAACTTATTATATTTTTCCTTAATTCATGTATATTTAAGTATAATAAATACATCCATGCGACTTATTTGCAAAACTTGCTAATTTAGTCTTTTGGGAACTAACTCTAATACTACCTTAAGTACTATTAGGATATACCATTCTAATATAGTATTTTGAAAAATGTCCGAAATAAAAAAAATTTAAGAAAAATCTTAATATTCCGCGACTAAAAGAGTCATAACAATTATTTAAAATAATATCCCAGGTCTTAGTATGCCTCCATTATAGTGTGAAGTTAATTTTCTTATAACTAAAATTTTGATAATGATAATGAAAGAAATATGTATTAATGTCGCATAGAGTAATCGATGTCTACTGATCCCCATTTTATATTTTTACTTATAAAATCCGAAGTAATATTATATTTAAAACATGTCTGGAAAAAATGTTTAACATGAATGTTATAAATCTATAAGGAGTGCTATCGAAAAAATCTTAACACGCGTTTTGTCTCATAACTTTTTTCCAAAGCAATATTTAAATTTTTTATTTTTTTTTTATCTAGTTATCATTGAAAAATATGTCAGTTATTACTTTAATGACAACCAAGGTGATTTGTTGTGAGTTTGATCAAAATGAGTGGCGAAAATGATGTTCTTGCTATAAATTATTAAGAAATTTCAATAAACTTTAAATTGGTCCAACAAATAATTGTTTAAAGAATTAAATGTCCGCTGTCAAACTGTTTCCAATGTTATTAAACTGTATCAGGAGAATTCGACCATTGATAGGATACATGGTTCGGGAAAAAAAAGGTCCACATAATATTGGGAAGGCCAAGAAAATTGAAAGCATATTGAAAGGAACTCCAAACACATCTGATAGAAAAGCAGCCCGATTAGCACAGTGCTCTGACTATTTGGTTCGAAAAGTTAAAGCTATTGCTGAGTTAAGAAAATATAAAGTTCCAGACTGGAATGCTGCAAAAAATTTAGAAATGAAAGAACGGAATTAAAGAACGGAAATTAAAACCAAATTTCAGTGAAGACCAGTGAAGAGATATTGGACTATTGTGAAAAAAGAATCGAAGAGAACAAAAGAGTTGTCTCAAAATATCAAATATTTTAAGAGCAGATGCGCAGACTGTTCCAAAAAAGTGACCGAAAAAAATATCAATTCTCTAATGGCAGGTTTATCAAAAAAAGGTCTACGAGTTCATAAGTAGTGGATAAAAGTATAATAGTTATATTTTTGTGTGATATGTAGTATAATAGCAATTAAATAGAAAAACATTCAAAACTGTAAGTTCAACCTTCTCCAAATTATTGAATTTCATATATGTTAAGATTTTTTCGAAGGAGTGCCTTAGTTGTAACTTTTAAAATTTTTTGGTGATTTGAGTTTAAATAGCATAGCATTTAGCTATCATATTGCCAGGGTGTGCAATAGAGTATCCCGAGGAAAGTCTTTTTCGATATTTCGATATAGGAAGACTTCTTAATACAAAAAAGTTATTTAAAAAATTTTTAAAATTGGTCTTCAGTCCCCTACCAGCGCACAGTATCACATTTGGCAGTTTTGGAGATATTGATCTGAAATTGAATGTTCTGTTAGTAGATAAGGCCTTAACATTCTCACTAAAAATGGGCGGGTAGAATTACTGCCACTCCCATACTGAAAAAAATAATATTATTTGTGTGAATTTCGGACATATTTTGCTAAATTCTATTAAAATAAAGGATATTTTAATAGAAGGCTTGGGAAGATGTTATCAGACCAGTCTTAGTGTAACATTTGGATAACAAATTTTCAGCCATTACCTTAATATGTTTAAATAATTCTTAAAAAATTGCTAATATGAAGTACATCATATTTTTTCTAATATTTTAAAAGATCGCAAAAAGTCGCAGCCAATATTCTCAAATAAAATTTTATAGATGTTCTTTTATATTACAATCGTATTTTTAAACTGAAACTCGTTGGAACTTTTTAGTTCCAGTCCATTAAAAATGGATTTTCTAAAAAAATATATTTTTTAATATTATGATTTCATTCAAATAAAAAACATATTTTCAGTATTAATTTTTTAACCTCGCAAATTATAATAGAATAGTTTGGATATATTTATTATGACATGCCATCATCGTATCATTATCTGCAGTATTTACAGAGATACATGAAGTTAAATTTAATATACTTCTTTGTAAATAAAATTAAAATATTTTTAAACGTTGCAACTTTTAAAATCCATATTAGTCCTATAGACACTTTTCAATACTTTTAGTATTTTTGTTCATATTTACTAATAAGTGCAAAAAGAATTACTTCAATTAATGAGCTTTTATTTTCGTATTTATTTCGTTGTAGTTTGAATAAATGTGACACTGTGCAGTGATTGAAAAATCATGGGTCCCATACATTTTGGTTAAAAAAAGTTTCGATTTTTTAATCGAAATGGGTATCAAAAATTTCGTAATTTTATGCTGGATATGAAAAAAGTATTTTGCAAATCTTTCCCATGGATTCTGTTTTGCTAGAAGACTTTTTAGGCTTTTTGATGAAATTATTTTTTTTAAATATTGGAAAATTATATATTATAAACAGTACTTACTACAATTAATATTTTAGCCTTAAAAGGAATAAAATTATAAAATTCTTATCCACTTTTTAAGAAAAATATCGAAATTTTTTTTTTGTATGATGTACTAAAATGACGATTTATGGACATTTTTTAAAATATATATTTTTTTTTATAATTTGCTAAAAATTACGAATTTTTTAAAACCCATTTAAAGACAAAACTCAATACAACTTTTTGGGCGAAATGTTCTAGACCCGGGACTTTCAATCGCTGGTAGGGAACTGAAGGTCAATTTTAAAAAAATTTTTAATATTTTTCTCATATTAAGCTAATTTTTACGCATCGTTTGAGGGATCTAGAGATTTTAAATTCAGTTCCCTTAGTTTAATGGTCTCCACCAATATCAATCCTTTAAGTTTTATCTGGTACTACACCAATCATCAAATACCAAAGATATATCAATTCGAGTTATATATAGTACTCCACCAAAATTCTATCTTTTAAAAGTTAGGTTATCAAAATCGATTGCGTGTGACAAATGTAAGTTTCGAAAAACCTTAACGCGATACAGTTAGCTGAATACAAACATTTAGTCAATGCGGAGTGAGAAGCAAAATTCCCGAAGACCAAGCAACAAAAGCCCGCCTGGCTGTATTTAAGAAATAATTACAACGATGCGAGAGTTGTTCCTCAACCCAGAGCTATTTTGCGAATATACTTTTAACTATCACTGCAAATTTATTAGGACCATCGCACAGAGGGTTGAAATTGAGAAAAATGGCGATTAATTGAAAATTAATATTTTAAAAAAGAAATTGATACTTGGTAAAAAAAGATAAAATGAAACATCATTATCTGTTATAAAAATTCTGTAATTTTTTTCATTCTCCGTGTAGGGCGCCGTCAAAGTCAGAGATTTTTTTTTTTTAAATTTTTTATTACACTTTTAGTTACAGTTTATATTTTTTCATTTAATTTCATTAAAAGTAGTCTTTAACAAGAATAGATATTTAGAAACATATTTACGTACTTTTTGCTGAAACATTTTTTGTACACAGAAAAAAGTCACCAATTAACAAATATGTTAGAAAAAAATTATATCAATTATTTAAAACTGTAAAAAATACAAAACAGAAAAAAATTCCCAATTAATAAATTAATTAAATCAATAAAGTAGTTGATTGGATGAATTAAAAATGTATATCTATATATATAAAAATTAATGTGTGTTTGTTTGTATGTATTGTATGTTTGCCGCCTAAACGGCTAAACCGATTTTCTTGAATTTTTCACAGTGTGTTCCTATATGCCTGGAAGGAAAAATAGGCTACTTTTTATTTTGAAATTCTATGTGGGCGAGGTGCCACGCCCACTTACTAAATAACTATTAAAAGTAGTATATCTCGGAAATTGGTAATACTAGAGTCCTCAAATTTTGCACGAACAACTTTGACACCTATATGAACATTCTGGAAAAATATAGGCGAACTAACAATAGGGGATGTGACACATCCCACGCCTAATATTGCTTGCCAATACCAAATGCCGTAAATTTAGGAAACTATAACAGTAACATTTCCCAAATTTTGTACAATAAACTTAAGTGTCAATGTGAACATTTTGTGCAAAAATGGGCGGAAAAGAAATAGTGGGCGTGTCATCTCTCATATAAAGTTAATACCAAAATGTTTATATCTGGGAAACTATAAAAGTTAGAGAGCTCAAATTTTGTACGACTAGCATTAGCTTCAATATGAATATTTTGGACAAAAATTGGTACACTAGCAATCGTGGGCGTGGCACCTCCCATATAAAGAAAATATTAAATTATCATATCTGAGAAAATATAACAGTTAGAGTTCTAAAATTTTGTCGGAGCCACTTTGATATCAATATTAACATTTAAGAAAAATATGGGCGGACTAGAAGTAGGGGGCATGGTACCTCCCATATGAATTAAATGCAAAAATTCGTATATCTGGGAAACTATTGGAGTTGGAATGCTCAAATTTTGCACAAAGAATTTTGACATCCATGAAAACATTTGTCTAATAAATTAGCGGTTTATGGGGGTATGGTCCCTCCCATAAAAATTAAATACAAAAATTAGTATATTTTTTTAATCCTTTAATTACTATGTATTTCATTTCGGGGGGTGGAGAAGCACACCGGGTATTAGCTAGTAGGATATAAAAGTATAGTTAAATTTTATTTTTATTTCATTTTTGATTGAATAAATTTATTAAATTTCGATGCAAAATGAAACAACTATGTTAATTGAAAAAAAAAACCGTAATAATTTTTTTTTTTTTTTTTTTTTTTTGTGTAGAAATATTTTTAATATTCAAAAAAGCTTTTAGACGAACTTAGGTGAAAATAAAAATCTTGTTTTTTTATTTTATATTTGTAGTATGAAAATCCAGAAAAACATTTTGCGGATTTTTTGCAATTTCGAAGAAAAAACAATATTTTCAAAAAAAAAAAAAAAAACAATGAAAATGTGCACAATAATCTAAATAAAGTTAAATTATCATTGAGAATGGGAAAACTACCCTATGAACTATTTAATACACGGAGCAAATAAAAGTGACCTAATAATTTTATCACGCATCTTATAGTCGAATGAATGACGAAACCCCTTCATTTATACCATTAGCTCTTAACAGCTAGTCTTATAATACTTTGTTATTGCTACAAGATTCGTTGCTGCAGCTACTGTTGAACATAAACCCACAAACACTTTTAATAAACTTCTACAAAAAATGGACAAATATATATATTTTTTGTTTTCATCGTTAGATGAAAGAAGTTGACCAAATGGTTTTTACTAAATACTTACAATGAATAGGTGAAAAAACCAGCATTGGATGCAAAATGTTTTAAGGCTAAAATGAGTTTTTTTTATTTAGTTTAAACAAAAAAATAAAATAAAATACTTTATCATTAAGTTGCAGTAGTGGTATTCAATTTTTTTTCAGTCAAGTAAATTATATTTGACCAATTATAGTGGCCTCCATATTTTTCCAACTGGAATGGATAAGGCTTAAATAAGATAATGTGGTTTATAGTATTTTGTTGTTGTTATTGTTGCTGTTGCTACTATTACTTAGCAATTGCAATTGCAATGTCCGCATTTGTTGCAATGACAAGTTGTTTGTCTGTATCTGTGTGTGTGTGTAAGTGAGTATGATTATTTTTTGTTTATCAACAATAACTTGTCCTCAAGTTTGGTGCCTGTTTTGTTGTTGTTATTATAAAAAGAAAATAAAAGAAAAATATATAAAATTAAAAACAAAATTCTTAATTCAAGTTTGTTGTTTAAGTCTTTCGTTTTATTTTTATTTTCATTTTTGTTTTTTTTTCTTTTTTACAACACATGTACTCATACATACACAAGCCATTTATAGAATACCAGCAAGATTTCTGAGCAAAAAGCTCTTGTGTTTATTTGTAGAATTGTTTGTGTTGTACGCATTTTATAGCACTAAATATCAACCACAC
This sequence comes from Protophormia terraenovae, assembly GCA_951394005.1. NCBI lineage: Eukaryota > Metazoa > Arthropoda > Insecta > Diptera > Calliphoridae > Protophormia > Protophormia terraenovae. Next base: position 60,768,815 of record OX596073.1, read on the forward strand.
ACCAACATCAGCAAAACAGCAAAAACAACAACATTAGCTTAGTTTAAAGTCAATGTTTTTGTTATTTCCTTGGCCGTCACGTCAGATTAAAGTAGGTCACTTGCGATTTCATGACCGAGTTTTTTTCCAAAACCAACAACAACAAAAACATTCATTTTGTTGTGAATTGTGATTTTTTTTTTAACTTTTTTTTCAAAACAACCAACTAGTCTTGTTGTTAGTTAGTCTGCCTGTCCGCCTCTCTGTCAGTCAGTCATTCTCTTACTCGCTTAGAGTAATTCTTTTCTTTCTTTTAACTGATTTTGTTTAACTATTCTTTAGCATTTCTTTCTTTTTTCTTTAAGCTTTTTTCTTTATACAGCGAACACACATTATGCGAAGTTATTTATATTTTTTTCGTTTGTTTAAGTATAAACCTCGTTATTTATAATAACAACAAAAATGCCAAACATAAGTATTTAAAATATATTATAAGGTCTTAAAATGGGGCACTTCTGGCATTCAATTTTTTCACACACTTGCCAATTTTTTGCTTGACATTTTATTTCAAAAACGTGTATATATATCTGTGACAAAAAGGAAAAACTACATAATTCATTTTTATTACTTTTCAGAAGAGCGTTTTTAAGGTTTAGAATTGCAATTGAAGGTCATAGGTATACAATTTATAATTACCTTCCGTGTAAATATATCCGCAATTCGTATGAAAAATATTTGATATATTTTTGGACTCGATATGTATACCGATTATCGAATAATATAGCAATAAAGTAATGGTGTTGTTTTCCGTTTATAAAATTTATATTTTGTTTTGACCAATATCTCAAGTTATACATTTTTTCCAAAATATAATTTTAAAATACATTACGAATATGTTGAATTATGTACTTATTCCATTTCAAAAATATTATAAAAATAAAATGTTTGTCTTGAAAAATAACATATTTCAAAAAAGTCTATTAAATTCCACCATGAATTTTAATTTATTAAATATGGAAAAATAGCACATGTTAATTTATAAATTTTTTACATTTCGAAAAAAGGAAAATCAACCGAATTATGTCGTTTTTCAGACTACTATCTCCTAAAGTAATGGACAGATTTCTCTAAAAAAATTACACAATATGTAATGGAATATAACAATTCTAAAAATTAAAAAAACAACATAACTCAAGTTATGTAATTTTTCCTTTTGGCCACAGATATTTAAAATTTTGTTTAAGACTTTTGAAAAACTTATATAAATAATTTACTCAAAATTAAAATTAAAAACAAAAAAAAAAAACTTAGTCCAAGTCTTTAAAATATGAGACTTTTTAACTTTTACATATTCTTATTTATACATATACATATATCGTCAACTGAAATAAAAAAGACCGTAACCACTTAAAAATCAAATGTTGGTTTTATTTACATTTATACAAAAAATTCATGTTCATATCTTGAAAAATTACATCAATATTGACAAAAGTCAAAAGATCGTAACAGTAGCTCCATAAACGAAACAGTCGTAAAATTTGTTCCATAGAAGAACAATTTTATTCGAAAAATGTTTTACGAAAAAAAAGGTTCATTTAGACCTTATTTTCAATAAATTATGATTTTATGAAATATATGGCCTGATTACATTTCGCTTCTCTCCGTTTTCATTCCATTTTCCTAAAATTACTTTCCAAATTTAGTCATTTTTCGTACGCGAAAAAAATCATCTCTTAACTGGCTAAGGGTCAGACTTTTTTCAACAGCATTTTTACTAACGATTTTTCCACGAAATTTTATAAATTCTATTCCATTTAAAAAATTCAGGATTAACTCTTAACTCTATATTAACTCCACTTGTTTTACAGAATTTCTATGCACTTTGTTCAAATCATGGACCCATCATCGAGACTGTCTTCAGGACATAGATAACTAGGACAGTATCTGCCTTTAGGGATCAAGTTATCATTTTCTCTTTTCCAGTATGAAGAATTTTTATTCAATTGCTCAAAACCGGCAAAAAGTTAAGTAAAAAACGAATAGAATAGAATAGAATAGAATAGAATAGAATAGAATAGAATAGAATAGAATAGAATAGAATAGAATAGAATAGAATAGAATAGAATAGAATAGAATAGAATAGAATAGAATAGAATAGAATAGAATAGAATAGAATAGAATAGAATAGAATAGAATAGAATAGAATAGAATAGAATAGAATAGAATAGAATAGAATAGAATAGAATAGAATAGAATAGAATAGAATAGAATAGAATAGAATAGAATAGAATAGAATAGAATAGAATAGAATAGAATAGAATAGAATAGAATAGAATAGAATAGAATAGAATAGAATAGAATAGAATAGAATAGAATAGAATAGAATAGAATAGAATAGAATAGAATAGAATAGAATAGAATAGAATAGAATAGAATAGAATAGAATAGAATAGAATAGAATAGAATAGAATAGAATAGAATAGAATAGAATAGAATAGAATAGAATAGAATAGAATAGAATAGAATAGAATAGAATAGAATAGAATAGAATAGAATAGAATAGAATAGAATAGAATAGAATAGAATAGAATAGAATAGAATAGAATAGAATAGAATAGAATAGAATAGAATAGAATAGAATAGAATAGAATAGAATAGAATAGAATAGAATAGAATAGAATAGAATAGAATAGAATAGAATAGAATAGAATAGAATAGAATAGAATAGAATAGAATAGAATAGAATAGAATAGAATAGAATAGAATAGAATAGAATAGAATAGAATAGAATAGAATAGAATAGAATAGAATAGAATAGAATAGAATAGAATAGAATAGAATAGAATAGAATAGAATAGAATAGAATAGAATAGAATAGAATAGAATAGAATAGAATAGAATAGAATAGAATAGAATAGAATAGAATAGAATAGAATAGAATAGAATAGAATAGAATAGAATAGAATAGAATAGAATAGAATAGAATAGAATAGAATAGAATAGAATAGAATAGAATAGAATAGAATAGAATAGAATAGAATAGAATAGAATAGAATAGAATAGAATAGAATAGAATAGAATAGAATAGAATAGAATAGAATAGAATAGAATAGAATAGAATAGAATAGAATAGAATAGAATAGAATAGAATAGAATAGAATAGAATAGAATAGAATAGAATAGAATAGAATAGAATAGAATAGAATAGAATAGAATAGAATAGAATAGAATAGAATAGAATAGAATAGAATAGAATAGAATAGAATAGAATAGAATAGAATAGAATAGAATAGAATAGAATAGAATAGAATAGAATAGAATAGAATAGAATAGAATAGAATAGAATAGAATAGAATAGAATAGAATAGAATAGAATAGAATAGAATAGAATAGAATAGAATAGAATAGAATAGAATAGAATAGAATAGAATAGAATAGAATAGAATAGAATAGAATAGAATAGAATAGAATAGAATAGAATAGAATAGAATAGAATAGAATAGAATAGAATAGAATAGAATAGAATAGAATAGAATAGAATAGAATAGAATAGAATAGAATAGAATAGAATAGAATAGAATAGAATAGAATAGAATAGAATAGAATAGAATAGAATAGAATAGAATAGAATAGAATAGAATAGAATAGAATAGAATAGAATAGAATAGAATAGAATAGAATAGAATAGAATAGAATAGAATAGAATAGAATAGAATAGAATAGAATAGAATAGAATAGAATAGAATAGAATAGAATAGAATAGAATAGAATAGAATAGAATAGAATAGAATAGAATAGAATAGAATAGAATAGAATAGAATAGAATAGAATAGAATAGAATAGAATAGAATAGAATAGAATAGAATAGAATAGAATAGAATAGAATAGAATAGAATAGAATAGAATAGAATAGAATAGAATAGAATAGAATAGAATAGAATAGAATAGAATAGAATAGAATAGAATAGAATAGAATAGAATAGAATAGAATAGAATAGAATAGAATAGAATAGAATAGAATAGAATAGAATAGAATAGAATAGAATAGAATAGAATAGAATAGAATAGAATAGAATAGAATAGAATAGAATAGAATAGAATAGAATAGAATAGAATAGAATAGAATAGAATAGAATAGAATAGAATAGAATAGAATAGAATAGAATAGAATAGAATAGAATAGAATAGAATAGAATAGAATAGAATAGAATAGAATAGAATAGAATAGAATAGAATAGAATAGAATAGAATAGAATAGAATAGAATAGAATAGAATAGAATAGAATAGAATAGAATAGAATAGAATAGAATAGAATAGAATAGAATAGAATAGAATAGAATAGAATAGAATAGAATAGAATAGAATAGAATAGAATAGAATAGAATAGAATAGAATAGAATAGAATAGAATAGAATAGAATAGAATAGAATAGAATAGAATAGAATAGAATAGAATAGAATAGAATAGAATAGAATAGAATAGAATAGAATAGAATAGAATAGAATAGAATAGAATAGAATAGAATAGAATAGAATAGAATAGAATAGAATAGAATAGAATAGAATAGAATAGAATAGAATAGAATAGAATAGAATAGAATAGAATAGAATAGAATAGAATAGAATAGAATAGAATAGAATAGAATAGAATAGAATAGAATAGAATAGAATAGAATAGAATAGAATAGAATAGAATAGAATAGAATAGAATAGAATAGAATAGAATAGAATAGAATAGAATAGAATAGAATAGAATAGAATAGAATAGAATAGAATAGAATAGAATAGAATAGAATAGAATAGAATAGAATAGAATAGAATAGAATAGAATAGAATAGAATAGAATAGAATAGAATAGAATAGAATAGAATAGAATAGAATAGAATAGAATAGAATAGAATAGAATAGAATAGAATAGAATAGAATAGAATAGAATAGAATAGAATAGAATAGAATAGAATAGAATAGAATAGAATAGAATAGAATAGAATAGAATAGAATAGAATAGAATAGAATAGAATAGAATAGAATAGAATAGAATAGAATAGAATAGAATAGAATAGAATAGAATAGAATAGAATAGAATAGAATAGAATAGAATAGAATAGAATAGAATAGAATAGAATAGAATAGAATAGAATAGAATAGAATAGAATAGAATAGAATAGAATAGAATAGAATAGAATAGAATAGAATAGAATAGAATAGAATAGAATAGAATAGAATAGAATAGAATAGAATAGAATAGAATAGAATAGAATAGAATAGAATAGAATAGAATAGAATAGAATAGAATAGAATAGAATAGAATAGAATAGAATAGAATAGAATAGAATAGAATAGAATAGAATAGAATAGAATAGAATAGAATAGAATAGAATAGAATAGAATAGAATAGAATAGAATAGAATAGAATAGAATAGAATAGAATAGAATAGAATAGAATAGAATAGAATAGAATAGAATAGAATAGAATAGAATAGAATAGAATAGAATAGAATAGAATAGAATAGAATAGAATAGAATAGAATAGAATAGAATAGAATAGAATAGAATAGAATAGAATAGAATAGAATAGAATAGAATAGAATAGAATAGAATAGAATAGAATAGAATAGAATAGAATAGAATAGAATAGAATAGAATAGAATAGAATAGAATAGAATAGAATAGAATAGAATAGAATAGAATAGAATAGAATAGAATAGAATAGAATAGAATAGAATAGAATAGAATAGAATAGAATAGAATAGAATAGAATAGAATAGAATAGAATAGAATAGAATAGAATAGAATAGAATAGAATAGAATAGAATAGAATAGAATAGAATAGAATAGAATAGAATAGAATAGAATAGAATAAAATTGATGAAATATGAATGCAAACACAGACAAAAATAATAAAATAGAATAAAATTGATGAAATATGAATGCAAACACAGACAAAAATGAAAATAAGAACCATTTCGTTATACAATATTCGGTACATTTCATTTACCGTTTATGATTTTTGTACGGCTACGAGAGATGTTTTCTTTAAAAACAGGTGTCCACGTCCGCCCAAGAGAGCGTCCGTCTAGCGGAGATTAATTTATTCTAAAAATGCCACCTAAACGATGGGTCCTAAAAAATTGTCCGCTTAGCGGAGCTGTTCGGCTATGGGAGCTCTCTGTTAAGGGAGCTTTTACTGTATTACTTTGGTCTATACGATCTAAAAATTTGCCATTAAGGAACACACGTTGTGTAAAATGTGTCAAAAGTTGCGATTAATTGAATTTTTAAATATACATTTTTAATTTAAAATTGGGTACCGAATAAAAATATACAAAATCAATATCAATTAGAATCTTTAAACTAGGTTGTGTTGTTTTCTTATCAGGAGCTGTCAAAGTTAAAATTTTTTTTACATTTTTGAAAAGAGTAAACAAATTCAAACTTCTTCAACTTTCAGAGTCTTTTAAAGTAAATAGTAAAAATGGAACCATCAATTTCAAGTATTTAAGTGTACTTTTCTTCAAGTATTTACAGATTACATTTTGTCCTAATATTTTTGTTATTTTTTGTAAATTGGAATTTCATGGAATGCAACTTAAAATGTTACAGGATATTTGTTCTAAAGAAATTCTGAAAATTTTTATATTATGAAAAAAATGGTGCGTATCAATAGCTCGATTTGAGAAATAATATTTTTTTTAAACTCCAGTTGATTTCATACAAAAAAGCAGCTTAAGCAGAGACATTTTCTTTGCTTTATCACACATTAAACAGTGGGCCAGAATAGAAATAAATTTGTAACTTCTAATCGGCTGGTTGGATTTATATGAAATTTCACATAGGCGTAGAAAATCAAATTAACATTTTGAGTTTAGAAACAGGATCCATATACGCTTCAGGAGCGTATATGGAGTAATGGGACTTTAAAATAGGTGTCGTAGAAAATGTTTAAACACTAGCGAATTTTTGTTCCTTACCCAGTTTCCAAGATTTTTATATCTCCTTAAAGTCCTTGATAAATTCTTTATAAAACTTTGGAAGATGTTGGTCAAGTCTTTTACATATATATCCCAGCATTTGCAACCGATTGTGTCATATTTTTCGCAGTTTATTAAAAAACTAAATTGTCTATCGAATAAAGAAAATTTTTTGAGTAAAAAAATAAATGATTTTGAATTGGCAAGTTTGCAAAATTTAATAAACAGACGGACGGAAGGATGGACATAAGAATTCTCTCAAAAAAATCTTAAAATTCGAAAAATATTTTTTTCCACTTCTCGATTAATATGAAAACCAAACGAAAGTATTAAGATTTTGATATCACCTTTCCCTGAATTAAGTGGCATTTTCGATCCATTTAACCCAAATGTATAGACGGACGGACATTGCCATGCTTTAGAATTCTAGAAATTAATTTTTTACTAACTAATAAATAAAAAAAATAGAACGTGATCATCAAAATTTGGATATGACCTTTTCCTGAATTAAGCGTCATTTTCTTCCCAATTAACCCAAATGTATAGACAGACGGACATTACCATTCAGCCAAAAAACATCTTATAATTCTAAAAATGTATTTGTTTACTTACTAATAAGTAGGAAAATTAAACGTGATCATTAAAGTGTTGATTGTTTTCTAAATTATACATACTTTTCGACATATTTAACTCTAATACATAGACGGATGGACGTATAGACATTACCTAAAAAAATCTTAAAATTCGAAAACTGAATTTTTGTAACTAATAATCAATAAAGAAATAAAACGTGATCATTAAAATATTTTTATTACCTTTTCGTGAATTAATCGCCATTTTCGAACCATTTTGCCCCAATGTGCGCCACAGGAAAAAGTTTTCTTAAGGGGCCTTTAGACGTTCAAATATATCTAACAATAAATTTGACGACTAAAAATACACGTTCAGATATGTTTGATGATTTGACGAATGTTTCCAAGTCACTTCCACATTTATTTTCTAAGTTTTCGCAAACACTTTTGTATAAATTATTACCAAATGTTTTTAAAAATATATGCACAACTGTGTATTGAAAAAATTACGTATAAAATCCAATATTTTTGGGGAATTCACAAAGTGTGCTATCATGTCGTATTGTCATAATGTCATAAAATTTTACAAAAGAAGAGCAATAACAATATTTTTTATACATTGAAATATTTTAGGACATATGACAATACGACATGATAGCACACTTTGTGAATCCCCCATTTAATTTTTAAATCGTACGACTTGTACTTAAACTGTACAACTTATCATCAAACCAAACAAAATATCAACAATTTTTGATTTTCTTCAAACAATCGTACGACTGTAGTATTCAATACAAGACACTATCAAATGTTTAATCATCAGACAAATCGTCAGATAAATTTGATCGTCTAAAGGGGCCTTTACTATTATTATTAAAATTTTCAAATATTTGATATCACTTTTAAAATACAAAACTATATCATATCGATATAATTTCTACTATAAACTATTTATTTATTATTATTATTTTTTTTTTTTTTTTTTTTCGTAAAATATAAAAAAATTGCTCTTCTGCAACTTTTTAAATATTATTCAATATTCGATTCTAAACATAAAACCTACAAAATGTTTTTGAAACCAAATTTCATAATACTTAAGAAAGTTGTTTACCAACACAAAGTGATCACGTTTAAAAACACTAATTTACCATTGTTCTAAAAATAGAAATCAATTGATAGAATTAACTGTTTTGCATAAATTAGATGAACGTGATAAGAACAGTTATGTTTGACAAAAAATAATCTAATTGAATTTTAATACTTCAAAGTTAAAGCGAATTAACTAAAAGCATTTCAGATTTGAATAGAAAAAACTACAGTCATTAAATAAATTGCATCGTTATAAAATTATAGAAAAAAATATTAAACTTATTCACGTGTTCCTCAGGAATATATTTTTACAAATAATACAAAGTGTATCTTAATGTCGTCTTTGGCCTTTTGAAATTATTTTTTACATACCTGTTGTTTTAACTTTTATTTTTTACTTTTTATTGTCATTTCTTTTATTTTATTTTTTTCTACTTGTTATAATTTCATTTTTAATGTGCATAAATTACTCTTGTTTTTTTTTTATTTGTATTCTTTTATGTTTTTATGCCATATATACATAAGTATGTTTTTCTTATGTTTTCAAATTTATTTAAGTTGGTCAAATTTAGAACAAAAGAAATTATAATAATTTTGAATAAAGAAAAATGAATAAAACATAATAATCAGGCACAATTTATTGTTTAACCACTTTAAAATCGTAAATTATTTTTATTTTATAATTTAAAGCTTTTTTTCTAACATTTTTTATTTATAACTTGTTTTTGACAACACAAAATTTATGTTTATTTCTTTACTTTTACAATTTTGGAAAAAAAATTCTGTAAAAAAAAAAGGAACATAAAAGATTTATTACAACAATAGAGTTATTATATTGTATTGTTTTAAATAAAATTCTATTAAAAAGTAGCGGATATTATTTAGTCGATACACAAACTCATACATATTTAAGTAAACAAAAGCATTAAAAAGCGAATTTAAATTCATTTCTTTATTTAAAGAATTTGTGCATTTTTTTTCCTTCGAAAAAATATTAAGAAACAGTTAAATAGTAACAGAATTTTCGTTTAAAGTTGATAAGTCCGATTTAATGATTTAAATTCATATTAACATAATAAATTCACCAAATTATTATATTGTTAAAAATTCGTAGAGGTAATAAATTATAGAACAACTTCTTTTAAATTGAAAGTAAAGTTTTTAAAGAATAAAACACTTACACTTTTAATTTGAATAATAGATAAAAAAAGTTGTAAACATAATTTCCAACTCCGATTGAAAACACGCTAATTATAAACCGTAAAATTTTACAGTTCGACATTTCAATATTCACAAACTTTTTCCACTATATTTCAAAAATATAATACGTAAATCATAGCTAAAATCAATGAAAACTTACTACTTTAGAAAAAAAAAAAAAAACTATCTCTGATCGCTACATGAAGACGAGACAAGGACAATGCATATAAGGACTGTGCACGAAAATATCCGTGCATGCTGTTGGGCTTATAACTTTTGATGTGTTGAGAAATAGATATTTCTATTAACGGGTTTACATTTGTCATTATGCTCACTAGCCATGTGCTAAGTTTCTTGGTTATAGCGAAACTAGTTTTTCATAAAATGGAAATATATGAAAATGAGTGCCTTTGGAAAAGACTTTTCCTTTTCCTAAGAAAATACAGTGTATCCGTTTTTTTTCTAGCCTGTTCTCGCTTCTTCTCATTACATTAACAAAACAATGGAGTGGTAATAAAGAAATTGTTAGTGTTTGTACCGAAAGAGGCTAATCTATCAAATTGTCCGGAACTCTGTGCAACTGAAAGATATTGGGTTCTAGTAAAAAATAATTTAAAGGACATTAAAAGCTCTGCTTAAAATAAAACGGAGTTTAAAAATAATTGGACTTATTCGAGCTAAAAAGTGACCGAAACACAATAAAACCTTTAATTGGAAAAATTCTGGAAAAGATCAGATATTTTCTTAAAAACCAACAAAAAATAATTTATTATTTTATGTTTAGAACTTGAACATAACAATCATCAATAAAAATATAATTTAAAAAAAATTGCCCATTGGTTTAGTTTCTATAAGCAGATTTGTATGCACGGATTTTTTCATGCTTAGTCATTAAATGTAATTGCATATGCAATAAATTAAAGAAAGTAATCATTAGCCTCCAACCCTGAAGAATATGTTCTTAATCCAGATAGATCAAGGATTTCAAAGCTTTTAATTATAGATCTGTTAAAAATAAAAGCTATAAAATACTCACAATCCCAATTCTTTAAAAATACAAAATTCAAAATGGCGGAACCAAAATAGCTGCCAAAATTTTTACAAAAATCTCTGATTCACCTAAGATTTTGTGTAAAGGTAGTTTTAGAGTTACATAATTTGAAACTGAAATCAGAATTTAAAAAAACAAAGTGGCCGACTCAACATGTTTCATTAAGATATATTAATTCCTTCAAACAAATTTTTTTTTTATATAATCGATAAATTTGTCTAAAACGAAATGCAAGACAATTTTGAAATCTGTATTCTATAAAATTATGAAAAATATTAAAAACTCGAAATGGCGGAAACAATATGGCGTCCAAAATTGTTTGTGGCACAAAATTAAGTTATTAGTTGTTTTTGAGGTTACTGAATTCAGGAGCAAACTTAAAGAAACAAGTAAAAACAAGTCGGTCTATCCTGAAAATATAACACCCTACACCATTGCGTTTGTGCATTAAAATAATTTTTGAAACTTTCGGAACTCGGAAATAATATAAAATTAGTTTATATGGGGTATATTGCTTTTGTCAATCCGTGTGTAACATGTCGAAGGAATCATTTAAGACCCTACAAAGTATATATTTTCTGGGTCCTGGTTAGATTTTGAGTCGATCTATCTATATCCGTCCGTACGTCTGTCTGTCTGTCTGTTGAAAGCAGGAACGGGACAACGTAGGGGGACGAAATTTTGCATGAATATTTATTTTACATAAAGTTTGTTTGGGATTGAAAATGGGCAAAATCGGTTAATAAACAAAAAAAGTTATGGGCTAAAAACTAGAAACACAGGGTGTCCGTTCTTTTCTGCTTATATCTCTTAATCAAAAGCATGTACGACAACGAAATTTTGTATAATAGGTCTTTATATGGGAGCTATGCTCAATTGTGGACCGATCTTCCTGAAATTTTGTGCTCCGATTTAATATTGCATAAAATTTTTTTATACTGAATTTTATTGAAAAAGTGATATAAATAAGAGGCCTTTATTTATTTATTTATTTTTTTATTTCATCTACAGATTTGGTCTTACATATTACTTAAATTAATTATATAACATAAATAAATGTAATTTAAACATATCTTTATTTACATTAAAATTAAAAAGAAGAGAAATGCTATCACACAATTTAAACATCTTGTAATTGGTTTATTCATAGCATAGTTGGTTCTATGAAAAACATCATCAAATATACGGTTTCTTCTTGGTGGATTATACAAACTGACATAATCATTTAAATCAGAACAACTTATTTGGCCAGATAAAATATTATAAACAAACATGATACAACTGTAAGATCAACGGTCATATTATGTTTGTAGACCAAATAACTTTCTCCTAGCATCATAGGAGGGAACATTAGCATCATTTGTAAAACTTTTTTGAATGCGCTCTAAAAAATCCGATTCATTTCTATAAAATGGACATTAAATTCCCTTGAATTTGTCTTATAAATCCAATCATTGCATAAGCTCTAGAACAGATGTAATCAATATGATGATAACTTTACATCAAATATAACTACCAAATCCTTAAATTCAACATCACGCTTAATAGCTGTGTCATTTATGGTATAATTAAATATAATATGATTCAAACGATATGTAAAAGAAACTATACAACACTTAGTAACATTAATTTTAATATCATTATCAAAACACCATTGGGACAAACGATTCAAATCGGAATGCAATTTTTGACAGTCAATTTGATATATTTGAGAACAATTTAAGATCACCCGCAATCATTTATAAATAATAAAAATAATAAAGATCCAATATGTGTGCCCTAAGAAATACCAGAAAATGCATTAACTAAACGTTTTAAAGAAAAATTACCAATAACAACTGACAATTATCTATTAGAAAGTTCTTAAAAAATAACAAAATATTGCCAGTTAAACCAAATTTATAATTTTTTTGCAGAAGGAGAGAATGACTAACAGAATCAAAAGCTTTCGCAAAATCTGTGTATATAACATCGCATTAATACTTATGTTCAATGGAACTGATTATTTCACGAGTTACTAATGCCAAATTAGTAAATGTAAAACCTGGCATTTCTAAGCGTTAAAACCCTATTCCTGTGGTATTTGCATCGGGGAGAGGTGAAATAATAGACCAATCATGATTAATTTCCATATTTGTTTAACTCTTTTAAATAGAGATAGAAAATTGAGTGCATCTGAAATTATATTGAAAGTATCCATTTTTATGTAAATACACTGGATAAATATTTATTTGAACAAATATCTAAATGTCTTCTTAAAATGTACTTATGTTATTTTGAAATCTAGGAACACTATTATAAAAAGTTGTGATTTGGCCATTTATCATTTGGAGTTAGTTTGGGCAACTTTTTTCAAAAACTAACATTCTATTAGTTATAAAAATATAAGAAAATTGCTTTTATCGGACTGAGGATTCGTGAGTATTTCTTTGGAAAAATGAAAAAATATTAACTTATTTAATTAAAATTAAAAAAAAAAAAAACACTATAAATAAAATAGTTGATTCAGATGTTAATTGATGTGAAAAAATTAAACTTTTGTCATAAAAATATGTAGCAAAAACCAAAAAAATTGCTCTTCAATAAAATTAATTTCTAACAAAATTGGTTCCATGCAGAAAGAAATGGTGTAGATGGATAACGGGAAGAAACATGGTTTTAAATGTTCCTAATAATTTGCTATATTCGTTATTTTCTAATGACTTATGGCCAAAAATAGATTTTTCTGGTCCATCTTAAACAGAAATAGAATCGGAATTTGGCCTGCTAAACAATAATCTGCTTCCATTTTTTTCTATCAGGTAACTACCTTTTGTATGATCATGTCTAATATGACCCCCTTTAGGCGTTTACACTAGTATAACTTTATAAAAGAACTTTTTTGTTATTTATAAATCGGAAACCGGAATCTATTTATTTAGTTAAGTTCGAGATAACATTCATAAATATAATTTCCAAAAAACAAAAATAATAATTAATACAATTTTTTGAAATATTTATCAGTGAAATAAGAATCGTTATATTTTTACACTTTCAAGTCGCTATATTTCGCGAACCATGTGATAAAGAAACTTGAAATATATGTGAGTCTGGATATATTTTTGATATGGATAACACCGTGTGACAGTCATTTTCACACATGAAAAAATCGATATATTCATGAAACAAGAGACCATATGAAGTAAAATTACGTTCTCAGTTTTCTCCAGGACGTCAAAATTCCTTTTTAAAAGGACTTCAAAAATTCAAAGAATACACATTTAAAAACGAGAGAAGAAGATATAGTCGGTCAAGCCCGACGATCCACATAATTTTGTTTTTACTTATATACAACTTACTTGTGTTAAATATTGCATAAACTAACATTTGTATTGGATTTATGTACATTAAAGTGATTTTCGGGAGAGGAGTTTATATGGGAGCTATGGTCAGTTGTGGACCGATCTTCATGAAATTCGGCAAACGGATTTTTGCCTACATAAAATTGATTTGTGCAAAATTTCATTAAAATATTCCTATTTTTAAGGCATCTATTAGTGTTAAAACTCTATCCCGGGAAAACATTTGTATGGGGGCTAGGTGAAATAATAGGCCGATCATAACCAAATTCAATAGGCTTCGTCCTTGTGTTGAAAAAAGCATATATAACAAATTTCAGCAAATTATCTCCAAAAAATGCGACCTGTACTTTGCGCACAAGCTTTACACCAGCCGACCAGATGGACGGACTGACGGATATCGTTAAATCGACTCAGAAAGTGATTCTGAGTGGAACGGTATACTTTAAGGTGGGGGTTCGAAAATTTTTTCTCTGCGTTACAATTTCTGCACAAACACATAACACCCCAACCCCCTATGGTGGTGTAGGGTATAAAAATGTAATATATTTATTAATATTATATCAACACAATATGTGTGTCAATGATCCCGCAATCCAAAAATATTTTTTATGTAAATGTTGATGCACAAAAATTTAGGATAATATCCGTTTGAAAATGTTATCTTTTACAATTTATTTTCAAATATATTTCAGTCTGCAAAAATCAGTCTTACATGTGAAAAAATCGTTTTATGAATAAAACTAGAAACTATCCATAATAAAACTACGTACTTAGTTTTTCTTTAGGACATCGAATTGCCTCTCGAAAGGACTTCAAAATTTCGAAAAATGCGAAATTTTTAAGAATACTTTCAAATATTTTCGAAGATTATAACCACCCATTATGGATTCAAAATATTTTTTCTTAAAATTTTGTAATCCAAAATTTAAATAAAAACTTTTTTTATATTTAAAGCATTCTTAGCTTTCATTTGACATTCATATTGGGTTAATTTCATTTTCCTACCCAGGAAAAAATTTATTAGTTATCTAGCCAGTACCCATTCTATGGAACGGTCTTTAATCAATGATTTTTGTTCGAAATTGCCACATTCAGAACGCATGCCATAGAAGCTAGAGGCCACTTTTTAAATCAATATAATTTTGTTAAACTCTTGTTTTTTATTAAGTTTTTGAAATTTTTTTCAATTTTTCATTTAAGTTTTTTAAACAGTTCAAGGAATTTAATTTGTTCAAAGAAGTGATGTAGAAGTCATACAGAATTAGTTCTTAAGCACTTGTTCTCGACATCATTATCTAAAACGAATTTAGAATCATAATAAGGTTCTACTCAACAAGTTCCAGAATTAGTTGTGAAACCACTAGTTCTAAGGATGTTAATAAAGAATCTGAGGTGTTTGTGATTACACAATTTCTAGAACTAATGATTTTAGAACATGTTCTAAAATAATTAGTTCTAGAACTGATGTAATCAGAACCACTTCAGATTCTTTAATAACATCCTCAGAACTAGTGGTATCACAACCAATTCTGATACTAATGGAGTAGAATCTTATTCTGATTCTAAATTCGTTTTAAGGAATGTTTTAGAGAACTAGTGCATAAGAACTTATTCTGTATGACTTCTACATCATCTCTGAGAACAAATGACTGGTTCTCGAATGAATTCCTAGAACTGTTTGAAATACTTGTATAAAAAGTTAAAAAATTAAAAAAAGATTACAAAAGTGGCCTTTAGGAAATATCCCATTATAATAACAAAAAAAAAAAAAAAAACAGATTCTGAAACCATTCCCTAACGCTTCTATGAAACTAGTTCCGAATGTGACAATTTCGAACAAAAATCACTGATTCAAAAACTAGTTCTAGAACCGTTCCATAGAATGGGTACTGGCCAACTAACACTTCCACAGAACTAGTTCTGGAGGTGACAATATGAAACAAAAATCATTGGTCGTAACGCCAAAGTAGAACAAGTACAGGCTATTTTTATGTGTTCTGGAACTATTTGTAAAACTAATACAATTTTTCCTGGGTAGGTAAATATTTTATATTTTTTTAAATTGTTTATTTTTCGAAACTTTTATATAAAAATATTTAAATACATATCATAATTGCAGTCAGCCATATTAAAATTTTGATTTTAGGTACACAGAAAAAAGTCACCAATTAACAAATATATATGAAATTAATTCATTCAATTATAAACTTGTTTAAATTTGCACCTCTCACCAAAATGATTATATCAATTACTAAAAACTATAAAAAATACAAAACAGAAAAAAATTCCCAATTAAGAAATTAATTAAATCAATCAAGTAGTTGATTGGATGAATTAAAATTGTATATGGGATATAAAAGTATAGTTAAATTTTATTTTTATTTCATTTTTGCTTGAATAAATTTATTAAATTTCGATGCAAAATGAAACAACTATGTTAATTGAAAAAAAGACCGTAATAATTTTTTCTGTGTAATCATTAAATTATAAAACAAGAACATAAATGTTGCTATCATGAACACAGTATTATTCAAATCAATCAAACAGCTATACAAACATTGAATAGTTGTAGTGATCATGCTGTAACCATGTTTTTTATCTGCGTGCAGTTGGTTGATTTTAAATGGAATCACTCAAATAAAAATATGCAGAACTGCCATCATGAAAACCCTTTTTGTTACTTTTTTCTTCCAACGTGCATTTCTTCAAAGTAATATTTCGCGTATAGCCGTAATACAGTGGTGGCCACGAATTTAAGACACGACATGTAACGAACTAAGTTGTGATAATTATTACAACCCTGCAATATAAAATTAGATTTTGTTAATTTTTCAGTGTACCCTGTAATGTTAAGATCAATTACCGTTATTTGGTTTTGTTTGTGTATACATTTTGTTGCTGTTTTTATTATATTTTCGTAAAAACGTGCTTTTGAAGCTGGTCACGAATTTAAAACATATAAGAAATATTTGGTTTTTAAGTGATTTTTTGGTGTTTTTTGAAGCTAAAAGGTAAGTAATGAATGTTTTATTCCATTTAATGTTAGAATACATCAAAATATTTAGTTAGAAATGGCCAGAGGTACTTGGAGTTCGGATGCCGAGCGAAAATTGATCCAACAAATGAATACTGATGGAAAAACAGTAATGGAAATTTCCAAGCTACTAAAATGTTCCAGATCCAAGATTTACAATGCACTGGAACACATCAAGCAACATGGCACTACCAAAAATGTCAAACAGCACCCTAGAGCCCGAAAAACTACACCCAGGGAGGATAGCTTAATTTATAAATCAGCTGCTAAAGATCCTTTCAAGAGCTCAAGTAAAATTAAAAATGAGATTTCATCGGATTTTGGTATTAATATATCGTCCAGGACAATAAGAAGACGTCTGAATGAGAAGAACTTACGTGGGTGTATTGCACAACGTAAACCACTTGTGTCAAAAAAAAATATTAAATCCCGACTAGCGTTTTCAAGAGAAAATCTCAATAAGCCGATGACATTTTGGAAAAATATACTTTGGAGCGACGAGTCGAAGTTTTGTCGCTTTGGTTCTGATGGAAAACAGTACGTATGGCGTCCTCCAAACCTGGAGCATCACCCAAAGTACACCCTTAAAACGGTTAAGCATGGTGGTGGAAATGTCATGGTGTGGGCAGCATTTTCCTGGCATGGTGTAGGTCCCATTCAGAAGATTATCAATAAAATGGACCAGCATATTTACAAAAACATACTGACAAGCATCATGATACCATTCGCTGAAGACAACATGCCTCTAATGTGGAAATTTATGCATGATAATGACCCTAAGCACACTTCACGCCTAGTGAAGAGTTGCTTAGAGGAAAATAATATCACAGTTCTGAAATGGCCAGCTCAATCCCCGGATCTCAATCCAATTGAGAACTTGTGGAATGATGTTGAGGAGCATGTACGAGCAGTAAAGCCAAAAAATTTGACTGATTTATGGGAAGAAATTCAAAAGGCTTGGTATGGCATTCCAAAGGAGCGCTGTATGGCCTTAGTTGAAAGTTTACCCAGGAGATGCGCTGCTGTGATTCAAAATAAAGGATTTCCCATCAAATACTAATATTGTTTTATGAAGCTGAGCTTTACTTTTGTGAATTAACTTTTATTTTGCCTATGTCCTAAATTCATGACCAGGCTTAAACTTGTATTATATGTAAATAAAAATTGGAAACTAAATATAGGTAACAAACTATTGTTGATTTTTTTTCATAACATTACTAGGATCTTTAAAAAATAACATGGATCTAAAATTTGTTGTAATAAGATGTAAAAATTATCAGAAATATATAAGTGAAATGTCGTGTCTTAAATTCGTGGCCACCACTGTATATTACTCTGCTTCTTTTTAAATTATTCTACTTCCAAATCATTGCAAAGATTTTCTATTTTTTTTTTTTTTTTTTTTTTTTGCTTAATTTTCGTAACACAAACATTCCAAATTTTATGAAAAAAAAAAAAAAAAAAAAACATGAATTGAAAATACATTCCCCAAAATCGTATCAAAACTTCACATGACTTTTGTTGTTATTTCTCTTGTCTTTTCATCGAGTAAAGTGCATTTAATTCATTTTATTGCTTTTTATATCTTTTGTAACAAACGCATCGCATCCAATCGTGTATTGCTTGATGTTCTTTTAATTTAAAGTTTTCGTCTTTTTTATCTTTGATTTTAAATTTATTCTTATTTATTTATTTCCTTTTGTTATGTTGTTGATTTGTTTGGGTTGGGTTCAATCGTCTTCTTCTTTTTTTATAGATTTTTTTTAATATTGTTGCTGGTATAATATGTTATTGTTGTTTAGGGTGTCATGTTTTTGTTGTTATTTGTTGTGGGGAGCGTGGTAATTCTGGTAATGGTACGAGTAAATATGTATGATGTTGGCCCATATCACGTTGTGTTTGGTATGCGGTATGGTTACTATTGACTTGATTATGCTGCCAGCATCAGGGATGAAAAAGTTGATACTATAGTACTTTTTTTGATACTATTTAACATTCAAATGTACTGAAGTACTCCATCGAGTCATTTGATACTGTTAAATGATTAGCTGGATTTTCCACAATTTAAATTAAAAATAAAATTTTTAAATGATAATATATTTTGAAGTATAATTTTTTATCAATTTGATTTATACATATTTAAAATTGCTATACAGAAGTAATAATGAAAATTTTAATGAATGAATTTAACAAAAATAGATACGTAATTAAGACAATTTAAATAAATTTATAGTTCAAACGAACTATATTATAGAAAAAATTGAACTGTAGGTTTAATTTATAAAATTGTAAATTCTTAAATATACAATCATTACTAAAAACTGCAATTTTTTATGATCTGTAAATCAAATTGAACTGAAAATTTTTCAAATTTTAATAACATCAGGTAATAAATTATATTTTATCAGAACTAATGATGAAGTGCACGATTTGAATTGATCTCGGACTTTTTTCTCTTTAAGTTGGATTTCGTATTTAATTTTTCGTTTTAAGTACAAAAATTCCATTATTTGAATTTTGCACTAAATAAAAAATAAGTAACTATTAAAATTTTTGCTTTTATTACTCTGATGTTAAAAAAAGTACTATTTGAAATTTATTTTGATATCCAAAAATATTTTAATTTTCCATTCCTGGCCAGCATAATATTGAATGATTGCATGCATGTACGCCAATGTTCATGGGGAGGGAAACAGAGAGAGAGATGAAGAACAACAAAAAAGTAAAAGAACATGTTGAAAAGGCCAAATTGTACGCCAAAATCAAGTGTTGAGGAGTACAGTGTTTTAGGAAAGATTAACTGCCTTATTAATATTAAAATTTTAAAATTTATAAACTTTTTATTAATCAAATTTGTATGGGAAATTTTTTTATAAAGCTTTGACAAATTTAAAAATTTAATTATGAATAAGGCAGTAAAAGTTTAATAAATATCAAATGTGAATGGGTGATTCCATTGAAATATTAAAATAGTTTATATTTTATATCTTCTACTCAAAAATACCTATTTAGTATTTATGTATATGATTACACATTTTTTTCATGCCCCTCCCATTTTATCCCCTAAATATTTTATGCGTCTGATTACATGATATCCATAGAAAACAACATAAACTTTTTTCAGTTCCTACATTTAAGTTCTTCATCAGAAATTTAGGTTCGGACAATTTTGATTTTACCGTAAATTTTTAGTTTATTCTAACCCACTGTTCTTAATTCCACTAAAGAAGAAAATAAATACCAAAACTTACATTGACGGAATTAATGATAAGGTTTTCAACTCAAAATTATATTCTTTAACTTTTTCTTTCGCATTGTTTTAAAATTTTTTTCTTTTACTTAATCATATTGTTGTTGTAATTTTTTAAGTTTAAAGATCTTCTTCAGAAAAAGCCCGCAAGTAAAAAATTAAAAAAAAATAATAATAAAAAATAAACAGCAAAGGCACCAACAGTGAAGACGACAGAAGAACCTGTTGTTTTTTTTTTTTTTTTTTTGTATCTCCAACACTCACTCGTACTCATCATTCAGAGATTTAATCATGGCAACATGACGACTGCATACGGATACATGTTGGGGTTGTGTTATGTTGTACATTTCATTTGTTATAGAATGTGTCTTTGCTATAGTTGTTGTTTTTGTACAATAGTGCATTTAATTTATTGATGCGACATCGTTATTTGTTGCACTTGTTGCGAGCTGCATCATTAAGCATGGGATGGGAGATACTTGTTGCATTTGGCAAGTTGGTAAAGAAGACACAAAGAAACTAGAGGGGGGTCAATGAAAATAAAAAATAAAAACAATCAAAACTCTACAGTAAACCTGAAGAAGAATAACAAAAATTAAAGAAAACTTCAAGAAAAAGATGATACAAAATAAACAAGCCTTAAAGCTTTTGCTGTGTACTAAAATTAATGTAGAACGTAAACGCACTTGACACGCACCAACTTTTTACTCTTCATCAACTTCGCCTTCTCGTCTTTTGATACTACTTTGACTTTTTTTTTTTGGTTTATTATTGGAGGAACTATAAGATGCTGGTTTAGTTTAGAGTTTTTTTTTTTTTGGCTCCGATTTAAAGCTTGTTTGTATATGGCTTTTTGGGTTGTGAATGCGTATGAGTTGCTACTTGGCTTAATTTTGCTGCGTTGTTGCTCTCAAACGTCTCTTTAAATAAATTTTATTACACTTTGACTGGAAGGCAAGTACATATTTTGTATTTATTTTAAACTAAAATTGTTAAGGCATATCGGCCAAATATGATCCTACAGGATTTTTTAATTAAAATAAATTCATAACAAGATCATTGTAAAGAGATCAGCAAGTACTAAAAAATCACAGTGACAATCGAATCTCTAACTTCTACTCGGCTTATTGGATTTCATAAAATTTCACAAGAATCGTACAATTTTAAACTTGGAAAGGAAGCCTCATATACTCTTCGAGAGCGGAGCTATTTGAGCTCAAAATAAAGTACTCTTACTTAGAAAATATTTCACAGCTTGCCAAATTTTTTTTTTTTTTTTCATCTTCTTAAAGCTCTAGATAAGACCTATGAAAAATATGCTCACATGTTTTTTTACAATATTTTTTCCCCATTGGATAAAGAATAAAATTATGTACCAAACAAGTTTGAAATTGAAATTTGCAAAAATTATAATTTGTTGTGTTTCTTGTCAGTCCCAAATTTAATTTATTTTCTATTTATTTTTTGACTTTAGCCTATATGTACTAAAACCCCAAAGGCTAGTTTTGGAAAGCAAATGCAGTTTCGAAAACTCGAATGTATTCCAAAGAGTTTGCATATGGCTTTTTTCAGACCTGCAATAAACGTGGGCTTTTTGGTCCAAATTAAAAAAATGCATTTGTGAGATTTTCGTTGTTTTTTTTTTTTTTTTTTTTTTGGAATTGTCGGATTTTTTTAACAAAAATCTTAAATTTGTCTTCATTTTATCATTTCAAATCAAGTCAAAAATTGACGAAAATTTTGTTAAGATATCTTAAGAAACCAGGATTTTATTAGATATCAAATATTTATGTTTCTCCAAAAATCTATTTAAAAAATTTTACTTTAAATCGAAAAGTAAGAAAAACTACTCTGCCCCAAACTTAAAATTGTACGCTCCTCTACTTATATGTAATGTAAATCCAAACAGCCAATTAAAAGTTACAGATTTATTTCCAAAAAGATTCTATTCTACGCCACTGTGCATTATCTTGGAGGGACTTTGATATTAATAGTGAAAGTTCTTCTGAGACGAGCAGGCTGCGTGAGATTCTGCCTAAATCTCCTACAGTTCCGGGAAATATAAAAAAACGGACTGCAGTTTGACTACTACCACCTATGAAACGCTGAATACTAATTTTCCGAATACGATAACCAACCAATATATTTTCTTCTATTGATTATACTAAATATTATACACATACACATACGTACCTAAGAAATACAGTTCACATCTAACGTGTACAAACAGTGTTGGGTGTAAACAGTAGTTGCTACTAGGTCAAACTTAAAACAACATTCAAACGCATTTAGAGGAAATAACAACAAATACTAATTCTGACTTGCAACACCTTGACCTAAAGCTTGATGTAGGGTACAATAATGAAAACTACAAAAATAAAATAAACAACATTCATAATATGACCCACATTTTGACAAGACGGAAGTTCTGGCCTTTTTCAAAAACAGCAACAACTACAACAACAAAAACTTAACTAACATGCTCTAAAATACTTTGATCAGGTTGTTAGTAAATATAAATGTATTTAAGTATATGGACTCATATGTAAGTGAATGAGTAGTGTATATGATTGTTGTTGTTCAAGTAATAATATTTGTTGCTGTTGCAAGTATATCACTGTTCGACAAAACTTGTATTGAATTAAATAAATCTGTATAGATGTCTCTATACGTAGTAGATGTGCTTTTATATGTTTTGGTATGTTCCAATCCTAAAATGTGCTACATATAAATACATACATACTTAATTTTAAAGAATGCAAGTTTTTGTATCTGGTTTGTTTGGAATTGTTGTACGAGTAAACTCTCTTGTAAGTAATGACTTTTGCTTGGTTTGTATTGTCGTCCACTTTGATTACATTGCTTATGGACATAATTGGGTTAATTTTTTCTTTCTTTTAGTTTTTTTTTTTTTTCTTATTACTGTATTCAATTTTAACATCATCCAACATACAACAACTGTAACAAAAGTAAACATACAAGTTGTATCTTTGTTTTTTTTTTTTTTTTTTTTTTCTTTCAACAAACTATTTGAGATTTGGACATGTTGAGTTTGATTGAAGACAACATCACTTGCGAACTTGTTTTAATTTTAAAAGCCAAAAACCAAACACTAATCAACTAAAAACTTAAAAATATTTAATTGATAAACAGACATTTTTGGTTATTCTTTAAAAAAAAATCATGTTTTATTTTATTCCTTCAATATAATTAACTGCCACAAGTTTGGATCTCCAACTGTGTGCAACAAATTATAAATTTACAAATATGAATGTTCTGCGAAAATCCACCTTCAGTCATGCCTGCTGAGAATTTAATAATTGGTCTTCACTAATTGCAACAAGGGAACTACTTTCGTTAGCAATTATTATTTGTATGTTTATTAAAAAAATAAAATGATAAGAAAGTTTGATATAGATACCTATTAATAATGGAACAAATGTTTCAAAGGAATAAATTTGATTGTGTTGGATAAAAGTTAATATCTTTTAAATCAATTTTAAAAACACAGGACAGAAAACAAAGTAGTAAGAATGTCCTCGCACGCTGGTGTTTTGTTCAATAACGTTTACTGCGCTTCTATCAGCTCAGCTATTTTGTTACCGTCGATGACATCATCTCACCGGATGTCAGCAAGACAGGAGTGAATGTTGAGATCACAGGAAAACTGAATTTAGCGTTCAATCTTCGCTTGATATAGTCCAAAATATAGTCCCAAAATGACCAAAGCGATTGTACTTTCGGCCGCCTTACTCTATAAGCCCTAAAGCTGACAGGCTTGAGAAGTAAAATAAATGGCACTAAGAAATAGATAACAATAAGCCTAATGCACGCTGTATAAATCTAATGGACAATATATAGTTTTAGGCCTCATCTTTTTATACCCTACACCACCATAGGTGGTTGGCGTATTATGCGTTTGTGCTGACGTTTTTAACGCATAGAAAAAGTTATACAACACCCACCTTAAAGTATACCAATCGATTTTTAAATCGATCTAACGTTGTCCGTCCGTCTGGCTGGCTGGACGGCTGTCCATGTAAACCTTTTGCACAAGGTACAAGCCGCAGTTTTGAAGATAATGCAATGAAATTTGGCACATGGGACTTTTATGATACAAGGACAAAGCTTATTGAAATTGGTTGTGATCGGTCCATTATTTCACCTAGCCCCCATACAAATGTCCCCCGGAATAGAGTTTCAACACTCAAAAATGCCTTATAAATAAGAATATTTTAATGAAATTCGGCACAAAGAAGTTTTGTATAAGTATCAATATTTGTAATAAATTTCTCCCATATAAACCCCTCTTCCGAAAATCACTTTAATGCGCATAAATCCCATACGAATGTTAGTATCAAGTTAATATTCAACACAAATAAGTTTTATATAAGTAGAAACAGCGTTGCCAAATTTTATTAGAATCGGTCCATAATTTACCATAGCTCCCATATAAACCCACTTCCGGGAATCGCCCTAAGGTGCATAAAATCATGTAGATGTTAGTATCAACGCATTTTTCTGTATTTGTATATTTTATTTTATATTTAGTAAAAGTGTTGGTCTACGATTGA
This sequence comes from Protophormia terraenovae, assembly GCA_951394005.1. Lineage (NCBI taxonomy): Eukaryota > Metazoa > Arthropoda > Insecta > Diptera > Calliphoridae > Protophormia > Protophormia terraenovae. The sequence continues at coordinate 60,793,876 of OX596073.1, forward strand.
CCAAAGGTCTAATATAAGTCCCCTTCCCGAATTTTTTTTTTATATTATATGATTGTATTATCATACAATATAAAAAATTTAATTTTTTTTACAATTATTTTTATAACTTACTACACCATAGGCGGTTGGACTAACATGCGTTTGTACTACTTAATATTTATAACGCATAAATATATTGGTCCAACACTAACCTTAAAGTACACTGCCCGACTTAAAATCACTTTGTAAATTTATATGATGATGTCTGTACTTCCGCCCGGCTGGCAGTCTTTAAATGTAATCTTGTAAATATCAACATTTTTAAGATATCGTAATAGAATTCAGCTCGAAGATTTACTTTATTAAAAGGATGAAGTCGGTGAAAGTCATCTATCATCCTCATTTACATTGTAACTAGAATCCAGAGAAAAAATATAAGCAGTTGTAGTAATCATAATCTAAGAGCAATATATTATGACTGGAATACATGGTCAGAGCTAAAAATAGATATGATTATAAATAATAATTGCTATGATTTGCTATTAAAATTAATGAAAAGTAACATGAGAACATAATATTGTTGTAGTGATAATGTCGTAACCATGTTTTTAAGTTTCACTGCTACCTTCTTTAAAGTTACATTAGTACCTAACATAGCCGAGATATTTTCGTGATACTTTCCAAATCTTCTCAGAAACGTTCTCATGATTCCTTCATTGTTTTCCTGGTCTCCCTTTTGAAAGTATTGTAACTGACAATATTTAAAAAATATTTCTTTGCTATAATGAACCAAGTTTGCTAAAGTTTTCTAAGACCATGCCTTAATTGATCCTTAGTGTGTTAGTTAATACTAAGTCATTCAGATCCTATATGCTACCCAAATAGTGATTGAATAGCATAAAAAAACTACTGGATTTATCCTAATCAGTCATTCTAGAATTTCTGTTGTGATTTGAAAGCAAAAAATAAATCCTAACCGAATCGGTGTTATCTGTGAATGTAATATAAATAACTTGTTTTCTGATTTTATTGAAAAACATAATTTTGGGCAAAGGAGGACTAAATAAGTGACATGTAAAAAATCGGAAACCGGTTAAGAGCGTTTCGGTGTCGGTTTTGGACAACTTCTTTCTTCATAAATTGTAGATATAAATCTTCAACATCTTTTGGGAACATGCTGCGGGCGGGCATAATTAACCAAAGCTGATTTATTCGAAAATCACCTTTTTCGATTGTCCAGTTCTTTATAACAAGACACTTATTCTGAGGATTAAAGAGAGAGAGGGAGAGTATGGCTTCATTATCCAAAATAAAAGGAGGAATCTACATCCTCATTGTCATTCGAAAAGGAGGAATGATCTCAATCAACATCTTAGACCAAATGTTTTTCTCGAATGCTTAATTTTTTATTTCAACTTCCGATAATTTTGAGACCTTTAATCATTTGGAGCCATCGAATGCAGTAAAATGCTCATCCTCATTGCATCCGAGTGCGCTAGTTTAGGTATGAAATTGTCTTCTAATAGCAGTCTTCTGTCTATAGTCATGTTACGCTCAGGTTGAGAACGATTCACGATGATCTCTCCAGTTCTGGTGTTGATGTCAATTTTCAGGTACCCTGCGTCTCACATGATCTCTGCCACCAAATACTTTGCTGGTATGACCTTTAATGGCTGATGTTTTAGATCTTTAGTGCTGGCTGCTTCTTGGGTACTTTTCCTTGAACCTAAGATCATGTTGGTGATCGTATTCGGTCCAGAATAAGTATGAGCAAAGATTTAGCCACGTTCACCTTTTGGCTCTGATTTAATACAATCGTAGTATTTTTCGATTCTATTTAATAAAACTTTACACTGAACCAAATCTCGTAGGTAATATTGACGAAAATTTTTCGTAGAATTTTAACAAAAAAAAAATATATTTAAATTAACAGACTTTTTCTTCAAATCAATAGAATTTTTCTTCAATTCAACAAATTTTCTTCAAATCTACTAAAAAATTTTTTTCAAAAATATTTTTTTTTTTGTAAAATATGTTGATTGGAATAAAATTTCGTTAAAAAATTGACGAAAAATCTGTTAAATCGACGAAAATTTAGTTAAATTGGCAGTAACCCTTAAACAATTGGCAGTAAGAAAAACAACACACAATTTTATTCAATTTAACACCTCAAAAAGAAGTTAATTTGAATAAATTATCTGTTAACTTAACTAATATTTTTCGTAAATTTTAAAATTGAATAATATTTTTTAGTCAATTTGAATAAAATTCTTAAACTAAAAATTTTTAAATCGACTAAAAGCATACACATTTTAAGAAACTAAATAATTTATTTTATTCAAATTGAATAAAATTCTTCAAATTGAAGAAATTTCTTCAAATTTACTAAAGACATGTAGAATTGAAGAAAATTCTTCAAAATAAGTTTGAACGTCTTTACATTAAATTACAGTTTCTGATAATATGTAAAAAATATAAAACTATATTTCTTATAATTGTGTTATTTATTAGTTTTTACTAAAATTTATTGACTGTACTATATACATATATATATGAACGATATTTAAAAATTTTATAAAATTTACTAATACATACATAAACTAATTTACTTCTACTAAAATTAAATAAAATGAAATAAAATAAAAATTCTTCAATATGATTAAAAAATTTAGTAAATTTTACTAAAGACATGTAAAATTGATTTTATTAAAATTAACAATTTTATTTTAGTCAAATTGTATAAAATTCTTCAAATTGACAACATTTCTTCAAATTTACTAAAGGCATGTAGAATTGAATAAATTTCGTTAATTTAAATAATTTCTTTTAGTCAAACTGAAGAAATTTCTTCAATACAGAAAACGCATAGTGAAGAAGATCAGTTGAATGACAAACAATAAAGCTTGTACACGTGTTTTTGTGTCATTAGATTTAAATTTTGTTTAAAAATTTTTTTTATACAAATACAAAAATTCTCGAATAAATAAAACATAATAAGTAAATATTTGTGTTAAATCAGATATACTTCAAGAACAAGCAAGTTTCGATCAATAAATATATAATTCTCCTGCAAAAAATGTTAATTTATGTGCAAACTCATGGATGGCACAAAATGTTGAGCGTAAGGATATTTGGAGGACTTTTTCATACTTTTCACGGTAATGTCAAACATTTTAAATTTTTAATATTTTAGGTATATTTACTTATTTTAGAAATCATTTCAATAGAAAATATAAACAAATGAAATTAATCAACTGCCAGACCACGGTCATCATTATCTCAAGGAGCCGTTTTGGATTATGGAGAACTGCACGACAAAAATTTCCTTGGTAAACCTAAAAACAAACCTACTACAAGAAAGCACAAATGATTTGCAAATGTAGGTAAATATTTTTTGTACTTTGTATATAAACTTTTTTATTTATATTTTCGTTTTCTTTACATTTTTTATAAGTTGCTATAGATAATCCAGAAATAAACTTTAAAAATATTAAGTTATAAATCTGTATGGGCTGAAATTGAATGCAGTGAACTGGTTGTTCATTACTGAGTGAGTGCACATCTAATGTACTTAATAAATGGTACAAAAATAGTTTGTTATGTTAAATACAATTTTTAATAAATGTATATTTTTTATTTTTTATTTTCTCAGGCCAATATCGATTAAACACTTGTACTAAAATGTGGGTTGTTTTCATTCGAATTATAAAGAATTTTCATAAAACATCATCTTATATAGCGATCATATCAAGGATTCAGCAAACAAACTTTTGTAACAAAATATGAAACAAATAGATAATATAACTGAAGGTAATATATTACAATTTAATTATAAAATAACAGAATTTCTTATTTCTCAAATATATTTTTATATTTCAGACGGTAGTTTATTTGGTTTATTTTAAATTTTTGAAAGGGTCTAACCTTTATCATAAAATTACTTTACTTTTGCTACATACTAAATTTAATTAAATAATTTTCTTTATATATTTTAAAATGCTTATTTCTAACATGAATTATATTTATATTTTACACAGTAAATATTATTAGTGTTTAAAATTTCTTATTTGTTTTATTTTGATGATTGTAATTTATAGTAAATTTTCCTATAGGGGTTTAAACAGCACTTTGGAATTGATAAAATTTTGTCAATTTGAATAAAATTCAAATGTTAAATTGAATAAAAATTCTTCAATATGAATAACATGTTTAGTTAATTGTAATAATATTTTCTTCAATTTGACTAAAAATTTGTCAAATTAATTACCTTTTAATTAACTAATTGAATTAGTCATATTGACGAATTTTCGTCGATTTAACTAACTTACGAAAAATTAACAAAAAATTCTGTTGAATTGAATAACGATTTTATTGGTTGATATTTAACCTACTTTTCTTCAATTCTACACCCCATTTTACCGTATTTACTGCTCATTTTTGGTTCAGTGTAATTATTTGGATTCTAAGCTATAGGGATACAAAATAAAATATTTACAAGAATAAACAAAAGTACCCAAGAGGCCAATTTAAATTTCCGTAAGACTAATGTGTGTGAAAATTTTTAAAACAAAGTATGTTTTTTTTTTTTTTTTTTAATTTGTTCTCTAAATTCATAATATGAAATTTAGCACTGTTTGATGATTATCTCACAAGCACACACATGTAAATTCCCCATTTCCCATCATGCCAAAAAAAAAAAAAAAACACGAATTTGGGATGATGTCATATGAGTTCTTTAATCATGATCTTAGACATTGTTTTTGTTGCTGTAATGATCTCTTATAAATTTTTTTTTTTTATTTGTCAGCATCATAAAGCAGCATGATACATGCAATATATTCCCCTCTTACATTTCTTTCTCTACCCACCCCTTTTCACTATAAACTTTATGTTTATCTTTCATTTCGTGATGATTACCTTTCTTAACTTAAATAAACTCCTCTACAGTCCGCGCCTTACACTCTTTAACACTTTCTTTGTAATCGCCCAAAATAACAAAAAAAAATTAAAATAAAAAAACATTGTTAATTTGCAAAAAAAAAAGAAGAAAACAAATCTCCAAAGTTCTGTGTCTTGTTAATTAGCAACTTTTTGTTGTGAACAAAAACAACAAACATAACAAAACCCATATAAAAAAAAAATATTATGATGATCAACTCACAATAAGCGTGTGTTTGTATGTGTGAGTATTTGTGTGCATGTGTGAATGTATATGCGTGTGTCTCTGACTGTGTTAACTGGGTCAACGTTGTCGTTAAAATATTTTTCCGTAAATTAAATATTCACCAAAAAAATAAAAAAATAAATAAAAATAAATAAATAAACTGTTAAGCAAATAAAATCTTTGGTTATTTGTTTGTTTTTGTGGCTAAAATTTTTGTTGACTGTTTATTATAGTAATGCACAGTGGGTTACAATTGAAAAACATAAATTATAATATTGTATATAGAACTTGATAAGAAGCTCTTATATGGGCCGTTATAAAAAATTGTTTACCTGCCTGAAACTTACTTAAATCTTTAATAAGTTTTTTGGTAATAATATTTTAGGGACTTGAAACTAATAGATTTCAAAATTTTAGCATCTTAGATTTAATTTTGTAATCATAATTATTATTATTAATTCAAAAACTTAGAAAAACGGCTAAAAATTACTTACGTTTTTCGCATTCTTCTTAAATTTGTTGTTCACGCGTGTATATTTTTTTATCTCATTCGATAGGCTATTAGGACTTTATGAATAAATTCTGCACCACATTTTATGTTGTGCAGACTTTCAACAATTTTTGGTTGGGTTCTGTGCGCCTCTCAACGTTATATCTCGTTGATGTGCCCGAAATAATCAACGTAGTCCCAAAATTTGGAAAACAAGAGCGAACATTTTTCAAAAAGTCAGTTTTTCGCAAAGCATATTCATAGGCAGCGGCGCTGCACTTTTTAATTGGCGGCGACTAAATTTTCGGCTAAGATTTAGGTAATACATTGTGCCGCCCGGGTGCTCCCCATCTACAAGAAAATTGAGTACAGTATAAACTCGATAATCCGGATAATTGATTGCAGACCCCAATCCGTATTATCGAATTATTCGGATTATCGAGGTACACTTTTATTTAAAAAAAAGTACTAAAATATACTATTTATTCAATAATATGAAACATTTAAACTCCAAATTTTTCGTCTAATAAGATTCCATATTTTAAGTTTTCCAAAGATTTTTAATTTAGCTAAAAAAAGTAAATTTCCTTGTACTTCTTTTACTGGAAAAATACTTAACTGAAAGTGTATTACTTCAGCTACAATCAACTCTTACGTCATAGTTTTTATTATATTTTACAAGATATATTTAAATTTTAATAAGAATATTACTTTTTTATATTAAATTCGGATAACAGAGTTGCAATCAATCCGAATTATAGAGTATGTAATGAGTTGGAAAGTGCCTCCTGATTATTGAGTTTATACTGTAGTTGAAATAGAAGTGAGGATTTCATCATTTATTAATTAATAATACAATTTTATACGTTCTACTATCCTTAATTCTAATAAATTTACCATAAATTTAATAAACTTATCATATGTAAGTAAAGTTATAATAATAAATGGAGCCACTGCATTCACTTCTTCAAATAAGAAAGAAATATATGTTTCTTGTTAAATTTTAATAAAAGTTTAAAAATTTCGGCGGCTGATTTTGAACCGATGAAAACGGCAGCGCGAAGCCGGCTTAAAGCCAATCGGCTTGTATCTCTGATTCACATACGGAATGGCATGGACTACTGCGTGAACTTATTTTTTTGTTACTTTACATAATAAAATCAAAGGAACATTAAAAATAAAATTAATACAAACATTTTATGAACTTTTTGAAAATTACTCAATAAATGCTGTTTTTGTTTTTGTATTTTTATATACCAAATTCCAATTTTTACAAATCTTGGATATATAGATATAAGAATGGCAACAAACATAATTGATCGGGACCATACATTTAAGTCAAATGTCATTGATAGTTGAAAACGAGACACTTTTGTCAAAACACGCTAAGACACATAGTGTGAACAGCATAAAGTTAACTATAATTGGCATAAATAGTAAAATGTTTATATGTTCAAATTAAAACCTCTTTAATTTTCTCAAATAATGAAACTCTCCTATATTTTATTTCTCAGTTATATTACACAACTCTATCAATTGTTAAAACGAAAGGAAAAATCATCAAAACGAAAAACAGCCAAACGAAAAACATTATACATAATCAACGAAATTGAAAAATCATCCAAACGATAAAACAAACAAAAAACTCAAAAATTAGCCTAAACGGAAAATTGCAAAGACGAAAAATGTCAATGCTGACAAAAGCTAAACAAAAATTTATCTAAAATAAAATAGGCTAAAAAGAAAAACTCGTCAAAATAGCACGGAAAAAAAGGCTAAAACTTAAAAATCGCCCAAACGATAAAGCAAAAAAAAACGTTAAAAAAAATATCCTAAACGGAAACTCGCCAAGACAAAAAATGATAATTAATAAATAAAAAAAACAAAACGGCAAAGCGGACAAAAGCTAAAATTAAAGTTTCTCCAAAATTAAATAGTCTTAGAACAAAATCGTCAAAATAGCTAAAACTAAAAAATGCAAAAGCGAAAAAAAAACTCCTGAATGACAAAAAATCGCCGAAATGTAAAAAACGCTAAAACAAAAATCACCAAAACGAAAAACTTTGCACAAAATCAACGAAATAAAAAATCACACAAACGATAAAACAAAAAAAAGAATACGTCAAAAAAAAATATACTAAGGGAAAACTAGCCAAAAAAAAACGCCACTTAATAATTGAAAAAAAAAAAAAAAAACGCCAAAGCTGACAAAAGCTTAAACAATAATTTCTATAAAATAGGCTAAAAAGAAAAAAATCGTCAAAATAGCACGGAAAAAATGCTAAAACTAAAAAAGTCAAAGCGGAAAAAATTACAGAAACTCAAAAAAATCACTAGAATGAAAAAATAACCACGTCACAAAACTTCAAACGGAAAAAGGCCAATAATAATAAACATTTTTTCCATTTCAGTTTTTTGCTTTTTTTTCGTTTTTATTATATTTTAATAAATGTATACAAAAATCAGTTAAATTTACGGTAAACTTCTTTATTTTAATACAGTGCGGAGCACCTCTGGTGTAATCTGGTTTGCATTAATAACAAAATCCCATTTAAATATTACTTATTCGTTCAATATTTATTATGTATTTAACTCCAAAATTGAACCACTGTGCAATGTCTAGATGTTGGACTGTCTCTACATTTGTCTCAACAACCTTTTGACGGTTCTTAACAGTTTTTTCGTCGTCGTTAACTGTTTGACCATTTACCTTCTTCTGTTGGCCTTTCTCTACCCCCTCTCTTTCTCTCTCTCTCTCTCTCTTTCACTTCCATGCATACAACACCAGGAGAAGACGAAAGAAAGAATGAAAAAAGTTGAGTATGGTTGTTAATGTAGTCATGTCACATATGAAAGTGAATCAGTATGTAAGAATTGTTAACACACATACACATATCCACATAATAATATATGTAAGCCTGCATATATATTAGTGTATTTGTTAGTATTGTTTGTAGAAGAAAGAAAAAAAATCGAAATGAGATTAAAAGTGGGTTGTTATGTGGTCGAGAAAGGAAAAAAACACTAATAACAAATAAATAAAAGAATGTGGTTGTCATGTTTAAAAGTAAAATTAATTTTAAAGTTTTAGAAGTTTGTGAAAAAAAAAAACGATTTTATAATGATTTAATTTAATGCTTTTAGGGCATTGGAAATTTTAAACAAATTTAAAAACGTTTTAATAATTTGGAACAATTTTTTTTTCTATCATGACTTTTTTGTTTAGGAAACTAATTTAAGTTTCGGTTTTATTTTAATTATTTAAAGTTAGAAGAAAAAAACAAGACTATATTAACGCTATACAATATTAAATTAAATGACCTAGTACAAGTTGTATGATTACTAAGGTAGATCATTAGTTCTTTTATCAATATGTGTTTTTTTTTTTTTTTTTTTGGGGGTAACTTTTAGTAATTAAAGACATGTAAAGTACTAATTTAATTTAATTATGTTAACCTTTTAAACATAGTTTTGTTAAGAATTTTTTAATAAGATATAAATGAAAGTTTTAAAAATTAATAGATGTAATTTGATTAATATTCAAACAACAGCAAAAGATGAATCTGTTTATTCTTATGGTCAAATTGAAATAGGAGAAGGATTAAAGGTGTAACCATGAAATTTTCTAAATAGTATGATTTTAGAATAGAAACATTCATTTCATTTTAATCACCACATATATTTTTTATATGAAGTAAAGTACGTTAAAACAAAAGACTTAGAAAACGAACCTTAAAAAATTTTATTTCAAGATTAAGGTAAAATTATTTTATTCAAAGTATTGTGCATCGGAATTTATGGAATCCATTTTATTTTAAAAACCATTTCTCATCATTTGAGACCAGAAACAAATCAAGCCAATATTTTATTCTGAAGCAAAGCGTATAATAGTAAGAAAGGAAAATTATAAATAAAAAATATCAATTACATGTTAAATTATATCAATTACATGTTAAATTATAAAATATAACCTTGATAAGGCTGCATCTGTCATTGTCATTTATATTGAAAAGGAAGAAAATAATAATTTTCTGGATAATGACATGTAGTTACGAATGTAGTTACTTTTCAATGACAACAAACATACTGTCTACATTACATAGAAGTAGTTTAAGGACCTCTTATTTATAACCCTGCATGTAATTACTTATTTATGATCAGATTTTTTGATGAACTACTTTTTATTGATTTCTACTTCAGTTTAGCAATTAATATAATTAAAGAAGGACGCGACAGAGTTTGTGTATGATTTAATTTTTTTTTTAATCTAAAATAGTCTTTAAAATATTAAATTTGTGCTTATTGTTAAGTTCTTGAAATTAAAATTGATAAAATCTTTTTACGTTTAAAATTAAACAAGAAAACACATCTTTTTATATGGTAAAATTTCATTACTTATTAGTAACCTAAAACGCCACTAATTCCTTTTGTTTTAACATATAATGACTTCAGTAATACTTTAAAATCAATGAGTTATTGAACAAATTAAAAGTAAATAGTTCTTGTAATGACATCTATGTAATGATATGAGGTAAGTAGTTGCCTTTAATGTTATCACCGTGTTAAAATAATGGGCTATTCAGCTAATGTGCAAGTAGTGTAAATCCATTATATTAGCTCTTAACTCTTTACCAGGCAGCCAAAGTTTGATAAATCAATATCCCAGAAAAAGCATATAGAAGGCCCAGTAAACCTTTATAATTCTTTCAGTTGTATCAATAAAAGGAAAAGCAAAAAAAAAAAAAGGTTCATCTGCGGCAACTGTGGATGAACACATAACTAGTATTATATGAGACCTAAATGTGAAAATATTTTAAGTGAGAATAATACAAAACATCATAGAAAAAGTATTTTTGTTATAATATGGAAATTATTATATGTATGAAAAAAAAATTCTTAAGCTATAATAGGAATGACTAACGTTCTCCCCGTACTGATAGAATACTGCGCTCCTAAACCGATCCTCTCGAGATTGTACACATTCTCCATTACTGAGGACTCAACCGATTCTCCCCCAGATTCTCCCCAAACGAATGCAGTATCTTACAGGCTGAAGAGCGACTAATTGGCTAAGTTATTATAGGATATATGGTAGAGCTATCGTAATTTTTACCGACAGCCAAGTTGCAATCAGAACCCTGACAGGTGTATATACTACATCAAATCTAGTACATGAATGCCGGAAATCCCTAAATGAGATGGCGTTACATTCGAGAATTGCACTCAAATGGGTGCGTGGACACGGGGTCAACCAAGGCAACAACACTACCGACGATTTAACAAGGATCGGTACTACCCTACAAGATGCAGACATAGATTGGTTCTGTGGTTTACCCCTGAATGCCTACTAGAAGCGTATTGAAATCGCATTTTATGATATAGCACAACATAGATGGGAAAATGAACCCACATGTCAGATTACCAGGATGATATAGCCCATGCTAGACTCAGCTAAGTCATCGTTCACTACTGAGAAACGTTGTATCAGCAGTTTCAGGACACTGTAAATTTGGTACCCACACCAATAGACTGGGTATTCAATCAAACGATTTTTGCAGGAGCTGTCACAACGAGGGTGAGGAGGAAACCATTTTCAATCTCTTCTGTACATGCCCTGCCTTGGAAAACCTGCGATCGCGATACATGGGACAAGGTTTTCCCGATAGCCTCACAGATCTATCGATCAGTAGCATTAATGGCATTAACTCATTCGTGAAGGAATGCGGAAGGTTGCAGGATTAGAATTCAACACAGGGACTTTATAATGTCTATATAGCAACGTCTTTTTGTATGCAAATACGACATATCCCTCTTTACTATTTCTTTCTCTTTCTCTACCTTATATTTTCTATTATCTCAAATCTGAACTTTTTATTTCTGTCCCCTCTTTCTCTTCCCCTACATCTTCTATTTTTCTTCTCTTACAGGTAACACAAAAGTACCTCTTAGGTTAGCCGTAATCATATTGGCGGCAACCTGAAGAACCTAACCTAACCTAATCGTATGTATAAATAGTTAGTAATAAACTGTTTGAATAGATCTAAAATAAGTAGATGGGATAATGAGATTCCATTGTAGTATGTGGAATAAGTTGTATAAGTGTGGAACATGAACTAGAGAACATTGTCGATTTCATCATTGTCGATGTTTTTAACACCGAACTTTGAAATCAAAATACAGGTCACAATTTTGAAAATAGTTCAATAAAACTATTTATGTTTTATGGTTCAAGGATGTATGTTATGAAAATTGGTTAAGATCGGTCCATTATTTCAACTAGATCCCATAGAAATGTCCTTCCGAACAGGAGTTTAAAGATCATAAATCATTTAAATATAGAAAACTCCTCATTAGAAAATTACTTTAACGGGCATAAATCCCATACAAATTATATTATCAAGTTAATATTTCACAAGAATCATTTGAACATAGCTCCCATATAAGGTTCACTTCCAAGAATTCTCCCAATGTGCATAATAAACATAACGAATGTTTCATAGAAATATACATTGCGCTGAAAACCAGAGAAACAAGTCGAGGAAAAATTTTCGGCGCCGGCGGCGCTGCACTTTTTAATGGACGGCGGCGGCGCAAATTGAACTAATTCAGTAAATATTACATTGTGTTACCCAGGTGCTCCCCAAAAGTAGTTGAAATAGAAGTAGGATTTCATCATTTATTAATTATTAATTCACTTTTATACGTTCTATTATCCTTAATTCTAATAAATTTATCGTATGTAAGTAAAATTGTAATAATAGATGGAGCCACTACATTCACTTTTTCGAATAAGATAGAAAAACAAGTTTTTTGTTGAATTTGAATAAAAATTTTAAAACTTCAGCGGCTGATTTTGAGTCGATAAAAACGGCAGCGACGCATGAAGTAAAAAAATTAAACGGCGGCGCCGCGAAAGCGGCTTGGAGCCGATCGGCTTGTATCTCTGCTTAATACAAGTATCCGTACCAGCGTTGCCGTAACAGCATTTAAAGTGCAATTCTAGCACTTATTTTTAGTTTTTGCACTTTAATTTTAATTATAGATAAATAAAGCACAAAATAGCTAAAAATATCTTTGTATAGTTTACCGATCAAATCTTTTTTTGAGAACTCCAAAACTAATTGTCTTAAAATATGGTCAGACTTGACAAAATGACGTAACTACTATAAAAATATTTTCTGTCTTCTCCATTTTAAAGGAAACATTTTTTACTAATTATTATTCATAGCTGACATTTTACCAAATTTAGAACGATGCTGTTTTTTTTCTTACAAAACATTTGCAATATCTAACAATGTGAACAATTATTTGTAAAAGTAGTGGTTGCACAATTTTGGTAAAAACTTTGACAAATGTTTACAATGTTTTAGAAAAATACCGATTATAAGGACAGCCTACGGAAAAATAAAAGAAGTAAACCCATCTCTTACATAGGGAATAAAATATGTTATCCAATACACGAATTAAAAAAGTCTTTTGACCTAAAAACGTCAAAGAGATGAACCCAATATTTTTATAAGCTAAATTTTATATTCCAGTTCTTCATGTGCAGTGCTTATATTTCTATAAATTTATGTTCTTATTTTATTTTAACAAAATTATTTAAAATTATTTAATACATTTTTCAATAAGACATACTTATGTATGAAATTTACTGTGGTCCAAAAAATAATGAGAATGATTTGTTCCTTTAGAATTAATAATATGAGCAATATAATGTGCGTAAACCATACAAATTAAGAAAGAAATTGTGAATATATGCATAAATAACAAAAATGTTTATTCTAATTACTTAATTTAAAATTTAGCACTTTTTTCTAAAGAATTGCACTTTTTAACAACCATTTAGCACTTATTTTTCCTAAATTGCACTTTTTTAAAAGCCATTTAGCACTTTTTCTCAGAGAAGTTCTGGCAACACTGATCCGTACACAATTGGCCACTCGTCCCATATTTGTTGATTTTGGGGTAGGGTGTAGTTTTCATCATCTTACTTAAACTTACCTAAAAAAAAACTGCAACAATGTGCTCTTTTAAGAGATTATATATAAAATGCTTCCAGATAACCAACTAGAACTCTAGAATTATGCCAGTATCTGTAAAAGATTTTGATGAAAACTTTCCGATCTATGTCATCTAAGTATCTCTGTTGGATTCTATATAAGGACATAAACAATAATATAAATATTTATTAATTTGATTGTGATATAAAAACTGGAAGCCGATTCATGCATTAGAGTTGTCGTTACGGAAGTTGGAGACTAATATTATATACACATAATTATTGCAGTTAATAATATTTGTTAATTTTCTAGTTTAATGTATAACTAAATTGGTTCAATTTTCAATTTATACATTTAAATATATTATTACATATTTTTACGATAACCTGTTAAAACAAAAGACTTAAGAAACAAACTTTTTTTTAGAAAACTATAGATTCGGTCATAATCCAATCATTTTATACCATTTTTTTTTTTTTTTTTTTCTTTCCTAAAATTATTTAAGCAATTCCAGGAAATTTAAAACAATAATTTATTTTGATAATTTCAAAAAACATTACTCAATTTAAATAAAACCTCTTTTGGTTGGTATGGCGCCAAATTGTTCTACATTTTGTTTAACTCAATTTATATTTCACAAGTTTAATTCATAATTTATTAAAAAAGAGTGTGAGACATAATAATAAGTAAGTGACCTACATTTAAATTTTATAACATCTGAACACAAGAGTAAAAAGAATAAAGAATAAAAAGTAAAGAAAACAAAAATTGTTGCTATTGAGTGTTTAGCACATTGGCAACACTAAGGTTTAACATTAGCAAAAAACTACACGTACTTTTTGGTTTACACATATACACATACATGTGTATGTATATAAGTAGATACATACAGATTAAAACACTTGAAGTACATGCATGCGTAACTAAAAACCTCTTTACCTAAAATACCTGAAAAAATTTATGAAAAGTAAAATTTATTTAAGTTAGTTGTTAAAAAAAAATAAACTTATTATTTACTGTTTTTTGTTGTTGTTTTTTACATTTCGCTCGTACTGTCACTGCCATTGTTTGTTGCTTTTTTTTATTTGCAAAATTTCTGTTTATGTATTAAGAGTGTGTTTATATTTGAGAGTTTGTTCTATTAAATTAGGTAACCATCAACAACAATGTTGTTTGTTGTTATTGCATGATAATGTTGGCAGTTTTATACTCAGTCGTATGAATACTATTCGCGAATATTACGTTAATGATCATAATGATGTTTTTGATGATTATGATTTGTCCTAATTTCTGAATTCAATAATTATAGCATACATTCACATACTTGAGATAATGCTCACTAACCACAATCTTTCTCTGTCTAAAGATATTAAAGAAATTTTGATACAAAAACACTTTTAAATTCTAATTAGTACGGTGGTCTTTTAATACTTACATTAGACTACTCCAAAAAAAGACAAACTTTCGAATTTCAACCGTGTAAAATATTGGATGTCGCCAACACATGCCACTGAAATTTGTAGGGAGCATTTATATGGGGAAATTATGTCTTTTTCATAGTGGTTATTACATTGTAAAAAATTTATTTTGAAATTTTTAACGAATTTGATCAATGTTTAGCCTTAAATCAGGTGAAAGGTCCAATTTTGGATTTTTTGAGATTTTTAACGAAAATATAAATCAAAATTATTTGTTCGATAAGTTATTTTGAATAAGTCGATAATAAAAAATTCTATATAAAAAAGTGGCAAGAAGGTATTCTATGAGCTAGAGGTGATGAAAAAACATTTTGCTTTCCGCCACAAATGATATCGAACATCATTGAATTTCATCTCTTGAAAATCGAGAATAGCGCCTCGATTGTTTGATTGTCCAACATGCCAACTGTGTTAGTAAATTCAGTATCGAAGAGTTGCTATGGACAGTACATTGCTACAATAGTTATTCGAGAACCCGAAAACTAGAACCAATTTTTGTGTATGTATGTATGTAATTCAAAGTATATTTGAAAGTAATTTTTATTTAATCGTACTTTTTTTTGTTGGTGGCCACGATTTTTAATTTTGAGTTTTTCGTTAAATAAAAATCGTGGGTTTTTCCAAAAATTATATATTTTTGTTGTTGTTACTGTTATTTTAATGACATTGGCTACAAGACTCTTTCATATACATTCTCCGAAGTTCTTCTTTTAGTATTTTTAATCCGTTAGTTATTGTTATTGCTGCTTTTACGATTCTGTACTTGGAACTCTCGTAACTTAAAAGTTTGCCATTGTTTAATGCGTTGGTGTTTTGCTGTTCTTTCCAACTTTTCTGACTCTACTATACGTGATCATCTCATATAACGTTTTATGCGTTTATTTGGTCAGGGACTGTTATTTTGTTGTTTTGCTGTATGTATCATGACTCTTATTTACACAAGATTTTGTAATTATTTAAAAGAAAGGGAAAGAAGAAAGAATTTCTTAAGTAATATTATTTTTATTTTCGTTTATTTGTTTTTATTCATTTTTATTTAGTATTTTTTTTTTTTTCTATCTTTTTTTATAAACTTTGTTTTTATTTTTATAGTGGAAATGTTTTCTTCGGTTGAAAATGATTAATTTCTTTGGAATTAAAACTGCTTTCGATTTTTACAATGTGAAACGGAAATTATTGCTTGAAATTGAAATTTTGTACAAATTTTTGTATAATAAATTTTGTATTAATACCTTAAGATGGCGGAAGTTTAGCTTTATAAGTAGGTACAAAAGCTTTTGGAAAAAAACGGCGTCAAAATATTCGTTTGATTTAATAGTTGATAATTTGGTTAATATGTTAAAAACTGGGTCGTAAGTAATGAAGCGCTTGACCATTTAGGAAGTTTAATTAACATATTAATTTAAAAAAAAATATGGAGTATGTAATTAAACATTTTGTGTCATTTTCGGGATGTTACTAAAACAATTTTTGAACCTCACAAAAATCTTAAATTTATTATTGAATAACTTAAAAAGAAAACATATTTGCTTTCCTACATAAACTTTTATTTTTAAATTGTAATTCAAAATTTGTTAATGGTATTTTAGATTTTTTTTAATAAATAAAAAGTTTTGTTAAATAAAACATTTAGTCAATATACATATACTAAATACATAATATGTACTTACAAATGCGAAATATATTACTGGTCCTATTGGAAAGAAATGTTTATGAAAGTTTTATAGACTAGCCTTAGCTTTCAAGAAATTAAATTAATCTTTTAATTAGTCTATTAGAAATTGCCATCTCCAGCTTGAAATACAATCGCAGCAAAATCTTGGTAATGACATGTAGTTATGGATGTAGTTACTTTTCAATGAAAACAACATACTCTCTGCTTTACATAAAGATTAGTAACTTCTTACTTTTAAGCTTACTTTTACTTTTACATGCCTATTCATAGAAAAAGTCTTAAAAAAGTCACAATTTTATTATGACTAAAAGTTACGATTATACTTGTGACTCGGTCATAAATTCATATTCTGTTAACATAGTCACATAACATGCTTAACATTTAAAATTTTTGACTTTTCTTGTCAATTGAAAATAAAAATTAAAAATAAAATATTTTGTAAAAAATTTGAAAGTTTTAGAGAAGAATGGATAATTTGCAAAGAATACTGCAAAATCCGATTAAAATCTGCAAGAAATGTGGGTAAAAGTGTGTTAAGTATATGCTTTATCACTCTTTGGCCCTCAAATGTTTCAAATATGTATGAATGCATTGTTTTTTCTACAACACATTTTTTATATTTTCATATTTTTTTTTATTTTCAATTAAAATGTCTTATTATGATAGTCACAACTCTTATGATTGTCTACATATCAGATCTTAATTTAAAAACGAAATATTAATACATTTTTGTTTGTGAATAGAAAATTAAAGACTATAGTCACAATTTGTGTTTTATGACTATTTTTCAGTCACAATTTTTCTGTGAATAGGCATGTTAATCTTAATATGTACTTTGAAACAAATGAGTTTTTGAATAATTTCAATGTAATTAGTTCTTGTAATGACATCTAAATAATGACTTTCTGAAATACATACAGTGTTGGAAAAAATAATAGGGACGACCCTTACTTTCGCAAACAGATGCAAGCTGTTTCTTTATATTAAGTTTTTTTTTTTTTTGGGGTCCCGATATTTATTTGTTCCTAAAATAACGGAATTTCATTATTTGTTAACTTTTTCTCTTTTGCGCTTTTATTTTATATTTATTTGCAAAAAAATCAGTAAAGTTGTAATTTCAATTGGAAAAAATAATAGGGACGCACTACAAAAAATTGCCATTAGTCAATAAAAATTATTATTTTTAACATAAACATATTAAAAATCCGTAAAGCAAAATTTATGTGATTAATTTAATCATATTGGTTTCGTGTTTATGATTTATGTCTTCGGTAAATAAATTCGAAAATGGGTCGTGGTGTTCATTTTACTGAATCTGAAAAAAATGTTATTATTAAATTCGGGCGGGTTATCAATTAGAAAAATTGCACAGATAATGAAGTGTTCCAAAACTAAAGTATTCAATGCCATTCATTCGAAAAAAGTCATAAAACTAGAGGTAGAAAGCTTAAAACGACGGCGCGTTTTGACCAACGTTTAGTTCTAGTTTCCAAAAATAACACCTTTATGTCATCAAGTAGCCTTAAAAATTAATTGTGTGCTTCAGTGACAATGCGAACAATAAGAAATAGGCTGTAGGAAGTCAGATTACTGGGACGCAGTCTGAAAAAAGTACCACTGTTGAGCAAGAAAAACATACAAAAAAGGTTGGAATTTGCCAGGCGACACCTGTGCCGTAAAAACGGAAGCAACGAACCATGGTCAGACGAAAAAAAAGTAAATTTATTTGGATCTGACGGAAAATCATTTGTACGTCGTCCTGCAAATGCTGAATTTGATCCAAATTATACCAATCAAAACCGTCAAACACAGTGGTGGTTCTATAATGCTATGGGAATGTTTTTCGGCCTCTGGAGTTGGTCAAATAGTTTGGATTCAGGGAAAAATGAGTGCTGCTGACTATATAGACATTCTCCAGAATAAAATGCTTCCATTTGCTGAGGATGAAATGTCACTAAAATGGGAATTCATGGAGGATAATGATCCGCTAGAAGTGTCAAAACGTGGTTTCAGCAGAATGAAGTGCCTGTAATGGAGTGGCCGTCCCAATCATCGGACTTAAACCCCATTAAGCATCTCTGAGGAGTCCTCAAAAATAAAATTGGTAGCTTTAAATCAAAAAATAAACAAGAGTTGTGAGAAAAAATTCAAGAAACTTGGTACTCAATTTCGCCGTTGTCAGGATGTTATAAAAATGAAAGGATCTTCAACCAAGTATTGAAAAAGTATATGGAAATTATGGTAATGTTAAAAAAATAAATATTTTTTCCAAAACTTTAAGTGTCCCTATTATTTTTTCCAGGGCTTTTTAAAAAAATATATTTTTTGGCAGAACTAGTTAATTACTTTTGCTTTATAAGTTAAAATATTTGAAGTTATTTAATTTTATGTATATTATTTTTAATATTTATGGAATAGTAAATAAAAAAGTAAGAATATATTGAAAAATTAGAGTGTCCCTATTATTTTTTCCAACTCTGTACCTGTAATAATATAGAGTAAGTAGTTGCCTCTAATGACATCACCGTGTTAAAATAATGAGTTATTCATCTAATGTGTAAGCAGTGAAGAGCGATTATATTAGCTTCTTAACTCATTACATGGCAAGCAAAGTTTTAGCTGGGATATTTTACAAAAAATTAAAAAATTATATCAAAATATATATGTATGTGTTTAATGGAACCACAACTGTCTTTCAACAAATCTTAAATTATGAATGAAAATAAATTGGTGATGATGACACATCTACCTTCCACAAACCCTCTCTTCTAGTGTTATCTTAACTTCTGCACCTATATTTTCTCTTCGCAAATTAATTTGCTTAAATTTGTCCGATTTTTTATTATTACTACTAATTTCTTTTTTTAATTTCAGAAATTTTGTATTTTTATTAGTTTTTAATTTCCTAATAAATTTTTATGTAATATCGATTTAACATCTCGAAATATTTTAACATAAATAATTCTTAAACTTTTGAGAAAAAAAAAGGAAAATTTAGAAATTTTGTATATAGTTTTTTTTTTAAGTTGTGGCAAAAAATAGAATGTAATTAATGTTTTATTCCATCGAACTTGTGTAATTTTTTTATAAAAATTTAAAAAAAAAAAAAATGCTATATAATTAGCTCCATCTTGTTTGTATCTTCAATATTTTTTACAAATAAGGATCGCCGCAAAATTATAATGTCACTTTTCATTGCTCCGTTTTTTTCGAAGTTCAAGGGGTATTTGATGGTACTGTTAGCTAAAATACTTATTACTAAAAGATGTTCCCACATGCACCGTTAAGCATCATTAATTTGACATTTGATCTTTTATAGACAAAATCGCTGAAAATGCGAACTTTCCAATGCGTCAAAACTATAATGTCGGTTCATTTCTATTCCACTTAAGTCATATTTTTTGCAATTTATATTCATTGACCGTTTTTCTTTTTATACCCTACACTAACATATGTAGGTGGGGAGGGAATTATGCGTTTGTGCTGATGTTTGTAACACCCAAAAATATTGGTCTAAGACCCATCTTAATTTATACCAATCGGCTTACAATCACTTTCTGAGTCGATTTAACGAGGTCAGTCCGTCAGTCCGTCTATGTAAACTTTTTAATCAAACTACAGGTCGCAATTTTTATCAAAAATTAATGAAATTTGGTCCACAGATTTCTTACAGTCCAGGGACGAAGCCTATTGAAATTGGTTATGATCGGTCCATTATTTCACCTAGCCTCCATACAAATGTCCTCCCGGAAAAGGGTTTAACGATCATAAATCCCTTAAATATAGCAATATTTTGGCACATATAAGTTCCATATAAGTCTAAACCTGGTGTGGTAGTAGCCGGGGGCACTATGTTTTATATGCATATTGTAGTCTACATAACTTTTTTCCCAGATAAATTGTACAAAAAAGTTTCAATAAAAAACGAAACTGAAATGAAATTTTTATTTTTTTATTTTTAATATTTATTTTTTGTTTTTCTGTTATTTGACATAACAAGAATTAAAATTGAAAACTCTCTAATGATTCTACCTTCTGTTATTATATTATGCTTATCAAGAATTAAATTTGACGGCTCTAGGCCGAACTACATACAATACTTTTGCTTCAACTGCGACTGACAGCTAAGTTAAATACATGCATTACCATTGAGCGAAACCAAATCAGCACGCCAAACTTCTGCGTGAAGTACTTCAAAGATGAAAAATGTTCAACTTTGAAGTGCCGAAGTACGTAAATATATTTTGTCGGTTGTTTTCTTCTTATTTTAATATTTTTTCGTTGAGTCGGAAAGTTTAATTTGCAATTCATTATTTCAACTGAGAACATAATTTAATTTTTACATCTTTATATTTTATTATATAAAATTTTAATAACAAAATAATGCAACGACTGGGTTAATATAATTTGTGCGTTACGTAGCTGTCAGTCACAGTTGAAGCGAAAGTATTCTATGTAGTTGAGCCTTCTCTCTAGTGATTCTACCTTATTTTATTATATTAAGCATGGCACAACCATTTTAAATAAGGTAACCTTATAAGATCAGCTGATTATTTTTTGCTCTTTGTTTCAAAGCAGACTATCTTGTCAAAATTTGTTTACATTTGTTTGTTTCCAAGAAAAGTAAATAATTTTATACAATTCCTGTGTAATAATACTAAAATGTATTTGTGTTGTTATAAATAAAATATTTTTTGTTACATTTCGTGTGTTTTGTGTTATAAAAAGCAAAAAGAAATAAAAGGTAATATACAAGTTTTATACAAACACATTAATATTTTATATAATTGTGCATTTGAGAACTTTAATAATTCGAAGTAACTTGGATTGTTTAATGATGAAAATTGCGTTACAAATATAAACTGCCACTAAAAAGACGAATATAGCCCCAACCAGTCAACTTTCCATCGCAACGTAGAATGAAGAAAAGTAGCGTGAAACATTTTGTTCAACCAGTCAACAAAAGTAAACGTAACATATGTTTTTCAACATTCATTGTGTAAACAACCCTGTTTTTCGGTTATTTTGAGAGCAAAATTAATTACAGGGTTGTTAAAAACTCACGCAGCTACGTAAAAATCTATTTTCTGTAGATTTCTGCGATACGCTACCTAGAATCTTTGTGTCAATAGCTACATACACATACCTGCATAAAGCTGGTTGAAACAGCTGATTGCGATACGATGATTTTTTGTTACATGTGCCAAGATAGCGTCGATGAGAAAGCGTCGAAAATGGGAATTCAAAAACCGGGAAGTCAAAAATACCCAATTTTGTGGATTTTTATGAAAAATCAGAGAAAACTCAAACAAAATAGGAATTCAAAAACCGGGAAGTCAAAAATATCCAACGAGCCGTTCCAGAGAAAAATGGCCCACAAAATCGTTGCTGGCCTATAACACAGAAACTAAGGATTGGCACGGTATAAACGATATAGATTATGAAAGTAGATTAAATTTAGAATAAAATAAGGCAATCGTGCAAAAAATCCTACGAGCCGTTCCAGAGAAAAATGGGTTCCTCCAAAATGGCCCACAAAATCGTTGCTGGCCTATAACACAGAAACTAAGGATTGGCACGGTATAAACTATATAGATTATGAAAGTAGATTAAATTTAAAACAAAATAAGGCAATCGTGCAAAAAATCCTACGAGCCGTTCCAGAGAAAAATGGGTTCCTCCAAAATGGCCCACAAAACCGTTGCTGGCCTATAACACAGAAACTAAGGATTGGCACGGTATAAACGATATAGATTATGAAAGAAGATTAAATTTAGAACAAAATAAGGCAATCGTGCAAAAAATCCTACGAGCCGTTCCAGAGAAAAATGGGTTCCTCCAAAATGGCCCACAAAATCGTTGCTGGCCTATAACACAGAAACTAAGGATTGGCACGGTATAAACGATATAGATTATGAAAGTAGATTAAATTTAGAATAAAATAAGGCAATCGTGCAAAAAATCCTACGAGCCGTTCCAGAGAAAAATGGGTTCCTCCAAAATGGCCCACAAAATCGTTGCTGGCCTATAACACAGAAACTAAGGATTGGCACGGTATAAACTATATAGATTATGAAAGAAGATTAAATTAAAAACAAAATAAGGTAATCGTGCAAAAAATCCTACGAGCCGTTCCAGAGAAAAATGGGTTCCTCCAAAATGGCCCACAAAACCGTTGCTGGCCTATAACACAGAAACTAAGGATTGGCACGGTATAAACGATATAGATTATGAAAGAAGATTAAATTTAGAACAAAATAAAGCAATCGTGCAAAAAATCCTACGAGCCGTTCTAGAGAAAAATGGGTTCCTCCAAAATGGCCCACAAAATCGTTGCTGGCCTATAACACAGAAACTAAGAATTGGCACGGTATAAACGATATAGATTATGAAAGTAGATTAAATTTAGAATAAAATAAGGCAATCGTGCAAAAAATCCTACGAGCCGTTCCAGAGAAAAATGGGTTCCTCCAAAATGGCCCACAAAATCGTTGCTGGCCTATAACACAGAAACTAAGGATTGGCACGGTATAAACGATATAGATTATGAAAGAAGATTAAATTTAGAACAAAATAAGGCAATCGTGCAAAAAATCCTACGAGCCGTTCCAGAGAAAAATGGGTTCCTCCAAAATGGCCCACAAAATTGTTGCTGGCCTATAACACAGAAACTAAGGATTGGCACGGTATAAACGATATAGATTATGAAAGAAGATTAAATTTAGAACAAAATAAGGCAATCGTGCAAAAAATCCTACGAGCCGTTCCAGAGAAAAATGGGTTCCTCCAAAATGACCCACAAAATCGTTGCTGGCTTATAACACAGAAACTAAGGATTGGCACGGTATAAACGATATAGATTATGAAAGAAGATTAAATTTAGAACAAAATAAGGCAATCGTGCAAAAAATCCTACGAGCCGTTCCAGAGAAAAATGGGTTCCTCCAAAATGGCCCACAAATCTTGAAAAGTTATATAGGAAGTTAAAGAAAAATGTTCGCCGTGAGTTTGCTGGAAAACATTTTCCAATTTAAGCAAATAGAAATTCATATCACTTTTAAGATATTTTTGTTGTTGTTCATTTTGTTTTTGAAATGAAAGTTCATTACTGTTTAAATTTTCTTTACTCCCATAATTGCATTCAATAGAAACAGCTGTTATTGGCAGATTTTCTTTGCGAAATGTATCTTTGTCATTGGACATTTTTATATTTTCTACTTCAGACTTTGTTAATGACCCATTTTCATTGCAAGATGATGTAAATTCATCATTAAATACATTTAGCTGATTATAATTATCTAACTCAGACTCATGAGAAATTTGAAATTTGTAGATATCTTTATTATATTGGATTAAGGAAAATCTTCCTTCCAATTTATCTCTTATATTTAACGACGGAGATGTTAAATATAGAAATACTTGCGTCCTCATCTCTTGTAAGATCTTTCAGTTTTTCAAGATCTAAATTGTCCTTTTCGTACTCGTCCATTGATTTCTTCACCATTTCAAATGAATTATTGAATAGTCCATGTGGAAGTCGTTTAAGTCTTTTGTTCCACGACTCAGTGATTTTAGAAATGTTTTTCTTAGTATCAATTTCCAATATGGTTTGTTTTGATTTTTTAGTTTCACTTGGACGCTTTTGTTTCGAAGGAGTTATTAAAGTTCCAGGAGAAATAGCTTTTACAAAAACGTTATTATAACAAATTTTAATATTTTTTGTTCGGTATTTTGTAGATTTCTCCATTATTCGAACAAAACGTCCAAGTTTAGTTTTTTTTTCCTTTTAAGTCGTTATGTTTAACGTCTTTAAAATATGTCTCAATAGGACCATTACTGACTGTTATCAGAATTGTCAATAATGGATCCTATTATATTTGACCACATTGGAATAAATGGTACATATTTTTCGAGAATGAATTGAGCCATTTCAGGACAAAAGAACATATTCAATTTAGCTTCAATATCATCGCAAGTATTAATTTCTATTCTGTACTTGTTAAATAATTGTCGAAACGGACTTAAATTGGAGATTTTTCCAATATTTTCGTCATCTTGACTTAACATAATCTACTTTCATAATCTATATCGTTTATACCGTGCCAATCCTTAGTTTCTGTGTTATAGGCCAGCAACGATTTTGTGGGCCATTTTGGAGGAACCCATTTTTCTCTGGAACGGCTCGTAGGATTTTTTGCACGATTGCCTTATTTTGTTTTAAATTTAATCTTCTTTCATAATCTATATCGTTTATACCGTGCCAATCCTTAGTTTCTGTGTTATAGGCCAGCAACGATTTTGTGGGCCATTTTGGAGGAACCCATTTTTCTCTGGAACGGCTCGTAGGATTTTTTGCACGATTGCCGTATTTTGTTCTAAATTTAATCTATTTTCATAATCTATATCGTTTATACCGTGCGAATCCTTAATTTCTGTGTTATAGGCCAGCAACGATTTTGTGGGCCATTTTGGAGGAACCCATTTTTCTCTGGAACGGCTCGTAGGATTTTTTGCACGATTGCCTTATTTTGTTCTAAATTTAATCTTCTTTCATAATCTATATCGTTTATACCGTGCCAATCCTTAGTTTCTGTGTTATAGGCCAGCAACGATTTTGTGGGCCATTTTGGAGGAACCCATTTTTCTCTGGAACGGCTCGTAGGATTTTTTGCACGATTGCCTTATTTTGTTCTAAATTTAATCTTCTTTCATAATCTATATCGTTTATACCGTGCCAATCCTTAGTTTCTGTGTTATAGGCCCGCAACAATTTTGTGGGCCATTTTGGAGGAACCCATTTTTCTCTGGAACGGCTCGTAGGATTTTTTGCACGATTGTCTTATTTTGTTCTAAATTTAATATACTTTCATAATCTATATCGTTTATACCGTGCCAATCCTTAGTTTTTGTGATATACGCTAGCAACCATTTGTGGTTATTAAAAGGAAGCTTTATTTTATGTCCATTTTGTTGCAATTATTGTGTTGCTGAATTATTCCTACATAAAGAATTAATATTTTTAATAATTTACAATATAAATTTATGTCCAAAATTGGAATTTTTTTTTTTTTTAAATTCCCCAAAATTGGATATTTTTGACTTCCCGGTTTTTGAATTCCTATTTTCTTTAAATTTTCGCTGATTTTTCATAAAAATCACCAAAATTGGGTATTTTTGACTTCCCGGTTTTTGAATACCTATTTTCGACGCTAACGCATCGACGCTATCTTGGCACACGTTTTTTTGTTGAGTGGTTGGGCCTTATAAGTTATAAAACAAGGTAGATTAAGAAGGTAACGACATTAAAACAGCTGAGAATTTTTTTCTTTTTGAAATCATTATGGCTGCCTGTATTTTGTAATTTGAAGTGTCAAATTTTAGTTTATGTTTACATTTTTTTTGCTTGCTTTTGTGTTATTGCGTCTTTCTACTCTCTTTTTACTACATGAATTGTTCTTGTTTTTTGTGAAGAAACATGTGAAATGACAAAATTAAAGTTGACATAAGAGATGCTAAAGGCCCAACTACATACAATACTTTTGCTTCAACTGCGACTGACAGCTAAGTTAAATACATGCATTTATATTGAACGGAACCAAATCAGTACGCCAAACTTCTGCGTGAAGTACTTCAAAGATGAAAAATTTTCAACTTTGAAGTGCCGAAGTACGTAAATATATTTTGTCGGTTGTTTTCTTCTTATTTTAATATTTTTTCGTTGAGTCGGAAAGTTTAATTTGCAATTCAGTATTTCCACTGAGAACATAATAGAATTTTTACATCTTTATATTTTATTATATAAAATTTTAATAACAAAATAATGCAACGACTGGGTTAATATCATTTATGTGTTGCGTAGCTGTCAGTCGCAGTTGAAGCGAAAGTATTCTATGTAGTTGAGCCTTAATGCAAAAACAAAATACATGGGGTTTTTTTTTTTGGTGTTGTAGTTGTTGTAGAGTTGTCGTTACCTTCTTAATCTACCTTGTTATAAAATACACAACTTTTTATTAACTTTTCTCAAATATATTTAAATTTTTAGAACGAAAAATATAATAAAGCAAGAAACGCAATAAAATGTTTACAAACAAAAATCAGTTGTTTTTGACGTTGTGTTACACTGGCAGAGTTACGTTGTAGTTGTTGCCTTTTTGCATATACCTTATAATACTTGTGCAATGATATTAAGCTTTTATATCAAATTCATTAATATATAGTTTTCGTTTGAAAAAAATAAAAATTATTTTTAGTTAAATATTGGTAAGAATGTTATAGAAAACGTAAATAAAGAAATTGAATAAGTATATATATATATATATATATATATATATATATATATATATATATATATATATATATATATATATATATATATATATATATATATATATATATATATATATATTTTTTTTTTTTTAATTTGGGCTTTAATTTCAACACTAATGATGGTTCGTTACAGCCGAATATCTAACTTGTTATTCGACTATTTAAATTTTTCACAAATTTTAAATACTAAAATGTATAACGCTTTTTTCTTGACGGCAAGTCTTTTCAGTTAATGTTGGCAACGCATCCAACTAATCAATATATATTAACCCTTAACATATGCTTTATTTATTTGTTAGATTAAATTGTTTAAATTCTATAAAAAAAATGGCTGCATCAACAGCTGTCTTTGACAGCGTATATTTTACTTTATTTACATTTTAAGAATATTGTTGTATATCTTAAAAATGTATTATTTATTTTTTTCTTAAAAATATTCAATAAAAATGAGTATGAATAAAGCTCAAAGATTAAAAATTCAGGCTCTACAGAAGGAACAAGTTCAACTGGTGAAAATTGAAAATATTCTGGCAAATCTATTGGGCAAAGTAAATGAAAGCCTGAATGAGTTGAAGGTAAAGTATTTTCATAAAAGGGATTCAAGTGTTTAAACAAAACTCAAATAAAAAATAAAACTAAGCATACAGATGAACTGCTTTGTGTCACAAAAAAAAAAAATACATATTGCATTCTCCTGAAACCTTTGAAATTATAGTCTACTAACTGTGCTGGGGTTCCACCAACAAAGACAACAAAGCCTTACAGCTTCGTCTACGTTGAACAATATTATTTCAACACTTTGGGAAGAGTTTCAAGTGGGTTACAACCGTGCGCGACTGCTAAAGGTGAAAATATTTCCTCTGAATCGAGTACCACTTTTGCTTTTGGATGATACTCGTTTACTAATTTGTATGGATACAGAAATGTTACAAATAAACCCACTTAAAATAAAAGGTTCATGTTTTAAATTAATAAATACCACATTTTTATACCCTACACCACTATAGGTGTGGTTGGGGTGTTATGCGTTTGTGCTGATGTTTGTAACGCACAGAAAACATCTTCGGACTACCATCTAAAAGTATACCAATCGATTCAACGATGTTCGCCCATCCGTCTGGTCGGCTGGCTGGCTGTAGGTCCATGTAAACATTGTGAACAAAGATTTAAAGATATCTTGATGAAAATTGGCAGGAATAATAACTTTGGCACAAGGACGAAGTTTATTGAAATTGGTTATGATCGGTGCATTATTTCACCTAGCCCTCATATAAATGTCCTCTCGGAATAGAGGTTTTCAAAAATGCCTTATATAAGAATATTTTAATGAAATTCGGTGCAAAGAAGTGTTAATTTTCTATCTCGCTTAATTTGTTTTCAGTCAAGCGATATTAAGATTTTATTAAAATTTTCTATAATTTATTTGAATACTATTTTATTAAAATTTTAATATTTCGGATCACCATCAAATCATTGATATTTTAGTATAATAAATATTTCAAACATTTTTGCAAAAATTGTTGATTTAACCATTTGCGAACCAAATGTATAAAATTGCCAATGACACCAATAAATGTTTAAAAATTTCCGAAATATACACAATTACATATGTATTTAAATAATGAAAATATGACAAAAATGGTATAAAATTTCGTGAATGGAAAGGGATGTAAGAATTATTTAAATTTGTATTCCATGTGTCAATATGTCTCTATTATATTTTGATGTTTATTTTGATATAACGAAAATTTTTATAACTCTATTGAAAGAAATCCGTGACGTAAATGAAAACATCCCAAAGAGTCGAAATGGTGTATAAAAACATACTAATCTTCATTTCTAAAAAGATGCATTTACAATGTTTTTTCGTAAGGCACTCTAATATATGAATCTCTTTGCAGCAGTTGCTGGTGACTGTTCCAAACTTGTTATTTTACCGATTGCATTAAGGCACCAATAGTTATTTTACGGACTAGTGCTCACGGCTTCGTGAAACTGTGTAAACCGCGTAAACTGTTTTCTTATTTTCTTTTCATCACTTCCCGCTTACCATAGGATCAGTAAAGCGGCAATTGCCATAATGCACATTGGTGACAGATGGGAGTTAGCCAAGTAGATAGATACTAGTGAAATTTGCCGACAGCAAAGTGTTAGTTTCCACTCAAAAATTTGCTGGGTCGTAGCGTTTCAGAGAATATATCTCATCACATTTTCCATTGTAATAAATTTTCGTCCAAATGAAAAATAATCCTGCCATACTGAGATACACCTACGAGTCTAATTCTATTTATATTTTTCATTATTATCCACTCTGAACCTTTCAAAATGTTTAAATACCATTTATAATTTTTCTTTTTTATTTTGTATATTTTAACAGGTGGAAGAACTTCAAATAAAATCCAATCTTATAGAACAATATACAACTAATACCTACGATGATCAACCCACAACTTCAGCACAAGCTGCCAATACACTCAATACAACTCCTCTCATGTTAGCTACAGATTTATTAAACATTCAAAACACAAATAACACGCTAGATATGGAGGGCATAGAAGATATCAACAAACAAATGTTGGCTTTAGAATCTCTACTTGTACCACTTAAACAAAAAAACTTTAAGGAAGAACAGGAGGAAGAAGATGATGATGAATACGAGGAAGATGAATATATGCCTTCCGCAAATGAAGAAACCGAAGATGATGATTTTGAAAATATATTGAGTTAAAACAAGACTGAATAAAGTTTGTGTTAAACATATTGACATACTAATACTTTACATTTTTATACATTTTATTAATAATTGCTTAAACATAATTTTAAATAATTTATTACAATTATTATAATAATAATTTTTTATTATAGTCTGCCATGAATAAAGATAATTTATGTATATAATTATAAGTACATATATAAGATTATTACAAGCTTTTTTTCGTTCATTAACAATAAGTATACAATAGAAGTATAAACATGTACAAAATGGAATGTAAATTATTGATTTTAGTTTAGATTTTAATGAGAAAATATGCCTTTTTTGTTGTTACTAATAATTTATATAAAATAAATAAATATATGATTATAGAATTTGAGAAAAATATAGACTAGAGAAACATTATTGTTTTAAAGATTTTTTATACTGTTAGAGAATTATTGATTGATCTTTTCAAATACACACATATGTATTTATAAATAATTGTTTAACTTAATAGCTTTATAACTTTACTTACAATAAAGATTGTTCGAGCATAATATTTTCGAAACCGGCTGGTGGAGCATAATGAAAATTATTTAAAATGATATCTAATATTGCTCCATTTCCAACTGTAAAGAAAAAGATAAAAAAATATGAGGCAAGGTATTATAAATTTAATAGAAATTGTTTAAGAATGTTATATACGGTTAATCCCGATCATTTAATACTATACGCCAATGTGCTTTGGTGTTAGAGTGATCCACGATAGAGGATCTTTAAGGAAACTATGATCAATTATGATACATTTTATCCTTATGATTTATATATTAAATAAAAGTATTTATGGCAAAGTTTATCTTCATGCAATTTAAAATAGTCGAAATTTTCGAGAAACATATAGTCGAAACCCCAAATAAAGTCGGAAGAATGCAAAAATATTCGAAAAATCGGATTTTAAAAATGTCACACGTGACCGATTTTATTACATTGTCTTAGTAATTGCAAGCTATAGCTAATCAAAGCTACTAAAAATAATAACAATTTCATTGTGAGACAGTGTGGACAAAACGTCTAAATAAGTCGGAACTCCAGAGAAAGCCTTTAAATCCAATTTTAAAACATTTAAATAAAAAATTAAACACCTCTAATGTTTGCAAATTCTTAAAGAATTTAAATTTTTAATACATCAAACAATTTTTATCAAGAACTTACCAAATATAGCCGGATACACCGTGCTGGCTTTAACATTACGAAAAGGTACATCCAAGTTTTTTCCATTAAAATAGAAATTTAACTCAATGTGATCAAATGAAACTCCAACAATATCACCCTCATCAGGAAAACTGTGCGTTTGTTCCTCTAACGCACTATCATTACCAGTCTTAATTGTAACATTCTCCACCGCATCACTCTCACTTTTACCCGTTGTCAATAATAGATCCTCATTTATGTCTTCTATACCTATTAAGCCAGGAACAGCTGAACCATTGAGTATAATACCTCCATTTTGTAATTTTGGTTCATTTGTTGTAGCCACTACCGGGCCATACTCTTCGCCATTGTGTCTGGTCATATTGTCGGAACATAAACACCACGATTCTTTATCAAGGCCACCAAATTTTTTATTCAAATCACTCTGACGTGTCGCTAAACCAATTGACCACAGTCCTTTCTGTTGAATTTTCACTTCAAAATAAGATTTTGATTGTACCAAGGGAGCAGTGGCCAAACAACCGCCTGTTCCTGTGATACGCAGATAATTTGAAAGTAAAATCACTTCCGTACCTTGAAAATATTAAAAACAAAAACATTTATTTCAAACACCCACTCATTTGTAGTTGTTGTTGATTTTTCTTCGATTTGAAATCTACTACTACTCACCCATATGTGCTGCATCCAAATGTATCTCGGGTTCCCGTACTTTACTGACAATTGTATTAGTTTTGTGAATGTTCCCATTTAAACAGCTTCTTAAGCAGCAAAACATTTTGTATTTGTTTTATTTTTTCCTTTCTTTTATTTCGTAGTTATATTAATTTAATTTTTATTTTTCTCCTTAATCTTTGTTGTTTTGCAAATGCAGTTTCATAGTAAAATAATAAAGTACTCGCACATCTACAAAAACAAAAATTGCTTGTATTTTGTTAGTGTAAAACTACTGCCCACAATGTCAGAATGCTTTGAACGGAAAAATGTGAGAACGAAAGAGAGCAAGAGAAAAAAACTCAAAAAATATTTTACATGTGAATACAAAAACAATTTGACAGTACCGCGAGGTATGCCAATGAAAAAATTGTAAAACAGCTGGTCTTACGAGTATACTTTATTATTATACTATGTGCAGTTTTTTCAATTTGACCAGTTTATTTTTCATCCCCTAATTTTGACACTCAGCTGTTTAGTTTTCCGTACAGTTTAGTTTTAAACACTTTTTTTAAAACTTGGTATAAAATTAACTAAACAAAAGGGTAGAATGTGTGTACTTTTTGTTGAAAGAAGTAGACCTTGTCTACTGCGAAGACGACGGCTTTCGCAGTTGACTTACATCAAGATCACCGGAACTTATTGATTGTTACTCTGATTCAGCTTAGATTTTTTAGATTTGCTAATCATTGATAATACTTTTTATATAAAAAAATATTCAGTTGACATTTAAACAAAAACTGTACTAAAATAATTTCAAAAGTGTCCAATATAATCTGGAATATATGTATGTGAATTACGCTGAACCATTGACATTGCTATTAACAGCAGAATATTGCAAGAAGGAGCATAATTTTCGCATTTGATTAGGCCTATATACATACAAAATCAATGCTGGCTATGATAAAACAAAATTTGAAAGTTTAATAGGTAGTATTCATTTACACAATTACAAATTACAGGAATTGATACTAATATTTCTTATTTTTGTTATAATCATGTAGAACTTGGTTAATCTAGTTCTTTTATTCAAGATCAGTGGTGTTTATTTGTGTTATTAATAATAATTATTTAATATATTCTTTTATTTATACATGTTTACCTTTTTAATACAAATTTTTCCATGTATATGTATGTATATATATTCAATAAATTGTTTTTGACAAATTAATTTAGTTAATAAACTATAATAAAAACGTAGAATTTATTTAGGAAAAAATACAGGGAAATTTTTAACTTACCAAAGACAAATACCTAAAGTTACTTTGCTATCATAGGTAACTTTTCAAAGTTTTTAAGTAATTTTATCAAAAATTTTAGATAATTTTTTCGAACATAGAAATTATTAAAAATTATAACTTCATTACCTAAGAAACTTTGTAATTGCCATTCTACCCTTGCGCTTAGATAATTTTATACCAAGTTTTAAGGAAATATAACCCATCAATATAATTTAGATCGGACAATTATTAATAAAGATTCAGGGAAATATATTGAAATTTTAAAGGCCTATAACTCATAAATTTTTTATATCACTATAATCACAAGTAAAAGTACTCTTGAATCAATATCAAAATTATTTTAAAAGCAATAGTTCCGGTGATCTTGATTTATGCCCCATTTATATTTTAGAAGTTGTTACCAATTAAAATAGTACACTTTTGTCAAATTTTTACATTTTATTTCGATTTTTAAAACGTCATATTTTTGGACCGGAAAGAGACATGGGTCTAAAACCTTATGATTTGAAAAAACTCTTCCAATGGTCAATACTTGCAGTGAATTTTATTGAAATTAGAGATGTCATCAAATCCGATTGCTGTACGTTTTGACAAGAATCACTTACTTCGAAACACTTTAGAAGTAAAATAAATACAAAAATTTATGTTATAAATATTTTAGGAAATACTTATAAATTATATTCAAACAAACAGTCTTCGTCTACCTTTACATCTAAGGGGACGTTGACACACATTTAGGAACCAATGTGTTATATAAGACGATGCGAAAACAAGGAAATAAAAAGTTATGTTCACCTTTCAGGCGGCTTACAGCCGATTTTGAGCCTCCGCCGTCAATTTTTAGAAATGCCGCCGCCGTTAAAATCGCTCGGCGCAGGTCTTTGCTGTGGCCATTAAATACATTTTTTTTGTTGTGGTATATGTTTCTCAAAATAAAATAAAGAAAAACACATATCCTCAGAAAAAATTCAAGAAAATTTTAACAAAATATAAAGTTTTGATGAATACGCAGCAGACAAAATTTAAATCATAAATAATTTATGATATTTTTATACTGGTGAAATAGTGTAAACAATTAAAACCGGCAAAATTTATTCCCGCAGGCGATTTCGTAGAATATTGATAATGACACTGGTGGGATTGGCGGCACGTAAACTTTCGATCAAAAAACGGTATAGTTAATGAATTTAAATAATATTTTAGATTTATTTATTTACTTCTGTTATATAGAAATGCCAAGTTAGCTGCTGCTTTTCCTAATGGAGTACGTTGCCAAAAATGTTTGGAATTTGGTCATTGGTCGTATGAGTGCAAGGAAAAACGTAAATATGTGCATCGCACTTCACGGACGAAGCAGTTGAACAAAAAAGTTCAAGAAAAAACTGCTCAACAACAGGCCAATGGAGTTATAAGCACCGAGGAGGGAGCAATTGCTATTAAAAAGAAACAAAAACGCAGACATTCAACATCAGGCTCTTCAAGTGGTTCTTCTTCAAGTTCAGATAGCGAATCAGATTCATCTTCTGATGATTCAGGTTCTTCAGATTCTGGTTCATCTTCTGACTCCAGTTCTTCGTCGGACAGTGAATCTGATAGTTCCAGTGATAGCGATGGCTCCGATTCATCTTCCTCGGACAGTTCGTCAAGCAGCTCTGATGAGGAAGATGACACAGCACCACCAAAGAATAAAAAATCAAAACAAACGTCTGATAGTTCATCAGATTCCTCTGAAAATGAACATGACATCTAAAAGGTGCAGGAATGATTTTACACAACACCATTTTAACTTAGAAATAGAAAGTAGTTTAAGCCAAGCGAGTTGATAGAAAATGAAGGAAAACAATTTAGTGTGTGGCTAGGTGTACAAAATACATCAGCAGTTAATAGAATAACTCTAATTGGAAATATTAGAAGCTTTAGTAGTTTAGGTTATTTCTCAAATTGTTTTAAAATACCTATAATTTCTTCACGTACAAAAACTTATTAAAATATTTGATTCGGAACTGTAAAATGAACTCTTAAAACCAGAATACAATTAGGGAAATTTTTAAAATTAATAAAAGAAAAAATCACCTAAAGTACCTTGAAATAATAGCAATGGTTTCATTTTTATACACGCAACTACCTATTTGAAACAGCCCATCTACTCAGGATTCCATATATAAATTTGGTTTAGGGGTTTTTTTGCTTTAAATTTCTTTTGAATATTTATTTTAAAATACTATAATTTAGGTTTCTTTCAATTTTGTAAAGGATATAATAATTTATTTGGAGTTTCTTTTTATTTGGAAAAAAGTTTTGGTTTAATTTCTATTATTTTATAAAAATTAGTGTATTTAATAACTTACGTGTAGCTGTGTAATTATTATCCAATGTGAACCTTGGTTCTGTTAATTTTAGTTTAATTAATGATAAATGTACAATGTATTTAATCAAACAATAATGAATAAAATTGAAATAATTTAAATGAATTCATTTACAATCTATTTGTATGTAAATAAGTAAAAGTTTTTACAAAAACTTCTAAATCATAAAAGTGTTAAAAATGTATTTTTGTGAAATTAAATTTCAGCTCTGTTTTACAACTTGTTTAATTTAAAGATTTTAGTCAAAATTAATTCTTAGTACGGGAAAACTTCCATGTAAAGTCTGACAAATATTGGAATTGTGTTTTTATGATGAAAATTATTATTGATATACATATACAGATGTGTGCAAAATAATAGAAGCATTGCCACATACTTTGAAATTTTTATACCCATCATCAAAAAGATGGGGGGTATATTGATTTTGTCATTCCGTGTGTAACATGTCGAAGGAATCATCTAAAACCCCACAATGTATATATTTTCTTGGTCCTGGTTAAATTATGAGTCGATCTAGCTATGTCCGTCGGTCTGTCCGTCTGTTGAAAGCAGGATAGGGCTCGAACGGGACAACGTAGGAAATTTGGCACAAATATTTGTCTTATATAAGGTTTGGGATTGAAAATGGGCAAAATCGGTTAATAAACAAAAAAGTTATGGGCTAAAAACTAGAAACACAGGGTGTCCGTTTTACACTTTTTTGCTGATATTTCTTCAACAAAAGCTTGTACGACAACGAAATTTTGTACGTATAGTTTGGGGATCGATATAAACTCGGAAACCAAAAATGTAAACTCGGAAACAAAAAATGGGCGTGGTCCGCCCACTTTACCGACCCTCCCATATAACGTAAAATTTGAAAAAGTTGATGGTGGGTATATAGATTCGGCCGTGCCGAATATAACGTTCGCGCTTGTTGTTGTTGCATAATTCTTAAACAAGGAATTAAAACAATTTTTTTATATGAAAGTTTTAAACATGAACAATAATAAAAAAAATATTTGTCTTTTTCTATGCATCTTCGGAAGTTACCGCTATTTTATTTTAGCGTGCTTTTTGCCTGAGCAAAGTATCAAAATGTTAAACAACGGAATATTTTTTATTATTACACTGTATTTCTAGTACCCCATATTTAATGGTAAAACTACTTACAAAATGTAAAGCATATCGGTTTATGCAAAAATGTTGTGGAATGTTCTCCCACAGTTATTGCAAATTTCAAAAAAAAATGTAATACAAACCAAGACACGAATTCGCAAGTAAAAAAATCTTCCAAGTGCATCTACGCGTACAAAGCGAAGAAACAGAGAACACTTGCATAAGTGTTAAAAAATATAAATTTTTAATTATTTAAGATTTAAATTGCTTCCTTTTATTTTGCTTTTGTTTGATAAAAACTTAATTATAATTATTTATTCGTATCAATAATAACAAAAAAAAAAAAAAAAAAATCATCTTTTGAGTTCGGATTTTCTTCACTTTGTAGAAGATAATATATGACTGATACTAGATAAAAATATCACACAAGTTATTAAAAATTAACAACTTTCCACCAATGACACGCTAATGTTAAATTCACTGGTTTTCACCCGAATTTAAAGTGGTACAGGTTACTAGTTGTCATAGTTACCGTTGAGAATTTTTAAAAAGTGTCCAAAAAAAGGAATTTCAAAATAAAAAGTCGCCAAAAAAGGGGTCAACTTCTTCAAACACTAAAAAACATTAATTTTTTTATAACAAAAACAAAAAATGTATTTTAAGAAAAACTACTAAATTCAATTCTATTAACAAAAAAAAAAAAAATACTTTTCAAAAATAGTTAATATACAATTTTCCTTTTATTAATTAAACATCTGTACTTTTGTACGAAGTCTTCACTCGGACTCCAGTCTTTGAAATGGCCTTCTTACCACGAACTGAACGCATGGATTCACTAGTATTGACTTAAGTCTGTTGGACAATTTATTTTTCATTAGTGATAAATTATAAGAAAAAAAAAAAAAAAAAAAAAAACCCAACAAACCAAATGATATCGTAATGATATCATAACGATATCATTTTGGCGATAAAGAAGCCCGAGAATGATATCATTTATAATTCTAAAATGATATAGGTTGCTTTCTAAAAGGTACACTCGAAGATGATATCATAATTTTTTAAAATAACAATATTAGCATGATATCGTTAAATTTAAGCAGCGCGATAACTTAGCAATATAATCAAGAAAATATTAGTCTCCTGCGCAAGATGATTTGAAAAGCAAACACACTTGAATTTCAAGTGTGTGTTTCATAGCCAACATGTGCAAAAACAACAATAAATACTGTTCGTACTGTTCGCTGCCCGAAGCAAAGCAAGTGTGTACTGTGTATGAGCGACTGCAAATCCGTGCGTTCAAATCATTTATCGTAAACAAGTGGTGCAAGTGGTGTGGCAAAAAAAAGCAAATCATACAAGACGTTGAGAAATGATTTAAAGATTTCAAGTGGGCTTAATGATTTGTTTGTTTTTTGTAATACGTAGTTGCTGTGTGTGGCAAAAAATCTTCATAATGTGTAAAAAGTGGTTGTTTATAAATATTCTTGCATACACACACATATATACAGTATGTCTATATTTTATTGTTGGTTCTTCTTTTCTAAATAAATGTAAAAGGGTGAATTCATAAAGTTATTAAAAAATACTCTTTATTAAGAGTTAAAAAAGTAAAAAAATTAAAGTTGACATTTGAAACAATACTTTTAAACGACTGTTTTACTTACGAAATTACTTTATACAGTCATGAACGCACACACACACATATAATTTTAATAAAAAAGAAAACACAATTTTTTTCCTTATTGAAGCAAACAAGTGGTCAAAAGGCTTGTATTTTTTTATACAAGCCTTTGAGAGGCTTGTTTGGTCGCTATCATAGCACACTCATGATTTGTTCATAAAGTTGAAGCACACACGCAGTATTTGTATGGTTTTAAGTGCCTGCAGAACAGTATTTATTACTCCGCACACACACTGATAACAACACTTGAAAAATATCAAGTGGCTTGTACAGCCTTATAAGACACAGTTTGCAGGGCTCTAGAAAATATACATACATATGTACCATAATTGGATGACTTATTATATTGTAAATAACTTAAAATTAAAACGAGATAAGAATAATAAACTAAGGTCCATCCTGCTCCAAATTTATATTTTATACAAAAACAATTGCTCTTAAAAACCAAGCTGATATTGATTCCTTGTCCTCTTTTATTTTTTGCGATTTCACTAAAATTTGCTTTAAAAATATAATTTTCATATGACATAAAACATAAAACATTTTTTTTTTTTTTTTTCACAAAAATTTTCAATTTAATTTTGTTTTCCTATAAATGTTTGAAGTTTTTTTCTAAGGAAAAAATTATTTCTATATTTTATCATATAATTTTAAAATTATGATATTATTAATGATACTGTATCGTTTCTTGGTTTGTTGGGAAAGAACGCTCCCCCAAAGCACTGCGCAGTGTTCGATTTTCAAATTTAGGTGGCCAAAATTAATTACACAAAAACTATAAATCGTACAAAAGTGATTTTTGGCATAGTGATTACTTACATATTGAAGAATTATTGGACAAAAAATTAGACAAATCCGCCTACCGCCACGCCCACTATTAATTACCCAATTATGAAAAATAGTCAAAATTTAAAAATAGCTTCTTTTATAATTCTTTTTCATTTGAAAATAATTTTAATTAAAAATACAAAATAAAGATTACATAATTCATCATAATTTTTTAATGAAAGTATAAAAAAGTTTAGTAAAAAAAAACAAAATCATGTGGAATCTGCACCAATATCACTCTCATTTTCACTATCAGACTCTTGTATATTATAACATGCGTTTTTTAGTAGTTTCAACATATTTGGCGTTAAAGTTCGTTTTTTAACTGGTGGAGTTTTCCTGAAGTTGCAACTATAAGCATCTTCTGATGTTAATAGCCTTTTTATTAAATCTGCATTAGTCTCGGTCCGTGAAGTTTTCTGCGTGAACTGCAGTCTATAACGTCCATTGTCTTTATTCCTGGATTCTTGAGCTTCTTCAGATAATTGACCAATAGGAAGGATGAAATGTTCAATTATAGCTTTTCCGTGCCAAAGAACTTTGTGAACACTGACAGGCATGTAATACCAGGGATACAGTTTCAAATAAAGATTTCTTGTTTCAAATGTATAACTTTCGAATGCTTCCACGTTTATAATATACCCAGATGCTAAGCATATCAATATAACATGAAAACGTTTAATAAGTTCTAAACTTAACCCAGTTATTTGCGCAGACATTTCCGCATTTCTAAAAAATCGCCTGTATTGCCATCGTTAGTATTTCCCGATATCTGTTTAGGCATGTCTATCAATAACCCCATTTTTTATCTAAATTCGTCTTGAATATTTTTTTTTTTTTGTAAAACTTTTACTTTGTTATCTTCACCTCTAACTTGCTACATTTTTATATCTATCCTGTAAGCTATATGTAGTAAACATTCCATGAATCGTATCCAGGAATGTAGAGGCGACAAGCCAAATTCCAAAACTCCAGGGTCTAAGGTTTTTTGTAATAGGGCTGAAGAGTTATTCATTTCGGAAGGCTTAGCTCCACATACATAACATATTTGTGACGAATTGCAATTCGATAAAGCAGAACAAGCTTTTCCATCAATCATGCATAAAATTAATTTCGGTTTTATATAAAAAGTATTTTGGATATTGTTCACGACAATATTAACCTCAGTAGCAACTAGTTTTGCTATTTGGTCCTTAATACCTTGTACTTCTTTTTTTAGCAAGTCTGTTGTCTCTTTTGCAAAGATTAATTTTATAGGACGACAATAGCGAGAGGAGTTCGGCGTTTTGTTTTCATAAATTATAATTTTCTCTTCATTTTTATTAATTAAATATATTTGTACTAGTACAAGAGAAATACTAAACAAATTTTCATCACTACTACCTTCCTGTATCCATTTTTGCTTATAGAGTTTGATTAAATCCATCGCATCCCCATTTGAATAAAGCGAATATTTCCGTATATGTACTTATGTGATTTTTTATAAAATCACTATAACTTGAATATAGTCTTAAAATCGTGTGGTCTATTAGGGATTGTAATTTAATTTCAGCATAAGATGCTATTTTTTTTTTTTTGGTAGCATAGTTCTTTTGACCTCTTAACTAATTCATAAGAAGGGTATAAGGATCGATTATAACTCATTGTATGTTGTTTTAACATTCGATACTTGTTTGAGGATAAATCTAAATCCAAAATCATAGCTAAAGCTTCATCCCCTGAAAGACCATTTGTTACCTCAATTGTTGACCTTAACTTCTTTATGGCTTTACCCCTTTCTGGTGAAGACAAAGCTAACTCTTCCACTAATTCAGCTGAACAGCGTTTTCCAGAGGAATGCAGATGTGTTTTAATGGCCATCACCATTTGTTCGGCACCTACTGAATGAGTTAATTCTTTTACTTTTCTTCTCTTGCTTCTTTGGCTACAATCTTCAAACTCCTTTTTTGGCCTGCCCACCTTATGATCGTCTTTTGCAGTATTTACTGTAAAACTAGAATAATCTATTAAAACTGCTAGCCAATCGTTA
Organism: Protophormia terraenovae; assembly: GCA_951394005.1. Taxonomy (NCBI): domain Eukaryota; kingdom Metazoa; phylum Arthropoda; class Insecta; order Diptera; family Calliphoridae; genus Protophormia; species Protophormia terraenovae. Next base: position 60,834,852 of record OX596073.1, read on the forward strand.
TTGTCATGTAGGAATCGGGGTTTTGTTCTTTTAGCTTTTGTTCATCTTTTCTGAAACTCGCTGCACATATTCAAACAAAAAGATTTCAATTTATCAAACTGTATTTTTGTTGTTGAGCCGCTCACCAAATTAGATGAAATAAAGTCAATTAAACGATCGAAACGTTCATTTTTAACACTAGATAGCCATACGTCAAAAAGTTCCATTCGAGAAATATTAACCGAATTCATCACAATTTGAAAAGAATAATCAGAGGACACACTTAAAAGTTTAATTTACACAAAACAGAATAAAAAATATATTGCATTATTACATTTTCCAACAACAATACAGCATAAATTTGTTTACCTAAACCAAAAATTCGCTTACAAAGCTAGAATTAATGATTCTATTAATAACTTACGTTGTAATTAGTAAAGTCTAAAAATAAACAATAAAATAATATGCAAATTTTTATTTTTAGATAAAAGAAAAGAAAACGGGACTTCTTTGTGAAAACCATTGATGTACTTTAAAACAACTAGGCAGTACACTGCGGTGGTATAGTGGGTAGAGCAATTGGCTAGCATCCGGATGGTTGTGGGTTCAACTCCTGGCTCCGACTATTTTTTTTTAAATTTTTTAATTCTTGTAAATCGCTCTACAAATAAAGAATTACTTTTGTGACATCTTAAACAAAAATAAGTTCCTTTTCTAGCAAAGAAAAGTTCCACTATATAACGGTTAATTGCTAGATGGAATTATTCACCCTCGATCTTGTAAGCTCACAACTTAAACAAAGGTATTTATTTAAAAAATACATTCTTTAAAAGCAACTTACAAATAAAATGGTAAAGAAAAATTTGAAGAATTCTTTAATACTCTAGGAGATTGTTTCCTGGCATGTGGCGATTATAATGCAAAACACACGTACTGGGGTTCAAGATTAATGAATCCTAGAGGTAGACAGCTTTATAAGGTACTAGTTGATCGCAAAAATGGCATTGATTTCGTGTCCCCCGGACATCCAACGTACTGGCCGGCTGATCCTAGAAAAATTCCTGACCTCATAGACTTTGCCATATCTAAAAATATAAACCGAAATTCAATAACTACTGAAATTTCTTATGATTTAACTTCTGATCATTCTCCTATAATAGTAACATACTATGGAAGGACTAACTTACGAAATTATACTACGAATACATTCTATAGAACAAGTTGGTTGAAATATAAAAAATACATAAGTAGTCATATCCACACGAATCCAAATGTTCAGTGTGAGGAAGATACTAATGAATGCGTCAATGACTTTACGTCATTACTTACGTCAGCAATGGAACATTCTAATAGTCAAAATGTTATAAAAGACGATAAGATTACTTCCAATACTGAAATTGAAAAACTCCTCCGTGAAAAAAGAAAATTCAGAAGAGAATGGCAACAAACTAGATCACCAGCTGCAAAGCTGAGGCTGTCCATAGCCAGCAAAAAGTTAAAAAGACGCCTTCAATTAGAAGAGGATCGCCAAAGTAGAAAATATATTGAAAGCTTAACGAATAATAAACATACCAATTATTCAATTTGGAAGGAAGCGAAGGATATTAAGCTACCGGTAGAGGCACAAAGTCCTTTAAGGAAGGCTGACGGTACCTGGGCCCGTAGTGCAGAAGATAAGGCCAATTTATTTGCATGCTACTTAAGCACAGTCTTTTAACCCAATCCCCAAACAAATTATTTTGTATTGGGAGAGACTCTTGACACTACACAAAATTATGATGACATGATTGTTGTTAGCCCAGAGGACATTGATACAATCATTAAAGAAAATATAAATGTTGGAAAATCACCTGGATATGATTCAATAACACCATCAATGATTAAAAAACTACCGAATGTGGCAATAATTGTGTTATCAATTATTTTCAACGCGATCTTAAAACTAGGAGTCTTTCCAAAAATTTGGAAGACTTCTCTGATTAAAATGATACCAAAGCCAGGAAAGGATTCTACAATAGCATCTTCTTATAGACCCATTAGTTTACTCTCTTGCTTGTCAAAGCTGTTCGAAAAAGTATTTCAAAAGAAAATTCTTCCATTCTTGAACGATGGAAATATCGTCCCAGTTCACCAGTTTGGTTTTCGTGAAAAACACGGAACCATAGAACAAGTGAATCGTTTAACTGGAGAGATAAGGAAATGTTTCGAATTAAAGATGTATTGTTCAGCTATTTTCTTAGATGTCGCACAAGCATTCGACAAAGTTTGGCACAAGGGCCTAATCTATAAAATTAAATGTTTACTATCACCATGTACCCACAAATTGCTGGAGTCCTATCTATCTGACCGTATATTTAGGGTAAAGTTAAATGACTTTGTGACAGAAGAATTTGAAATAAAAGCCGGTGTTCCACAGGGAAGTGTTCTTGGACCTACCCTATATTTAATCTACACCTCTGATTTACCTATATGTGATGAACTGACTATTTCAACATTTGCTGATGATACTGCAATACTCAGTTCTCATGAAAACCCACAAATAGCATCTAGCCAACTAGATATTTATCTCCGACGTGTGGAGACATGGTTGAAAAACTAGCGTATTCGTGTAAATGAAGTGAAAAGTAATCATGTTACATTCACCCTGAGAAGAGGAAATTGTCCTCCAGTTACACTTAATGATATAAATATACCCCAGTCAGACCATGTTACATACCTTGGTATTCACTTAAATAGGCGACTTACTTGGCGTCGTCATATAGAAGCCAAGAGACTTCATATGAAGTTAAAAGCTTCTAGTCTTCACTGGTTAATTAACAGTCATTCAAAACTAAGCCTTGACAATAAAGTCATCCTGTATAAAACCGTTTTAAAGCCAATTTGGACATACGGCATCCAACTATGGGGAACAGCCAGTAATACGAGCATTGATATTATACAGAGGGCCCAATCAAAAATTCTTAGAACCATGACGGGTGCGCCATGGTACATAAGAAATGAGAATATCCATAGGGATTTAGAGGTACCACTTGTAAGAGACGAGTTCAGGAAGCTCAGAGAAAAATACATTCTTAAACTAGAGACTCACCCCAACCCACTCGCAAGATCTCTTGCTGAAGTTCAGTCAGCTACAAGGCTTCGCAGAGTCGACTTTCCACCCCGTTAATAGTAGGACCATGGAATAACCAATGATCTCGATAGAGATCGAGTAGTGTTTAATTTAGTTTTTAAGATTTTAATACATATTGTGAGGTCTAAAATAAGACAGATTCAATATATAAATAAAACGTAAACAAAAAAAATTTTTTTTGTTCCACTTAGAAGGATGGTGTATCTTTGTTTTGAATACTTTGTTCGGCAGGGGCAGTTTCGGACAAAAAAATTTTTTATTCATGTTCAAAGTTTGAATAATTTTCGAGCAAATAAAAATATTTTTCTTTTGTATAGTTTACCCATCATTCATGTTATCGTTAGAAGCATTTATGATCGATTTCAGCTAAAATGAGTACGGAAATGTCTTAACTGAATAATATATTTTAATATCCGAATATAATTTTTTTCCTCCTTTAAAGTTCATTTTTGGGGTTTTGGCCAGCTAAATTTTAAAATCGAACACTGTGCACTGCTATTAGGAGTGTAAAAATATAAATTATCATACTTATAAGCATTCATCGAATCTGTTTTTAATTTATCCAATCCGGTCCAAAAAGATGATTTAAATAACAGTTAATGAACCTTATTATAATATACTGTGAAACAATCTCAAACTAATAAATTTATTTGTTGGAATTGTTATATAATGCACCGATTTCATTATTTAGCACATAGTCTTAATAAGTAGCCAAACGGTAACGCTGCTACCAGTTGTGGTGATTTTATAACATCTTTTTTTGCTGGGTACTATTATATTGCGCACAGCTGTATATGTAAGTATTAAAATTTATTGATTTAAAAATTATTTTTCCCTCTAGGATATATCTATTTTATGCAAAATAGATATATCCTATTTTATGCATTTTATGCAAAATAGATATATCGATGAGGCACGTGTCGCTAACACGTGCCGCATCGACCCTTAAATTTGTAGGTTGCATTTACTGCAGTTTTTTTTTACATTTGCTATTATCAACTCTTTTTTGCTATATAATGTAAACAGAGCTTCGAAAGACTTAATTAAATGTGAGCTTAATTCCCTTAAATCTTAATTCTGAATTAAGAAATATGAATTTTTCATTCCATAATACCATTCTCATAAATATAATTCAATAGCTTAATTCAAAGGCTTTCGTTTGAATAGAATTAATTCCTTATTGAATTAATTCATAAAGAATTCATTAAATTTTTGTTAATTCAAATCTTTTTGAAAATGAATGAAAATATTTTTCTTTCATTAAATTTGTTTTTTAATCTTTTACAAAATGAATTAGAAAATATTTTCTAAAGCTAATTTGTAATAGATTTGAATTGAAGAAAATTTGAATGATTCAATATATTTTTTATGCTTGAATTGTATAATTGTTGAATGAATTTTTTAAGGAATTAATTCATAGTTGAATTAATTCAACTCATATGAAGTACAAAGAATTTAATTCAATGAATTAAATTAATTTGAATGCTTTAAAAGAATGACTAGGATAATAAATTTAATTCGATTTAAGAAAATGAATTAAAGAATTAAGCCTTTCGAACCTTTGAATGTAAAGGAAACCTAATCAGGTCATAATTATCAAACAAGATAAAAAATATAAAATCGGTTAGAAAATATTAAATATACTATTTAATCAAATACAATTTTAAGCCAAAATACTGGAAAATAAGCTTTTAATCCTTAAGGATAATAATCTCTTTCTAAATCTTTGGTTTTTATTATGACTGTTTGAAAACAAATTTCAAAAAAGTTAGGAAAAAACTAGGAGGTGTTAGAGACAGCACCACAGAGAGTAAAAATAAGAAAGAATTAGGTCGATATTGTAACGATTTCTAAGGTGATTGGATTACCGCTGGGAACAGGGCTACCTAATAAATCGGCCGTGCTCGTCGGTGTGGGGGGGTGTATGTGTTCCCAAATATATAATATAGTTCAAAATCGTTTTCAGGGATTTTACTTTAGGTAGCATATCACAAACAAATATTTGATTCACAAATTAAAATAGAAGAAGAAGGAAAATAGAATGTGGTGATAACCGAAGTATAGCTTATGATGGTTTCCGCTATACACTTCTCAAAACCCGCCCTCCTTTCTGACTAATTGAACGTTGGTTGTCAGCCCTAGTATAATAAAACAAAACAGTAAATTTTATTAACCCCATACCTTCAACATCACCTTTCATAATAAATATTCAAAAAATATTCAAAATTTCATGTTTAATGAATGACAATTCAGTTTATTTAATAATAAAATTTCTAATTAAAAATTATTAAATATAACAATTTATTACAATATGTAATTTGGTCACCATTTGAAATAATATTCGGAAATTTATTATATTATTTTATATATTTAGATATTACTAATTAAGCTTCATTTATTATATTTTTTTATATAAAAAGAAAATGATTTAAATTGAAAAGAAAGCTGGTGACTTTTTTTTTTTTTTGTTTTATAAATTGTAGGGTGTGCAATATGTTATATTATGAATATTTAAAATTGAAAGTTAATAAAGGTTATTCACACTGCGTATAAGTGATAACTAATTTTTATTTCTACTTTTAAAAACGTTTAAATATTCATAATGAATGGAATTTTTAAATATAGTGTAAAAAAAAAATTTTATAAACTTACATTTGCAATATCCCTCGATGTCAGCAGGCGCCGGATGACATTAAAGCTTTGCTTAATTTAATTATTATGATTTTAAATTTAAAATGTATGAATGAATGTGTGCATCAGTTATTATTTCTAACCAATACAACACAATCGGATAAAGGAAGGAGTTTAAGTGTGCATGTTGTGTTTAGAAGTTAGACTTCTATGTATGAGTGTTCAAATGAATTTATGTGTGAGTGTTGTCTGAATGTAGGGTGTTCTTATGAATAAATTATTTGTGTAATGATTTTGATGTTTATTCGTGTATTTCTATATATTTCTTTTTCTTTTTAAATATATATAAATTTAGGTGACCAAATAAAAAAAATTTAAAGCAAAAACAACAAATGATTAATTAAATATTAATAAAAAAAATTATTTAGAACACAAAAAAAAAATTATGATATTTAAAATATTAAAAGTTAAAATTGGACCTTCTTTATGGGTTTAATTAATCAAAATTTGTTAAATTAATCGTTCAAAATTGAGGTTATTTCACCAGTAGCAAGACAAAATATGTATCTGGTCACTTAAGGAAGAATTCGAGGTTTTGTGGTGTGTATTTTGTTTCAAATTGATTAAAATCAAAACCGTCTTACGAACAATGACCACTATTAGAATTAATTATATTTCCAATTTATTGTTAATGGTAGATTTGTATATGGAATTGAACGGCTTTCGAAACGATGACGTTTCTTCAATGGTATGAAGGTGAGCACTTAGCTGAGTTTCTGTCCACTGGTGTAAAAATATATAATTGTATCCAATGTCCAAGAAATAGAAATTCGGCATCAATGATGCAAACAATCTCATAAATCTATTCAGCAACTTAAATCTTTGCAACTACATGTAACAAAGGAAAACAAAAGATATAACAACAGTATCTATGAAGAACTTATATTCCTTACCAAAAACGATGTCGCTATCAATTCGCAAACACAAAAATTTTATAATTAAAATTATACGACAAAAAAAAAAAAAAAAAAAAAATTAAATTGTATGTCTGTCTTGCACAAAAATAATTTTCTAATGATGAAAATTTTTGAAATTCTAGACATTTCATAATAATTTAAAATCAATGACGACTCAATAAAAATTTTCAAATAATTTCAAAATTTCAATTTCCTTCAGCCAGATAAAAAATGTTAGTAAAAAGAAAACAACAAATTTAAAACAATATTCATCAAATGGTCACATCACAATATTTCTTATAAATTCATCGTATTAGATTTGAATTTTACGAATTTGGTCAAAAAGCAATTTTTTGATATTTTTGTGTGCCAATATAGTAGATTAATTAAAATAAAATGTAGAAACTACACTTCAAAATTTTGAATGCACTTCAAAAATGTAACATTTAAAGCTAGATGGTCAAATTTCGGAATGTTTGAGGATTTTAACCGAAATATAACTAAAAATTATTTTTTTGTCTCGATTTCAAAGATTTTTATATACAATTTAGTTTTGTTAGAATAATATTACCTGAGAAAAAGAGTTACGTGTCTTTCTTTATAAAATTTTCTTTTCACATAATCAAGAGTGTTTCAAAAATGTTGATCCCTAGACCTGTTGAGGGTTAAATTTATATCTTTGTCTTTAATTTATTATTTGCCGTCCACACGAGCCTTTTTCATGCACGCACATTGAACAAAATGTTGTGCGCACATGCATTTGGATAGTGTGGACCCAAGTTGTTCATGTTTTGTTCTTGTCCGCACACCGTTGTTCACACAATTGTTCGAGCAACGATGTCTGCCATCAAACGTCATTTTGTATGTATACGGAAGAAGAGGCGCTGCATGTAAAAGTATCGAAGTGACACTGACGGCAAACAAAAAATTATGATTTGTTCGACAAATGTTCTGCCCACTGAAAACAAAAAGAAAAAAATTGTGTGTGTTGCTCTGCCGACGTTTTGTTCTTGTGCGAACAAGAAAAAGGCCAGTATAGACGGTACGTAAGCCTATATCCCAAATTACAATTACGCGTAGTCAGCAACAGTATCACCAAAAATTATCAGCTGTTCACTGTCAGTACAACATGATGCTGCCGTTATAATTACAATTCAGCGTAGGCAGTCACAATTTACAACCACCATCTAGCTTTGTTCTACTTGTGTATTTTAGCCTCTCATTTATTTGCTCACTCTCTTTGTCTCTCTCTCAATCTGAATGCAGCGCAGTGAATTTAGAAACAGGGCTAAATGAAACAGCACTGCAAACTGCTGCTGACTAAATGTAATCAACACCATAACAAACAGTGCATTCTAAATAATCAGCTGATTATGGCAGCACACACTGCTGCTGACTACGTGCTATTGTAATTGTAATTTGGGCTTAATCAACACCATAACAAACAGTGCATTCTAAATAATCAGCTGATTATGGCAGCACACACTGCTGCTGACTACGCGCCATTGTAATTTGGGCTTAAGGCTATTAGTTATAACTCCATATTCTGTTAACATAGTCACAAAACGTGCTTAACATGCTATGTAAAGTAAAAATTTTGACTTTTCTTGTCAATTGAAAATAAAATAAAAATTTTGTAAAAAAATTTAAAATTTTCAAAGGAGAACGGATAAAATGCAAAACAGAAGGCAAGATCCGATGAAAATGTGCAGGAAATGTGGGTAAGAGTTTGATATATATCGTCCATTCCATGAAAGAACGCCCAAGAATATTTTTTATGTCTTCCGATTTTAATAATATTTGGCATGCGCATACCCCATAGAGCCATTTAAATACCTCCATTTTTATTTTTTTGAATTTTGGAAAATTCACGAATTTATTCGCGATTTTGTTTTTTCGAAAAGTCAAAAAAATCGCAAAAGTGTCTAACTTTAGACACCAATATCTCTAAAAGTTGTTAAAGGATTTTAATGATTTAAATTGCATATTTAAGAAGAATATGTCCACTATAAATGTAGTAATTAAAAAATAATATTATCATTTAAAAATGCATTCATAATGTAAATACAATTTTAGTATGTATTTTTGAAAAATTTCTACCCTTTCAATTTTTTTCTTCTTCTGATATAAAAAACATTATTATGTTTGCTAAAAATTGCAATATAAATTGTTCTGGGACAAAATGGTTCACTATTTTAAAAAATTTTTTTTTAATATTTCTTCAAATTTTTTCATATAATTTTTTTTTTTTTTTTAAATTTTTGTATTTTTTAATTTTTGTGAGCTAATTTTGAAATTAATTTTAATCATTATATTCCATAATTTGTTATTTGCGGTAGAAAACCTATTTGTCACAGATTAAGTGCTAATGTTTTATATAATAAACATATTTTTCTTCAATATTAAGCAAAAATATTTAAAATCCAAAGGGTAGAAATTTCTTAAAAATGCATCCGAAAATTGCATTCCTTTCGTGAGTGCATCATTAGCAAAAAAATTATATTTGTTTTACACAATATAATTTACAATATTTATAGTAATAAACTTTATACTAGTTTTTAAATTAATAAAATCAGACGTATACTTAAGGAGTTATTAACATTTAAAGATACATATTACTAAAAGAGTATAACCAAAAAAAGTTAAAAGTCAAAATTTTTTGAAAAATTTAAATTTTTGTATGAAAAAATTTATGAAAATTAAAAAAAAAATATTAAAAATAGTAGATTTTATTGTCCCAGAACAGTTATTTTTGCATTTTATAGTAAAGATATTGCTTTTTAACATATTAAAAAAAAAAAAATTAAAATCGAAAGGGTAGAAATTTTTCAAAAATGCATCCTAAAATTGCTTTTGCATTATGAATGCATTTTTAAATGATAATATTATTTTTAAATTACTACATTTATAGTGGACATATTCTTCTTAAATATGCAACTTAAATCATTAAAATTCGTTAACAACTTTTGGAGATACTGGTGTCTAAATTTAGACACTTTTGCGATTTTTTTGACTTTTCGAAAAATCAAAATCTCGAATAAATTCGCGAATTTTTCAAAATTCAAAAAATTAAAAATGGAGATATTTAAATAACTCCATAGATTATATGCGTACCAAATATAAACTAAATCGGATGACACTCCGTAAAAAAATTGGCATTTTTTATAAATCTCTCATGGAATGGACGATATATGATTTATCGCTCTTTGACCCTCAATGGTTTTATATACATATATAAGCATGCAAAGTTTTTTATATTTTAAAATTTTTTTGTTTTCAATTAAAATGTCTTATTATTTTAGTCACAACTCTTATGTCTGTATACATACCAGGCACTGTTGCCAGATTTCACGATTTATCGTCATTTTGACGATTTTTGGGTCCAAAAATGGCCTGTCGACGATTTTTACCCCTAATTTGGCGATTTTTTCTAAAAGAAAATTTAGATTTATTTTTAAAATTTTGTATTATTTTTCTTTAAAAGTTAGTTGGTATAAAAATATTAACAATTTAAATAAAAATCTTAAATTTTTTAATGTAAATGGTTCATTTATTAGGATGAATTCATTCAAAATTTAATTTTGTATATATTGTGTATAGGTTCACAAAGGAGCCTATGTGTTTTTTATAACAAGGTAATATAAATAACTTATTTTCATTTGAAAGTCATACAATATTACATACAGGAAACCTTCGATTTACGCGATACTTCATTTACGAAATTTCTCCATTAACTTTCCATTAACGCGAACTTGGTATAAAGCCCAAATTACAATAGCGCGTAGTCAGCAACAGTATCAGCAAAAATTATCAGCTGATCACTGTCAGCACAACATGTTGCTGCCGTTATAATTACAATACAGCGTAGGCAGCCACAATTTACAACCACCATCTAGCTTTGTTCTACTTCTGTATTTTAGCCTCTCATTTATTTGCTCACTCTCTTTGTCTCGCTCTCAATCTGAATGCAGCGCAGTGAATTTAGAAACAGGGCTAAACGAAACAGCACTGCAAACTGCTGCTGACTAAATGTAATCAACACCATAACAAACAGTGCATTCTAAATAATCAGCTGATTATTGCGGCACACACTGCTGCTGACTAAGCGCTATTGTAATTTGGGCTTAACGCGTATAAACAATAGTGACAAACTTTGAATTGCTCAAATTATGGTAGCGTATTGGAAAGAATTTATTGAAAAAAGAGATTATTTAATGAAAAATGGCTACAAAATAAAAAATATATAAATTAAAAACGAAAATTAAAAAAGGTGAAACGGCAAAATATGTAACAAGATTATAAAACTTTAATAAAAATATAATAAGAACAATCCCAAAAATATGTTTATTTAAATAAGTATGTATATATATAATCAGACTTAATAGGCAATGTGTTCTTGATTTTCATAATATGCTACCAATATAAAATTAATGTAATTTTTGTTCATTTCTTTTCAATTAAAAATTTAATTTTTCATCAAAAAAAGCATAAAAACTGTTCATTAACACATAAAATACGTAGTTTTTCTATTAATATTTTGACGATTTCAAATAGTTGATTTGACGATTTTGACGATTTTTTCTCCAAATTTGACGATTTTTCATCAAATTTATCTGGCAACAAGATTCCAGGTCTTAATTTTGAATAGAATTTTAAGACTATAGTCACAATTTGTGTGTTATGACTATTTTTCAGTCACAATATTTTTTGTGAATAGGCATATTAGTTTCTAATGTTTGTTTTCAATAAATTTTTAAATGACTCCACTGTGAATCGTTCATTAAAATTTTAGAAAATTATAATTAAAAGTAGTACATATTTTTAGGAGCAGGTAAAAAAAACTATTTTGTATGGATAGCAGATAACACAGATAAAATGCAATTGTTTGAATTTTGTATAGAAGCAGTAAATGCATTTTTTTTAATGAAAATTAAAATGATTTTTGTAGTTGTGTCTTATATGGAGCCGTTGTGGATCATTTAAAAATGCATTCATAATGTAATTGCAATTTTAGGATGTATTTTTGAAAAATGTCTACCCTGTCAATTTTTTCTTCTTCTGCTATAAAAAGCATTATTATGTTATAAATTAAATTGCCTTTCTGGGAGAAAATGGTCCACTATTTTAAACAATTTTTTAAAAAAATTTCTTCAAATCTTCTGAGACAAAATGGTCCACTATTTTAAACAATTTTTTAAAAAAATTTCTTCAAATTTTTTCATAAAAATTTCTTTAATTGTTGTATTTTTTATTTCTTGTGACTTTATTTAAATTTAAATTTAAAAATAAAATTTAATAATTTGTCATTTGCGGTATAATACCTAATTGTGCAGATTAAATGCAGATGTATTATACAATAATAAACATATTTGTCTTCTATTATGTTCAAATACATCACTGTTCACATATCATTTTATTGTGTTTTTCTTTTTGACCTGCTTTTCGTTTGCCAAAATACGTTCACAAATTTTAGATTCAAATAAAAATTTCCCACAACAAACACTTTCTAATTCAAAAAATACAATTTTTAAACAAATAAAATTTACGAGCAAATAAAAATTTCATTCACAATTTTTAATTTTTTGTTTTTAAACAATTTCTACAAATTATGTTCAACAAATTTCTATGTACTAAAAATACTAACAATTTTTTCTCTGTATGGAAATTTAGTATGTTTTTTTTTTGTGTTAAATAATTAAACAACTCAAATCGAGAAGTTTTTTGTGTTTAAAATATACGAAAAAACAAATCAATTTGTTTGTGTTTTTTGAGAAAACGACTCGTTTTTTAAAAAACTTTTATATGTGAACATAGCATTCAATATTAAGTTATTATTATCACATATACTAATTTTCTTACGAAAATAATTTAAGTCATTATGACATTCTTTTCCATATCCAAAACTTTTCTCAATGTTTTATTATCCCTTGGTTCCCATAACGCATTTGTCTGCTTATATCTCGATGAGTTATCCCAGAGTGCATCAGCTTCCAGCTTGAATTTATCTCTTGTTTTCCGATATACACTACCGATCATCTGAATACGACATGTTATTCAGATTTTCCGGTTTCCCTCTCGAAATTCATAAGAGTATTTAAAGTTTTTATAGTTTCAGTTTGATGTTAAAATTAATGTCCTTCACTTAGATTAAACAAAGCTTTTTTAAAGATTGCTTTTATAAATTTATTAAAGTTAATATAACTTCTTTAAAAAAATAGTGATTTTTTTAGCTCATCACATGCAGAGAAAAAAACATGGTTACAGCATGATCAACACAACTATTCAATGATTATATAGCCGTTTTTCATTGATTTAAATATACTGTGTTCATGATAGCAACGTTTATGATTCTGTTTAATCATCTAATGATTACCCACAATCAAAAATTTAATATGGTTGACTGAATTATAATATGTATTTAAATATGTTTATATGAAATCATATTTATGAATAAATCCAATCATTTACTCGTTGTGTGGTCAGTAATTATCTCCGTAATCCATCTAATTATGAAAAAAATATAAAAGGAGGTACCTATACTGTTCTTTCGGCTGCAGATAGAAGAGCAATTATCAGAAGTGCTTCAAACTTCCAAGACTCTGCTGATAAAATCAAAGAAAAACTGGCGTTAAAGTAAGCTTAGCATCAGCAAAGCGTGTAATACAGAAAGCTACTAATCTTAAACCAAAGAGTAACAAGAGACGAAAGTAATTGTCAAAAACCTAACTCATGCAACAACAAAATACATGTAATCAAATACATTTTGTTGTTGCCAAAAGAAAATAAAAACACATTTTTATTTACAAAACAACAATTTTGTTTAAATGTCAATCTATATCTTAAACGATTAAAAATTAAAAAGAAGCCAACCCTTACCCCATCTCGAAAAGAAACGAGAGGGAAACTATAGTCGGTCAAGACCGACCATACATGGACAGACAGCCAACCAGACGGACGGACGGAAATCGTTAAATCGACTCAGAAAGTGATTCTGAGTCGGTATACTTTAAAGTAAGGGTCCGATAAATTTTTTTACTGTTCTGGAAAAAGCATTTCCCCATTTTTCTAATATTTTTAGATCTATATCATGGACATATCAACATGATAATGCACCTATTTATACTGCAAATGTGGTTAAAAACTGGATTAGAAAAGAAAATGTGACATTACTTGATTGGCCGCCATACTCGCCGGATTTATATATAATGGAAAGTGTATGGGGATGGTTAGCTCGTAAAGTTTATGAATCTGGGAAACAGTATGAAACAAAATCCGACCTAATTGAAGCCATTAACAAAGCGTGGAGTACGATTTGTATGAATGTTTATGAAAAAATTAAGAAAATCTAAAGAGAAATATAAAATCTGATATTTTTCTATGCAAAACAAATCCTAAGCAACAAGAAATAATGTACACAAAATCGACTTCAAATCCGAGTACTCGAAAATATATTTATGGGATTTTAAAATACTAAATTTATTAATTATCCAACAGAAGTATTTATTGAAAACAATTTCTCTTGGAAATTCTTAAAAACATATATTTTTAATTGAGAAATAGATTTGATTGTATTTTACGCGAATACCCGGGAATTCCCGGAATTGCCTAAAATAAAATCCCGATTCTCGGGAGTTAAAAAATGTCGGGAAATTAAAAACCCTATCCGGTACCCAACACAGTTTTAAAAAGTGTTGTTCGTTGAGAACGTGTACACGCAGAGAAAAAACATGGTTACAGCATGATCACTACAACTATTCAATGCTTGATTTGAATAATACTGTGTTCATGATAGCAACGTTTATGATTCTGTTTGATCATTTAATGATTACCCCCAATCAAAAATTTAATATGGTTGACTGAATTATAATATGTATTTAAATATGTTATGTTTATATGAAATCATATTTATGAATAAATCCAATCGTTTACTCGTTGTGTGGTCAGTAATTATCTCCGTAATCCATCTAATTATGAAAAAAATATAAAAGGAGGTACCTATACTGTTCTTTCGGCTGCAGATAGAAGAGCAATTATCAGAAGTGCTTCAAACTTCCAAGACTCTGCAGATAAAATCAAAGAAAAACTGGCGTTAAAGCAAGCTTAGCAACAGTAAAGCGTGTAATACAGAAAGCTACTAATCTTAAACCAAAGAGTAACAAGAGACGAAAGTAATTGTCAAAAACCTAACTCATGCAACAACAAAATACATGTAATCAAATACATTTTGTTGTTGCCAAAAGAAAATAAAAACACATTTTTATTTACAAAACAACAATTTTGTTTAAATGTCAATCTATATCTTAAACGATTAAAAATTAAAAAGAAGCCAACCCTTACCCCATCTCGAAAATAAACGAGAGGGAAACTATAGTCGGTCAAGACCGACCATACATGGACAGACAGCCAACCAGACGGACGGAAATCGTTAAATCGACTCAGAAAGTGATTCTGAGTCGGTATACTTTAAAGTAAGGGTCCGATAAATTTTTTTACTGTTCTGGAAAAAGCATTTCCCCATTTTTCTAATATTTTTAGTTCTATATCATGGACATATCAACATGATAATGCACCTATTTATACTGCAAATCTGGTTAAAAACTGGATTAGAGAAGAAAATGTGACATTACTTGATTGGCCGCCATACTCGCCGGATTTATATATAATGGAAAGTGTATGGGGATGGTTAGCTCGTAAAGTTTATGAATCTGGGAAACAGTATGAAACAAAATCCGACCTAATTGAAGCCATTAACAAAGCGTGGAGTACGATTTGTATGAATGTGTATGAAAAAATTAAGAAAATCTAAAGAGAAATATAAAATCTGATATTTTTCTATGCAAAACAAATCCTAAGCAACAAGAAATAATGTACACAAAATCGACTACAAATCCGAGTACTCGAAAATATATTTATGGAATTTTAAAATACTAAATTTATTAATTATCCAACAGAAGTATTTATTGAAAACAATTTCTCTTGGAAATTCTTCAAACATATATTTTTAATTGAGAAATAGATTTGATTGTATTTTACACGAATACCCGGGAAGTCCCGGAATTGCCTAAAATAAAATCCCGATTCTCGGGAGTTAAAAAATGTCGGGAAATTAAAAACCCTATCCGGTACCCAACACAGTTTTAAAAAGTGTTGTTCGTTGAGAACTTGTACACGCAGAGAAAAAACATGGTTACAGCATGATCACTACAACTATTCAATGCTTGATTTGAATAATACTGTGTTCATGATAGCAATGTTTATGATTCTGTTTGATTATTTAATGATTACCCCCAATCAAAATTTTGATATGGTTGACTGAATTATAATATGTATTTAAATATTTTTATATGAAACCATATTTATGAAAAATTCAAACATTTAGTCAATTCTTCAACCATTCAGTTAATTTTACAAATTTGGTTAATTCTACGATTATTAAGCTAATATTTTTATTTGCTTTTAATGACTTTTTAATACAAATTTTTGTGTATCAGTCCAGTAGTTTGTTAGTATATTAATTCTCATTTAGTTTAGATATGAACAAATATAAATTAAAAAGGTTTGTTTTTATTGAATGTACCACATATCGTGGTACAAATGAATATAAATATGGAAACATGGGATTATATATATTATGAAATTAGTACATACATATATATATGATAAAATGGGATTTATATATATGAAAAAATGAAATTATGTAGATGATAACTTGAGATTATACATATGATAAAAGGGGATTATATATATGATGAAGTTAGTTTATATATATGATAACGTGGGATTATAAACCTTACTAATAAATTATAAAATGGAATCATAATAATGATTACGTACAAATATACTTATTGTTATCTGTAATCATATATCACAATCATAGTATGTTGCTCTTAGTTTATGGTCACCAGAATCATGTGCGTGTAGATTTCTGTGACAACGGCTGACCATATTTTATCTAATATTGTTCAGTCTTGAGTACCTAAATTTTCACAGAAAACTCCACATTTTAGCATCGATTTGTTAGTGCATATTTTACTCTTAATGGTATATTTTTGACTTTTGATGCTTATAGCATATTTTGTTATTTTAGTGAATATTAAACCCTTTTAGAGCATATGAAATTTTTAAGGATACTTTTTTTATAAAAAAATCAAAAATATTTAATATTTAAAATTAACTTTGAAAAATATACCGCAAATTCAACGCGCATAAAACCCTATTTTTAGAGGATACTTGTGGTTCTCTGGTTATTATATAAATAATTGTTAGTTATTTAAATATGAATTAAGACTTTACAATCTTTCGTTAGTATTTCCTCATTATAATGAATGTAGGGTAAAAACAGAAACGAAAAAAAAAAAAAATAATAAAAAAAAAATTTAAATCCTTTTATATCTACAATTTTTTATAGTTATTTTCAAAAATGTTTATGATTTATGAGAACAATCTGAAATGCAAGTTGGAACTGCAACAATCTAGGAACATTATTATGTCGTTTATTTCTATAGTTAGTACAAGTATGACTTTTTAGTTCTTGGAGTCGAAGGTACGAGTTGAAACTTTTGCTTTGTATTGTTGTTGTTTAATTTCCTGGTGTCCGTAAAATATTGGAGTCAAATGTTTTTGTTAGTTGTTCACTTTTACGATTTATTTTTTTGTTGTTGTTTTTTTTTGGTATGTTGTTGGCTTGTGTTGAGTTGTCTCACCACCTTGAAACCATTATTCATTTTATTTGCTAGCCAAGTGCTTTAGAACAACGACACTAACAGAAACAACATCAACAACAACAAAAAAAAGGTCTTGTAAGAAAATTGAAATTGATATGTTGAAGTTTCAACTGAATATTATTTAATATTTGGTTGTATACGTACAATTGTAAGTAAATATTTGAATATTTTTTTTTGTTAATATTTTTGTTTTGTTCTATAAATTATTTGTTTGTTGTTGCCAACATTGTAAACTGTTGTTGTGGTTTTTGCTATTGTTGTTGTTAGATGTTGGAGTATATAGGAGTAACTATGTCCACAGGAAATGAAATATCAACAATTATGACATTTTGCTAAATTGAAATTTTATTAATATTTTTTCTACAACTTTAAGACAAAGTATTGAAAATATTTTGAGGTTTTTATTGTTGTTTTATGGCGTATAATTTTACTGTATGTATGTATATAATTGGATTTATTGTTAGACAAATTATTACACCATTTACATGTAGTGTTTTCAAGTACACAAATATTTATTTTTCGTGTCTCATGATGAAATAAATATTAGGGATTTCGAAAATTAAAGCAAACAAGTTTACCATCCTTGATGGAGTTCTATAAGTGTATCTGGGAAAAATATGGGATTTTGAAAAATTTTCACTTCTAGACGAATTGAGATCATTTTTTTTAATGATTCTTTACTCATATATTGATTCTGCCTTTCTTTTAAGGCCTCACAATATGTATTAAAATCTTAAAACTAGAAATAAAAGACTACTTTTTCTCTAACGAAAGCATGGGTAAGTGAATAATCTGTCCTCTTAATAACGGGGTGGAAAGTCGGCTCTAAGAAGCCTTGAATTTGATTGAACTTTAGTAAAAAGTCTTGAAAGTGGATTGGAATGAGTCTGCAGTTTTGTAATGTATTTTTCACTGCGCTTTTTAAACTCGTATTTTACAAATGAAACCTCTAAATCTCTATGGATATTTTCATTTCTTATATACTATGGCGCACCCGTCATGGTTCTAAGAATTTTCGATTAGGCCCTCTGTATAATGTCGATACTCGTATTACTGGCTGTATTCCATAACTTGATGCCATATGTCCAAATTGGTTTAAAAACGGTTTTATACAGGATGACTTTATTGTCAAGGCTTAGTTTTGATTGGCTGTTTATTAACCAGTGAATGCTAGAAGCTTTTAATTTCATATGAAGTCTCTTGGTTTCATTAAGTGTAACTGATGGACAGTTTCTTATTCTGAGGGTGAATGTAACGTGGTTACTTTTCAATTCATTTACTCATATCAAGTTGGCTAGATGCTATGTGCGAGTTTTCGTGGGAACTGAGTATTGCCGTATCATCGGTAAACGTAGGAAGAGTCAGTTTACCGCATACTGGTAAGTGAGAAGTGTAAATTAAATACAAGGTAGGTCCCAGAACATTTTCCTGTGGAAGACCTGCTTTTATATCAAATTTTTCTGTCACAAATTCGTTATACTTGACTCTAAATAAACAATCAGATAAATAGGACTCCAACAATTTGTGGGTATATGGTAGTAATAAAAATTTAATTTTATATATTAGACCCTGGTGCCAAACTTTGTCGAAAGCTTGCGTTATATCCAAAAAGATAGCTGAACAATACTTCTTTAATTCAAAACATTTTCTTATCTCTCTAGTTAGACGATTCACTTGTTCTATGGTTCCATGTTTTTTACGAAAACCAATTTCTCTTAAAAATTTCATGACTTATTCCCGAAAAACGGAGTAAAAAAGAGAGAAAAAAAAAAAAATAAATTCAAGCTTAAATATCTATTTAACTTAAAGAGATAAATTTGGTAAGTAAATATATTTTTTCTTTATCTTTTCAAGCACATTAAAGAAACATACAATCTTTGAAATCGGTCTTAATTCGTAGAAGTTAGGATTTTTTTTAAACTTAGAAGTAGTCAACTTTGACACCCTTTAGATAGTTTTTCTGAAAGCTTGGGTCTTTCTCTACAACTCTTCCATACATTTTACTTTTACAGATTTATTACCAAAAAAAAAATTGCGTTTAAGCCCTCTGTGTACCGCAGAAAAAATAAGTTATAGTCGCCTGATTAAACTAGTAAACAATCTTCCATAAATACTTGCATTCCATTCCATAAGCTGAAATTGTTCCTAACTTCATTCACTCACCTTTTATAGACCGATTTTACAAACAATTCTAGTTGATAATGTTTCTATTAAAAACAGTTCACTTTTAAATATTTATTTAATATTTCTAGTCATCCACCCACTTTAAACTATAAAATATAAATTAAAAGCTTCATATAAAAATCAAGGTACATAAGTCACTCGTATTTCTTAATTAATTCATCATTCAGCCAACCAGACAAAGTTCATGACACTTGTTCTTCCAATAAACCAATAACTATTTAACAATATTGTTTCTATTTTTAAGGAAATTTTATAGCTTTTTATAGGCTTTTTGTTCAATTTGTATATTTTTTTTCTTTTGGTGGATACGAATTAAAAGTAATAAATAAATTGAACGTGAGAAAACGCCTTTAGGAATTAAATGGAGCATAACATTTTCATCACATTTTAGTGCAACAACCAGCAGACAGGGCGTTTAGAAAACTTTTTTTTTTCTTTGTTTGCCTCTTACACATTTGTTCTAGTATATTGTTGTATTTACGTTACTTGGTGTAAAAAAACTTAATTTTTGTATATTTTTTGTTCAAAGTAAATTATGGATCATTTTATATGCGTAGAGGAATAAAAAAATGAGGGTGTGGTTGTCGTGGCAGAATTTAATACAAATACTTTTAAAAAGACAAAGTTTTTCATACTTATAATGTTGTAAGTTTTAAAATGATGTTGAAAATACATATTACACTAGTTTTACATTGTGGTAAGCTAGGAAATGTTTGGTAAGTTAAAAACGACTTGATAGGCAACGCTATGTTAAATGAAAGGTATCTAAATAAAAGGAAAAAAAATCTTAGGAAAAAGTTGAAAAATTATCTGAGTTTTTACTAATTATGCTATATTTTTACTTTTAAATATGTATTTTTTATAGAATCTATTTTCTATATAAATAAAAGGGTAACGTTACTGAATGATTGACTGACTGGCTTACTTATCAAACATCAAACACAGCCCAAACAGTTAAAGCTAGAGAGTTGAAATATAGACTATAGATTTTCTATCAAAAATATCCATTAAGACGGGATTTTTGGAAATTCGAATGTTTAGGTGTAATTAGGGTAAAATTGGTAATCTGATATTTGCTAAACTAACAGAGATACTACTCTACAATTTTAAAAAAAATTGTAAATTTTAGAATGCAATTTTAGCTCCATCCATGGGGAAAAAAGTACCAAAAAAAGGGGTTAAAGCAAAAGGGGTTAATTGCATTTTATTCAAATTCATTGAGCCAATTTTGAGAAAATTTTTGGTTAATTTAGTCGTACAAAATAAATAAATGAGACGTTATTTGAAACTCGAGTACCAATGGTCCTAAGTGCATAAGATCCTATGTGTAGGATTTTTTTTGATGACTTTTTCTTTCTTCTAATGGTACTTTTTGCATTTTTTAATATACTGAACCTTAAAAAGTGAAATAATGAAAATATATATATATATATATATATATATATATATATATATATATATATATATATATATATATATATATATATATATATATATATATATATATATATATATATATATATATATATATATATATATATATATATATATATATATATATATGGGTCTAAGGCAGGGGTTCTCACAAGACCTTACTTCGTGGCCCATTTTTGACATTGTAATGGAAGCCCGACCCACTATAACTTTGACAAGTTTAAAAATCAGATAAAATAATTTTAAAATAATATACATACCACAGTGGTTCCAAAACGCTTTTTTTTTTTGGAAATAATTCGGTAACTAAAGAACGGTTAGAGGTGTCTCAACAAAATTTCACATGGTCAGAGCTGAGGTGTTTTCGAGTTGATTCGGAGGAGTACAGACCCCTAGCGGGTCAGGGGAGAAGTGGGTGGCCCTCCAAATTTGCTCATCTCGGGTATGTAATTTTTTTTTTTAAATCGCCAAAAATTCATTTATGATATCACAGAAAAGAAGTTTAATATATAGATAGTACTTGTAAATCTCTACAAAAAATATGCTTACATTTGTACGTTATCCGGAGGAGTTTGGGACAAAGGTCTGCCCACGAGCCCTATCCAAATTTAATAAATAAACAAAGTTATTAAAAAAAAAAAAAACATTGAAATGGCTTTGCTGTGTATATATGTTTAAACGTGTTTTTTAAAATAATTTCGTTTAACTTTTGAACCGTTTAAAATATTTCAATGAAATTTAAAATAGTTATTACCGAGGTATTTTTCAAAAAACTTTTTCTTATATAATATCCGAGGTGACCCATTTCGGAGGTTCTCCCACCGCCCCCGAGACCACCTAGAAACTTGTGCTTCTCCAAAATAGTTGGAAACTACTCAGTAATAACTATGTGAAATTTCATTGAAATATATTTAAGTGTTATTTTTCGAAAAAAATTTTATATTTGAACTTAAATAAAATCTACATTAATTAAGCTATCATTATAAAATTTTTTATATAATATAAAAAAATTTGTCCTTAAAATAAAAAAACAAATAGATTCCCATTTTCTTACTCCAAAATACCCAAAATTCCAGTTCGAGAAAAGCTTCTTTCAAAAATTGACTTTTTTCATGGAAATGGTCACCATGTCGTTATGAGGGGCCTCCGTCAGAAAATACTTTTTGGGTGTATACCTTACATACAGAGATAAAAAATTAAAATAATTTTAAGTCGATCCTAGCTTTGCGATTTGAGAACATAACAAAAAGAGAAAAGGCTAAATACCAAAATTGACTAAATTTGGATAGGGCTCGTGGGCAGACCTTTGTCCCTAACTCCTCCGGATTTACTTTACACGCATTTACATTAAGATTTCTTTTGAAAACATTAAAAAAATTATAAAGCTCAGAACAAAAAACTAATTTTATCACTTAATAAATATTGCCACCTTTTTGTAAAAAAACACAAACAATTTAAAATTTTTTTAAAGTTCCGAATTAAGTTTAATATAACTTTTTAACGGATTTATATAATTATATGATTCTTACAGTGATATTATTTAGAATTTTATAGGGAATCTTGCAATCATTTTAGAAAAATTCTAGGGGGAAAATTAAGCCCGCCAAGTTTAAAAAACTAAAAAAAGACGAGACTAAAAATAAGGTAAAAATTTATTTCGACCCGAATATCTCTTAAACTAAAAGTGATAACCTACACATGTAAGCATTTTTTTTTGTAGAGATTTACAAGGACTATCTATATATAAAATTTCTTTTCTGTCATATCATAAATGAATTTTTGGCGATTTTTTTAAAAAATGTCATTCCCGAGATGGGCAAATCAACTCGAAAACACCTCAGCTT
Organism: Protophormia terraenovae; assembly: GCA_951394005.1. Taxonomy (NCBI): domain Eukaryota; kingdom Metazoa; phylum Arthropoda; class Insecta; order Diptera; family Calliphoridae; genus Protophormia; species Protophormia terraenovae. The sequence continues at coordinate 60,857,734 of OX596073.1, forward strand.
TGATCATGTGGATCACTGGGAAACACTGAGTCTGCGGCACGTGGTTTCTCATTTAATTCGAATACACGGTATTAATAAGTACTAAGTCTCTAATCCACTTTTTTTGAATTGTCTCGAGTTCTCGAGATAAATCGCGATTTGTAGAATTAAGGAGGTTGCACCATATATTGAAGCATATCTCGAAAACTACTTGTCTGATTTTATTAAGAACTTCTGAGCCAACAAACGGATAAACTATGCTATATTTCAAATAAATGCTTTTAAATGTATTGAAACTTTAATTTAACAATTGGTTACATGTTATCACTTTTTTGAAATGAATATGCATATTCAAATTTAAATTTTCGTCTTTAAATTTGAAAGTCGTATAAGCAAATTTTGCGAAATAAAAATTTCGTGTATTCAGCATTGAGAAGTCGCACCATTCGAACAAATTTTAACAATCATATTCCACAGAATATTATTTGTACAAACAAGAAATTAAATATAAATGATCCTGAGTGAATGAAGCCTCTTTGTTGATTTTTTTCCAAATGGTATTTTATGATTTTTTGTGATAATAAATCTAGAAAAAATAAATAATAAATATGTATCTGGTCCTAGTTGTATGAATCCTATGTGGTACTTTTTCGATCTTCTAACGATACTTCTTCTTTTTATAATCTTTTCCACAAGTGTAAAGGGTATATATAAGTTTGTCATTCCGTTTGTAATTTTTAAAATTGATATTTTCTGGATCCTTGTAAGAAATGATAACGATAGGCCAATATCTGTCCGTGTGTCGGTTGATAACTGACGTATATACTACATATATCAAACGGTCGGAAATCCTTGCAGGAATTCTGCTATTAAAATTCAGCAAGATCGGTTTATAAATGGTGGAGATATGCTTAAAAAATCGGTTTTTAAACCCGGTTTTCGAGTTTTTGAATCCTCTGTTTATGCTAGGGACTTCGTTTTTGCAAAGAAGTTTCGGACATTTTTTTTATGAATTTTCGTAATGAAAAAATAAAATAAATCGGTTCAATAATAACTGAGATATCGGGCAAAACGCATTTTTGATTTTTTAAGCCCTTGTTTAAGCTAAAGATTTTTATTTTTATATAGACCGGTCATAAATATTTTTATAAAAATTCGGGTTTTTGAATCAACCAAAGTCGTTTATAAACAACCGAGTTATGGCCCAAAAACTAAAAAAATGTAATATAATATAAATACACACAAATATTAGAGTGTCCCGAGAATAGCCTTTTTCGAGATTTCGATGTAGGAAGACCTCTCAAACGATGCGTAAAAATTAGCTTAATACGAAAAAAATATTTAAAAAAATTTTAAATTTGGTCTTCAGTTCCCTACCAGCGATTGAAAAATCATGGGTCCCATACATTTTGGTAAAAAAAAGTTTCTATTTTTTAATCGAAATGGGTACCAAAAAATTCGTAATTTTATGCAGGTTATGAAAAAAATATTTTAAAAATTTTTCCAATGGGATTTTGTTTCGCTAAAAGATTTTTTAAAGTATTTTGATGAACAATTTTTTTGTTTTTAAATCTGGAAAATTATATGTTATCAACAGTTCTTACTACAATGCAATTTTTTAACATTTTAGCCTTAAAAGGAACAAAATTATAAAATTCTTATCCATTTTTTTAAAGAAAAATATCGAAATTTTTTTTTGTATGATGTACTAAAATGACGGTTTGTGGACCAAAATCTTTTTAAATATTTTTTCAATAATTGACTTAATATTACGAATTTTTTGATACCCATTTCAAGACAAAGCTCAATACTATTTTTTGGACGAAATATTCTGGACCCGTGACTTCCAATAGCTGGTAGGGAATTGAAGATAAATTTAAAATTTTTTTTTTTAATATTTTTCCCATATTCAGCTAATATTTACGCATCGTTTGAGGGGTCTTCGTACAAAATGTTTGTCCACGGGAAACTCTAATGTGTACTTAAGTATAGTAACGTAGATTTATAAATGTGAAAGTATGAAAGCATACTTTAAGGCGAAAATTGTATATGTCGGTAAGATGGTGAAGGGTATAAATGATTCGACTTAGTCGAATATAGCCTCGATCTCGTTTCTATTATATTAAACCAATTAAACCTTTTTGTTCTCCTAATGGTACTTTTTAAAATGTCTATAATGTTGAACAAAAACATGAACATTAAGATATATGAGTGAAAATCTATAAGATGAGAATTTTTGGGTACATTTTGGTACTTTTTGTCCTTCTAAATGGGAAAAATTCGGTTTAGTTGTGATAGAAAAGTGGTAAGGGTATATTTAGGTTTAAATATATATTTCACAATTTGAGAGAACTTCCTCTTCAAATAGCTTAATGTAGACAACGAAGCGCATCAGTGCTAATATAAGGTGTTGTTAAATCGACTTAGTCGTACTTTTCACCTTTTTTGTCCTATTTGCTTTGACAAAATAAATGAAAACTCCCGTACCAGTTTTATAGTTATATATCTTAAAAGAAAAATAAATACTCTCAAATATGCATATATGCATTAGATATTTACTTGAAAAAGTAATTTTATTCTCATAGATTGTCTAATCAAAATCTTAGCTATTGAACCTTACTACGATGAATATTTTATAGAAAACCCCTCTATCGAAATTAAATCATTTTTTTAAAGCAGCTATTGAAAAATGTAAATCATTTAAAATTATATATCGACTTCTTTTTATTGTCAATTGATAATGCACTTGTCCCTAAAAGATAACATTTTATAATTTGCATACATTTTTTTTATACTTAAGCTTTGGTATTTTGAGTAGTAGGAGATTGCGAGCCACCCGAAATAAATGAAATTTTTGTGTTTGATATCAAAGGTAATTTAATCTTTAATTTTATGTGTTTTTGTACATTTTGTCTTAAAAAAAATATTTATTTAAATTTGTTTAATTAAAACTATAGCATTTTAATTGTTATCTTTTATTTTATATTTTTTTTTTAATTTGTTTCGAACGTTAAGTATGTCTGTATTTATTTAGTGATTGTGAAATAAATGTACAAGTGTGCCTGATTTTTCTAATTTTAATTTGAAATCAATCAACTAATAAAGTAATTTAATACTTTGTTGGAATTTTTTGTTGATGACATAAAAATATATTTATGCATTTAAGTTATTTAATGTAAGCAACTCAACGAGTTTGTTGCTTAAATCTTTTGTTTTTAATCACTGGGTTTGTAGCCATAATTACTTTTAACAGCTGCTCTTAGATTTTCCTTAACGATTACAGATATTTTATTTGCAGTAGTTTATGGATTTTAATTAGCCTTTTTTTAATGTGATTGTAAATAAAATATTGTAGACATTTTTATAGATTTAATATCGGAAATGGAATGTTGATAAAATGCCGTTTTTTAATGTGAAACTAATTATTTTTTAAGCAATTTTAATTAAATTATCGAAATTTTTGTAAATTTATGTATGTAATTAATTTAAAATTAATTTATAACAAACAAATAAACTGCATTTATCTGCCTAAAAAGAAGTATAATAGAGTTTTAAAATTAAACGAGTATAGTTTAAATTTAACTTCAACTATTTGTCTTTGAACTAATTAAAGGTATTAAAATAATTACACTGATCGATAAACAAATATTTTTTACTACTAGATGGAATTTGACCTGCTAAAGACGAATACATGAGTATATTTTATTAAAGAACAGGGTTTCAAGTCATCGTATAATTTTTTTATCTGCTCAACAGTTTCGGGGTTATTCAGAAATTACTGCTGGAAAAACAATTTTTTATACAAAATTGAAGATTTTTTTTCTTGCAATTTGTAATCCTTTATCATAAAGTTCGTAATACTATGAATAAAATACGCCATATATAATTTACCCTAGGATTACTATCTTGGTCTGGTCAGACCAAACTTGATTTTGGGGTTCAATATCTTTTATTTTAAGTAGAAAATAAATAAAGGATGAACATGATATCTACTGAATAGAATGAAATCAATTTTGAGTCGATTGGAGTACGATAACTAGGAAAATTTTGGGTTTAAAGAAAAAGTACGCTAAGTTGACCTCTTGGTTTGGACAGACCACAATGTGTTTTCTCTTTGTATACATGTTTCTTTTTATTCATCTACATACAATTATTCTAAAAACAATCATAATATGTTGTTGAAAGTATAAAATGTCTGAATAAAACTGATTTTACCCAAATTTGTGAGCAAATATTCGTCATTCATGAACGAAAATTAAGTTACAGACAAATTGGCAATTTCTTCAAAAAATTACTTTTAAATGCCATAAAATGGACTTTCCATATTTTAACGCATTATAGTAACTAAAAAGGAAGAGGATAAAGAAAGAATAATGTATAGTCTTTGAAATCGGGATAATGTGCAACTGTCATTTCCATAGAGTGAAGATGAGGGTGACGAAACGTTAGGCTCGTGAAATACTGGATATTCAGCAATAAATTAAATCTGATATTCAAATGTACTTAATTGGAACCACTTAAAATTCTCATATTACTATAACAAAAAGTTACCAACCAGACAATTTCCACCGAGTACTATAAAAATTTTTAAAAGAATATTTACTCCAGAAGTACTTAATGTTATTGTTTAAGGTATTAAAAATACCTTGTTTTGAACCATTTTTCTCTTCTATTTAGTGTACTGATTGTTTCTTCCCATTTTCTGTGTCAGAATACTATTTCTTTATATTATTTTCAAAACAAATGAAACTTTCCTTATTCAATTATTAAAAAATAATCAAAAACTACAATAGAATTTGACTTAATATAAAAAAATTATAAATAGATTAACTGTATCTATTATTATGAGCAACAATTTTTGGTATTTAAATTGAAAACGTATGTGTTAATTCATTTTTATGTACATACTTGCCATATTTTTCATTTAAGTATCATTGCCAGATCAAATTGTTTACGAAAAGAAAAAAACTCGAAGTATTTCTGAAGAATTTCCAAAGTTATCGTCACTTTAATATAATACCACTAAGTGTATCTATTATCTTGAGCAGATGTGTAGTTCGTATTTTAAAATAATAAAATCCATTGTCGATGTAAAATGTATCTCAGCAAAAACTTGGTAATAGTATGTAGTTACGGATGTACCTAGTTACTTTTCAATGATAACAACATACTTTCTGCATGACATGAAAGTAGATTAGTAACTACTTGCTTTTAACTTGAAATATAATCAATTACTTAAGATCAGATTTTTGGAAATGTTACTTTTTATCAATCTTTTCATTTATATTATAAAAATTATATATTTTAAGGTAGTTATATGCAAAAACTTCTATTGTTCATTTAATTTTACTAGCTTGTATACTAAATAAATTTTATGTCTGATAAAATTTTTGTAAAATTTTTCAAAATTAAAATTTCTTGAAATACACAATATAAATTCAATCAAATATTAAATTTTTTAATGTTTACACAAATCAATTCCCTATAATTAACAAATCTATTGGTCAGTTATTAGTGTTCAAAAGTGGTAAGCGTCTGAATTAGGGAGATCGAACCGGTATTTTGAAAAATTTCGGGGCGGTCTTTTTAAAATGTTAGCTTATCGAATATCGAATAAACCTGTTTTTTTGTGTCGAATTCTCGGTTTTTATTTCCTTTATAAATTTTGCCTAAAAAAGTAATATATTTTCATAATTTGTAGTAAGACTTCGGTAGAATTAATCATTAATTTTTCTTATATAATGGTTTCACAATATGAACAGTAAAAAATATGTATGTCCTTATCTAATAAACATTTCATATCTTAAAAATGGAAAATATTATAGGCAAATAATATGAGAAACCTCGTGATCAGTGTTGCCAGGAGGTGAGATAAAAAGTGGCTAAATTGAACTTTCAAAAAGGTCAGAAAAAGCTAAATGCCCATAAAATAAAGCCAGAAAAAAGTTAATATTTTTTATATTATTATTTTTTGTAACAAGTTTAGAAATAACACAAGAACGACTGCCAACAGAATTATCCAATGAAAAATCGACAAATTTGTTTTATATTTCATATGAACAATTATTTAATTTTTCTTAAAATGATTTTTCATAAATTTGAATTTTCCAAATGTTGGTGATTTTTTGCTTTTATAATAATTTTTTAAAGTTATATTTCTATGGTTAATAAAGTTTATTAAAAAATAATTATAAGAATTAATTAAATAAGTCCATACTATGAGATGGTATATTTGATTTTGAGTAGGAAGCGTCGCAGTCAAAAATTTGATTATTGATATCTAAATCTAGATTTTTTGTGCGAATTAATACACAAAAAGGTTTAAATGGTTCTGTAAAAACTAAATTAGTAAAAACAAGTAAGAAATTATTTTCTTCTTTGTTGAAATACTAAAAATTTTAGCCTTTTTCAGGCAATTTTAGGAAACAAAAAGGCTCAAAAAAGGCTATAAGCTAAAACGAAAATTTTGAGGCCAAAAGCAAAATAAAAAGGCTAGATTTAGCCTTAAAAATACTAAACTGGCAACACTGCTCATAATTAAATTAATTGGCGGATAATAAGGTACACATGTAAAAAATTATTAAATTAATTAATAAGAAAATATAAATATTTTTTAATAAAAGAAAACATTATTTTTAGGTATTAAAAAGATAACTTTGATCTTTTTATACCAAAATATATATTTATACTAAATTTCATTAAGGTCTTTAAAACTGAGATCTGTGCTTTTTACGGACATCGTTAAAACGACAAAGGAAATAATTTTGAGTAGATCGTAATACTTTAAAGTGGGGATCCGAAGAATTTTTGTGCGTTACAATTATAAGCACAAATGCATAATATCCGAACCACATTTGGTGGATTATGATGTTTCCAACAATTGGTCATCAAATTGCAGTAACCACATTAGATGCCCTAGAGTAAAGAGAACCGGTTCAAAACTAGTCACGTGACAGGTTCTCAGGGCTAGTGACCGGTCCCAGTTCCGGAACTTTATATGAGAATAACCTGTCACTTTTACATGGGGTTGTCATTGGAGGTGGCTAATTAGCCCCTTGGGACAGGTCACAGGATAGGTCCTAGGACTGGTCCAAGAGGACAGGTTCAGTAACGATTAATGTAATAAAAATTTTATAAAAATTCGGTAATTGTTTACTTTTTAAACATTATTATTATTATATTTATTAAATTATGTTTATTTCAATTTTATAATTTTTCGTTAATGTCGATGGCGGCACCCCGGCTCGAACCCATGTTCATCTGACGTATGTTATGTTTTATAGTCTTAAACGCTTACCACTCAGCCACTGATTGTTATTGCGCGCGAGTTGCTAATTGCACACTTAACGAGCATGTTATAAATTAACTATCAACTGTTAAATAGTGAGTGAGTTTGTGTCTCAATTGGTGACGAGTTAGGTGTCAATTGGTACTCAACTGGTACAGAGGAACCGGACCATTACTGCAATTGTCACAAATTTCCCGCAGGGTGGATAGTCTACATTACCCTAAGTTCTAATGTTAACAGAAATACATGATTTGTTTGTAAATTTATATTTGTTTTGTTGGAACTATTAAACTAAACTGCCCCACAATCTGCTACTTTCCAAAATTTTAAGTAAAAACTGGTTAACCGGTTTTTCTAAAATTTAGAAATTTGTAACTGTTTTTTTTTTGTATTAGACACAAATTTATAAAATCTAGATGGAGAAAGGTAGAAATTTAATAGGCAACAAATTTTAAGAGACTGCAACTTAGGAAATACAATTACATAAAGGTAAGAAAAATTTATTGCCTATCTTGAGACAATATGTTAAACGTATTAAACTCTTAACAATTTTCAGTCGAGGGCTTCTACAGAGATTGTACTAATTTTTTGGGCGAACTCTTAAATTAACATTCGTGTAAAATATCCCCCAGGTGCGATTTTGGTTGAAGTTCCTGATATGGTTGTGATTCAATGGGGAGCTGCCCATGCTAAATATGATGTTGCCGTAGAATTACGTCACATTTATTATCATGATATATAGTGCCGGTATTTGAATTAAATGTTTCTAAGAATTAACTCCAAGTATATGTTACGAAATGGTATGTCAAATCATGGTTCCATGATTTCCTCATATTTTTAAATAAGTAAATTAAAAAAAAAAAAAAACAAATATATCAGCTTTTAATTTTCTATATTTTAGTACTTATTTGTAATGAGTTATTGAATAGCTACAAAGTAATTAGTTCTTGTAATGACATCTAAGTAATGACTTTCTGAAATGCCTACCTGTAATAATATAGAGTAAGTAGTTGCCTCTAATGATATCACCGTGTTAAAATAATGAGTTATTCATCTAATGTGATGAGCCGTTATATTAGCTTCTTATCTTATTACATGGCAAGTTAAAAATTTTGATAAAATTCATTTAAACAAATTAAAATCGCGTTTTTTGTTAGAATATTATTTTGAATTTTATTCACTTAATTTTTTTTCAGCAGACGATCACAAGAAATGTATTTTATTACTCATAATTTTGCGAAATTTTAATTTTGTTCTATTTACGAAGTTGTGCAAAAAATTAAATTAAAAATTTGTCTTTTCAGTATATTTCGATAAATATTTAAGATTCTGTAATAATTTTTAAATGTGCTTTTGCTCGCATTACTAAAAATAAATAATGCAAATAGATTTTGTATATATAAATAGTCGTTAATAAAATCACAAATCGGCGTTAGTGTCAGAAGAAACAAATTTTGAATATATTTTTACTAAAAATGTTCAACATTTGTGAAAATCCTCATATGTATTTCCATAGTGAAAAATTTTCTACCATAAAAGCAATAAAATAATTATTTAATAAACTCATTAATTGTCGAGAAGTATATGATTATTATGAAGCAAAGTATCATCTTATAAAGAACACAAACCATTTCATATAATTTTAAATTTATATGTAATAGAAAACATATTTGTACGTTTATACAATCAAAAACATACAAATTACCAGCATTAAAATCTTATAAAAGACAAGCTGCGTAAATAAAAACTAAAAAAAAGAAGACGCAGAAAAACTAACAAACATAAAGTTAGATTTTTCACGGTCTATGCGAAATAAAAATATACATTTAATATTTGCCACAGTTCAAGACTGCACAATAGCTGGATGTTGGATGCGAATACAACTTGAATATATATTTTTTTACAAACAAAGTTACATGTTAAATTCGACTTAACCCCCCACTGGCTAGAAGGTACAATGTTTGCGCTCATGATGTATAGAAAAACATACACACACACATACTTTTGTCGCAATGGGATGCCATGTATAGACAAAATGCCGGCAAATATGATGTAATAAATATTCTTATAATAAGTGGAGAAATGCGAAAAAGACACACATATATATTTACACTAAGAGTTATATATGTATGTGTGTGAGTCCAAGTCTCTAACAGTATAAATGTGTTAAAAATTAATTTTTAACAATAAATTTGACTAGACTCCAGTTTCCTGGCTTTATCATTATGAATGGCTTTAAATGCGAGAATTTGTGTCATGTCAAATGTAATTTAAAATGTTGAGTGAATTACTATAAATTTAACAAAAGTAAAGATAAGTTTTCAATGTTTTGTTTTTATAAATTTTATAAAATGCTTGTTTGCAATTTTGCAAATAATTTAAAGTTTAATACGAGTATTTTATTTTAAATAATAGCGAGTTTGTTTCATAAGTCTTTTGTTTTTTATCTATATATATAAAAGAGTAACGTGACTGACTGACTGACTGATTCATCATCCCACAGCCCAAACGGCTGAAGCTAGAGAGACGAAATTTGGAACGTAGGTAGGTCTCCCTCGAATGTTTAGGGGGTAAAAAAGGTAACCTTATAAATCGCAAACTAATAATAATACAAAAAAAGTTGAATAGTTATCGTTATTCGTTTAAAAAATAATTGGACAGGTGTCTGGTACTTTTTTGAAAAACGGCCGTTTTAGGGAGAAAACGTGTAAAAACTGTATTTTGGTACTTTTTTGGCACAATATGTATCTTTGAAACCAATCAACATACAGATAAAATTTATGTCGTATTCATAACTTATCAAAAAATGAGAAATACAAATTTGGTACTTTTTAGAAATTCAAACGTTTAAGGGGTAAAAATCGTACCTATTTTTGGTACTTTTTTCATATATTATATTTATTGTCATAACCATATGCGTATTTTAATATGGGATCTCACTATAATTTAGAAACTCATTGGAATACAATTTTTGATACTTCTATGGGTAAAAAAAAGTACCAAAAATGGGGTAAAGGCGGGAAATTACATTTTATTCAAACTTAATAAAGAATTTTCAATTACATTAAATATATGTAGAAACATAAAATTAAGAAAATATAGTCCTATGTAGATAAGAATTCACGAGCGTGGAATTTGTGGTACTTAAAAATACATGGTCCTGTGGGTAAGAATTCAAGAGGATGGACTTTGTGGTACTTTTTTCTTCTTCTATTGGTACTTTTTTGATTTTCTGTAATATTTAACCTAGAAATATGAAATTAAATACGCATGGTCCGATGTTGGAAAGAATGCACAAGGGGGGACTTTGTGGTACTGTTTGTTCTTCTAATGGTACATTTTGAATTTTCTATAATTATGAACCTAGAAAATGAAATTAGGGATATGTGGTCCTTAGTTAATGAGAATCCATAAGAGGGGACTTTCTGGTACTTTATTGTTCTTTTAATGGTCCTAAATGAATGAGAATCCATAGGAGGGCTCTTTGTGGTACTTTTTTGTTATTTTAATGGTACTTTTTGAATTTTCTGTAATATTTAACCTAGAAACATGAAATTAAGAACATGAGGTGCTAAGTGAATGAGAACCCATAAGAGAGAACTTTGTGGTACTTTTTTGTACTTCGAATAGTACTTTTTGAATTTTCTATAATATTTAACATAGAAACATAAAATTAAAGATATTTGGTCCTAAATGAATGAGAATTCATTAGAGGGGACTTTGTGGTACTTTTTTGTTTTCTAATGGTACTTTTTGAATTTTCTATAATTATGAACCTGGAAACATGAAATTAAGGACATGTAGTACTAAGTGAATAAGAGTCCATAAGAGGGGACTTTGTGGTACTTTTTTGTTCTTCTAATGGTACTTTTTGAATATTCTATAATTATGAATCTAGAAACATGAAATTAGGGATATGTGGATCTAAATGAATGGGAATCCATATGAAGGTCCTTTGTGGTACTTTTTTGTTCTTCCTATGGTACTTTTTAATTTTCTATAATTATGAACCTGGCAACATGTAATTAAGGACATGTGGTGCTAAGTGAATGAGAATCCATAAGAGGGGACTTTGTGGTACTTTTTTGTTCTTCCAATGGTACTTTTTTAATTTTTGATAATATTTAACCTAGAAACATGAAATAAGGATATGTGGTCCTAAATGAATGGGAATCCATATGAAGGCACTTTGTGGTACTTTTTTGTTCTTCTAATGGTACTTTTTGAATTTTCTATAATTATGAATCTAGAAACATGAAATTAAAGATATGTGGTCTTAAATGAATGAGAATCTATAAGAAGGGACTTTGTGGTATCTTGTTTCGTTCTTCTAATAGTACTTCTTGAATGTTCTGTAATTTTCATCCTTAGAAACATAAAATTGAATATGTAAGGTCCTAAGTGAATCGAAAACCTTAAAATGGATTTTGTGGTACTTTTTCTTTATTCTAATATACTTTTTCGTAATTCTGATATTTATTTTTCTTGAAATTAAGGAGATATTTTTTATAGGAATTTTTGGTACTTTTTAGGTAAAATATTTAAAAAGTTTATTGTTGTAAATTCCGACATAACACCGTTATTAAAAATGTTCCCAAGGGAGTTAAGAATCTTAGCTTAAATTTATTATATAGTATGGCTTTTATAAAAAAAAAATCCGCTAACGAAGTAGCGGGTTTACAGCTCGTAAAATGTAAAAATTTTATTAGTTTCAATTTAATTTCATTTTCAGAAAGTTTATTGACCTGTCACGTTCCATCATCTTTAAATTTATTATTATTTTCACTAACAACTTTATTTCGTTTCATAAAATTACTTAATTTTCTACCTTAAAAATTAAGCGTCTTCAATGAAATTTTTTGTTTTATTGATGATGGTGGTCCCAGAACAATAAACAGCTAAAAAAATTTGCCAAAAAATAAAACCTCCAAATATTGCATAAACACACATTTTGGCTCATTAACACTTAAAAAAAAACCTAAAGAATACAAATTTCACGGACACATACACGGGCGGACCAACAATTGTTTATGGAGGGAGGCATTTAAAGTTTTCAACTGCAACTAAAACAGAACACACGCATTGGTTCTCACGATTGTTGCATTGAGTATGAGATGATGGTGATGCGAATGATGATTAGATCAATTGATATTGAAGAGTCGAAAAACAAAGAAATTTATAAATATAACTAAAGGATCGAAAGGACTAAATGAGTAAAAACAAACAAAACGCATAAATGTTTCGGCCCAGAAAATACTGAAAACAAAAACTAAAATGGGTTGGCAAAAATTATATGCGCCAACAACGAGTATTGCTTTTGCTTTTGCTGTTGTTGTTGTGTTATTGTTTTATTATGATACCAAACACTTGCAAAAATATTTTTTATACGAGTGTATGTTTGATATAAAGTTAAGATCTTGGAATAACATCTGCTTTTGTGCAAAAGGCTTATAATCGATTAAGGTACATTTAGCTACAATATCACGATTTTTAGCAAAAGTTAACTTATAAGAGAACAAAAGTAAAATACCTTGCCCTTGGTTAATACTAAATATGAGAAATTTTGAAAGAATTATTTACAAAGACTTTTAGTATACTCTACATCACATTTTAAGGATATTGAAGTAAATGTAAGATTTGAGTTTAGTATTGTATTCTAACTTACATTGTTTAAACCAATGGAAGGGCGTTCTGCATATTTAAAATATTTTTATGTGACCATTTTAAATACTTATTTAATTTTAAATGTTTAATAATTTCAATAAACATCAAATATTTTAAATCGCATTATTATTAGTTTATTTTACAGTCGACCTTAACCAATTATATGTTTGTTTTTAGGTTTCTTTTGCTGATCATTGATCTGTAATCTTTTGCACAAAAAAAAAGTATATTTTCTTTAGTGTTGTTATTGGTGTTTCTGCAAAAACTACAATAAGATCAAATCATTTGCCATCATTTAAGATACCTAAGAGATGCACTTGTATCAAGTCTTTTGTTTATTATTTTTTTTTTTTTACTCTAGTCAACTGTATTTGTTTTTTAAATGTGAGTGTGTAAAAATTATATAAATACGCGATAAGCGCGAAAGTCTTGTGTGAATGTTTTTGTAAAAAATCGTACTTATCGTACAAAGTTCTTAATTATGGGTTATTATAAAGTTTTCTGTCTACACATAAAAAATATATATCATTACGGCTAAGTACTCTATATTATATATTAATATGTGCTTTTGTTTGTATTCATATTATAGTTAGTTCCAAATTTTTATACCCTACACCACCATAGGTGGGGAGGATATTATGCGTTTGTACTGATGTTTGTAACACCCAAAAATATTGGTCTAAGACCCACCTTAATTTATACCAATCGGCTTAGAATCACTTTCTGAGTCGATTTAACGATGTCCGTCCGTCCGTCTGTCTGTCCGTCCATGTAAGCCTTGTAATCAAACTACAGGTCGCAATTTTGAACCAAAATTAATGAAATTTGGTACACAGGCTTCTTATAGTCCAGGAACGAAGTCTGTTGAAATTGGTTATGATCGGCCCATTATTTCACCTAGCTTTTTAAGGCATTTATAATTGCTAAAGCTCTATTCCGAGAGGACATTGGAAATAATGGACAGATCATAACCAATTTCAATATTTCCATTCAATTTCCTTGTACCAAAACAATTAATCGCGACCTGTACTTTGATCACAAGGTTTACATGGACAGACAGCCGACCTGACGAACGGACATCGTTAAATCTATTCAGAAAGTGATTCTGAGACAATTGGTGTACTTTAATGTCGAGGTTCGAAGATTTTTTCTGTGCGTTACAAACATCAGCACAAACTACCTATGGTGGTTTTGGGTATAAAAATAATAATTCATAACTCTCTCATCAACTTCCTTAATTAAAATCAAAATAGGAGGGTAAGTATAGAAGGAATGGTAAAACTTTTGAAAAATTGTTCTAAACAATTTTCCGCGTCCTAAAATTGTCCGATTTATGAAATTTTATGCCATGTATTTTGCAACCAAAAATATCTGGGCATCCAAATATTCTTGAATTGTCATCACAATTTCAATAACAAACTTTATGCCAATAGTTTTTGCTGGTAAGTACACCATTGATATAAAATCGACATGTTATTATAAGAAATTCTTTTTTTTTTCTAAACTCATAGTGTTTGGACTCGGAAAGTGATATTAAAGTATTTATCAAAGGTTCGAAAGAATTAATTCTTTAATTCACTTTTGAAAATTGTAATACGAATATTATTTGCTTTAAAACTGTGAAGTGCAGCTTTTTTACAGTTTATTGGACACAATCATCTTCTATTTTGTGTAAAGTTTAGCTAGATAGTATTGATTTTTCCTAAATACCACTGATTTTCGACTTTTTTAATACTTTTTTTCAAATAAAAATATAATTAAAGAAAAATGTTGTCATTCAATTTGTAGTAAAAGGGAATGAAAGAGAAAAATATACCATTTAATTGAATTTAATTTTTAAGGGAATTATTTATACAGATTTTTCATTCACTTTGTAAAAGAATGGAATTAAAGAAAAATTTAATCATTCAAATTGAATTTTCAATCTCTAAGAAATTAATTCACAAGGGAATTAATTCAATACAAAGTTAAGCCTAATTAATTTTTTCGAAGCTTTGGTATTTATATATGGACTGCGCACGAAAAAATCCGTGCATGGAAATCTGCTTATAGAAACGAAACTAATAGGCGAATTTTTTTAAAATTATATTTTTATTAATGACTGTTATGTTCAAGTTCTGAACATAAAAAAATAAATTATTTTCTGTTGGTTTTTAAGGAAATATCTGATATTTTCCAAAATTCTTCCAATTGAAGGTTTTATTGTGTTTCCGTCACTTTTTTGCTCGAATAAGTACACTTATTTTTACACTTAGCTTCAATTTATGCTAAGCTTTTAATGTTCTTTAAATTATTTTTTACTAGAGATCAATATCTTTCAGTTGCGCGGAGTTCCGGACAATTTAATGGATTATCATATTTCGGTACAAACACTAATAATTTCTTTATTACCACTCCATTGATTTGTTGCTGTAATGAGAAGAATCGAGAACAGGCCTGAAAAAAGTGGATACATTGTATTTTCTTAGAAAAGGGAGAAGTCTTTTCCAAAGTCACTCATTCACGTATATTTCTGTATTAATGGAACCATTTTTTATGAATGAAGTGCTTTTTGCCGCATATGCAAAAATTATCTTGGGTATTTTGATTTCTTTGATACGCGATATTTTTCTGCCATATTCCCTCTAGCATCTGCATTAGTTGAAGATAGTAATCCTTAGTTGAAGATTTGGTTGTTCAATTAACAAAAAAAAAAAAAAAAAAAAAAAAATTGAAAGAATTCGTGTACTTTGAAAGGTTTTGTAAAATTATAATTAAAAATCTCTTGAATTAGATGAGAAACAAAAATTCGCAAAGATTTACAAAGTTCCTTAATTGTGTCCTCATAGCATCGATTCATGCGGGTTTGGGGAATTCGTCTATAAATCTTAAACTCGAATACTTTTCTGATACGCTAGTGTGAAGTTTTAATGAAATTCCTTTAACCGAATAGAATTTATAGAATTATTTCAAAAATCATAAGAAAAGTGCAATACTTTCCCTCCTTTAATACTTTTTTATTTTAACAAAATTTAAATAAATAAATAAATAAATAAATAAATACAAAATTTTTAATAATAGCGTTTAGTTATTTCTATTATGCTGCCTATATGACCGATAATTAGTAGATCATAATATAATATTTATAATAAAATTTAGTACGTAATAAAAAAAATCTTAAATTTTGCATGAACATTTTTTTCGGATACTAATTTTGAAATAACTCCGAAACTATTGAGCACATAAAGAAGTGAAGTCAGAGTTGCTTGGAGATATTTTTAGTTCGCATCTTTTGGTGTATAACTTATGTCAATCGTATACACCGTTCTTGAGTTATGGTGAAATATACTGTAGTAATGGCCTTACTATGGGCGAAATATTAGACATAACCATAAAAAAATCCAGACTTGATGGAAAAAAACTGAAAGCAGATTCGTGTTTAGCACATCAAAAGCCATTAAGTCTAACTATTCGTCTGAGGGAGAGGATTTTTTTTGTCGACTAGTGTAATCGTCTAATAAATATATGTTTTTAATAGGATTAAATTATTATTCAAATCTTATGATTGTGGATTCCATAGACTCATTAAATGTTTTTATTAAAACGTACATTTACAATATAATTTCTTTTTGGTAAAAAAAGTACTAAATACTCGTACCATATTTTGTTAACATACTCTTAAAATAAAAGTTCATTAATTGACATAAACACACAATAATACTATCACGATGCAGTCAAGATTTTTAAATTCTATACTCACAAAATGTTTTCCGATTAAATGCTATATGTTTAACTTAATATGAACATATTTTTTGTTTTTGTAATTGTTGTTTTATCTTTTGATAAACTTATATTACTCCTTCCAGCCTTGGAATTTTGTTTTCTTAACGTCTTTTTTTTTCACTTATTTTTATTCTTTAGCAAACACACAGAATTTTGTGACCAGTTGTCGTACGTCAACACAGTCATTTAATGCGTCTGCCATAGAGTGTGATCATCAATTTTGTATTAAATTCATAAAACACGCATTTAACCACCAAAGGCATTCGTTCTACTGGACTTTTTTTTATTTTTTCAAATTTACCCGGACAAGTATTGCTTGAGTTTACAATTCCTTTTGGGAGTTTAATTTGCCAAAAAAAACAAACAAATTTGACAACTAAAATTGCATACCTGTTTGCCTGCCCCTTATTGCATCTTCTGTCTGTTAGACCGTTGAGTTTTTGACATGATGAAGTTATTTTTCACGCAATTACTGCAATTATGCCATTAACTTTTTGAGTGTTTATTTATTATTGGCGTTGAGGAAAATTACGTGCGTATTTGATTTAACTTTTCACCATCCAGCATCATATAAGAATATTTGCTGTGATGCAAAAAGTGTAGTAAATTATACAGTACAGCTGACAACATATTGGTGAAATTTTCATCACCCGCATACAAATTGTTACAAAGTTGATGTGATTGATTCTGTGAATTTTTTATTTATAAACTTTTTATAAGTTATTTTGTGTATTTAATAACTTGCGTTATAATTCACAATGAACTTGATATTTATTTTTTGAAAATTTCGATAGATTAATTAAGTTTTATTTTCAATTCTTTTAATTATCTTTACCATGTAAAAATTTTCAAGCAAAATACCCTTCAAATTTATTGTTACTTTAATACTATAATTAACCTTTTTGAAATTCCTGATCATAAATTAATATTATTTTGATAGTAAATATTATGAATGGTCTTTAAAAGTTTAATAATATAAAAGATTAATATAAAATTTCTAAGAATGAAAACCTCTTTAGCAAGGTCATCAATAAAAACTACTAAATTTTAAAACAAGACCACAAGCGACATTATCCAATTAATAATACCAGCCTCCAAAAAACATTCATATACTCCATAGCAAATATAAACAGAAAATTCAAGCAACGAATCGAAATACTTACGTTAATCAAACACAAATATACGATTATAGATATGAAAGTGTATGAGAGTGTATCTGTCGAATGTGAATGAATAACCGCAATTTAAATTTAACAATTGAATAGATAATAATTCACGCCCACCTTCGCACACAATACCGCAATAACTAACTAAGCAGCCAGGAAGATCGACAGACATACAGGTAATATGTTAGTAATGGAAAAACAAAAATAACAACTATTCGATACATTGATGCCATTTGGGCATTTTGCGGCAATTGGGCATGAAGAGGAAAAAAAGTAAAAACTAATAATAATGCAATTGAACGCACTTGCATATGAGTATCAAATATTTAAGAGATAAAGCTAAAAAAGGTATAGAAATTTGGAAATATTCTAAATATTTCATTCAGAATGATAGCATAAGTTAATGATAAAATATTGTAAGTTTGAAATCTTTTTTATTTGATACTAATGATTAGAGAATGCATTCCGCAATTTTTTCATTTCCGGCATTCCCGTGAATTTAAAAAATTTAAAAAGCACTTATTTATTCAGTCAATTGGTCAAATTTATTTTTCTCGCTATATTTACAATCCTGTTTTATATTCCTGTTAGTGCGAAGATTCGTATTCTATATGAGTCTCAGTTGTTCAACTAATAAATAAAAAAAAACCTCTATAATAACGTATTTATAAAATGTAAAAAAATATTTAAATATTACAGTTACATATTAAGCGATAAACTTAAAACCTAATTTAAAAAATTTTTAAACTGGACCGCAGTGACTTGAGCGCTACCTTTTTTTTCGTACTTAATTAGTTATTAAATAAAGCCGTGATTTCATCACAAAATTACTTGTTTAAGACAATAATGCAAAACGGAGTCCGAAATATAAAAATAAATCTTAAAACTAAAAAAGGAGTTCTCGGATTTTTTAAAGATACACTACATTCAAGTATATTAATATATGAATCGTTTACTAATTTCACAATTAAATTATATTTTTTTTTTAATGTACAGTAGAGTGTAACGAAGAAATCCTTTATCGACATTTCGATGTAGGAAGACCACGATGCGTAAAAATTTGCTTTATACCAAAAAATGGGACCCATGATTTTTCAATAGCTGGTAGGGAACTGAAGATCAATTTAATTTTTTTTTAATACTTTTTCCATATGAAGCTAATTTTTAGGCATCGTTTGAGGGGTTTTCCTACAAAATTTTTGTCTACGAGACACTCAATTGTGCAGCATTAATATAATTCTAGAACTTTTTTAAATTGCAACTATACGATATTTGCAAACACTTTTATTAAGATATTTTTTTTTTTGTAAAATATGTAAGTAATAATTTTGATATGTGCTAATAGTACCTTAGAAGTTCTATAAATTCACGTTTTTTTTTTTTTTTTATTTTAAACAAGCCAAAGCTCTATTTTTAAGATTTTTTGAAGTTTCAAAATAAAACCTTCACATTGATAAAAATTATTAACGCGAACATATTTTGTATGAATAAATAGTCGTTAATAAAATCAAAAATCGGCATCAGTGTTAAAGGGGGAAAAAAAAAAATTAAAATATAGGTATTTCCTAAAATTTTCAAAACTTTTAAATGTACGGAAAATTTCCGCAAAATCAATTAACCAAAGAAAATTGTTCGCCATAGCTATAGTTCATTATAGCCTTGTTCGAAAGTATATTTAAAAACTTCTGAATAAAATATTAATAAATTTATATATATTAAGGCGACTCACTCCCTATGGAAAAAAACGTGATTTTGTTACACCCTTCAAAATTTACTTTGATATGTTTTATGATGTTCCTCAAAATAGTTTGGTTCTACTGCTGACCATTCGTGAGCTAGACCGTTACTAAAAAAGGTTTTTTTTTTCAATTTTTTAAAATTTTTTTGTATTTTCTCCCAAAGCAACACATAGAAAGTGTGGTATCATTTAAAGGGTATTTGGAAGGCGCGTCCATTGGTATATAAAACATATCCAAGAGTGACCTCAATATTTTTTTATTCCATGAAACATACTATTTTTTAAGGTTTTTTCATAGTATTGTTTGTTATTTTTATTGAAAATTCAAATAAGTAAATTTTTACTTGCTTTTTCGATGAAAAGTGGTAGCGAGGTCGCTTCTAGTGATGCAAGTGGGGAGAAAGGTGCTGCTGCTTCCTCTGGCAGTTCTGCTAAGAAGACGGATTGAACGGGGCGTCCAAGGAAAAAGGCCACTACGTCGGTTGAGTATTACGAATGGGTGGCCAGGTTAAGAAGATCACGGAGGATCTTATGGAAGTGATGTTAGGGATGTCGGTGGTTGACCTTCCAAAGAAGGTGTCGGACTGAAGGTATGAGACCATCTTGAAGAGGCTCATTGTTCAAAATGAGCGGCTGATGTTCTTGGTGCTGGTGCTATTGGGGGCATTATGGGTGGTGATTGTGCACTACCTAAGGTAATGGTATATATAGATGATGATAGTATAATTATCTTCAAATATATCGGATATTAAAAGCCATTAAATCTATTTTGCAAAACATCCTTCCTCATTTTGTCTTTGAACCCACTTCCGAATCTATCGTCTTTTTCTTTTCTTCTTGTTTTATGATTTCTTCCTCTTCTAAAAATGCAATCAAAGCTGCTCCACATAATAAATCCAACAAATTTTCATCCTCTTTATTTATTATATTTTTAGTAAAAATAAATTTACATGCCTATTCATAGAAAAAGTCTTAAAAAAGACACAATTTTATTATGACGAAAAGTTACGATTATACTTGTGACTCGGTCATAACTTCATATTCTGTTAACATAATCACAAAATATGCTTAACATTTAAAAATGTTGACTTTTCTTGTCAATTAAAAATAAAAATTCAAAATACAATTATTTGTACACAGAAAAAAATATTTCAAATATTTTTTTAATAAAATTATTAATTAACTTTATATTAGAATTTAATTATATGATTTATTAATATAATTAATCTTCTAATTGGTTTTCAGTTTTGTTTTTTAATAAATTGACATCTGTTAATAAAATATAAAGAAAAATTTGATGATTGGAGCAAAATCAATTAAAAATTAATTAATATTACGAATTTCGTAATTGAAGTCCATTTTTTACTTTTTTCTGTGTAAGAAATTTAAAATTTTTAGAGAAGAATGACAAATTGCAAACAATACTGCAAAAATCGATGAAAATCAGCAGGAAATGTGAATAAGAGTGTGTTCTATATATGCTTTATCGCTCTTTGGCCCACAAATATGTATGTATGCATTCTTTTTTCTACAACACATTTTTTTATATTTTTCATATTTTTCATTTTCAATTAAAATGACTTTTTATGATAGTCATAATTCTTATGACTGTCTACATATCAGGTCTTTATTTGAAAACGAAATATTAATACCTATTTTGTTTGTGAATAGAAAATTAAAGACTATAGTCACAATTTATGTTTAATGACTATTTTTCAGTCACAATTTTTTTCGACAGTTTGATGAAATAATTTTTAAAGACTAATAAATTTTCAATTGTGACCGATCAGACAACATGTTTTCTGATCGGTCACATTTATTTTCCCATTTTTGTAATGTGTAATGTGACCATAAAATAAATTTCATATTTAGCAATATACTACAAAGTACTTTTTCATTTTCAAGCTATGAATGCCGAATGATTTTTAATGCTTCGGGGGTAGAGTCAGCTACCTTAATATCTAATTAGGGTGTCCCTCACTTGTCCTAAAACAGAAATATAGGGTGGCCCTTAAAACTCTGATTTTTTTACATTTTATGAATTTAACGCATTATTTATGTTAACAGCTACAAATTCAATGTTTTTATTAGTTGGATAGTCAGTCTAGGTAGTAGTCTTTCATTTTCGGATATTGTTGCAATAATACACTGAGAAAAACAAAATGGCGACAACAAAAAATGGAAGTAAGAAAATACTACTGCTAACATTTTACGCGGTACAAATTTGACTGAATGTTATGCCTTGAAAGTCAACATAGTTGTTGATGACAATAATATCTAAAATTCTGCGGTGATGCTTGACGATCGCTTTTTTCGTTTACGAGAAAATTTGGAAAATGTTAAAAAAAATCGAAAAAATTAAAAAAAAAGAGTTTTTTTCACCTTCATTCATATATAACTTTAGAAGTAGGAATGTAATCTTCAAGCACAATTTAGATATTATTGTCATCAACAACTATGTTGACTTTCAAGGCATAACATTCAGTCCAATTTGTGCCGTACAAAAAACAATAAAGCCTATTTTCATATTAGGCTTTATTAAAAAAAACGGGAGTTTATGTTACTGAAATGAATCATAAAGTAGTAATAAAGACCATACACACTATTTTTAATTTAAAACCCCATAAAGTATATGTTTTCTGGGTCCTGGTTAGATTCTGAGTCGATCTAGCTAAGTCCGTCTGTTGAAAGCAGGATAGGGCTCGAACGGCGCAATGAAGGGGGACGAATTTTGGCCCAAATATTTATCTTATATAAGGTTTGTTTGGTACTGAAAATGAGTAAAATCTGTAAATAAACAAAAAAGTTATGAGCAAAATACTAAAAACACAGGGTGTTTGTTGTAGCTTAATTTCATACTTTTCTGCTATATCTCTCTTAAATAAAAGCATGTTCTATAACAACATTTTCATGGGTCGATATAAACTTGGAAACAACAAATGGGCGTGTTCCGTCCACCTCCCATATAAGTTGAAAGGTCAAAGAAATTTTGTACAAATACTTCATGGACAAATGTAAACACGGAAGCAAAAATAGGCGTGGTTCGCCCACTTTAAAGCCCACCTCTTATACAACGTTCGCACTTGTTTACATTTCTAATGTTATTGTTTTTTATTGATTTTCTTTGTATCACAGTTTTTGTTTAGAACATTTTTTACTGATTTATGGTTATTTTTCAACCGATTTTCAATTTTTGTTTGGAAAGGCATTCAAAATACCTTTCTAATTGCTGAACATAGCTAGTACAAATTATTGCCGCTAGATGGCGCAAAATTCATTTTTTTTATTAAAATTGCATCAAAACACCCTGTATTTGCAAATATTATGTGTTCATATGTTGAGCAAAAATACTCGCCGAAAGATTTTGTACAAAGTTGCCAAACATCATTTGGTCGAATTCTGGAAATTTAAAGGTAAAAACTGTGATTTTCTTCAACAACCTTAAAATAACGGTAATTTTGTAAATAACGGAATAATGAAAAAGTCGCAGAACAAAAGTTGCTGCTGAAGAATCATTTTCAACAATAAAAAAGTTCTTTTTCGCAAAAAGCCGTTTTTGGCATATTGCTTTTCATATTACTTTGGAAAAATTTTGTTTACGTTCGGGCAAACAAATTTGAAACTAACATTTGCTTAATCTGACAGTACCTTAAGAGAAAAGTATTTTAGTTCAAGATTTTAAGTCGAATTACACCAATACAAAGCTATAGCTACAGGTTCTCAAAGTAGAACATCTCTTATGTACAAATTTTGATTTCAAAGATTTTTATATTAAGACCTTTTAAAAATATATGCACGTGTGCTTTTTAACTTTAACTTTAATTCGCATATGAAAAATTGAATTTCATAATTTGGAAAACCTTTATCAAATTTTCTTCATTCGAGTGGTCAAAATAAAATAATAAAAATACTTTGACGTAGTGTAGTTTATAAGACGCAATATTACCAGATATGAAAATTTCCATGATTTTAAACTAGGCCCTCGAAATGTATACAATACAGTGAACTCTCGATAATGTGAACTAATTAATGTCGGGGTAGTTCATATTTTCGAATTTGTTCACATTTTCCATTGTGATTTTTTTATATATATTACTAAGTTATTCTTTCTAAAAATCATTTCTCCAAAATGCAAAGATTACTAAAAAAACTTTTTGTGATTTATTTGGAACATAAAAAGTTTTTAAAAATCCATTTTATAAAGAGTTCATACGTAGTATGTACATAAAAAACAAACAAAATATTACGACAAAAAAATAAATAAAATTTACAATGAAAAAAGATAGGTACATACATATATAATTAAATATGGAAATAGTCGGTTATTATTTTCTGTTTTTTCTTTTGTTCGACCAGCTTATTTACCGCCAATTCCCTGATTTTTTTCAATACTTTAATGTCAGTTTGATCGACCATTTGAAATTCAGCCCATTGAACAGCTTTGTTAAAAATTTCGACAGCTTCTTTGGCTTTAATGTTGTTTTCAGGCGCTTCAATAAAACAGTCGTCATCATCGTCGGACTCTTCAATTAAATCATTTTCATCAAATTGCGTGGCGTCCTCACAAGGATTATTGATCCAATCTCTAATGTTTACAGCAGTAAATACTTCCTGAGAGCACAATGTCTGTAGAAGATCTGCAGCAGTATTTTCTAAAGATCTAACCTCTGATTGCCACTTTTCTTTTAAAACGCTCAAAGGAACATTAAATTCAGGATCGTCTTCATCATTTATCATATTCAAAATATTTTTCCAACAGTTAGGTAAAGTTTCTTTACCAACTCGGTTCCAGGATGCCTCTAGAATAGAAACTCCTTCTTTAAGTGTGCTTTTTTTCATCCCCCTCTTTTGCAATAATTGTTGCCAGAAGACTGTTCCTATAATGAAGTTTGGTGATTCTAATTGCATTTTGATCCATTGGCTGGATCAGAGCCGTTACATTTGGAGGCATGAACATAGCTTCTATGGAACCATCCTCGGATTTAAGGTCGGATTCTGGTGGATGGGATGGGGCATTATCTATTAGGAGTAAAGCTTTTACTGGTAATCCTTTTTTCGTTAAAAAATCTGTCACCTTTATGAAAAATAAAACAGTAAGAATCCCAATTGAACTATTTTTACATGTTTACTTACCTCTGGCACAAAACAGTTGTGAAACCATTCTTTAAAAATGGAAGAAGTCATCCAAGCAGACTTTGACTTCTGTAGTTTAAGGGACAGATAAAATTTTTAAAACTGCGAGGATTTTTCGATTTTCCTATTACTAAAAGTTTTATTTTATGAGATCCTGACGCATTTGCACAGCATAAAAATGTTATCCTTTGCTTTTCCATTTTTGCACCTGGAGCGCTTTTCTCCAATGACGTTACATATGTCTTTTGTGGGAGAAGTTTCCAATATAAACCAGACTCATCGGCATTATACAACTGATCATTGGATAAACCCAAATCTTCTATCTTTGCTTTCAATTTAATTTTAAAAGGATTTACGAACTGAGATTTCGCAGAAAGTTTTTCACCGCTTATCTGAAGGAGCCGACTTCCGTATCTCTTTTTAAATTTTTGTAGCCACCCATCGCTAGCATTGAAGTCATTTCCGTTTTCACTTATGTTTTTGTGAATTTGTTTGGCTTTCTCTTTCAACATCAACCAACTTACAGGGAGGTTTTTATTCCGCATGCAAATAAACCACTTATAGAGCGATTTTTCCATTTTTGGAAGCTCTGAAGATCGTAATGTTTTGCGTTTTCCGGGTCCATAAAACGTATTGTTCACACATTTTAAAATATTGTCTTTTTTATTTTTTATTGAACATATCGTTGATTTTGCAACTTTATACTTTTTACTTAACACTGTAACACTCGATCCTTTTTTTAAATATTCCAAAATTTCGCATTTTTCATTTAAGGATAAAAACTTTTGACTGTTTTTAGACATTACTAATTTTAAAAATAAATTCACGAACCTACCGCAACAAGTTACATAAAGCGACTAGCATTAAATACCTTTAAAATAATGGCATACTATGGTATTTATTAATTCGGGAATTCCCAACATTAAAAATAAATGCTTCTACAAATTAAAAAATCCCCAAAAATAAAAAAAAAATTGTTCACTATTTAGAGCCATTAAACTTTGTTCACTATTTAGAGAGCCCATATAAAAAACTGAGTGTTCACATTAGTGGATAGTTCATTATATTGGATGTTCACATTACCGCGAGTTCACTGTATATACAAATATTTAATAATATTCTTATGCTAGTTTGTTCCGCATTGTATATGTTTGTAACTTTCATATTCAAATATTTTATAAATAATACAACAAATAATTTTAAATAAAGTCCCCCCTGTTCAATGAAATACCCTAACATTAGTATGAATACTGAGTGTATCGACTATATTTTGCAAACTTTAAAAGGATAATCATAAACAGTGGTGCATTTGAGACTTTAAGTAAGTATTTGTTGAAAATATATATTTATACAGGTTGCATTCAAATCTAAATATTTTCACTAAACTTTTTTGAAGATTTGTATGTAATGTAGCAAAAATTTGTAAAATTTCAATATTGAAATTATAAAAGTATTACGTTGAATATACATAATTTGTTTAAAATCGTAATTTCTCAAAAATATTACTGGATGAAAATCTGAAAAAGAAGTTTAAATACTATGAAAAATCTAATAACATTGCAAATATTTTGTATCTTTTTGAGCAAACATTCTGTGTTTGTTATCTATAATTCATATTATTTCCTAGACTGTTGTAACCACTGTCATTTACATACAGTATGGAAGCTTTTAAAACATATGTTTTGTTTGTGGCATGCTCCATAAGCAGCAGTCAATAAACAGTATTTATATGTTGTATCTGGTGGTTATTGAACGATAACCTTTTGACTCG
Organism: Protophormia terraenovae; assembly: GCA_951394005.1. Taxonomy (NCBI): domain Eukaryota; kingdom Metazoa; phylum Arthropoda; class Insecta; order Diptera; family Calliphoridae; genus Protophormia; species Protophormia terraenovae. Next base: position 60,884,235 of record OX596073.1, read on the forward strand.
ATATGAATATCGCCACAATTCCAACAAGTACAGATCGTAAGTACATATGTGTGTAAGTGTATGGACAACAACAGCAACAATATCTCAAATATTACAAACATTTATTGTTGTAGTTTTTCTTAAATTATTCCTTTGGTGTTGTTATTTATTTGAAACTATTCTTTTTATTTTTTTGTTTAAATAATTTTTTGCTAAACAATTTTTTTGTTTCTTCCAAATTTTTTCTTCTATTTTTTTATTTCTTTTTAGACAAACTGACAAATTGAATGAATAAAAGAGCAACAAGTGGTCGGTAATGGATGAACAGGCGGACACGCCACCAAATAGACGGACACTCATAGAATTGTCTACTAAGTATTTGTACAGATGGAATAATTCCAACAAATAAAAAATGATGAACAAAATGCTGCCTTTAGTTAAAAGTTGGGCGTAAATGTTGCGTTGTTTAGATGCATTCAGTTTTACTAATAAGCAGCAACACCATATCGTTTTTGTTTTTCTGTTCTTATAAGCGGTTGTTGCATCTACTTACAATCAGTACGAGTATGAAAAGTACTTGTTGTATTTACAACATGCCTCAGAGCTTTATGAAAAATACATTGTTGGTTGTTATGTTGATTGTACACATTTAAGTAGTTGTTGTTGTTTTGTTGGCAACATAAATCGAAACACTATTTTTGTTGTTGCTGGCTTGTGCTGGTGGTAAGTTAAATGCAAAATGTAGTTTTTTCTAAGCATGTGAAAAAGTAAGACAAACAATAACAACTGCACAAAAAATGTTTAAAAAATATAACTAATTGTATTTTTAAATTTGTAAATTCTTTAGTGGGTTAAAGGCAACATTTTAACTGAGCTATTGATATATTATCGGAGTTGTTAAAAATACGGGAGATGTGAAAGAAACTATCATATCGAGAGAAGAAGATTTGTGTTCTAAATACTAAAATATCGATTAATTATAAGAACTCCAAATTGTTGACCTTTTCAGGTAAAATTTTAATTTATCGTAATTTTGACTGTAATATATAGGAGATTCTATTTTTGCTATTTTCAAAAGATCATTAATAGGATTTAAAAGAAAAGAAACAATTCCGTTAGGTTAGGTCAAGAAGAGGAACTTGGTTCTTTCCTATTGTGTCCTTCAGGAATTTTCAATTCATGTTCATAAAGTATTTCATATTAAAATATTTCGCTTCTGATGCAATCAAACGTTGGACAGTGACACAGAAAGTGTTCTAGTGTTTCATCTTCTTCTTCGCATGCTCTACATGTAATATCCTCCGATAAGACCATGGGAGCTAAGTGAGTTCTCAACTCTGTGTGGCCCGTTATTACACGTACTACTCTTCCAAGTGTTGACCTATTCTGTTTCCAGAACCTCTTTAGTACTCTCTTGATATGGAATTCCCATAATTTCTCAGTCACCCTTCCAACAATGCTCATTAATTTAGTAAATTTTTCATTTTCAACTTTTTAGTATTTTCCAGTGTATTGGTCTTTAGAGATGATCTCATTTTGGATAGTTTCATGCTTCTTCGTTACACAGAAAAAAGTCACCAATTAACAAATATATATGAAAATAATTCATTCAATTATAAACTTGTTTAAATTTGCACCTCTCACCAAAATGATTATATAAATTACTAAAAACTGTAAAAAATACAAAACAGAAAAAAATTCCCAATTAATAAATTAATTAATTCAATCAAGTAGTTGATTGGATGAATTAAAGATGTATATACGATATAAAAGTATAGTTAAATTTTATTTTTATTTCATTTTTGCTTGAATAAATTTATTAAATTTCGGTGCAAAATGAAACAACTATGTTAATTGAAAAAAATACCTTAATAATTTTTTCTGTGTACCGTTGATACTATGCGCAGAGGGCCAGAGTGATATATTTTTGGCCATAAGTCATTTTTAAGAATTTGAAAAAAAAAAAACGAATGTGGCAAATTATTAGGAACATTTAAAACCATGTTTCCCGATTTTTTTTGTTATCCATCCTACACCATTTCCTTCTGTATCGAACCAAAATTAAAAAAGTTGTTCGAATTTAATTTTATTGAAGGACCATTTTTTTGGTTTTTGCTACATATTTTTATTACAAAAGCTGAATTTTTTTTCGCATCAATTAATCAACATAATTCTTAAGAAGACATTTAGATATTTTTTCAAATAAATGTTTATCCAGTATATTAACACAAAAATTGATACTTTCGATATAATTATAGATACAATTAATTTTCTATCTCTATTTAAAAGAAAAAAAAAAAAAAAAAACAGTATGGAAAGTGGTTATGATCAATTATTTTAACTCACTCCCATACAAATACCCCACGAATAGGGTTTTAACGCTTAGAAATTCTTTATTTATATCACTATTTCAATAAATTTTAGTACAAATAAGTTTAATGCAATATGAAATCAGAATACAAAATATCAGGAAGATCGGTCCACAATTAGGCATAGCTCCCATATAAAGCCCACCTTTGAAAATCACTTTAACTTTAACACTTTAATATTTGACACAAATAAATTTAAAATCAGTATAAACCGTATAAACTAATTTCATACCAGGTCCATTTTCGAAAATTTCGGATATAATTTTAAGGAACAAACGCAATGGTGTAGGGTGTTGTATTGTCGGGATAGACCGACTATAACTTTCTTACTTGATTTTTTATGTTTGCTCTTGAATTCAGTAACATCAAAAATAAACAGAAAACTTAATTTTAGAAAGATACGGCAACAAAAAAATTTTGGACGCCATATTGTTTCCGCCATTTTGCATTTTTTTAATATTTTCGATAATTTTATAAAATACAGATTTCAAGGTTTTCTTGTATTTGGTTTTTGACACATTTATCGATTATAAAAAAAATTATATTTTTGAAGAAATGAACATAACTTAATGAAACATGTGGAGTCCGCCAATTTGTTTTTTCAAATTCTGATTTCAGTTTCAAATTAAGTAACTCTAAAACTGCCTATACACAAAATTTTAGCTGGATTAGAAAATGTTTAAAAAATTTTGGCAGCCATTTTGGTTCCGCCATTTTGAATTTTCTATTTTTTAGTTAAGGGTTTTTGGCCAAAAACTATGGTGTCCCAGAACTCTCATGGTTTTCATAATTAATATACGAGTTTGTGTATAAGAAATACATGTATCTTACCTTTTCTTTCTTGTTCCAAGGGCGTGTGTTGCCGTTTTGTTCCGATGGTAGCAGTATATAAGCAATGCAGTTTAGATGAAAAAATAGATTTTACTTTTTCTGGTTTTTGCAATTAGAATAAATTTTTTGTAAAAAATATTTTCTTTTTGAGAAATTATAAATATTTTATCAGTAATAAAATCTTTGTTAGTAAAGATATCTTAACGAAATTTCCGGTGAATGTAGACTTTATCGTATAAAATCAGAAAGTGAAAAAACTTTAAGATTTTTATAAAAGGAATCCCACAATTCCAATAAAATCCACATTTTTCCGAAGTCCGTAGATTATGATTGAAAACTTTAAACAACATATTATAGATTTATAACTGCATTCCGTTTGCCGATTCGTGAAATTTTACAAGTTTTATCTACGTCAAATTGTATATTTGTATACGAAATACACAATTTTGACATACCTTTTATGCTGACATGTCAAGGAATATAATAATTATTTTTACTTAATTAAGTATTTTTATAGGGTCCAAGTAAAATAAAGTATAAACTTTATTTTGAAGACATGTCATCTCTTTTCTGAAGACTTTTGAAACTCATTATGATTGATCAATTATTTCACCTGGCCTTCATACAAATGGCACAATTTATATATAAGCGTTTATATGCCTACCAAATTTGATGAAGATATAAAATGGAAAACACACTACATATGAAATTAAATTTTCGGTCCATTATTGACTATAGCTTTTATATAGGGTCCATTTCCGAAAATCACTCAGATGCGCGTCAAAAATAAGCTCATAGCTTATTTTATGAAGTACACAATTTTGCTTTTAAAGCTCAATAAAAAAGTAACAGCCAGGAATTAAAAATCAAATTTGATATCATTAGAAAGATAAAGAATTCCAGTTCAAAATAACTACTTCATTTATTGTTAAAATTTTAAACAAAATGTGCAACTATGTGACTGTCAGCTTCTTTGGAGATCGAATCTTATTGCCCTTCTAAGTAATGATGGGTGTAGAAAGATCCTCCTCTTTCGTAGCATTTCGTCGACCCTTCGCTGTGCGTCAGAGAGAGATAGACATTTCTCAAGAAGCTAAAAATTGGTTTGAACACTCCTTACACAAGTGGTCTAAAACACGTTAATGGTCTGAGGAAATTTTAAAAAATTTTACATTTTTTAACCGACAAAACAAAGTTGTTAATAGCTAAATATAAACGCACCATAGAAATTTCAATCCGATTTTACTAATATGTATTTTACACAATATTATCTTAGATCCCAAAGAATGATTATTAGGGGAGTTACAATCAAAATTCAAAAGTCGGTAAATTTTGATGCAGTCTAATATTTCATTGCTGTGAGAAAAAAATTTAGAGGAATATAGAACTTTAACTTATTAAAAATGCTAAGTTTTTTAAGGGGTACAACATAATAATAAATTTGTTAGCTTTGTAATTTGTATAATATTAAAAATTTGCATTAATTAAACTTTCAGTCAAATTCGGTTTAAACTGATTTAGATTCTTTTAGTTTTTCTTTCAAATGCCTGTAAACTTGTAACTTGCTTTTACATATATATGTAGCTCGCAAAGTTTTAATGATATTATTTTATTGAAATTCCCTGGAGTAACAAATTTTCGTAGAATGGGAGAAGCAGTGATGAATTGCTATTAATAATGCATATGAATGTTCGGAAGTGATAATAAATCGAATACTTAACATTTAATGTATTGTTTTCTATATAGATGCAACAAATTAAATGCATCTGTAACATTTCCCACAAGAAATCTAGAATAACTTTCCAAAAGTATGTAACTAAATTCCAAAACAACAGGTTGCTTGTTAGTAAAATTTTACAGCAGACAAAATGATGTGCGTCTGGCAAACAATATAACACCACAATGCCACAAATACTCTCTATTACAAATGACCACAATGATATTTTTGAAAAGTGATCAGGCTGGAGACCCAAAAAATAAAAAAAAAAAAAGTAGAGGAAAACAAAAAACTAAAGAAAATCGTATTTGAAGTTTAGACACATTTGAAGGTGTTGCCAAAATAAAACAGCCACAGATGATGTACATTCACTAACACATTTACTATATAACCAACAACTGAGGACTAGAGACATTTTTTTTTTTTTTTTGTAGGGGAGTTAAAGTAAATTGCATTTTGCCAAAAAAAGAAAACAAGCTAAAGGCAAACAACTGTAAGTTTTAATAAAAATCCAAAACATTACAAAATTTAACAAAGTTTTTAAAATACATTATTGAGTTTTTGCAGGTGAAGAAAATTGCCAATAACTAAATAAAATTATAATAAAAATGCTAAAAACTAATGTACAGGTATACAGAGGAAGTTGTTAATTATTAAAGACAAATTGTTTAATAAAATAAAAAAAATTTGCAACAAATTATTAAATTTATTATACAAAGTGCCAGCTGACGATGATGTCAAACTCAATCTGTTTTTACAGGTCAATAGAAATGGCGTCATAGAAATTAAAATTTATTTTTATTATTTGTATTTTGTTAAAATAATATTTATTTTTAATTTCCCATATAAACAAAGTATTAATAAAGTGCAATAAAAAAGTTTTATTTTTTTTAAACAAAAAACTCCATCCGTTTGTCTGTCTTGACATTTATCGGGTCTAGATGTATTTTTTATAGCTAAGAGTCTGTGGCGAGTAAGTAAGTAAGTCACACTTATGTCTGACTGTCTATCTCACTATATCTAAGCAAATGTCATATATAATGTCCAACTGTGTCTAAATGCAATTAATCTACAAATAACACTGAAACATAAATGGCATTAGTAGCAACAACAACAGCATCTTAAGCTGCAACAACGGCTTTAGCCAGATAGATAGGAACTTATGGATATACAAAATATTTGGTAGGTAGGAAAACAAATTCTTATGAAAGTGAACAGAGTTTAAAAACAAATTTATTCCATGGATGGTGTAGTATCACCGTTTTTTATCACTTGAGAAAATTATAAACAAATAAAAAAAAAAAAAAGATTTAATCAGGACCAAAAGAATTTTAATTAAAACTAATATATCTAAGTCTTTAAAACGCTTTTTTTTGGAAATAATTCAGTAACTAAAGAACCGTTAGAGGTATTTCAATAGAATTTCACATGGTCAGAGCTGAGGTATTTTCGAGTTGATTTGGAGGAGTACAGACCCCTAGTAGATCAGGGGGGAAGTGGGTGGCCCTCCAAAGTTGCCCATCTCGGGTATGTAATTTTTTTAAAAAATCGCCAAAAATGTCAGAAAAGAAATTTTACATATAGATAGTCCTTGTAATAAGTATGTTAAATTTCATTGAAATGTATTTAACGGTTCCAAAGTTGCACAAAATTATTTAAAAAAACACGTTGAAACTGCTATGCACTTATGTATATAGAATGCTGCAGCACACATTTACTATGGAAATTAAGGAAAATGTGCACATTTCGCTAAAGGGGGGTCAAGTTTCAGAAAGTATTTAAACGATTGTGTAAAAGATTTATGCAACTATTTCGTATCATTGGAAAGGATATTACTTGAAAAATATTAATATGTAAATAACAAAGTATTTGAACTAAATTTGTTCATTAAATTAATCAAAAAACGAAAAATTTTTATATTTGGTGTTAATTATCGAAAAAAAATTTAATATTTGAACTTAAATAAAATCTACATTAATTAAGCTATCATTATAAAATTTTAATATAATATAAAAAAATTTGTCCTTAAAAGAAAAAAAAAAAAATAGATTCCCATTTTCTTACTCCAAAATACCCAAAATTCCAGTTCGGGGAAAGCTTCTTTCAAAAATTTACTTTTTTCATTGAAATGGTCACCCTGTCGTTATAAGGGGCCTCCGTCAGAAAATACTTTTTGGGTGTATACCTTACATATAGGGCTAAAAAAATAAGATAATTTTAAGTCGATCCCAGCTTTGCGATTTGAAAACATAACAAAAAAAAAAAAATCTAAATACCAAAATTGACTAAATTTGGATAGGACTCGTGGGCAGACCTTTGTCCCTAACTCCTCCGGATTTACTTTACACGCATTTACATTAAGATTTCTTTTGAAAACATTAAAAAAAATTATAAAGCTCAGAACAAAAAACTAATTTTATCACTGAATAAATATTGCCACCTTTTTGGAAAAAAACACAATTTAAAATTTTTTTTAAAGTTCCAAATTTAGATTAATATAACTTTTTAACGGATTCATATAATTATATGATTCTTGCAGTAATATTATTTAGAATTTTATAGGGAATCTGGCAAACATTTAAAAAAAATCTAGGGGAAAAATTAAGCCCGACAAGTTTAAAAAACTAAAAAAAGGCGAGGCTAAAAATGAGGTAAACATTTATTTCGACCCGAATATCTCTTAAACTAAAAGAGATAACCTACACATGTAAGCATATTTTTTGTAGAGATTAACAAGGACTATCTATATATAAAATTTCTTTTCTGTCATATCATAAATGAAATTTTGGCGATTTTTTAAAAAAAATGACATACCCAAGATGGGCAACTTTGGAGGGCCACCCACTTCCCCCCTGATCCGCTAGGGGTCTGTACTTGAGATGCCTCTAACGGTTCTTTAGTTACTGAATTATTTCCAAAAAAGGCGTTTTGGAACCACTGTGCAGTGGTAAAGAGTACCCTTTCTAGCCTATTAAAAAAGTATCATTTATTTTATTAATTTGTTTATAGTTTCGCTATATTTTTCACGATTCTGACCCACTTCGGAAATTGATAAAAAAAAAGTTAAGAAAAAGATGAGATCGTCAGGACTAAGCAGACTTTAATTAAAGCTAACGGCTTGTCCCACGATGTTGAACGAAAATTTCGTGTCTACAATTTATATGAAAAACAACAAAGACATTTAAAATTTTGTTATTGTTTATCATACATTTTGCCGAACGAATTTTTCATGGGACAGGCCGTAAGTCTTTATAATAAAAGAAAGTTTACAAATATCGGGTAGGGTTAAAAAAAAGTGGTGCATATTCGCTTTCTTCGCTATTTAAAAATGTAGCATTTCATCTATTAGTTTTTTGATTATCTCAACTAATAATTATTATTAACTCATCACCGAAATTCCTTTTCTGCCAACCTAATACAATACAAAAAAAAAAAAATCCCAATTTGATCATTTTTCGTTGTTGCTCGTTTTTTTTTTTTTTTTTTAATTTGTTGCCTTAAATTTAAAACTGAAAAGCAATTTGTTGCAACAAACATTAACAACAAATAAACAACAGCTAAATTTAACATTGTCATATCTCACGACAATAATCTAATGAGTTTTATTTACCAAAAAAAAAAAAAAAAAAAAAACAAAAAAATTTATTTATAAACAAAAAACTCTATTTGCTTAAATTAATAAATATTTTTAATACTTAATTTTATAAATTTATAAAAAAAAAAAAAAATTGTATTAACAAATCTGTTCATTAGATTTTTTTTGCTCCACCATAAATATGAGTGAGTGAGCTTACATGTGTTTTATTCTAAAATTGTCTAAATATCTGCTAGTATTAATTTCGTGTTAGTTTAAAAATTTTTACGCAATTAGCGACACAAAGTCAAATTTTTCGCTTATGGTAATTTATCATGACACACCACAAACAATGTACAATCCCCCTTTAAGACAACAGAAAAAAAAAGTTAACCAAATGTATAATGCAATTTTTGCATTAACCCTTGGTGATATTGGCGGGTCTGAAGGGGTGGTATAATAATATTATTTAAGAAATTTTAGAATTAAACCCTCTAAATGTCTATAGAGCTTAAGTCACATTTGGCAAATGTTATATCAAAATGACATAAACTTATATAAAATATATAGTATGTCTAATTACACTATGTGACAATTTTCCAAAAAAATGTTCACACATAAAAAAAAACGATATATGTATCAAACTAGAGCTAATACATGATAAATGCTATGAAATCTTCGTAAATATTGTATAATATTCTTAAAAATTGAACATCTTCCGAAAATTTGAAATCCTTTCGATTTTTTCATGTCTGAGAATGATTTTTGTAGGCTGATATATTAGAGTGTTCCAAAATTACTTTTTGCATTTAAACGTACGTACATTGGGGTAAAATGTGTCAAAAGTGGCGCTTAATTGAATTTTAAAACTTAAAGTTTTGTAATAAAGTTGGGTACCGAATAAAAATAGACAAAATTATGTATCAATATCAATTAAAATCTTTAAGCTAGGTTGTGTTGTTTTTTTACTTTCTTTACTTTATGAAATTTCATAAAGGCGTAGCAGAGGACAGTAGCATTTTGAGTTTAGAAGCAGCTTCTAATATACGCATCAGAAGAGGAATTATGGGGGTTCAAAATAGGGTAGTAGTGTCATGTTTAACCACTAGCAAATTTTTGTTCCTTACCCGATTTTTTATATCACCTTAAAGTCCATGATAAATCTTTTAGAAAACATGCTTGCATGTACTATTTATCTATATATATAAAAGAGTAACGTGACTGATATGACTGACTGACTGATTCATCATCCCACAGCCCAAACGGCTGAAGCTAGAGAGACGAAATTTGGAACGTAGGTAGGTCTCCAACCATATAGATCCACTAAGACGGGATTTTTGGAAATTCGAATGTTTAGGGGGTAAAAAGGGTAAAAACGGGTAAAATCGGTAACTTTATATCTCCGAAACTAATGGAGATACAAAAAAAGTTGAATAGTTATCGTTATTCATTTAAAAAATAATTGAACAGGTGTCTGGTACTTTTTTGAAAATCGGCCGTTTTAGGGAGAAAACGGGTAAAAACTGTATTTTGGTACTTTTTTGGTACCATATGTATCTTTGAAACCAATTAACATACAGATAAAATTTACATCGTATTCATAACTTATCAAAAAATGAGAAATACAAATTTGGTACTTTTTAGAAATTCCAACGTTTAAGGGGTAAAAATCGTACCTATTTTTGGTACTTTTTTCATAAAATCTTTTTTATATTTATTGAAATATACATATGAGTATTTTAATATGGGATACCACCACAATTTAGAAATTTATTGGAATACAATTTTTGATACTTCGGTGGGTGAAAAAAAAGGTACTAAAAAAAAGGGGTAAAGGTAGGAAATTACATTTTATTCAAACTTAACTTTTTTGCTATTTTAAAGGTACTTTTTGAATTTTCTATAATATTTAACATAAAAACATAAAATTAAAGATATTTGGTCCTAAATGAAAGAGAATTCATTAAAGGGGACTTTGTGGTACTTTTTTGTTATTCTAATGGTACTTTTTGAATTTTCTATAATTATGAACCTAGAAACATGAAATTAAGGATATGTGGTCCTAAATGAATGAGAATTCATTAGAGGGGACTTTGTGGTACTTCTTTGTTCTTCTAATGGTACTTTTTGAATTTTCTATAACATTTAAAGTAGAAACATGAAATTAAGTATGCATGGTCCTATGTGAGAAAGAGTTCATAAGAGGGGTCTTTGTGATACTTTTTTGTTCTTCCAATAGTACTTTTTTAATTTTCGGTAATATTTAACCTAGAAACATGAAATAAGGATATGTGGTCCTAAATGAATGGGAATCCATAATTTTAGTTCTTCTAATAGTACATCTTGAATGTTCTGCAATTTTCATCCTTAGAAACATAATATTTTCCTAAGTGAATCAGAAACCTTAAAATGGATTTTGTTGTTCTTTTTCTTTATTCTAATATATTTTTTCGTAATTCTGATATTTATTTTTCATTATTTTAAGATTATAAACCTGAAATTAAAGAGATATTAATTATTATTTATGGATGACATAACACCATTTTTAAAAATGTTTCCAAGGGAGTTAAGAATCTTAGTTTAAATTTATTATATAGTATGGTTTTTATAAAAAATTTCCGCTAACGAAGTAGCGGCTTTACAGCTCGTCTTATATATTTTTCGATTTATATACAATTGAAATTTAAAAAATCACAATTTTTCAAGGTCTTGGTTAAGATTTTTCCATGTATAGCCAAATATTTTCAACCGATTTTATTATATTTTATGTAGTTGTTTAAAAAACATCTATTATCTATCGAATAAGGAAAATTCTGAGTCGTTACCTTTATTGAGTCAAAAGTTAAACGATTTTGAATTGAAAAGTTTGCAAAAATTAACAAACAGACGGACAGATGGACGGACATTATAATTCTTTCAAAAAAATCTTAAAATTCGAAAAACATTTTTTTCCACTTTTCGATTAATATGAAAACCAAATAAAAGCATTAAAATTTTGACATCCCCTTTCCCTGATTTAAGTGGCATTTTCGACCCATTTAACCCAAATGTATAGACGAACGGACATTGCCATGCTGCCAAAAAATACTTTAGAATTCTAAAAATGATTTTTTTTTTTACTAATTTATAAATGCAAAAAATAAAACGTGATCATTAAAATTTAGATACCAACTTTTCCTGAATTAAGCGTCATTTTCGTCCCATTTAACACAAATGTATAGACCGACGGATGGACATTACCATTCATCCAAAAAACATATTATAATTTTAAAGATACATTGTTTTTCTTACTAATAAATAGGAAAATTAAACGTGATCATTAAAGTGTTGATACCACCCTTCTCGGAATTATGCATAATTTTCGACCCATTTAACTCTAATTTACAGACGGACGGGCAGACATTACTGTTCTGCTAAAAAAAATCTTAAAATTCTAAAACTGAACTTTTTTTAACTAATATTCAATAAAAAAATAAAATGTAATGATTAAAATATTGATATCAACTTTCCCTGAATTAATCGCCATTTTCGACCCCTTTTACCCCAATATGCGTACCTAAAATTATGAAAGGGGATGTCATTTATAACAACTTGGCTAAATTTCAGTTTCTAAAATCCTAGAACATATCTTAAATTTTTTTTATTAATGATTTGTACATTAAATGACAGCTAAAGAAAAATAAATAATATTTTCTTTTATTATAGCTAATAGGTAGGATAAAGTCTAAATTTTAGTAAAAAATAATTAACATTAAAATACTACGTAGAAATAAGAAGTAAAATTTTTCTAACAAATTGTATTTAAAACATAATTTTTCCGTTCATATTAGCTTTTTTGGAAAAATTACGAAATATATGCATTTTTTTTATTAGCTATCGTTTGATGTATAATCATTAAATTTTGGTGAGAAAAAAATGTTTAAGTTTTGTTTTAGAATCATGGACTTAAATATCCGTGTAGTATATTGTTGCCATCATCGTAGGAAATTGAAATTTGGCAAATCTGTTCTAAATGGTGTCCCCTTTCATAATTTTAGGTATGTTTAAAAGTACGATACACTTTGGTTTTCAAAAGTATAGTTTTTTTTTTTTGCTACAACGCACAGTGGGGCAGAATCGAAAATTTTTGAAAATAAATCTGTAACTTCTGATTGGATTTGCGTGAAACTTGGTATAGGCGTAGCAGAGGAGCGTAAATGTTAAGTTTGGAAGGAGAACCCTTCCAGACCTCTCAAAGGTGGAGCTAACGGGGCTCAAAGTAGGGTAGCTCTGACATAAATTTTTTTTAAAATTGCTTGCCAATATTTTTTAATGTTATATATTATTGAAAAAATTACGACTTTTTGTATTTTTTGGCCGAAAAAGTATCAACACTCTTTCTTCTCTAAAATAAATTTTTTTTTAGCAATATAAATATAATAATTTTATACTTTTCTGAAAAGTATCTTCACATAGTTGACTTTAAAATAAAAAAACAAGTCAAATTACCCATATTATAAGAAAGTTTTGACTTTACTCTATATTTTCTAAAACCCAAATCTATAATATGTTGGTTAAAGTTTCCAATCAAAATCTACGGGACTTCGGAAAAATGTATATTTTATAGCCGAAAATGTAAAAAAAAATCCATTTTTGGAATTTTAGGTTTTTTTTTGGGAATAGTGGGATTCTTTTTAAAAAAATCTAAAAGTTTTTTACACTTTCTCATTTTATACGATAAAGTCTACATTTAGCGAAAATTTTGTTAAGATATCTTTAAAAACAAAAATTTTATTACAGATAAAATATTTATAGTTTCTCAAGAAACCAATTTTTTACAAAAAAATTATTTTAATTGTGAAAATAAGAAAAAGTATAAACTCGATTTTTTTATCTAAATTACATTTTTTAGCTGATATAATTCTTCGTTATAAAGAAAAAGATTGAAATTAATAGCTTTTACAGAACCGAAACTATGCCACTTTAAAGTTTTATAAGTCACAGAAAATTCCAAAAACATTGTACTATTGTGGATGTGAAAAAGCCATAACAATATAAATAATTTGTTCCCGAAGCCAATGTTCGAATGTGTGTTTGTGCAAAAATACACAAAAAATAGAATTTTCCGTGACTTTATAAACTTTAAAGTGGCATAGTTTCGGTTGTGTAAAATATGTTGATCTCTTAGGACTTATTAGTGCCTACAATAGTGTATAACAAGCGCAAATGTTATATTCAGCTCGGCCGAATATAAATATCCACCATCAACTTTTTAAAATTTTACGTTATATGGAAGGTGGGCGGACCAAGCCCATTTTTTGTTTCCGAGTTTACATTGGTCCTTGAACTATTTGAACACAATTTCGATGAAGTTTCACCTTATATGGCAGGTGGGCGGTAATGTGGGCGGACCACGCCCATTTTTGGTTTCCGAGTTTATATCGATCCTTAAACTATTTGTACAAAATTTCGTTGTCGTACATGCTTTTGTTTAAGAAATATAAGCAGAAAAGTATGAAATGGACACCCTGTGTTTTTAGTTTTTAGACCATAACTTTTTTGTTTATTAACCGATTTTGCCCATTTTCAATCCCAAACAAACCTTATATAAGCAAATATTTGTGCCAGATTTCGTCCTCCTACGTTGTCCCGTTCGAGCCCTATCCTGCTTTCAACAGACGGATAGACGGACGGACATAGCTAGATCGACTCAGAATGTAACCAGGACCCAGAAAATATATTCTTTATGGGATCTTAAATGATTCCTTCGACATGTTACACACGGAATGACAAAATCAATATATCTTTTTGATGGTGGGTATAGAAATAGTGTTTATGGTTGTAAGAAGAGAGTATTACAAAAATGCTGGAACCTAACCTATATACATACTATATAATGATTTCTTCAGATCCTCTTAGATAAAATAAGGTAGAGATTGCTTCCAATGTAACAAATTAGCTTCCTCTCAACTAGTCCAACGTGGTACCCGTAGCCTATATTATTTTTTAATCATTTTAGTATGTGCTGACATCTGTTTCTAGCAGTAACATTAATCTATCAAAATCTCTGCTTTCAGTTTTTAGAGGGTTAAAATTTTAAAGCTGAGAGTATAAAAATCTGCTTATATTTAGTGTTTTTTCGTTCTTAAATACTAAAGCATATTACAGATGAAAATTTGTAAAGTAAGTATTATTATGTTGTTACTTATTACTTGTAAATGTGTTGCTTTTGACACCTTGTGTTAACAGTCTATTCGTTTTGTCTACGAGTATTTGTCTATTTGTCTATCTGAATGTCTACTACTCTATAAGTCTGTCGGTTCATGAAAATACATCTATTTATATGTTTATATGACTCTATGTATGGATATATTTTGGCCATCCAAAAAACTCACTTGCTAATGACTTCATTTGTGCTGCTGCTTCAGCTGCTGCCTGCTGACAACTTAGTTTATGATTTAAGAGTTAAAACATGAAATGAACTCAAACTACAACATACGGCAACAACGAAATCTCTAAATATAAATAGTCATTAGTGGCAAATGTCATGACACGCATGCATTTGTGCTAAATATCTCACCTTTTTTACAATCTTAACCCAGAAATACTTTTTTTTTGGCAGATTTAAGATTTAAGTTGTATTTTTGGTTTTATTTATGGTTAAAACAAAGAATTTACGATCATGTGTTTACAATTATATACATCTGTATTTCTCCATGTGGTTGAAATGTAGAAATAAATTAAAAATTTTTGTTAGTAAAGAATTTTTTAAGAAGCTAATTTTATTTCTAAGTGTTGAGATACATATTTTATTTTTGAGTATTTGGGAATAAAAAAATATAAAAAATTAAAATTACTTCATAACATTACGAATAAATTAAAATCAAGGTATCTTTAAAATATATATGATACATTGATATGAACTAAATCAAGAAAACTATTCCAGTAGGTTTTACATTTAACCAAAATATTTTTGTTTTAAAATATATTGTGCAAAGATTATACATACATACATATTTACATATTTATTGGCAAATTTTAAATTCTCTTATATTGAAAAAAACTTAACCCTTTTGTGGTATTTACATCATTATGTTAAATAAATCCTCCTTTTACCCTCTAAACAGTATTACATAATTATTTTGTCACACTTTATCTAACAAACAAAAGATTAATATTTACATTCATAATACCGTGATTTTATTTGCTGTTGATAATTTTGTTATTGCTGCTGTTACTGTTGTGTTGTGTAGTTGTTATCACATTCATTGTTTTGGGATGTCACATATGGGCAACTGTCATTAAAATAATTTAAGTCTAAATTAGACATGGCTTAAATGTGTCGAAAATCATGAGCATGCAACATTTCTACTTAACCATTAAGTGTAACTGACGAAAACATGGTTGCAGTCAGCAACTGAAATTGCCACCAAACCATCAACTGTACTAATATTAACTAACAGATATTTATGTTCGTATGCAACATCAACAGCAGGTTATAAAATAAAATAAAATTTAAAAAAAGACTTAAATTTAATTTTATTTTTAAGTAAAAGACGCGATCTACAAATTTAAGCATATCAAACCAGTAGAGTTTTGGTAGATAAACCAAAAATTTTTCATACCAAACTTGTAAGAGTTTTTTATTTTGAAGACAGTGGCACTTGGTGAATGTTTTATTGAATAAGAAACATTTGAAGCTGGTAGCCATAATTTGTGGTATATAATATTAACTTGAATGTAGGGTTGCCACAAGATGGAGTTGGTTGTTTTTAAGGACCTTACGGGGGAGTTGGTATATATTAGGGATTAGTTTTAATTTTGTCGATTTTTTTCATGGGATTTATCAGTCGATTTTGTTGCATGTTAAATTTACTTTTTAACCTCATCGTGGTTTTTGAAATGTATTTTTTCTTTACAATATTGTTTTCTAAAACGCTCGAAGCACACTAATCCAAACAGGTTGGAAATTGATTAGAATTAATCTGTAGTGTTGAGATACATATTTCATAAGGTCAATGAGTCCAGCGTCCCACAGTGGTCACAAATCGATTTTTTTTTTTTGAAATAGTTCTGTAAATTGTGGACCGTTGGGGATATCTAAATAAAATTTCACACGGTAGGAGTTGAGGTGTTTTGAGTTGATTTGGAGGAGTACAGGCCCCTAGCGGGTCACGGGGGTAGAAGGTAGGACTCCAAAATTGGTAATCTCATGAATGTATTTTTTTTAATTCTCCAAAAATTCATTTATGACTTGAATGTAAAAAATTTTACACATACAGTGGTTTCCCGGTATAACGAATACTCAGTTTAACGAATTCGGGATTTAACGTACGTCAAAATTGTTTTCATAGAGTACCTTATATTACGAACAATCCATATATTTCTCATCCTATTGAGAAGAGTACTACTCTCCCCTTTTAAGCAAAAGGAAGAATAAAAAATTCAGTAAAAAACAAAGTAAAAATACGTTAGAAAACAGTTATTTTATAACTTTTTAATTATGTTTTCATTTTTATTTTGTGTAATGTCATTTTATTACCACCACACATCAGCTTTAAGTATCTATTCAATTGAGAATTACTTATTGAGCCGATTTAACAGTTGCAATCAAAGACCTACTCACTAGTATTAGACACCCATCTTGAATTCTTGTAATTTGTAATATTTGAAGAAAATATAAGGACAGCGCACGAAAAAATCCATGCATACAAATCTGCTTATGAAGTCCGAAGTAATGGACGAATTTTTTTTTTTAAATTATATTTATTAATTAAATTATATATATAAATGACTGTTATGTTCAAGTTCTAAACATAAAAGAATACAATTTTTTCTATTGGTATTTAAGGAAATATCCAATTATAAGTTTTATTGTGCTTTGGTCACTTTTTTGCTTGATTAAGTCCACTTATATTCAAACTCCTTTTCATTTTATGATGAGCTTTTAATGTCCTTTCTACTATTTTTTACTAGAGCCCAATGTCTTTCAATACTAAAAATTTTTTTGCTACCTCTCCATTGTTTTATTGCTGTAATGAGAAGAAGCGTAAACAGGCCAGAAAATAGCGGATACACTGTATTTTCTTAGAAAAGATAGAAGTCTTTTCCAAAAGTACTCATTCACTTATATTTTTTTGTTAATGGACCCATTTGTTATGAATGATATTTATATTTATTTATCTGCTACATTCCCATTAGCATCTGCAACTTAGAAATCCTGGCTAAGAAGTTGAAAAATTAAGCCAGTACGAACGCTTCATCGTCTATTATACAGCAACTAAATTTCTGAAAAAAATTCGTATGAGAGTGATTCCATGTGAAAACGGACAGCAATCCGATTTGACAACGCAGATTTCAATAAAATTCACTACAAGTATTTACCATTGAATGTGTTTCCGAAATCATGAAATATGACGGTTTAAAAACCGAAACAATTTTAAAAACTATACAAATGAATACTTATTTAACTTTTAATAACTTCTTAAATATACATGGTAGATCTCTAGTTGTTGCTGCATATTAAAGACAAAGATATTACCTTCATATAAAGTTTTTTACATCAAAAATTCAAAGGTCAAAGTTGGAGATAAAAAAATTCAAACTATTATATCTCAAAAACTTCTTAAAAAATTATATATTGTTGACATAACTGTTCTCCATATGGATAAAAAATTTGGAGTTGGAGCCTTATTTAGTTTAGGATTTATGGACAAAAATAAAATCTAATTATTAATAACTCCTAAGCTATAGGTAATAAAAAGTTAGTTTTAGTATAATTTTAAAAACAAGGACATTACCTTGAAAATGATATATAATGAGTTACTTTAGATCAAGAGTTCAAAGGTCAAAATAAGACTTACAAAAAATAAACCATTATATCTCTGAAAACTATATGTTTAAAGTGCTAAAAAAATCATATAATATTAATACAACTCTACTTCATGCTTGTGCAAAATTTCATGATGGACTCTCATTTAGTTCAGAAGTTTTTTAAATATGTGCTCATAAAAAAAATAATTTTAAATTAATTTTTGTAAATATTTTAAATTTTACATACAAAAAAATATGCTTTTATCTCTATTTTGCTTCATAACTCCTAAACCAATAGAGGTTCCAACTTGAAATTTGGCAGAAATATAGAGAAGAATTCCACTATCAATATATGTATTTTTTAAGAATTTTAAAATACCGTTTTTAGAGATATTAAGCTTTAATCTTTATATTATCGTTTTTGACCTTTGAACTTTCGAAGTATATAAATGTTTTACTTGACGTTTTAAAGTCAATGTGTTTTGCTATTAAATGAAATAAAAATAAGAATTTTACAATGTATATTTTAGAAGTTATGAGCAATAAAGTGTGATTACTTTTGAAAAAAATTCGACCGCTTTTTGATTTTTGAAATATCATATTTTTGGACCGGAAGGATTCTTTACTCAGAAAAATTGTGATTTGAGCAACATTTGCAATACTTAATATCTGTAGGGAATTTCATTGAAATCGGAGATATCAAATCCGAAAATGTCTGTTTTTTGTCCGTTTTGATATGGAATCACTCATGAAGTACTTTTACGGTATTTTTATACCTCCAAATTCTTTCTTGCTTTTCTAATAGACGTACTTCGTACATCTTCAGGCTAGATTTCCTGTCAAATATTTTCTGTGGAATATTCTGGGCAATTAAATTTTTGTGACACTTTTCTTCCAAAGATAAGGATATTTTCGCTCAAAATCCTTCCTATTTCGTCTGAGTCTAACAGTCAGAACATACTATTTTTCCGACTACCAGGTTTTTCTTTCAGTGGTCATGACTTCATTGTACAATATTATCACCCAAGAAACTGTATTTTGTGACACAACTGCCTTCCTAGCAATTGTTTTATAAGATTTCATGAAAAATTTTAATTATGTGTTTAGGTATTTTTTGTTCTTTTTCTATTTAAAGAAAAACTAGTTTCGCTATTTCTATGAAAGTTAGCATATGGCTAGTGAGCATAATGACAAATGTGAACCAGTTAGCAGAATTATTTATTTTTCACCACATCAAAAGTTATAAGCCCAAGAGCATGAACGGATTTTTTCGTGCGCAGTTCTTAATTAGTTTTTTAATTTTTATAGTTTTTTTTTACTGTTGGTGTTATAAGTAAATTGTGTTTTAACGTTTAAAATTGAAAATGTAGAGTTTATAATAAATGTTTAAGAGTATATTTTATTAAAAAATATATTCGCGATTTAAAGAATTTTCGATTTTACGAATTGGCCAGACAACATATCATTCGTTAAACCGGGAAATCACTGTATATTGACCTTGTAAATATCTACAAAAACATATTTACATGTGTAAATTATCTCTTTTCGTTTAAGAGATAATTGGGTCGGAGCAAATTTTACCCTCATTTTTGGCTTTTTTTTTTTTTTTTTTAACTTGGGGGCCTTAATTTGGGCTTTAAAAGTTTTTTTAGGGTTTATTTTTCAAACAGGTGGTAATATTCTTTCACCTCTAAAATAATTTTTTTGTTTCGCACTACAGAACTTTTGTAATGGTTTCAAAAGAAATCTTAACGTAAATGCTTGTGAAACATAATCGTTACTCTGTGTAACAATTTCTCCCAAGGCTCAATCAAGACTTTGTCAGTCAAATGTCAAAATGTCAAAGCCGAAATCGACAAAAAAATGTATTGGCAATATACCCCCACATGTTGGTTAAATATTGACTGAGCCACGCCTTTTACTTAATGAAAAAAGTTCATTTTTTAAACAAGTTTTTTCCGGTCTGGGATTTCGGGCATTTTCGTACAAAAAAGTGAGACTTCTTTTAACTCCCGATGGTCTAGTTGGTAGTGAGCTAGTCCGTCAGCCTGGGGGTTGTGGGTTCGATTCCCACTAGAGACTCTGGTCAGTTTAACTACAACGAGCAATAGTCTTCGTTTCTCCGAACAGAGAAACAAGCCGAAGCAAAATTTTGGCAGCGTTGGCGCAAATTAAACTAATTTGGCGGCTAAATTTTTGGCTAAGATATTTAGTAAATATTACATTGTGCCGCCGGGGTGATCCCCATCTGCAAGAAAATTTAAGTAGTTGAAATAAAAGTGAGGATTTCATCATTTATTAATTAATAAATAAATTTTATACCTTCTACTATCCTTAATTCTAATAAATTAATCATATATAAGTAAAATTTTAATAATAGATGGAGCCACTGCGTTCACTTCTTCTAA
This sequence comes from Protophormia terraenovae, assembly GCA_951394005.1. Lineage (NCBI taxonomy): Eukaryota > Metazoa > Arthropoda > Insecta > Diptera > Calliphoridae > Protophormia > Protophormia terraenovae. The sequence goes on from OX596073.1 coordinate 60,904,905, forward strand.
TATGATAGAAATATATGTTTCTTGTTAAATTTTAATAAAAATTTAAAAATTTCGGCGACTGATTTTGAGCCGATAAAACGGCGGCGGCGCGAAGCCGGCTTGAAGTCGATCGGCTTATATTTCTGAATCGCTTAGAATAAGAATATAATTTGAAATTGTATTGTAATTATTCAATAAATAAATTCATTGGAATACCTCTACTTGCTTAAATTTTATTTAGCTTTAAACTTTAACATTATTTCTCGAAAATATGATCAAAATACAAATTTTAAGTTTATAAAATTGAATTGATACCAAAATGTTATTTGAAAAAAGTAGATTTGGGGCCACTAAGCTTCCTAAACTTCCAGTAAGCAGTGACAATTGTTATCAATTTCGAAATATCTCAACGATTATATGCGTTTTTAATGAAACGACAGTGCGACTGATACCGCTGTAGGGACATCTAAAGCAGAGTCCGCTCTTCAAATTCGTCTACCTGTTTTTCACCATAGTAGTCTCCATTCACAGGTATCCAAACAATAAAAATGTCATGCAACAGACTTAGTTCAAAAAGTTCCGAGTTACATTATTATAAAAAGTCTAAAATTGTTTGAAATATATTTCGAATAAAACTTAAAAATTGGAAGCAAAATGTAGGTTTCGGTATACTGAGATTAATATATTAGACGTCCTCAAAAATTTGTTCTCTTAGAATTTTTAATGTTTCTGTTTTGATTTCTTATTCCAAAAGTTTAAATCTATACTCTTAAGTTTTCTCACAAATTTATTTGTGAATTTAGGTTCTGAAAGTAATAGGAATTATTTTTCAAATTCGTCTCATTTAATGAGAACCAATAAAAATCCAATATTTATTTAGGAATAGAGAACGACAGTGAACAGCCAGACTTAATTTTTATTGGCAACTCTTTTTGGATTTTTTTATTTACAATAAGGCGGAATATATTCCACTCCATGTGCAACAATTTGCTCAAGCTTTATAAAATGGATCAGTTACGGCAAAGCGATTCAAATTCCCCAGAGTGTATTTATTATACTACAAGGCAGTTAAATTTAAATGTTTATAGGACAATAAACCAAAATGTTTATTTTTTTTTTGTTACTTAGTTGACTGTGTTTTTTTGTTTTTCACTTTATTTAGTTCCATTTTTTAGTTGTTGTTATTGCATTTTATTTAACATTTTGTTTATTTATTTGGTGGACAGTTAATGACAACAAGTTTCTTTATGACCATTGAGCGAACAGTCGAAGAAGATGAAGACAAATGAAGTTGTTTTCCAAATGCCATGTTGTTGAAATCCAAAGAATGAACTGAAAAAGGATTTATGAGTATAAGCTTTAGTTTAGTTATGGTAAAGGATTTTATGTCTGTAATTGTCAAACGTTTGTTATTTGCCATCAGACTTAATGTAAAGAGATGATTTAAAATAATTAAATGAAAAAGTGTATTAAATATGATTCAACATTTTTAATAAAAAAAAAAAATTAACAAAAATTTTTTCATTCCTATAAATCTTTTTAAACACTTGATATGATTTAAATAAGTATATATTTGAAATTCGGTCAACACACTTGCCAGCCAGCATCAGTACTACTACTAATTCGAAGTATTTACCATAGTTTACTTGTGTTTACCATAGTTAGGCATCATTTGATTGCCATAGTTTTACTTTTGTTGTGGCCACCATTATTTGTTTTAAAAAGTCAGTTATTTGATCTGTTTACCTTTTTAAAAGTTTATTTAAATTCTGGCATGCAAACGATGTACTTTGAATGTTTATTTACTCGTAGTTAAGTTACTGGTTTATTTAGTTTTGTCTACAAATAAAGCATAATATTCTTCAATATACAAATACTCCATTGCTTATTTTTATTTTTTTCTTACCCATACCATTCTTTTCATTCCACCATCATCAATCAGTTAACCTTAAATGGCAACTATAATGGCATAATTTGTACATATGGCATCAAAAAAATTCAAACGATTTTACTCTTACAACAATTGGTTATTTTACTAATGCCATAGGTCTCAGGAGAAGGAGTAGAAGTTGTGAAGAAAAAAATATTCAAAACATTACATTTGACAAAGTGGATAACAATCAGTTATTTAAACAAAGAATTTGTTAGCAATTGTTAGTTTTGTTTTTTTGTGTAATGCGCATGTGTATAAGTCTAACGATCAACTTATAAAACAACAGGTCAATTAGGGATAATCACAGTTTGTAAGCGAATTAAATATAAATGTATGTCTTTTAATAAATTGCGAGGTAAATGACACAAAAATGAAAGACATTATATGACGTGGGATTCTCCAAGGAGGAATTCCTATGGGTGAACATAGTCTACTAAGAATTCTATCCAATAAAGGTTGGAAACCCGTCTGTTGTGCAGACGATATCGCGATACTGATTAGAAGAAGAAATTCTAACTCTTTATGCAAAAAAAAGATCTCATCATATCCTATAACTACGCCACCGAGATTTGTATGGTTACCAGAAAGAGAAATATATTATTATATAAATTCCCAACTTATATGTAAATACTTTTACATCCCGAGAAACAAAGTCAAATGCTTGAGATTAATACACGATTGGTGACTATCCTGGAAGTTATTATAAAACCTCTTAAAAAATAAGGAGAATACATAGGCATTTGATGTGTAATTAAACCATTATCGACGAAAGCTATTGAAAATATTTTGTTAATATCACCAATCCTTAATAAAGTTTCATTATTGACAATAATAATTATAATCTATTGAGCAGCTCTTTAATACGTATTCCGAATTTTATAGCATTTATTATCCCAGTTATTATTTTAAAGCATTCATAGACTTAAATTCATCACTTGAATTTAATTAATTCTGTAAAGAAATAATTCCTTAAAAAATTCGTTTATCAGTTATACAATTCAAGCTTAAAAAAATATATTGAATCATTATTTTTTTTCAATTCAAATTACCCAGTTGTTGTTGTAGCAGCAAGAAATGTTCTTGCTGAGTTGACAGCCCTTGGCCGAGATATCTCGGGTCATTCCGGCTGTCGTTGGAATGAATTACCCAGTAAAAACTTTGGTTGCCATGTAATGAGTTAAGAAACTAATGTAATGGCTCTTCACTATTTATACATTAGCTGAACAACCAATTAATTTAACTCGATGATGACATTAGAGGCGATTACTTACCTCATGTCATTACTTAGATGTCACTACAAGAACTAATTACTTTTAAGTTGTTCAATAATTCATTAATTTTAAATTACTGAATTACTAAGTTAAAATAAGATATAAAAAGCTGTTTTTTTTTTATTTTAAACGTGGAAAGATTTTATAAATTTTAATTTCAAAAACTAAACAATAAGGAAACATTTAATGTTTTCAAAATTATTTTAGATTAGATTGTTTCGTTACATATTTATTCCTTCTTTAAATATATTAATTGGTAAACTGAATAAAAAACAATAAAAAAGTAGTTTTTCAAAAACTCTGATCATAAAAAAGTAATTACATACCGGGTTGTAAAAAAGTAGTCACTAAACTACTTCTATGTAATGTAGACAGTATGTCGTTGACATTGAAAAGTAACTTATATGACATGTAGTTACGGATACATGTCATTATCAAGTTTTTGCTTGTTAGCTTTAGAAAATATATTTTAATTCATTTTCTAAAATATTAAAAAAAAACAAAATATTAAAAATTGAATGTAAGAAAATTATTTTCATTCAATTTGGAAAAAGACAACAAAAATTTAATTTTATTAAATAATTCCATTAGGAATTAATTCTACTAAAACCAAGGCCTTGAAATGAAGCTATTTTTGGAAATGCTATTATGGAATGAAAAACTAATATTTCTTAATTCAAAATTAAGATTTAAGAGAATTAACCTAAGATTTAGTTAATTCATTCAAAGTCCTGCTCCCGTATTAAACTGTAACTTTATGTAACTTATATGACGAAGTTGGATTCCAATACTATGGTCCTGGGAAGTGCATATCTACTAGTAGCTATCAGATTCACCTCATTATATATAAACTAAGACAACAGTTTCCGTAGCCAATTTTTTAGGAAATTCTTTATTCTAAACGATGTTTTTCACAGTAATTCCGCTATTCCGTTTTCCTAATTTAGTTATTGTATTATTTAAATGATAAACATGTATATGCTCTTTAATTCCTATAAAATATTTAACCATAAATTTCCAATAAAAATTGAAATGCATTATCAAGTGAATACCCTTACTGATAATATTCCTTTTTTAGAATTGTTTATCAATAGAAAAAAAAAAAAACGACAAATATATTCAAATGTTTAAGTAACAATTTGTAAATGTATATTTCTGTATTTTTCTGCGACTTACAAGAGTTTTCGTCATGTGAATGAAATGTGATGAATTTGAATTTAAAAACAAATTCGTTGTTTAGTTAATCTAGACACATTACTAAATTTATATACCAGTGTGTACTTGTTAACAGCTATTTTTACTTCTCTTTTTTTTGTTATCTTAAAAGAATATAGAACATTGAATTAAATCGTTTTATAATAGTACAAATTTTTAGAAATAATCATTTTATTTTTATTTGTGATATTTACCAATATGTTATTAAGTGAATTAATTTTACTCAAACCACAAAATTTTACGAATGATGTTGCTGTATAAAATTTAAGTTTACAGTGCCAAGAATTCATATATTATAGAAGGAATTTCTGGGGTAGGTTTTAGATTCTTGCCAAATTTTTCTAAATGGAAAGCCTGACTTGGGGACTACCCCCAACTTTGGGAGGAAATCCCAAAGTTGGGTAACGTGCGGAAACAGAAAATTTTGTTTTGGGAACAGGGGATTTTCTTGGGGATATTTTACATTTTTGGGAATAAAAAAAATTTTCATTGAAATTATTTGTATAATATTATATCTAACGGTAACGGTTTATTTGCATATCCGCTTTAGACGTTCCAAATTTACTATAATGTACAAAATGCTGAGAATCTGTAAATTACTTTTAACTCTATTTGAATTTTGGTTAAATGCTGTAAGTTGTCAATATGCTGTTGGAACATTTTATTATAAAAAACTTCCTACGTCAATTTTTATTTTATTATCCCTGCAAATTATACAAATGTAACAAGGAAATTTTCTATTATGAATATGGTCTTTGAAATAAAATTCAGATATAAATAAATTTAAGATTTTCAAAATAAGTAAAATTTGGTTTTTGGTTGGTTAGCTTTTTGGTTCTCAAGTATATATCGATCCGATAGCGATAGAAGATACTGACGCATAAATACGCTGTTTTTCTAAAATTTTTTATAAAGCAATTTCTTCCATTTTTTATACCAAACAAATCTTATCGGAGGAGATTAATTGCGCCAGGTGGTCCACCTTGAGCTTTATCGTTCTTTCAACAATCACACAGACGGACGGACATAGATCTTTATAGATTTCCACGAGGACCCAGGGTATATATACTTAGATAAATATTTCGTTGTGTTACAAGAAATAACAAACCCAATATACCCCCATCTGTTTTGCTAATTTACTTAAATAGTGTTTTTAGTTGTTTTTTTTTTTTAATTTTATTTGGGGATTTATGAGGATATTTTTGAGTTTGTTTGCGGACAATGAATAAAAGGACCTGACAATCCTGGCTGAAGTTATCAATGAGTTAAATATGACCAACTTTCTCTGTTCTTATTGGATGATTTACATTTCAGCGACCTCACTTACTTGTTTCAAGTAAGAATTGGATCTTGCCAATACATATTTAACATGACATTAATGATGCTCATTTTACATGACGATATAAAAGTGAAATTGATAATGGATGTTTACTGATTAAAGTTGAAAGTTAATAAATTTTGTAAAAGGATATGTACAGTATTTTGATTAGTGTCATATTTTTTATTACCACTTCTTGCAAAGTAAAAAAATACATTTTACATATATGTACATACTTCCTTTTTGTTGGTCAAAAATTGTTGCAATAAATATATATATTGCAACTAAGTACAACACCTGTACTCATGCTGTGGCAAGTGGCAGCTAAGAAAAAAGAAAATATATATATGAAAACCAACAAACCAAATAAATCATGCCAAAATATTATTGAATCGATAAAACGACAAGAAATTAGGTTATAAGCACCTGGCTACCACCGATATCAACAGCATCTCAACATCATACTCCACTAAACAACAAGCAACTACATCTTAAAAAAAAACACTGAGAAAAAGAGAAACAACAACTACAATAAAAAAATGTTACATGTCAACTGATCATGAATAATGGTAAAATGAATATCGACTGTTAAAATCACAGTCATATTCAAAAATTATTAAAACTAAAATAATCACATAATTAGAAATACGAATTGTATAGAGTTTTAATATTATTTCTTGTCTTCCCATTTGGATTTGTACATTTTAAGCAAAACGTAAAAAAAAAACAACAAAAATTTATTTGTAAATGATTTATAATCATTTATCAATAAATAAAAATCTTTCGACTACGAAGCAACCAAATAACCAGGTAAATGTTTGTTGTTGCCATCAGGCAGCATTAAGTTGTGCCAAAGTTTTGGTTTTCTGTGGTGTTATGAACAGAAGCAGAGAGTCAAAGCAATTACAACAAAATAACATTAATGTTTGATTATCTTGATTGATCACTTAATGCCAAGAATCTCTTGCTAATTTATGTAATTTGTGAAAGATTTTTAAAATTATTATTTGTAAAATAAGCATGAAGAAAATGAAGATGTAGAAAATGTTTTCAAAACATTGTTGAATATGATATAAATGTAGTTAATAATTTTATTTTATTCTGTTCAATCCGAATAAAATAAAATGAATTGTTTAAAGTGAAAAGTAACATATGCATATCTAATTAAAGAGAATATTATAGGACAGGAATAGAAGAAAATGTATACGTATATATAGTTACAACATGTATTAATCCTCTTTTCAAAATTTTTACTCCGTTGAGGTGCGCAATGACCCCGCCTAAAAAAAACTATAAAATTTCAACAACAAAAAAATGTCATAAAAATTCGACTCCCTGTATGTACATAACTGTTATAAGACTTCACAATAACAAAGATTTATCCACAAAGTAAGATTAGTTTATATAAAAACGAATGAGATTAAAAACTTGCGAACAAAAAAATGTAGTAGAATGGAAAAAATTAGGTCATTTTAAGATTTTTTTTAAGTTTTCGAATTTTGAACAATAATCGTAATTATAAAATGAAATATATGGTGATAAAAATTTGGACTTTATTAGTTTCAAGTGCACATCTTTAATCCGTTTGCTTAAAATAGTATTACCACTAAACTTACTAAGATTAAGGTTGGTTTTAGCCGGGTTAATCATGTTTCATAAGAACCCATATAAGTAGATAATTTAAGGTTCTCTGGAATTAAAAAATTCGCTGTACTATAAATTTTATTGCGGTTCAAAGTATATTTTGAACTTACTTACTCTGAACACATAAACAACCGTTTATCAACAGCTAAAATTTTAAGGCGTCAATTAAGTATCTTGAAAATGGTATCCCTAAATTGCGTCTCAGGTAATTAGGCTGCATAGCTGAAACTCGATTGATTTAAACCGGCCTAGAGGTTGTTGGCAGCCCCAACATCTTAAAGTCATCGGATAATGAAACACAACAACAGAAAGAATAATATTAGATTTAACGGCACAAGGAAAAAGTTTGTGAGAGGTAGGGATACCACAGAATACTTAAATGATAGTAGATTTTCACTTTATATAGAATCTCTGTAGTGTTCATTAAAGGTCTGCTATGCGGAAGTGCTTTTATTAGTGAAGCCAGTGGTTTTCAAAACCAACAAAAAACAAATCATTTTGACCGAGCTCAACAAAAATGACTCAAACAATATCACATAACTCCCAATTTTGCAAGGACATGATATAATTCCCAACAAAATTTTGTTAGAATTTATTTCATTTGGGAGTTATTTCATTATGAAATAACTTCCCATAGAAAAAAATAATAAAAAATAAAATAAATTCCAACACACTTGGTGTTACTTCACAATGAAATAAAACCCAATTTCTAGGGAAAATTGTTTGAGGAGGTATTTCCACTTTTTGCTGGAAGATCTTTCATTTGGGAATTATTTCACGATACCATTAATATTTAAGTACAAAGCCACTTTTTTCTTTTTGTGGTTCCTGGTTAGATTCAGACTTGATCTAGCTAGGTCCGTCCGTCTGTCCGTCTGTTGAATGCTCGAATTGGATAACCAAATTTTGTCCCCCAATTTAGCTCAAATATTTACCTTATATAAGATTGATTTGGTATTGGAAATGATCCAAATCGGTTAATAAACAAAAAAGTTATGGGAAAAATTTTAGAAGCACAGGGTGTCCGTTGTAGCTTCATTTAATACTTTTCTGCTGATATCTCTTAAACAAAAGCATGTACAATAGAGTGTCCCGTAGACAAAAATTTTGTAGGAAGACCCCCCAAACGATGTGTAAAAGTTAGCTGAATAAGGGGAAAATATTACACAAAATTTTAAAATTTGATCTTCAGTTCCCTACAAGCTACTGAAAGTCATGGGTCTAGAATATTTCTTCCAAAAAATAGTATTTAGTTTTATCTGGAAATGGATATCAAAAAATTTGTAATTTTAAGCCAATTATAGAAAAAATATATTAAAAAGTGTTCGCAAAAATGTTGGTTCTTAAACCGTCATTTTAGTACATCATGCAAAAAACAAAAAAAAAAAAAAAAAAAAAAATTTCGATATTTTTCTTAAAAAACTTTTTAATTTTGTTCCTTTTAAGAACTGTTTTCCAGATTTTAAAAAAAAATAAAAAATTGTTCATCAAAATACCTTAACAAATCTTCTAGCGAAACAAAATCCCATTGGAAAAATTTTAAAAATATTTTTTCCATAACCAGAATAAAATTACAAATTTTTTGATACCCATTTCCATTAAAAAATCAAAACTTTTTTTTACCAAAATGTATGGGACCCATGATTTTTCAATCGCTGCACGTTGGGGTAAAAGGGGTCGAAAATGGCGCTTAATTCAGGGAAAGGTGATATCAATATTTTAATAATCACGTTTTATTTTTTTATTGATTATTAGTTAAAACAATTCAGTTTTAGAATTTTAAGATTTTTTTTAGTAGAACGGAAATGTCTGTCCGTCTGTCTAAACATTAGAGTTATATGGGTTGAAAATTATGCATAATTCAGAGAAGGGCGGTCCTTCCGTCTATACATTTGGGTTGAATGGGACGAAAATGACGCTTCATTCAGGAAAAGGTGATATCCAAATTTTGATCATCACTTTCTATTTTTTCTATTTATTAGTTAGTAAACAAATTCATTTTTATAATTCTAAAATATTTTTTGGCAGCATGGCAATGTCCGTCCGTCTGTCTATACATTTGGGTTAAATGTGTCGAAAATGCCACTTAAATCGGGGAAAGGTGATATCAAAAGATTAATACTTTCATTTGGTTTTCATATTAATCGAGAATTTGAAGATTTTTTTTCCGTCTGTTTGTTAATGTTTGCAAACTTTCCAGTTCAAAATCGTTTTGACTCAATAAAGATCATGACTAAAAATTTTCTTTGTTCGATAGATAATTTTGCTTTTAACCAACTACATAAAATTTAATAAAATCGGTTGAAATTTTAATCAGGATCTTGTAAAATTAAGATTTTTGAAAATTCAAAAGTATATAACTCGAAGAATTATAAGATAAGTAGTACATGCAATCATGTTTTTTAAAGGATTTATCAAGGACTTTAAGGTGATATAAAAATCTGGTAAGAAACAAAAATTCGGTAGTGGTTAAACCTTTTCCATGACACTAGTTGTCTATTTTGAACCCCTATAGTTCCGCTCCTGTTGCGAATATTGGACCCCGCTTCTAAACTCAAAATGCTACTGTTCTCTGCTACGCCTGTATGAAATTTCATACAGAAGTTACAGATTTATTTCGATTCTTTCCCACTGTTTAATGTTTGATAAAGCAAAGAAAATGTCTGGCACTGTTTTTTGTATGAAATCTACTGGAGTTTTTTCACAAAAATGTTAATTTCTAAAATCGAGCTACATATGATTTTTTTTTCAGAATAATAAAGTAGACAATATGTTATATTTTTCAGACAATTTTCAGAACAAACATCCTGTAAAATTTTTAGTTGCACTCCATGAAAGTTCAAAATTAGTGTATTTTTGAAAAATTTTCAAAAAAAATAACAAAAATACCTGGACAAAAAATAATTTGCAAATTCTTGAGTAAATGGAAACTCAAACATCTGAAGTTAATGGTTCCATTTTAAATTTTTCCTTCAAAGCACTTTTTATTAAAAAAATTCACCGAAAGTTAATGAAAATTGAATTTTTTCCAAAATATAAAAAAATTTTGAATTTTGACAGCTCAGTACACAAAAACAACGCAACCTAGGCTAATGATTTTTATTGTTGTTGATATATAATTTGGTCTATTTTTATTCGTTTTCCAATTTTAAATTTAAACTCCAATTTCGACCCCTTTTACCCCAATGTGCCCTTTTACCCCAATGTGCGCTGAAGACCAAATTTAAAAATTTTTTAAATAATTTTTTCGTATTAAGCTAATTTTTACGCAACATTTGAAGGGTCTTCCTACATCGAAATCTCGAAAAAAGATATTCTCGGGATACTCCAATGTACAATAGGGCGGGTCGAAAAAAAGTTGTAGCAGTCACCCCCTAGAACGAAAGAATAGTTACTGAGGTTTCCAAAAATGCAAAAATTATTTTTTTTTTATGGAGACCATCCCGCTCTAATGTACAAAAACGAAATTTTGTACAGACAGTTCGATGTTGATATAAGCGGACCACGCCCAAAAATGGGGGTGGTCCGCTCACTTTATCGCGCACCTCTCATATAACGTAAATTTGAAAAAAAGTTAATGGTAGATATATAGATTCGGCCGAGCCGAATGCAACACTCCCACTTGTTTGTAATTACCCTAGTTCTCGCGATAAATAGCTATTTGTAAAATTAAATAGATTGTATAATATATTGAAACATATCTCGAAAACTACTTGTCTGATTTTATTCAAAGGAATTTCAACAAATTCCAACTGAAATTACATTTAAGCCATTTTTTATAATTTTTAGTACGCTTAACTGTTATGGAGATATTAAGACTATTTTCTGAAAAAATTAGTTATCCCGTGCCGCAGTTTCTTTTTTTTCATTTTGTCAAATTTTGTAATTTTTACAATACACCGAATCAAAGTTTGGACGAAAGTTTATAAAAATCGTTTACGATTAGAAAAAACATTACTTTAGGAAAAGTGATGCATGTTTTCCATTTTACCATGTAATCTCTCGTATAACTCATCACAATTTTGCTCCTGTGGAACTTTTACTTTGTCTTTAAATGTTAATTATGTAATGGAATTTTGAGATAAAATAATGGTTTCATTTATAAGGATTTGTGTGTATAGTTGTCCGGAAATATAATCATAAATTAGGATAAAAGCTGTTAGTTTTGATCCCAGTAATTATTTTCCATTTCCACGATTAATGAAGTGTCTCTTATATTACTTGGAAATGATAAATTAAAACAGTAATTTAGTCATAAATGCATAAATATGTATATTGATTCCCAAATATTACTTTTTTATATTATATAATAATATAATTATTTGATATTTGTTTAAAATATTCACCTTCTTTTGTTTTTCCATAGTATTCTTTTTTAAAATTATAACATTTTCATGGAAAACCATTGATTACATTATTTTCTCAGTTTATCTATATCTTTTAGTATGATTAAAACTATAAAACGTTTATCTCTTTAAATATGTTGGCTTATATTTTTCTTTGCGTTAATCGTATAAACGATTCATCATATATTATCATCATGATCATAATATTCACAACGATCATCGTTATTTTCTACATACATTCGTATCCATATACATGAAACTGATTTACTTTAGTTAAATTTAAAATATTTTCAACATTTAACTTTCAGTGCATCCGTTGAGATGAGGTGTAAATGTTTCCATTAAATTTGTGGTAAAAATCTTGTTTAAATTTAAGTTTTCGTTTAAAAATGTTAAACTACCGTAAATATCATCTTTTTGTATGATTAACTATAATCTGTTAGATGATGGTAGTTAAATGGAGCTGCACAATGGGAGAGAGAAAAAAAAATAAAAAAATATTATTAATACCAATTAATGATTAAAGGTTTTAGGATTGGTGTCTATAATTCTATTGATAGAAAATAGTTTTGTATATGTATCTAAACAAAAGACTTAAGAAACAAACGTTAACAAGAACTTAAGAAATATTTATATTTAAAATTCCAATTGATTATGTATTATACACGATAGTACTATGTCATATGTTAGTATAAATAGAGTTTTTATTATAATAAATTGTGGTTGAGCTTATGGGATTTTAAGATTTTTTTTTTGATATAATCTAAGTTATTTATTTTGTATTATTTTCCAAATTTTTGTACATCAGGCATAAAGTTATAAAGTATATAACCAGACCATAGTGCTGTCATTTATTACAACTCAGGCAAAAAAAAAAAAAAAAAAAAAAAAAGGAGAACAAACACATTGTAACATAATTTTTCATAACAATATTTGATAATAGTGATTTTTAAAGTAAAAATTGTTATAATTTTTCATTGGAAACATACAGTTAATAGTTGACTTAAGCTACGAAAACGATAAACTCATAGAAACAAAATACTCTAGCAATTTAATATAACTAAAGTGTCTAATAGTAAATGTTTAAGATTTTAACAAAAAACAGACTCATATAATATCCTTTCAAGTGTTACCAACTACACCTGTCTACAAAATAGTCTATATTAGTACGTGTATATGTCAGTAAACAATTACTCTTTTAGTATTTGGTTGATTACTGGGTTAAAGAGAAAAAATGTAGCACAAAACTTATATGAAATGAACTAAGTATTTTTACTACAAATAATTGTGCAGTGGAAATTTGACTCTTTAAACAACTACTGGTTTTTCTTTAAAATCTTACATAACTAAAAATGTGTGCTAGTATTATATATGTATAAAATACATTTAAAAAATAATTTAGTTTTTTCCAGCATTTTTTTTTTCAAAATTTTCTAAAAGTACCGCTTTTTAGTTTATGAATGGCTTAAGGCAAAAAATAGCCAATATTCTTCTTTCGTTAAATTTTATTTTATTTTAACAATCAAATCTGAAATGCGTAATAAAGACATAGATGTTCTTTGAAAAAATAAAAAAAACTTAATAATAATGCCTTAAGTCTAATTTTTTTTAAAACAGTTTTATTTTATTTATTTTGTTTAGTATCTATTTTTGCCAACTTGCTATAAAAGGAATTCTATAGGCCTTTAACAATGTCTATAAATTTTATCATAGACAAAAAAGTAAAAAGAACTTCTTAATTCAAACTTAAAACACAAAACTTGAATAGATGCTAGTTAACCGTAACAACATCATTATTATCTTATGTTCTTTTTTTTCTTCTTTAGACATGTGTATGAAGTTTTGTTTTCCACCTTCAACAAATTGTTGCATAAGAAGGAAGTAAATACTTTTATTTACTTATAACGAATTTTGAAAGCCCTTTTTATTTATTAATACCTAATATTAAAAAAAAAAAAAAAAAAATTATTACAAGTTTTCATTTATAGAAAGAATGTAACAAAAATTTAAGAAAGGTTAATTGTTGTGAGTTATATTTCTAAAGCATACACTGAAAAAAGTAATTATAATGAATGAAGTACATTAAATTAAAGTCATTAATTTTGTCCAAGAATTTATTAATTTAATGTATGAATGTCAATGAAAACATTAATAAAAATTTAATGAAATAATTAACGCTATTATAAACATTACATTGAAACCAGTCATTAAATTTATTTCTTAAGTTATTTGATTTAATGTATTACTTCATTGATTTAAAAATATAGCATACATAAAAATATTAACTCAATGTATTAGTAAATTGAATTTGTTTATTCAGTAATTAAGAAGAAGCATTACACAATGAACAAAAGCATTGAACCAATGAAATATTTCATTAAATTATATTAAAATAAATGCTTTCTAACGGGAAATAAAGTAAAAAGAAAGCAAATACAACTCAGTTTTTTTTATCTGTTAACAAGAAATGACGCGTTTTTAACAAAAGACAAAAAAAAAATCAGTTTTGTGTTAAAAACGAAAATAATTAAAAAGTAAATAAGTTATAAATCGAATTATTAAAATACATAAATATAATTTATTTGCAAAGGAGAAGTCGAGCAGCACCAAATTAAATTAATTACCCAAAAGAAGGAATTTGGAGACTTGCCTTCTTAACACGTAAGTTTAATAATGTTTATGATTTTAAACAGTTTTTAAATATTACACTTCATTTATATTTATGTAGATAAAACAACTAAGACGCAGAAGAATGTGTTATTAGCCTCATATACCAGGGTTTCAAAAAATATTGTGATTTCAAAACCAAGAGGATTCTATTCGTAAGTAAACATAAATATATGAAATATTTTAATTGAATTCTTAATAAAAATATATTACAGACTGTTCAAGATTTGGATGCTACATCTGGTGATCATCAAAATAAGGGAATTTCTATAGACAAAAAAGATTTAAAGGTAACTAGTTCAAATATATAAGCAATTGAACGAATTTTAAAAATGTTATTTATAAACTTTTTTTATTCAGGATAATGCTATTGTTATATTAATGTGGCGTCTAAATGGATATTCCATAACATCATTGAGCAATATAGAGGACAACAGGAATTACTATATTATTATAAATGACAAAGCAAACATGATCACATCTGTAAAATGCATTTTGTTTACTTAAATTTTTTAGTGAAATTTAATATTTTTATATTTATATTTAATTTTTGCTTATATAACTCAATATCATATAATTTAATCACTTAATTTAAAATAAAATAAAAACCAAAAATACAGAACAAGCCTATTATTATAATACATTTTTAATGTATAGTTTCATTGGGATAAAATATGAGTTCATTGAAATCAATGCACTGTTTACTGGAATTACTTATTTTATTTAATGAACGTGTTCATTGATTCAATGTAAAAATAAATTTAATCAATGAACTTGTACATTGAATTTTTATATTAATGTATGGCAATACATTGTGTCAATGAACCTATATATAGGGTCAAAATTAGTGCACAAACTCATTCAAACAATGAACTTTTTCATTCTATTTATGAACTTTTTTGGTTCAGTGTAAAATCATAGAAAACTGTATCTGCTTCGATTAAAGAAATTTCAAATTAGTTTAATTCGAATTAAGATTTTTAGACAAAATTCCACGAACATTGTTTTGAATGAATGATGGAAAAGATCTTAAATGTTGCATTACATAGTGGGGGCAGTAACAAAATATTTTGTAATTCTAATTGGCCCGTTTTTCAATCTCAACTTTTGGTTGTTAGAACATATGGACTAAAGTCAACATTTTGATGTATAGTAAAATTCGAAAGTATTTAAACTAAGAATGATATTCATAAGAATGTCTTTAAAAAAAGTTAGGTATGTTCTTTAATACATTTTTTATTAAAAAACGAGAGAAAAAGATATAGTCGGTCAGGCCCGACTATATGATACCCTACACCATACATTATATTTTTTATATGTCTTTTATTAGACATGGACCCAAATGTGGACCGATACTTATAAGTGTAAAATAAGACATAGAAATACAGAATATTACGTTGATGCTGACATTTATATGAATTTATTCACTTTTGGGTGATTCCCGAAATGGGGCCTTATATGGGAGCTACGGTAAATTATGGACCGATCTTTTTAAAATTTGGTACTATCATTTATGTTTATATAAAACTTATTTGTGTCGAATATTAACTTGATACTAACATTTTAGTAGAATTTATGGCCGTTAAACTGATTTTTTGGAAAGGGGTTTATATGGGAGCTATGAGTAATTATGAACCGATCTTTTTAAAACTCGGCACACTTATTTAAACTTATATGAAACTTATATGTGCCAAATAATATTAAAATATTGCTATATTTAAGGGATTTATGATCGTTAAACCCTTTTCCGGGAGGACATTTGTATGGGGGCTAAGTGAAATAATGGACCGATCATAACCAATTTCAATAGGCTTCGTCCCTGGACCAAAAAAACGCTGTGTACCAAATTTCATAAATTTTGGTTCAAAATTGCGACCTGTAGTTTGATTACAAGGTTTACATGGACGGACAGACGGTCAGACGGACGGACGGACGGACATCGTTAAATCGACTCAGAAAGTGATTCTAATCCGATTGGTATAAATTAAGGTGGGTCTTAGACCAATATTTTTGGGTGTTACAAACATCAGCACAAACGCATAATACCCTCCCCACCTATGGTGGTGTAGGGTATAAAAAAGGAGAAGTGTGGTATTTTTTTAAACAATAATATACTCAACAAAACACCGTTTTTGAAAATTTCAAATTCAAAATTGTCTAGTTTTTCTACGTGATTTATAACACGGTGATCCGAAATAAAAAATGAAATTGAAAAAAGATTCGGCTGTGCCGAATCTTTGATACCCTTCACCATATTACCATATTACCATCTTACTATCTTATCGACTAGTCTCCTGCGCAAGATGATTTGAAAAGCAAACACACTTGAATTTCAAGTGTGTGTTTCATAGCCAACATGTGCAAAAACAACAATAAATACTGTTCGTACTGTTCGCTGCCCGAAGCAAAGCAAGTGTGTACTGTGTATGAGCGACTGCAAATCCGTGCGTTCAAATCATTTATCGTAAACAAGTGCAAGTGGTGTGGCAAAAAAAAGCAAATCATACAAGACGTTGAGAAATGATTTAAAGATTTCAAGTGGGCTTAATGATTTGTTTGTTTTTTGTAATACGTAGTTGCTGTGTGTGGCAAAAAATCTTCATAATGTGTAAAAAGTGGTTGTTTATAAATATTCTTGCATACACACACATATATACAGTATGTCTATATTTTATTGTTGGTTCTTCTTTTCTAAATAAATGTAAAAGGGTGAATTCATAAAGTTATTAAAAAATACTCTTTATTAATAGTTAAAAAAGTAAAAAAAATTAAAGTTGACATTTGAAACTGTCAGTTACATATGTATGTAAGTTAGAAAATTTTTATCTTTAGTATTTATTTATATTTTAAATAAAGTTAGTCTTATAATTAATTGTATGTTTATAAACAATTTTAAAATTGTACTTATTTATATTATGATAGATTTTATTGCATTTAATTTATATTTACTAAGTAATCATTCTATTTTAAAACTAAAAGGAAATAATATAGAACAATGTCTTTTCATTTTTCAAATTCGTTTCCATATACGTTTACTCCTTGACTAATAAATTTTAAAATTTATTCATTTAAAAATGAGTTTATAAATAAAATTATAATATTATTACCTAATATATTTCATATATGCTATAAATGAAGTTATGAATGAAAATCTTTCAACAGTTATTTCAAAAGTGTTCTCGTGTTCAGAATTGAATTTTTTGTGCTCCAACAAATTATTTGTTTTCACAATCGTGTTAAAATATACTTATCTTCGTATACTTATAATGGCAGAAGTAATGGTAAGAAATACAATTATTTTTTAAAGTTACTTTACTAAACAAAATATATCATATTTATGTATTTAGAATTCAACTCCTACTGAATCAATGGACGCTGCCAGCATCAAACAAAATATCCTGTCAGGAACATTCAAAATAACTACGAAAAGAGGCAGAAGCAAGATTTGGGACACATTTGGAAAGATTGTAAACCAGGAAGGAGCCGAAATTGCAAACAAAGTTGCCTGCATAAAGTGTTTTACTGTTTTAAAATATGATTCGAGAACCACATCGAACTTGGTGAGACATAAGTGCTACTACACCACGAAGGAAACGAATCAAATCTAACATGGGATGAAAAATAGCTAGAGAAATTCAAACATACCAAAACCTGGATGTTCCCTTCGAAGAAAACTTTAATGTCATCAGTTGGTGGTATTTACATCGAACACAGTTGCCTTTGTTGTATAAATTAAGCTGCAAACTATTGGCTACTCCAGCAAGTAGTGCAAGTTCCGAAAGAGTTTTTTCAATTGCTAGACAATTGTTATCGGAAAAAAGAACGAATCTTTCCTCCAACTCAACCATCTTTTCACAGATTATGTTTCTTCACATGAATACAGACAAAATTATTATCTGTGATATAGTTTAAGTATTTATATACATATGTATAAGAAAGTAGTATATAGTAATTAAGTATATATTTGTTTTAAGTAATAATATAAAAAAACCTTGTAAAAAACTTTAAATATTTAATAAAATCTGTTTACTAATAAAACTTAATGCATGTTTCTTTAAATTGTTATAACTAGTAACATTAATAATTTATTTGATCGTAAATAACAATAAGTTTATAAACAATACTTTTAAACGACTGTTTTACTTACGAAATTACTTTATACAGTCATGAACGCACACACACACATATAATTTTAATAAAAAAGAAAATTTTTTTCCTTATTGAAACAAACAAGTGGTCAAAAGGCTTGTAATTTTTTATACAAGCCTTTGAGAGGCTTGTTTGGTCGCTATCATAGCACACTCATGATTTGTTCATAAAGTTGAAGCACACACGCAGTATTTGTATGGTTTTAAGTGCCTGCAGAACAGTATTTATTACTCCGCACACACACTGATAACAACACTTGAAAAATATCAAGTGGCTTGTACAGCCTTATAAGACACAGTTTGCAGGGCTCTATTATCGACATCATAATAAAATTATCGCCTTAACGTATGCTTTCATATTTTCAAATATATAAATCTAATTTTTTTTCAAACTACGAAAATTTGAATATATATAAAAAACAATCATAGCAGGCTTTGCTTTTAAAAAATAAACAACAACAACAATTCCATATTTACTTATTTTTTATGTGTGTATATACAAACTGGCTGCGTATACAAAGAACAACAACAACACTGTTATTCATTATATTACTTCTGTTGCTAACTAAACTACTTGTCTTATAGGCAAAAACGTCACTAATAGTCATTACAATGCTTAATATAAATGTTTGTGTATGTATTTATGTATATTCTTAACAGCTATGTTTTAGTGTTTAAAAATAAACAACAACAATTCCATATCTATTTATCTTTGTACAGACTGCATATACAAAGAACAGCAACAACACTGTTATTCATTATATGACTGCTGTTTCTAACTAAACTACTTGTCTATACAAAAAACAAAAAACGTCACTAATAGTCATTACAATGCTTAATATATATGTTTGTGTGTGTATTTATATTCTTAACAGATTTGTTTTTGGGCCATAACTCTGTTGATTATGAACGAATTTGATTTATTAAAAAAAACGAAATTTTGTAAAAACATTTATTACTGATCTATATAAAAATAAAAATCTGTAGCTTGAGCAAGGGCTTCAAAAATAAAAAATTCGTTTTCCCCGATATCTCAGTTATTACTGAACCGATTTATTTCATTTTTTCAGAACAAAAATTCAGAAAATAATTACCGAGCCCCCTTTAAAAATTCGAAGTCCCTGGTATATACAGAGGCTTCAGAAACTGAAAAACTGGTTCCAAAAACCGGTTTTTAAAGCATATCTCCGCCATTTAAAAACCGATCCTGCTGATTCAAAAAACCGAAATTTTATAAAAATATTTGTGACCGATCTGTATAAAAATAAAAATCTATAGCTTAAACCAGGGCTTCAAAAAATAAAAAATGCGTTTTGTCCGATATCTCAGTTATTATTGAACCGATTTATTTAATTTTTTCAGAAAAAAATGTTCGAGACTTCTTTGTTAAAACGAAGTCTCTAGTATATACAGGGGCTTTAGAAACTGGAAACCCGGTTCTAAAAACGGGTTTTTGAACATATCTCCGCATTGTGTGAACCGATCTTGCTGAATTCCAATAGCAAAATTCTCGAAAGCATTTCCGATCGTTTGACATATATATTATATATGTCGGTTATCGGTGGGTTTCATAAACGTCATTTCAACCGACACACGGACGGACGGACGGACGGACATGGTCCTATCGTCATCATTTCTTACAAGGATCCCGAAAATGTAAACTTTTTTGCTCTCCGACGAAAATTGTGGGAATTACAAACGGAATGACAAACTTATATATACCCTTTACACCTGTGGTGAAGGGTATAAAAATTTAATACACTACTTAGTGTAACACTAACTTGTAGGTATGGGCGAGTAGATTATTACACTATTTTTATAATTTTCAATAAAGCATCAGAATCGGGAGTTATTTACAAAAAACGATTTTCGTACTTTAGGCCTTTAAAATTTTTTAAGTCTAATATCTGTTATCCAATTTAAATGGCATACAGTGGTCCCAAAACGCTTTTTTGGAAATAAATCTGTAACTGGTGAACCCATTTAAGTAAAATTTCACACGGTTTGAGCTGAAGTATTTTCAAGTTGATTTGGAGGAGCACAGGTCCCTAGAGGGTCACAGGGGTAGAGGGTAAACCTCTAAAGTTGATCACCTCTGGTATGTATATTTTTTTTTTTTTTGTAATTAGCTAAAAATTATTTTATGACTTGAATGTAAAAACATTATTTTAGGTATATTTTGTGGAAATAATGTTAATATTTGGAACTAGATAGCATTTAAAGAAACAAAAGTACTCCAATAAAATTTTTGCGCAATACATACAATAAACTTGTTTTAAATTAGGGAATTAAAAAATCTCCCACTTTTTTATATCAAAATACTCAAAAACTCAGTTCAGGAAAAACTTGTTTCAAAAATTTACATTTTCATTAAAATTATCACCCAGCCGTTGCACAGTGTCACATTTGATAGTTTTAGAACGACAAAAATCTAGTTTTGGAGATATTGGTCTGAAATTGTATATTCTGTTAGTAGATAAGGCCTTAAACACTCCCACTAAAAAATGGCTCGATAGAAACACTGCCACTCCCATATTGAAAAAAATTATTTTATTTGTAGGAATTTCGGAAATATTTTTGTAAATTTTTTTAAAATAAAGTATATTTTAAAAGTAGGCGTGGCAGGATCTAATCACACCCATCATAGTGTAACATTAGCATAACAAATTTTCAGCCAATTCCTTAAAATATTTAAATAATTCTTTAAAAAATGCTAATATGTACCGTACATTTTTTAAAAATATTTTAAAAGATCGCTAAAAGTCGCAGCCAATATTCTCAAATATAATTATATTTATATATATTTTTTTATATAATAATCATATTTTTAAGTTGGAACTCGTTGCAACTTTTTAGTTCCAGACCATTAAAAATAGATTTTCCCAAAAAAATATATATTTTTATATTATGATTTATTTTAAATTGAAAACAGTATTTTCAGTTTTTACTTTATAACCTAGAATATTTTAATAGAATAATTTGGATATATTTATTATTACATACCAAAAAAATCATATCAATATCTGTAGTATTTTCTGAGATATATAAAGTTAAAGTTAACGTACTTCTTTACAAAAGTTGTAAATAAAATTTAAATATTTCTAAAAGTTGTAACTTTGAAAATTTATAATTCGCGCTATAAACACTTTTCAATACTTTAAGTATTTTTTCCATAATATATGATATGTTTACTAATAAACGCAAAAAGAATTACTTCAATTAATAAGCTTTTGTTTTCCTATTTTTGTCGTTCTAATTTGGATAAATGTGACACTGTGCGTTGTACAGGGCGTGGCTCAGAAAATATTTTTTGTGTGTGTAACCAACGAATTTGGGTATATATCCAATATATTTGTTTGTTGATCTCAGCTTTAAAATTTTAGAATTTTACCAAAAAAAATTAAAAAACTTTTTTAAAATTTACCAAATTAGGGCTTGGGGGAAAAGCGCTGCCTAATGATTCTCCGGAACAATAAAATATTATAGAAATTGAAGAATATTACCACCTTTTTGAAAAATAACCCCGAAAATGTGAAACTTGTTTAAAGTTTAAACTTCAGATTAATGTAACTTCCTATCGGATAGATATCTTGATATAATTCTTAATCAATAGCAGTATTATTTTGAATTTTTTAAAAAAATCTAGTAGATATTTTTTGCTTAAAAAAAAAATCAATAGTATCGTATCCAAGAACTTTAAGAACATGTTTTGTAACACTTACTATATAAATAAATAGATAACTATTATTTTTAATTTTATCTTTTTTGCTAAAATACAACGATTATTTCCAGATCTTTATTTTTTGAATTAAAAAAAAATGTTATTTTTGATTTTTCGATTAATTTTTTCTTGTGCTGTACACAAAAATATTTTTTGAGGAAAAAAACTGATCGAAAAATAAAAATAATCGTTACTTTTTAATAAAAAAATAAAATTAAAAAATAATCGTTAAATATTGAGCAAAAAATAAAATTCGAAAATAATAATTAAAATGTAATTTTTTATATTGATCATAATCATTACGGTCCCTGATTTAAAAGAATTTACCTGAAACTGGGATACTACAATAAGTAAAATATTTAACTAGCAATGGAAAATTTTAGCAGAAACATCAAGGTCGTCTGTAGTAGAAAAAATTGTATCAATAAACTCTGTATATACAGTAAAAGCTCCCTTCAGCTTTCATAGCCGAACAGCTCCGGTAGGCGGATAATTTTTTGGTCCTATGGTTTAGGTGGCATTTTTAGAAAAAATTAGTATTCGCTAGGCTGACGCTCTCTTGGCCGGACGCGGACACTTGTTTAAAAATAATCTCTCATAGCCTGACAAAAGTCATAAACGGTAAAAAAAAATGTACCATCTTTGCATGCATATTTCATGTTTATTTATATTTTTTGAAGTTAAATACTTTACTTAACATTTTTTTGGTTTTAAGCTAAATCAAGTTTTTATACCCACCATAAAAAAGATGGGGGGTATATTGATTTTGTCATTCCGTGTGTAACATATCGAAGGAATCACAAAGTATATATTTTCTGGGTCCTGGTTAGATTTTGAGTCGATCTAGCTGTGTTCGTCCGTCTGTCCGTCTGTCTGACTGTCTGTCTGTTGAAAGCAGGATAGAGCTCGAACGGGGCAACGTAGGGAGACGAAATTTTGCACAGATATTTGTCTTATATAAGGTTTGTTTGGTATTGAAAATGGGCAAAAACGGTTAATAAACAAAAAATTATGGGCTAAAAACTAGAAACACAGGGTGTCCGTTAAATACTTTTCTGCTGATATTTCTTCAATAAAAGCACGTACGACAACAAAATTTTGTACGTATAGTTCGGGGGTCGATATAAACTCGGAAACCAAAAATGGGCGTGGTCCGCCCACTTTACCGCCCACCTCCCATATAAGGTGAAAATCAACGAAATTGTGTTCAAATAGTTGAAGGACCAATGTAAAGTCGGAAACGAAAAATGGGCGTGGTCCACCCACTTTATCGCCCACTTCCATATAACGTAAAATTTGAAAAAGTTGATGGTGGGTATATAGATTCGGCCGGGCCGAATATATTCGCGCTTGTTTAATTTAACTTGATTAAATGTTTTTATACCCACCATCAAAAAGATGGGGGGTATATTGATTTTGTCATTCCGTGTGTAACATGTCAAAGGAAGCATCTAAGATCTCACAAAGTATATATTTTCTGGGTCCTGGTTAGATTCTGAGTCGATCTATCTATGTCCGTCCGTCTGTCTGTCTGTTGAAAGCAGGATAGAGCTCAAACGGAAAAACGAAGGGGGACGAAATTTGGCACAAATATTTTTCTTATATAAGGTTTGTTTGGTATTGAAAATGGTCAAAACCGGTTAATAAACAAAAAAGTTATCTGCTGATATTTCTTCAATAAAAGCACGTACGACAACGAAATTTTCTGCGTATAGTTCGGGAGTCGATATAAACTCGGAAACCAAAAATGGGCGTGGTCCGCTCACTTTACCGCCCACCTCCCATATACGTTGAAAATCAACGAAATTGTGTTCAAATAGTTGAAGGACCAATGTAAAGTCGGAAACAAAAAATGGGCGTGGTCCGCCCACTTTACTTCCCACTTTACAGCCCCCTTCCATATAACGTAAAATTTTAAAAAGTTGATGGTGGGTATATAGATTCAGATCCCTAAAAACAGATGTTCTCCCAGTTATCTATGTCCTGAAGACAGTCTCAATAATGATTTGGCGACAGATTGCTACAAATCTTGATAACTTTTTTGAACAATCGGCATAGAAATTCTGTACAACAAGCTGAGCGACATTATCATTAGTAGTTGGCTGCTGCTAAAGATCGAGGTCAGGCCACCAACTTAATTTTCCCAAGTTGAATAGTAAAACCCACTAACCACTTTTAAATAGAAAAATTGTACGACTGTTTCGTTTATAAAGTTAATGATACGATGTTTTGACTTTTGTCAATATTGATAATAATGATAATATGTATGTATGTGTACAAATAATCTTAAATGTTGAAATAAAAAGATACAGTACTGAATTACCCTTGTAAAAAAATATATTATGTACCACATCCCATCGGCGGACATCTCCCATTAACGGACAAAATCAGCGTGATAATTGATATCCGCCTATGGGAGCTTTCACTGTACTAGTAGAATTGGTATCCATATAAAACGTTGACGTTTGTCTTGACAAAAATCTGTCTAGTATAGACGTAAATTGTGTCAATTTGTTATTTATTTTTAAAATTTGCAAGACAGAAATGTAGAGAAACATTGACTTTATAACTGTAATTTAACAAGAATTTTCCAATATTTTAGCAGCTTAGAAATTATTTTACGAAAAAAGATACAAATGCTATCTACAATTTATATTACCCAATAACTTATAGCACATAATAGAAATTCAAAAATAATTTCCTAGCTAAACAACAATTTTCTATTTTTGGACTTTATGCAATTCATTCGATAACAAAAGAAATACACTTGATTTTGTGGTCACAATTTTTTTTCTTTAAGTCGAGTAAAAGATTTCTACTAATGGTTAGTTTTTTTGCATTCAGAAATAAAAAAATGAATTTATGATGTTGAAAATATATTCCTTTATATGTATGTTTTTTAGTGTAAGTATGTGCATATTTTATTATAAGCCGCTGAAATTGTTGCAACATGTCACCATAATCAAGGTCTCATTTTTCATACAACTTGACTGGTAGCAATTTTTTGTAATTTTTACTTTGAAGCTATAGCCGAAAGAAGACAGTCCAGACTTCACCCGCTATTTGCTAGTTATAGTTTTTCTTTTGGAGAATTTTTTTGTACAGATATTTTTTTTTGAAAGAAAGGAATTTAGATGGCGAAAAGTAAAATGTGTCAAAGACTTTGTTATATAATATTATTCTTTGTCGTTTACCACAGTTATTGCGTTTAATCAATTAGGTCTATGACCAAAGACTAGGTTTAGTTTTAGTTTTTTAAAAAGTTAATAACACAAGTGAATGCATACAAAATAAATGTATTTATTAAAAAGCGAATACGTGGTGATATGAAACTAGATTTAATGAAAGACAATTTTTAAAATTCTTAAAAGTCCAATTTTAATATTAAAATTTGAGTCATTACTTAGAGAAGTACTTGAAGTCGGCAATCTTCTTAAGGTAATTATTTTTGAAACGACACAATTTTTAAAAATTATAATTAAGTACTTATCATTATGAATAGTTTACAATTCCTTTGAAATCATTTAAATACGTTTATAATTTATGCAAATCTAATTTGATAAACTGTTTCATTATTAGTGAGTCATATCCGATTGACTGATTATAATTTGTTTGAAATCATGTTTACTATTTGATATTTTTGTTTGTTTAAATAAAACATTTATTTAAATAAAAGAAAAAAAAAACATTGTTTATAAATATTAAAAATAAGAAAATAAAATTTGCATTAGATCTCTGCTGGGTCACACGAGACAGCTTACGATGAACAATGTATCCATATACTATAATACCTGTAGTGTTTAAAATAGAAATTTTCAACAAAAACACAATAGACATATGTGTTAGTAGTATACAGCTAAACCGGGAACAGGTTGATTCATCATTACCAGAACATCTACTACTAATATCATCATCTTCTGAAACTGTGAAAGCAATTTCATTGAATAAATAAATGAATACCTTACTATTTCGCGCTGATATTTCAATTAAATTCTAAAACAATAATATTTATATATTATACATTTTATACGTTTTTTCTTCTAAGTGATTTATTATATTTAATTTTAAATTTAACATCTGTTTGTACGTGCAAAAGCAAAAATAATTGTCTGCTGTCTCTAATACGGCTAATGGCACACTACTTTCAAAAGAAATATTAGCGTTATAATGATTTAAGCCTTAATTTATCATTGATTTTTAATCCGAAATTGACAAATGAGTTCAGGTTCAATTTTTAATGTCAGCAAATTTTCTGGTTTACTGGTCTTTATAATTTTTTTTGGTTGAGTTAAACATTTTTCAAAGATACTATTGTATACAAATGTTAATGTTTTAAAGTGATTTTATTATTTTTATTTTCTGCTGTTAATTACATGGATTACAATTATTTTCATTAATAAAATAAATTAATTATAAATCAAAAACAGCATTAAAAAACATATCTTTGAGTAATTAG
This sequence comes from Protophormia terraenovae, assembly GCA_951394005.1. Taxonomy (NCBI): domain Eukaryota; kingdom Metazoa; phylum Arthropoda; class Insecta; order Diptera; family Calliphoridae; genus Protophormia; species Protophormia terraenovae. Next base: position 60,931,603 of record OX596073.1, read on the forward strand.
GCAGGCTAGCGGTCAACTTAGATGCCCTACCTAAAGGTAATGAATGACTCAGAGGTTAGAAAGGAAGCATTTTTGGAATATGTAAAAAAATATAGATAATAACACTGGTCGACAAAAAAAATTTTTTTTGAGCTCCTTAAAAAAAAAAAAAATATGTAAACTAGACTAGCATGCTTAACTCGAATCTGTTTTCAGTTTTTTCCATCAGGTCGGGATTTTTTTTTATGGGCGTGTCTAATTTTGTGCCCTAAATATGCCGATTACTTGAGTATATTTCACTATTACTTGAGAACGCTACGCACGATTTATATAGATGATATACCACGATATGTGGAATTAGCTTTAAATCGCTCTACTATCAAATTTTTATCCGCTCAATAGTTTAGGAGATATTTCGAAAAAAGTGTCGGAAAAATTTTTTTCATGAAAAATTCAAGATTTTTTTTTTTTACTAAAACTTGTTTTTTAAAGTGAAAGCATCAAAAATATTTAAGTTTATCACCTTTATCTCAAAGCTGGAAAAGCTACGAGTGAATAAAGTCAGGTATCATAAAAATTTATGCAGTTAAGTTTGGATACCATGCATACCTATTGCTAAGTGGAAATACACTAGTGGGCAAAAAAAAAAAAATATATTTTTTTTGGTCTTAAAAAAAAAAAAAGTATGTAGATTAAATTGAATTCAACGTGCTAAATAAGAATCAGCTTTTACTTTTTTCTATCACGCACTGATTTTTTTATGGGCATGACTACTATGACCACGCCTATAGGCAGTCACACTTGTATAATTCGAGAACAGCTTGTTCAATTAAGATAAATTGAACTTTAATATATAGCGACCTAAATTGCCTTTGAGCTGAATTTACATAATTTTTGTCCAGTTAATATTTCCGTAGTTATTCGGTAATTAGTACCGAAAATTTTAAAATTTATTTTTTTTTAAATTGGTGAACATTTTGATCCATAACGTCGAAATTCTTGAGCGAATGAAAAATATTGTTAACATACTTTGAAGACAATTTTTGTAGGCATCTTCTGATGTATCACTTATCAAAATTGTGTTAAGGGTTCTTGAGTTATAGCCTAAGTTTGACAAACCATTCTCGAATTTTATAGTGTGACCGCTGAATAAAGTGATAAAAAAAAATCAGTACCCGATAGAAAATAAAGTGTATGCAGATTCTTGTTTAACTCGTCAAAATCCACTTAATCCACCTATTTTTGTTTCAAGAAAAAAATAAAAAAATTTTTTTTTTTGCCACTACTCAATTGTATGTAACATAGGTATTTTTACTTAAATGTGAATAAATTCAAGATTTGAGCATCAATTTTGAAGATACATGCCTTATTTTATTTGCAGCATTACCAGCTTTAAGATAAAGATAATAAACTATAACATTTCAGATGTTTTTATTTATTAAGAGAAATTTTAGTAACAAACAAATTTTGCATGAAAATTATTTTTTTCAGATACTTATTTCAAAATAACTCCGAAACTATTGAGCACATAAAAAAAATTAAGTTCGGATAATTTGAATTTATTGTATTACTTATGTCAATCGAACATACCGTTCTTGAGTTATGAGGAAATATACTAGAGTAATGGCTTTACTATGGGCGAAATATTAGACACGCCCATAAAAAAAGCCAGACCTGATTGAAAAAAACTGAAAGCAGATTCGTGTTTAGCACATCAAAATACATTCGTCTATGGGGGAGGTTTTTTTTGTTGACCAGTGTAATCAGTGTTGCCAAGAGAAAAAAAGAAGCCAAATTAGACTTTAAAAAAGGTTAGAAAAGGCTAAGAATAATCCAAAATTTCAGATAATTTCATCAAGTGGTTCGCGAAATATCGCTATTTGAATGTGCAAAATTGTTCAAAAACTGTACAAAGTTGTATACACAAAATTATAAATATCTTTCGAAGTATTTATTATATAAGATTTATTGAGATGTCATATTAAAGGTATCAAAATTACCTTTGATATGACATATAACTTGACTTTTTTCCAAGGTACGGAAAAATTCGGATTTCGAATTTAATTTTAAGTTTTTATTCGCTCTTTTTTGATTAAATTTGTATTCTTTACTTTCTTTAATTTGTGTTACGAAAATAATCCAAAAAACTTTTTTTAAATTTGTATTTGTGGGGAATATCGTTATTTTGCGATTACAAACGGTTCAGCCGCCACACACATGGTACAATGATGTGTGCGAAAAAGTGGTAGAAAAAAGTAAAAAAAAAGGTTCGTTGTGTGCATGTACATTTATACATACATGTAGATATGTATAAAAAAATAATTTTTATGAACTGTCGAAAAAACAAACATGACTAGAAAAACTCCAATGATATTTTTATTTTAAATTTGTAAGTTTGTACTCGTATATATGCAAGTATATCAACTGATTTTTTTTGGCTGTCATGCAAATAATTATTTAAAAAGTAGCGACTGTAAAAAATAATGTTATTGTTTATGTGACATATATACATATATGTATGTATATGTGTATGTAGGTACATACACAAATGATTAATAAGTTCTAATTTTCCCATATCTCTAATTGAAAACATGCATTTACATACATATTTACATGTTTTAAACAGCCACACATCTTTCATTCAATGTAAGTTAACACATTTCTATACCGTTACACGACTTCAATTCGATTAATTCGTTTCGGGTTAATTCCCGAATAATATTTTTATTTTCGAAAATAAAATTTTTGATATTCGAACAAATTCAAAAATTGAATTTGCAAACAAAAAAATAAAATTCGATATAAAAATTAGGATTAAATTCGCTGACCAAAATTATGTTCCGAATGAATCAAAAAAAATTAGCGTTCTTCCTACTCTGCTTTTTTCTCAACATCAAAATGGTCCATATCTCGAAAACTGGTCTTTCTAAAAATTTATGTAAATGATGAAAATGTTTTCTTACCATGGTTAAATGGCATTCTGGGACTCGCAATATGTTATGAATTATTAGAAGAAACGTCATAAAAAATACGAAATATTTACTTCAATTTGTATTGTTTTGTTTATAATAAATCAGAAAAATCACCAATTGCTTCCAAAAATCATCCGAATGTAATGAAATTCGGAAATAATATTAACATTTACGCTGATAACGCAAATACCGAGTTTTAGCTTGATTTCCACGATGGTTCGCGATTTATAGCATCTGAAAAATAAGAAGAATTGTCTTTTTAAAAACACGAATATCTTCCAAATTATTGTTGCGAATAGTTAAAGGTTATGATATTACCTTTAAAATGATATGTTAAATTTTATTTATGTTAAATTTTATTGGTGGATAATTTGCTTATTAAATTTCACGGTTGCGTATCTCCAAAAGTAGTACTTTTAAATTCGTGAAAAATAAGTATGTAAGGAGCCATTATGAATGTTCTCTGTAAGTATCGTCATAATAAAGGTAATTTTGATACCTTTAATAGGACAACTCAATAAATCTTATATATGAACCACTTGATGAAATTTTTAATTAGTCTCAGTTTTAACAAGCATAATATCTGTAGCAAATATTATCAAATTTGGAAGAGGTGATTGATTTTAAATGGAATGACTCAAATGGATAGTACTGTAAAAATAAAATTTGCAAATAAAAAAATATTTTCTTCTTTGTTGAAATAAGATAAAAATTTTAAGGCTAAAGGCAAAATAAAGAAGTTAGATTTAGCCTTTAAAAGGCTAAACTGTCAACACTGAGTATGTATATTTATTAAAACGAATCAGACAATTCGTTCTTAAAAGATTTTGCAATATTTTGCTCAATCATTCCAATTTATCTAACCTAAAAGAAAAACCAAAAGAAAATAGTCATTCTAATTCATAACTAATTGGTGGTATTTATAAATAAACGTAGTTATATTTACATTTTTCAATCAACAAATTTCTTACATGTGTACTCTCTTTTCAAAAATTTTGCTCTCTATTGTAATGAATTTTTTTCCAAACGTGATCATGTACCTGTTTACAAGAAATGTGCTATAAAACTGATGATTAACAATTTGACGACATGTCCATTACAAATTAAATCGAAGTGTTCAAAATGTGATCATAAAATTGAAATAAAAATATTTCAATAAAACACGTACCCTGTTCTGCATTACAAGAAATAAAAGATAAAATAAAACATTTCAAATTACTTGACCCAATAGCAGAAATATCAAAATTGTTTTATATTTTAAATACTACTTTATGGATCTTAAAAGATTTCTCTGACGCCTTAAAGTCAATGAGATTTGCCACAAACATGTTCAGGTATTTAAATTTAAAGTATGTGAGTAGTAAATATTTGTATTGTCTTTGTGCTTAGGAATTTAATTTTATTAAAGAAAATTTAATCACTTTGGAGTACTAAAAAACATTTAACGATTCCTTTGGCCACCAAAAGATGCTGATCATAACGATGATCATCATTTTGTGTTGTAAAAGAAATGTATTAAATAAATGCAAGACAGTAAATAAAAGTGAAATAAAAACAGTTTGAGTAGTTTCAAAATGATGTCTTAAATATTTTATTGTCAAACATAAAAAAATTGACTTGAAATAGGGAAATCTGAAAACTTTTTTTACATAAACTATTTGTTTCAGGGGCTTATGATGAAGAGGCTGCAACACATGGATGTAAGGCTGCTGCTGCTGCCCTCACCAGATACAAGTTACACATTCCAACGTACTTGCTTTTAAAGCCTTGTGTGGTCTTATCAATTATTAGCTTTTTTCTAAGTGTTTAATACCTTAGAAAAGCTTAAATTAAAAAAGAAAAAAAAAAAAAAAACATTTTTAATTGTTTGTTAATACAAACAAATATATCTTAAGTTACTTTAGTACAATTTTATTTTAAATCCCGTAATGGAATTTTTATTAGAAGTAACAATTTTTATTTACTTATTTAATTTCTAACATTATTGGTGTTATTTTGAGTTGTTGTTTATTTGGAAAAAAAAACTTTATATTTAATTGTGCATAAAATTGTTATTTTCTTTTATGTTTTTAAACACTGAAATTTTAACACTTGCATAATTTTTTAATCGACTTTTAAAAACAAGATTTTTACAGCATAGACATGTTTCTCCATCCAGCCATTCATCCATCTATCGATCTATTAATTTGTCCGTCCATTAGTATGTTTTTTATGTCTACATACATCGTAAAATGCAGTTCAATAGTTGGTTGGTATAGTTACTATTAATTCGTTGACTGAATATTCAATAAATATTTAAAATCAATTCATTCATAAAATTAGTACACTTAAAAGAAAATACCCGTAAAAAACTTTGAAATTGTTACTTAAATGTCAACAAAATGAAGTACATACTTTTAGATAATGGTGTTATTTCCTCCTCCTTCAAAAAAAAAAAAAAAAATAATAATAAAATGTGGACTATATGGAATTTGATCTAATAAACACGAATCTGCTTTCAGTTTTCTTTATCAGGTCATGATCTTTTTATGGGCGTGTCTAATATCACCTCTTAAAAAGGAGATTACAAGAGTATATTTGACCATAACTAGAGAACGGTTTGTAGAACAAAATTGTATATAAATCACTCATATTATCATTTTTATCTGCCCACCAGTTTCGGAGTTATTAAGAAATTGGTGTCAAACAAAAATGTTCACGTAAAATTTAAAAATTTTTTTCTTGAACATTTATTTTAAAAAATGAAACCGTCGAAAATATACAGCTTTTAATTCTTTTATTACACCTTAATAATAACAAGTTCATCGAATTACAACTCTCATCAGAAGAGGTTTCGAGAGCAAGCAGTATTGCGTTGTTTATTGATATGTCTTAAGCTTTCGATAAGGTCTGTCACTACGGACTGATACATAAAATGACCACGTTACTTCCACAAAACGTTCATAAATTACTAAGAAGTTATGTACTAAATAGATCTTTTCAAATAAGATCGAAGGATGTGATTTCTTCCAGCAGAAAAATTTCCGCAGGTGTACCTCAAGGAAGTATTCTTTATATACTATATACGGTAGATAGTATGCTCATGAGCCTTATGACTCATTCATCAACTTTTGCAGATGATACTGCTTTTGTAAATATGCATACAAATCCTGTGATTGCATTAGAACAACTCTAATCCCATATCACTGAGTTGGAGAAATGGCTACACAAATGGAAAATCAATGTGAATGCTACGAAATGTGTCCACATTACATTAACTTTACGCAGGGAAAGTTGTCCTACCATTCGAATCAACAATATCCAAATCCCTGAACCGGATAAAGTAAGGTATCTTAACATTCATCTGGATCGGCATCTAACTTGGATCGTCACATAGATTCCAAAGTTATACAAATGAAACTAAAATCTTCCCAAAGTTATTGGTTAATTGGTCCAAGATCGGCCCTAGACCTGGACTATAAGATTATCTTATATAAAACAGTAATAAAATCTATATGGTTATATGGTATCTATCTATGGACATCAGCTTCTTCATAAAACATTGAAAAAATACAAAGAATACAGTCGAAACTTCTAAGAATAATAATAAGTGCACCATGGTACGTCAGAAATAGTAATATCCATAAGGAACTCAATATTTCTATAATTCGTGAGGAGATAAAAAACAGCTGCATAAATTACATGAAGAAATTAGCGGAACACCCAAACTCCCTTGCAAGCGATCTGCTTACATTTGAGGGTCACAAAAATTCGCAAATTTTTTGAAAAATATTGGCACTATCGGCACTTTATATTTAAAAAATCGGCAAAAAATCATAAAAAAATACACAATATTTTTGGGTTTATATTTTATTTTTATTTTAGTTATATTCAAATACAGTTATAAATTATTTTCTAACCTAAATAATTAACCGAACGGGCCGTCGAAAAAGACTAGAGTCTATGGCGGGAAATGGACCTAAAACATACAGACTAATTAACTAGTTCGCTATAAACTAAAATGTCAAGAATGAACTCTTTGTAAATTAAATTAAAAAAAGTCTATATTGTTGCTTACAAATTTAAAAGGTTTATCTCGGTAAACACTTAATTATAATTCTCATAAGGTATTGTAAATTGTGTGTTTAATGAAACACAGTGGTCCCAAACGCTTTTTTTTTTTTTTTTTTGGAAATAATTCCGTAACTTTTGAATCAAATATCACATAGTTAGAGCTGAGGTGTTTTGAGTTGATTTGGACAGGCCCCTAGTGTCAGGGGGATAGTTGGTGGCCCTTCAAAAAATGGCCATCTTGGTATATAATTAAACAAAAAAATCGCCAGAAATTATTTTATGGCAGAAAAGAAATTTTACAAATATATAGTTCTTGTAAATCTTTACAAATAAATATGCTTACATGTGTAGGTTATCTCTCTTAATTTAAGAGATATTCAGGTCGAAATAAATTTTTACCCCATTTTTTGTCTCGTCTTGTTTAATTTTTTTTTTAGCTTGGCGGGCTTAATATTGCCCCTAATTTTCAGATTCCTTACAAAACTTTAAATAATATTGCTGCAAGACTCATATAAATATAAGAATCCCTTAAAAATTTATATTAGTCTGAAGTTGGAACTTAAAAAAAAAAATCACATTTTTTGTGCTTTTTTTTCAAAAAGGTGGCAATATTTATAAATGATAAATGATAAATTTAGTTTTTTGATCCGGTTTTTAAACATTTTTTAATGTTTTCAAAAGAAATCTTAATGAAGATGATCTTGGGACAAAGATCTGCCCACAAGCCCTATCCAAACTTTGTCAATTTTGATTTTTTTTAAATTCTTTTTGTCTCAAATTGCAAAGCTGGGATCGACTTAAAATTATTTTAATTATATATCTCCATATGCAAGGTAAACACCCAAAATTAATTTTCTGACGGACGCACATTGGGGTAAATGGGGTCGAAAATGGCGATTAATACAGGGAAGGTGATATCAATAATTTAATGATCGCGTTTTATTATTTTTTTTTTTTTGGTGATTATTAAGTAAAAAAAATTCAGTTTTAGCATTTTAAGAATTTTTTTTTAGCGGAACGGTAATGTCCGTCTGTCTATACATTAGAGTTAAATGAGTCGAAAATTATGCATAATTCAGGGAAGGGTGGTATCAACACTCTAATGATCACGTTTAATTTTTCTATTTATTGGTAAGTAAAAAAATGCATTTTTTAAGTTATAAGATATTTTTTTGCTGAATTGTAATGTCCGTCCGTCCGTCTATACATTTGGGTTAAATGGGATGAAAATGACGCTTAATTCAGGAAAAGATGATATCCAAATGTTGATGATCACGTTCTATTTTTTCTATTTATTTGTTAGTAAAAATATGCTCTTTTAGAATTCTAAAAATTTTTTTGGCAGAATGGAAATGTCCGTCCGTCTATACATTTGGGTTAAATGGGTCGAAAATGGCAATTAATACAGGGAAAGATGATATCAAAATTTTAATACTCACATTTGGTTTTCATATACTTCTCTATTTACATGAAAACCAAATGCAAGTAAAAAATTTTTTTCGAATTTTAAGATTTTTTTGAGTGAATCCTAATGTCCGTCCATCTGTCCGTCGGTTTGTTAATTTTTGGAAACTTTCCAATTCAAAATCGTTTAACTTTTGACTCAATAAAGATAACGACAAAATATTCTTTGTACGATAGCTAATTTTGCTTTTTAATCAACTACGTAAAATATAATAAAATCGATTGAAAATATTTGGCTATATTTGGGAAAATCTTGACCAAGATCTTATAAAATTGAGATTTTTGAAATTTTAAATGTATATAACTCGAAAAATGCATAAATAATAGTACATGCTTTCGAACCCCCAAAGTTCCGCTCCTGATGCGTATATTGGATCTTGCTTCTAAACTCAAAATGTTACTGTCCTCTGCTACGTCTGTGTGAAATTTCATACAAATCCAACCAGCCTATTAGAAGTTACAGATTTATTTCGATTCTTCCCCACTGTTAAATAATATTAAAAAGGATAATATGTACTAGTTTACAGAAAATTTCCAGAACAAACATCCTGTAACATTTTAAGTTGCATTCCATGAAAGTTGAAAATTAGTGTATTTTAAGAGAAAAAAAAAAAAAAAAGAACAAATAACAAAAATATTAGCACAGAATATAATTTGCAAATACTTGAAGAAAAAAACACTTAAGTATCTGAAGTTGTTGGTTTCATTTTAAATTTTTACCTTAAAAGACTTTTTATTTAAAATAATAACTGATGGAAATTGAATTTTTTACTATTTTTCAAAAATGTAAAAACGTTCTTAACTTTGACAGCTTCTTATAAGAAAACAGCACAACCTAGCTTAAAGACTTTAATTGATATTGATACATAATTTTGTCTATTTTTATTCGGTACCCAACTTTATTACAAAATTTTAAATTTTTTAATTCAATTAATTGCTACTTTTGACACATTTTACCCCAACGTGGGACATCCCTTATAATGACAGGGTGTCCAATTCAATGGAAAAAGTCAATTTTCATGTAAAAAATTAAAGTTTTTTTAATTCTCTGATTTTAAGACAAGTTTATGCATATTATACTGAAATTTTAATTAAATATTACTATTCGTTTAAATTTTATTCGTTTAAATTTTATTAATTAATTTTATTAATTATTTTAGAACCCACCTCTACCAAGGATTGCCTTAGTAATACTTCTTAAAAAAACAGTGTCCTTTCTTTCGCTCTATTTTGTCTAATTTAAATTATATTTTCTTTAAGTGCATTGCTATGCAATAAATAAACTGGATTATATTTTATTTATTTTTTTTTTATTATTATTATTTAGTATATATACTATATACATATTTTATTTGTTTATTTTTTTACATTTTATGCTTTTCGTGTTTATAATATTTAAATTAAGCGCAAAGACTATGAAACACGTACTATAAAATACACTCGTACTAAAAAAAAGTAAAAATTAAAAAAAAATCACAAATAAAATTATTGAATCTTGGTGCATGTTATTAGTATGTTTGTTTGGTGTAAAAAGTCAAAGCGTCGTATAGAGAGTGGAACGGTGTAGATCAGAGTAGAAACAACTAAATATTTATATATACGTAATACGTATATATTCATATCGTGTGGGTTTGTTTATGTTTTTAATTAATTAATGTCGAATGAATGAAATTGAACGTTAATGAATGAAATGATAAAAACTAGACATTTAGATATACATTTTTTTTCTTTTTGATTTTGTATTTTTTATACGAGTCTAATAGACTGTGACATTTTTTTTTTATTATTATACAATTTTAAAATAATAAAATTAATTTGTTGCTACATTTTCAATAAAGAGAGACAAATTTTTGGTTTTCTTTGTATAAACATAAAAGAGTTGATACTTATTTCCTTACTTTTCATAAGAGTGCAAAAATCCTTAGTACTTAATCAAGATTTAATAAACTGTTGCTAAAAATATTTAGAATATTTTTTAAAATTACAGAACTGTTTTTAATAACAATATTATTTTTGATGAAATAAGTATTTAAAATCAATTATTTTTAAACAATACTTAACTAATCGAATGAATTTTTTTTTACTAATTTTCATAATTTATATTTACGTTATATAAAGTATTCTAAACGATTCTTATTTGATTTAATGAACTCATGTGTAATCTTATACTAATTTAAAATATCTAAATTTTATAACAATATATTTTAGAACTTTAAATTATTGTACTTTTCCTCTAAACCATTTTATTTGAGTTACCACTAAGAAAAAATTAACGAAATGAATTTATAACACTGACATGTTTCTATCCATTAACACATTTTAGAAAACCGTATAATCCACCCACCAGAGACATGAAAAAACAAATTATGTATGAACAAAAAAAAAAAAAAAAAAAAAAAAAATTGCTAAATACAGCCAGCAACAACAATTTTTATTAATTTATTAATGTGCATAACAAAATCTGTTTCTTTCCATACACTCTCCAACAGCAGCAGCAAGAACAACAAAATCAAATACCGCCACTTATTAAATAAATCCAAGATTAAAGCCATGCTACAAACTGATGCTACTGGTATGACTTTGCCATTGTTGTTGTCCGTTGCCTTAATAATGCAGTAGTCATTATTTGGAACATTCAAAATCATATTTCTGTTAATGACTCCATCATGTTCCAGTACAATACGAATATTATTTTAATTTTCAAGCATATGCATTTAATAGTAGTTTCATTTTATTATGGCTCGTGCTTTAATTTCGTTATCCGTATTAAATGAAGCCAAGCTATGAGTATTATACAGAGTTTGTAGTAATCATTTGCCGGATTAAATAAAAAATAGAAACAAAGAAAAATTAAATAAATTTTTATAATTTTATTAAAAAGCTAAAATAAAATAAAAACGATAGACATTAATAAGTTTGATGTATTTGTTACTTTTTGTTAGTCACCTGTTATTGTGGAGTCTATAATGGTAATATAACGTGGTGCAATTGAACAGTAAATGTAAGCTGGAATATTTTTTTTTTTTAAGAAGGTCTTAAAAAATTTGATGAAGCTGCAAATGCTGGTGTTAACACTAACGTGCCGAAGATCGAAATCATTCCAAATTCAGAACCTCGTTAGTGTTATAACAACAAAAGGGGGCTAATCAGAATATATATCAAAACAAATTATGATATATGGTATATTTTGACTTCAAAAGTACAGCAGCAGTACAGTTGTTGCTACATTTTCAATAAAGAGAGACAAATTTTTGGTTTTCTTTGTATAAACATAAATAATTTGAATTTAATTGATTCAGTACAATTAAATTCAAATTGTACAGATGTTTGATATACAAAAATAAAATATTAGCCTAAGAGCCAGGACAAAACACAGGATACTATATCCCTGTTGTACTGATACTAAAAACCGTTTTCAGAAGTAATTTCGATGAAAAAACCTTCCGCACCGAAAGCAATTTGTAAAACTATTTGAGATTTGATTTTTTTTTATTAAATTATATATATTTTTTTTAATTAAAAAAAAAAAAATTGCAAAATATTATATACTTATTAGGGTGGCCCTCCTTTAATGGAGGTGTTCAGATTATCGGTTTCACCCCCTAGAAATATGAGAATAGCCTAGAAGCTAAGGAGCCCCAACTTTTAGACTAATTGGAAAATATTTAGAGGTGGCTCAAAGCAATCAAAATCTAGAAAAGAGTGATTTTTGTGAATTTTGACGGAGAATATCTTTCGTAGATCATACAATTTTAGTATGCTGTATAATATATCAAATGAAGGTAGCTGTGCAATTCGCAAAGATATAAACAAAAGTAATTCTGTAACAGATTTCTAGCTGGCCAAGGGAGGTAGTGGGTGACACTCCAAAGTTGGCCATCTCGTACAAATGTATGAAAAATTGCTTAATTGGCTAGAGGAGGCCAAGTTTCTACTAAGTTTTAAGCAAAAGTATAATCTTTTTATACAAGTATTTAGTATCTTAGGAAATGTTAGAATATGAGGATTGATAATTACAAGAAAACGAGACAAAAAGAATAGTCGTTCAAGCCCGATCATATGATTCCCTATACCATTGTGTATGCACTTCTAAATTTGGGGAAATATTTTTTATGGGACCTGTGGCCAATTGTGGACCGACACATGCATTAAATGTATGCATATTTTTATTAAACATACATATGCATTATATTATGCTAATACTGACATTTATACGGTATTCTGTATTTTAAGGTGAAATCTCATAATAATTTGCACTGTAGTTTCTATTTATATAAAACTTATTTGTGTCAAATATTTACTTTATACAATCATATGTATGGAATATGTATATTAGGGACATAACCAAATTTTGGCCCTATCACCACGCGATGGTGAATGTTGTGTTATTTACGAAAACAATTTTTTCGCAATTTTTTAAAATCTCCCAAAAAGATTTACATACATGTTAAATAAAAAAATTTTAAATATTTTATTAATAATGTAATAAGTAAAGTGAAAAATTTTGTGTAATTATTTAAAGACATAACTTTAAATTTAACGTGCGTGTAAATTTTCATAATGAATAAATGTTCTGTATTACTTTAATTCTAATGCAACAGCGAAGTAACATATGCACACTGTTGCATTGGAATTATTGATTTCCAAACTTTACCCCGTTTTGTGTTTGAACTGTTTTGACAAAAGCGAAAAAGTAATACCATTTTTTTTTTGTTAATAATTTTCAATGTCCTATTCGAATATGCTTGGGCTCATCTGATATTTCCAAAAAATGTGAAAAAGTATGTATAATGTATATGCACGTTAAAGTGATTTTGGGATGAGGGGTTTATAGTAAGCTATGGTCAATTAAAGGCCGATCATTATCAAATTTGGCACAAAGATTTTTATTTAAATAGAACTTACTTGTACCAAATTTTGTTAAAATATCGCAATATTTAAGGAATTTATTATCGTTAAACCCCTATTCCGGGAGGATATTTGTATGGGTCTATGTAAAATAACCACAACCACCTATGGTGGTGTAAGATATAAAAGGTTAGTGGACTTAAAATTTAGCATTTTCGCGTTTTTTTTTTTGTTTGTTTTTTAAATAAAGTTAATATATAAACTTTAACAAAAATATAAACTTGTCTTAAAATCAAAGAATTAAAAAAACTTCCACATTTTTACAAGAAAATACCCAAAATCCCAATCCGTATAAAACATGTTTAAAAAATTGACTTTTTTTTATTGAAATGATCACCCTGTCGTTATAAGGGGAGTCTGTCAGAAAATACTTTTTGGGTGTTTACTTTACATATGGAGATATATAAATGATTAAAATAATTTTACGTCGATCCCAGCTTTGTAATTTGAGAACTTAATAAAAAAAATTTTCAAAATTGGAAAAGTTTGGATAAGGCTTGTGAGCATATTTTTGTCCCAAGATCATCTGGATTTACGGTATACGCATTTTCATTAGGATTTCTTTTAAAAACTGTAAACATTTTTTAAAGCCCAGAACACAAAACAAAATTTATCAGTTAATAAATATTGCCACCTTTAAAAAAAAATAATTTTTTAAAAGTTCCAGCTTCAGATTAGTATAACTTTTCAACGGATTCATATATTTACATATATGATTCTTGAAGCAATATTATTGAGATTTTGTAAGAAATCTGACAAGTTAAAAAAGAACTAAAAAATACGAAGCTAAAAATGGGGTAAAATATTACTTCGACATATCCATCTGCAATGCCATCGTTAGCAGTCTGTATGGAAGCAAAAGAAGACGTGGCTCACATCTGTTGTAGATAATTAGATATATACGATTTTCAAACAAGCCAAAGTTGGAACAAAATTAACTCAAAAGTTTATATTATCATAATAAAAAATTATTCGAGTTTATGTTTTCCCCAGACCTCTCAAATACGTGAATGTAAACTTTGAAAATAGGTTACCTTTTCTATATTTTTTAAACGTTTTTAATATTTTTTATTTTTCAATCGATTAAAAAATTTGTTTAAAAAAGACCCAAAATATATATTTATAGTAAATATTTTCAAAATATTGGATATATTTTCTATCCGATTTCTTCCAAATTCGGAACAAACGGAACGCAGGGTCAGAAACATAATAGACATGTGTAAATGGTAAGAGTGTTATTGGGATTTTTGCAGCTGTACTCATTTTAATAGAAATTGGGTTTTGAAAGAATTGTTCATAAATCAATACTAATCGAAGTGTAAGATTTTGTATCGCCTAATATTAATATAAAATTTGAAAGCTTACTTATTGAACCATATTAATATTTAAACTTCGTTAAGAAAAATCTTCATTTTAAAACTTATTAACTATTCTATTAATTATAAATTTACCTCCGCCAGATAGCAGATATTAATAAGTCACGACAAAAGTAGATTTGCTGTTGATTTTATTTGAAACGACATGCACAGATATTTTCTTTCTTCACATCCAAACATTTTAAAATAATGTTCGTTTGTTATTTTTTATTTTTTTTTTTTTTTTTGTTTTTCGAGAATAATAATTATTTTTTATTTTATTTTATTTAATAATAACAAGTATGAAGTCATTTATTGTTTATTTAAACACGCTTAAATACGTTACAAATTTGTGTTAATTGAAAGGTGTTATCATGATTAATAAATACATATGGATTATTTTAAACTGAACAAATATAAAATCCAAACAAATAAAATATTTAAGCGCCAATCCCATTGTCTTGTCTCTCAATTGTTACAAAGCAATTTGTTACGATTTCTAATACAAACTGGAACAATATTAGTAAATGAAGTCAATTTAATTTAGATATTATTTTAGACTTCAATTAACACTTGAAATTTAAAAAAAAAAATATATATTTTACAATAAGGTGGAATTTTTTCTAAAATTTAATTCATATTTCTATAAATTTATTTACTTAGTTTACTGTTGTGTTAAAAAAAAGTTTGGAGTAAAAATTTTTTCGAATTTTGTCTTTAATTAAAGAGTTTAATTTTAATCATGGCATATTTTAGCTAAACAAGTTATAACTGTTATTAATTTGTGCATCAAAAATTTGCTGTTTTTTATTACAAATATTGCCTTAATCCATCTTTACAAGATTGTAGATTTTAATATTTATTTTTGTATAATTAAAATTATTTTAACGACTTGTCCATACATCAGCTGCAATTTATATTTTATTGCTTTAAGCATAATTTTTATATCTTTTGCAAATTATTGACATAAATATAATAAACCAAGCTTGTTTAATTAATTGTACGTTTAAGAAAAAAATCATTAATTGATTTTTATTTGTAGTATTTAGTAGTATGTAGTTGCAATATAAAATAAATAAGAAAACGTTAGACAGACAGATAATTATGTACTTGGACATAATAACCTATATTTCACTAATAATCAAAATTTATACATAATATAATTTAGTCTTTCCAGAGCTTTCTGAAGTTCTCAGAGACGTATAAAGTTAAAATTTGGTTTACTTATAAAAATATTCGTACAACAAATTCTAATGGAGCCAGATTTTAAAATTTCTAGCAGTGAGCGAAAATACTTTAATTTATACAAAATTTTCTAAGTATTTTTTCTCTTTTCAGAGCTATCAAAATTTGGCTTTCTTATATAACTATTCATCCCACAATTCCTAACGAATTATTATATTGGTGTTCAGTAACTATCAAATTAGTTTAAAAACCAATATGTGTGGAATGAAAGTTAATTTTATAAATTTGCTACAATTAATCAATATTTACCATCTCTTCATTAATGATTGTTAGTGGTTACAATAAAAAATTTATTTGTGTTAGAATTATTTATTTTATAACTATCTATTAAGATGTATTGACTGATATGTAGTTGTACTAATTTTTTATTACCATTCGGTTGTAATAAAAAATAAATTAATTCTATAATAACAATTAAATAAATTAGCTATAACAATAAAAAATTGGTAGATTTCTTTTTGACGTTAAAAATAAAAATTTAATAAATTGTTAAACCTTAAAAAATAAAAATGAAATGAAAATAAACAATATCAATTCAAGTATTATTAAAGGGTAGGTATAAGTTAATTATGAATAAAAACAACCAATTTAAATTACGCTATTTATAATTCCAGATCTATTCCATACTATCCATGAGAAAAATTGAATTTTCAAAAACCATGGAATGTAATATATCCTACATACAAAAAGGGAGGATTTTGAGATCTAAAAACAATTTAAACAAATTTGTGTTTAAACATACATACATATTAGAGTGTCCCGTAGACAAAAATTTTGTAGGAACACCCCTCAAACGATGCGTAAAAATTAGCTGAATATGGGGAAAAATATTAAAAAAAATTTTAAATTGATCTTCAGTTCCCTACCAGCGATTGAATGTCACGGGTCTAGAACATTTCCTCCAAAAAATAGTATTGTGTATAGTCTTGAAATGGGTATCAAAAAATTCGTAATTATAAGCCAATTATAGAAAAAATACTTTAAAGAATGTTCGCAAAAATTTTGGTCCATAAACCGTCATTTTAGTACATCATGGAGAAAAAAATTTCGATATTTTTCTTAAAAAATATATAAGAATTTTATAATTTTGTTCCTTTTAAGGCTAAAATTTTTAAAAATTGCATTGTAGTAAGAACTGTTGATAATATGTAATTTTCCAGATTTTTTAAAAAAATTGTTCATCAAAATACCTTAAAAAGTCTTCTAGCGAACGAAAATCCCATTGGAAAAATTTTTAAAATATTTTTTCCATAACCAGCATAAAATTACGAATTTTTTAATACTCATTTCGATTAAAAAATCGAAATTTTTTTTTTTTCCTAAAATGTATGGGACCCATGATTTTAAAATCGCTGGTAGGGAACTGAAGACCAATTTAATTTTTTTTTAAATATTTTTTTCATATTCAGCTAATTTTTACGCATTGTTTGAGGGATGTTCCTACATCGAAATCTCGAAAAACGCTATTCTCCGGACACTCTAATACATATGTATGTATGGTAAGAGTTCCTAAGGAAAAAACGTTAAACTGCCGAATACCGGCACACTTACCATATGTATATTTTTTGTAATCATTTCTTACGATCCTTTTTCTATTCTATATCATTCATCTATGTGGGTTTTAAGCATCAAACAACATCGAAAGAGAAGAGAGAAATTACCACTATAGTCCTAGAACACGAAGCTGTTTGTAGTTTGCTCCGTAATGTTGTCAAATTGAATCTAAATCATGATTAAATTTATTTTGGTACAATATTATAAAAACAAATAGTTGATTGATAAATGAAATTAAAACTAATTTTTAAAATTTACTATCCTTATTTTTTCAATTGATGAATTCGATTCCAAGAACCATTTTTCGTTAAGTTAGTAGTTATAAGTACTAATAATTTCAGCACTTACAACTGAATTATTTGATATTTGTAAACGAATTCAGACGATAGTAGCCACAACCGAACAAATCCGATTGGCGAAAAATTCGGTTGCCACAAAGAAACTATATTCTCTGTGTAGAAAATTAAAATTAGACTTATTATATAACTATTCATCCTTCAAGTCTTAACGTAACAAAATTTTGAAATTTCTATTTGTATATTTCCTAAGAGCTTTTTGAAGCTGCTAGGTGATGTAAAAATTTAAATTCTGCTTACTTATAAAACTATTAATCCTAATGGAGCCATATTTAAACTTTTTTTTTTTTGTCAGGGAATCGAAATAAGCGAATTTTTATTTTATTTTCTGTAATATTTTTATTCATTGTTTGCTCTTTAAATCTTAACGGAAACTGACAAGGTTTCAATCGAGGAACCAATTGGCACCGATTAATTTAAATTTGGTTTAAAAAATTTTAATATTTTTGCATTATTTAGCATCAAATTCTAACGGATCTTTTAATTTCGATTAGGGAAAGGGAAAATATTATCAGAGTTTTTCATATACGGACAGAGAAAACTGATTCGTTGTGGCAATCGAATTTGTTCGGTTACAAGTACTAAGGCATAATTCAGTTGTTATAACCGTATGAATTCGGTATACGTAACTGCTTTTAAAAACAATTCTGTGTTAGGAAAAAACTTTTTTAACCTTATTTTGAATAATATTAAATAAATTTTATTAAATAAAATAAAAACATTAAATATGTACTTTAAATATAATGTAAAAAATTAAATACATATAGGATATTTATTTATGAAACCCATCTATAGTAGTACATAATAAAGAGTTGGTTGTCACTCCGTAGTCATACATCATAGATACTTTAATCTTTTGGTATATGATTACGTGGCTAAAAGGGAATATATTAATCTATTAATATTAAAGGAATACTTTTAACCTGATTGAATTTACTTTTGTTGTAATCACAACTCTATCATAATAGGAATTGAATAATTATAAATGTAAACAGTTTGTAGGATTAAGCATTTTTTAATAATTGTAATAAAATATTGGTTATATTTCATAATTTTTTGTTATTGTAACTTTTTTTTAATCATAATTTTAAGATTTTTGGAATTTTATTACAGCATTTTTTATTATAATACTAGCTTTTCCTCCTCTCCCCCTGGACCTATCTGTCCAATTTGTATTTTATCAATGCAATATAATCTAGATGTTCACATGAAGTTTGAGGGTTTTCACCATTATAGTTCCTTAGATAAACCATAATAAATATTTGCTTTATATGGGGGAATCACTCTCCTTGTTCCAATCGAAAAATAAAATATCATATTTGAATTTACACACAAGATGATGCTGTGAAAATTTTAAGTAAATTGGTTGGGCCGTTTTGAGATTTTTAAAAAAGTGGACGTAAAATGAGGGAGTGATATCCGATCAAGTTCCAACATAGAATCCGTCGCCGGTACTATCTGTAAGTTAAATAAAGTGAACATCGGTTCAGTCGTTTAGACATGATTTATACACAATTTTACACTTACGTTTAAGAGTTTTATTTAAATGATGAAAATATGAAGTATTGGAATTTGTTGCTTAGTATAGCTAAAATTATCATTCAGCGAATGTATTTATACTAATAATTTTTGTTAATAAAATCAAAAATAAAAAAAATAATTTTAATTTTAATAAATATTTATTTAAATTTCATTAAAAATTCGTTGGATAATATTTTATTTTGTTGTTTAATTTCTTTTATTTAAGGCACTTAAGATAATTACTTATTTATGCAATAAAATTAATCATAAATTTTATATGTATTTAATAATACTTATAGCATTCTTACATAGTTGGTGTAAAAATTAACTTAAAACTAGAAAAAATTAATTTAAATTTTAATAAATATATTTTTTAATTCGTACACTTGATATGTTTTGTATTCCAAAGGCATTTTGTTAAATTTTACAATAGTTTTTTTGTAAATTTAAAATGAGTTATAAATAAATTCGTTTAAATGCTTAGCAAGGTAATTTAATTAATTATAGATATTAATAGTATTTGTATGTACATCTGTGTACTTTTGATAAAACAACTAAATCGAATTTTCACAATGTTTAGAAGAGCTAAAAATATTTTTAATAAATCCGCAAATTTTATTGAAAAGTAAATTTTTTGTAAGCTGTATCTTTAAAGCTATAAATAGTACAAAGACATTGTTTAGTGTAAACGATAAGTCTTCAAAATGTTCCTATAATGATTAAAAACTCTTCAAATGATCTTAAATAAATTTAATATATTTTTTCAAAAGTCTACAGATATATGTTTTAGTATTATATGTGATGTGGTTTTTATATAAACCAAAATATTATTAAGGGTATTCCCAGTTATGTTGTTGACTTTAAAAATATGTTTTTATGCGTTTTTATAGATATTTTACTTGCAGAAAATGTAGATAATAGTTCTAAATAAAATTGTTTGGTTAATATAAAATTTACCATTTATTTAGTGACAGAAATATGGCCTTATTTAATTTTTGTATTATGATTTACTAAAAATGTAGTGATAAATATTGTTTTTGCATAAGAATAACTAGCGAGATAGAAAGACCATACGATACCCTACACCATTATATACATATGTGCATCAAAATTCGGGGAGGACTTATATGTGAGACATGTGGCCAATTGGGGATCGATACTTTTACTAAATGTTAAATAAAATATACAAATACAAAATATTATGAATTTATGTGCTTTAGGGTGATTCTCGAAAGTGGGTTTATATGGGAGCTATTATAAATTATGAACCAAACCTCATAAAATTTGTCACTGTGATTTCTACTTAAATAAAACTTATTTGTGTCGATTATTTACCTGATACTGACATCTGTATGGGATTTATGCATTTTATTCATTCCTGAGAATGTAAATTTTTAGGCATAAATGCTAAATTACTATTCGTAAAAAATTATCTTAAAGACTTTTATTTCAATCAATCACTGTTAAGTTAGAATTGTACTTTTTTAAACCTGTACAATTATATCGAGCCTATATTCAAAACTTTCTATCTCGAAAAGCATAAACTTTCAGGAGAGCAAAAAATAAAAAAAAAATCTTATTTTGCAAGTATTTAAAAAAATTTACTTATACAATACACAGTGAACCTTAATCAAAATTTCAGTAGTGGATAAAGAAAATGTAGTATTTTTTACGATTTCAAATATTTTTACATCCTCTTAAAGCTCTTGATAAGTGCTATAAAAACGAGCTTGAATGTGCTATTGATCTCTAATATAATCAAGTTGTTTGCATTTCTTTCTTAATTATATACAAAAAATGTTAAGTCAAT
Source organism: Protophormia terraenovae (assembly GCA_951394005.1). Taxonomy (NCBI): domain Eukaryota; kingdom Metazoa; phylum Arthropoda; class Insecta; order Diptera; family Calliphoridae; genus Protophormia; species Protophormia terraenovae. The sequence goes on from OX596073.1 coordinate 60,952,820, forward strand.
ATCTTTTATAGAACCAAAACTACGCCATTTTTTTAATTTAATATTTCACGAAAGATTTATCTTTTTGTGTATTTTAACACAAACGCACCATCGGACATTGGCTATGTTAAGAAATTATGTATTTAGTTAAGATTCTGATCCTTATGAGTTGTATGTCACAACTTCTAATATAATAATGTCCATGGACGTTATGACATACTTAAAGGTGTTATAGTGTCCATAAATACCCAGCAAAAAACGATGAAGTTTTTCCAAAAAAAAGAACATTTTCACAACTTCAAAAGTGGAACAAAGTGAATATTTTAAATATTTCTGGAAGTTCTTAATAATTACTTCCAAAAAAGTGAAAATAAATTAATTTTTACCGAGAAAAAATATTAATAATTTCTAAGAAAATTAAAATTTTAAAAATGTTTAAGCAGTTTTATTATCTTTTAATAAGGCTAAAGCAGAATTTTTGTTAAAAAATTTTATAAACATAGTTTTAAGGGAAGTACTTCCAAAGGAATGGAAAAGAAGTATACAAGAATAACATACTACCAATGACAACCAGGAACTACTGCAGCTCTTTTTCACCACTAAGTACTTCCTTCCTATGACAACACAATGTTAAAATCATGGCTTTTTCAGTTCTTTTTTTGTTGGGTATAATGAAACTTTTAAGAAGTTCCAATGAAAATTTCAAAATCCGTGGGATGCAAATAGTCTTCATATTCAGAAAAATCTCTATTTTAGTGAAGCCGGTATATTAAATTAAATCAGAGTTTAAAACCGATGCGTCCAGCCAATGGCCAACTGTTTAGGACACCTTTTTAATACTGAACAGAATACTTCAAAGATAGTGTTAGAATCATGTTCATCTTGAAGAAGATTTTTTTATATATAAAATAATAATTTTTATAACGGACAGTATCTTTTTGTCCATTGACATTAAATCAATTTCAAAAGTGTCAAAAAGTCCATGGACATTATGACTTGAATCTTTCTGGTGTGAATGACTGAACCGCCCCACCCCCCTCATCGAAAAAATCGTTGTGGGAAACCCAACATGTTCTGAATCATTTTCTGAGTCGATTTAACCATGTCCGTCCGTCTAGTAGGCTGGCCGTCCATGCTAAGCACAAGGACGAAGCCTTTTGAATTTTGTCATGATCGGCCTTTTATTTCAATTGGCCCCCATACAAATGTCCTCCCGGAATAGAGTTTTAACACTCATAAATACCCTAAAAATATAAATATTTTTTTTGAAATTTGGCACAAACCGTATGCCAAATTTCGTAAAGATCGGTCCATAATTGACCATAGCTCCCATATTAACACTTTCGAAAATAACTTTAACGTTCAAAATTCCATAAAAATTTTAGTATCAACTTAATATTCAACACAAATAAAATTTGTATAAGTATAAATGACAGTGCAAAATTTTATGAAAATCGGTTCACAATTTTCCATAGCTCCCATATAAGACCCAATTTCGGGAATCACCCAAAAGTGCATAAATACATGTGAATCTTAGTATCTATGTAATATTCTGTATTAGTATTTTTATTTTACACTTAATACAAATATAGGTCCATAATTGGGCCCTTCCCGAATTTTGGTACACATGGTGTAGGGTATCATATGGTCGGGCTTGACCGACTATATATCTTTCTCTCGTTTTTACATAACTTCTTAAAGTTGGAAGTCAGATAAAATCAATAATTGTGACAAATTGATTTTTTAAAATATTCTGTTAGGAAAATATTAGCTTTGTTCCAGTATCTGTCAAACTTGCAAGTTTTAGTCAAAATTTACAGGAAAGCGTTCCCGTACTACGAAATTATGTGTATTTTGTTGTTTTTCTGACGATTTCTGATTTAAACCTGTAAATTCGAAGAGTACTAGAACAGAGCTATTATGTTTTAAGTATATTGTCAAAAGAACTATTTGACTTCTAATAATTGTCTGCAGAGAATCCTTAAACATTTCTAAACTTCATATATCTACCATAACTGTGAATACCCTTACTAAATTATAAATCAATAGTTAAACCATATTTCATTGTTTATATTTAATGTAGAAAATATAATATTTTAATTAAATTTATTTAAATAATTATAAAAAAATTACTTAAAGTTTAAAAAATAATTTACATACATTATGACTATGAGTATAAATACATTAAATAAATTTTTTTCTTTTCATATTTTTTTGGTACTAAATCTTTGGAAAAATATGGTACAGACTTTTGGGTTTATTAAAAAAAATCATAATAAAAAAGTAATGACTTAAAAATATAAATCTTTGGATTATTTAGCTGGTTTACGAAAAGTATAACTATATAAAACTTTTTTTTAAAGAGAAAATAATATTTAAAAAAAAAAAAAAATTAAATAAAATACATACATATTTACAGAGGTTTAAAAATATTAAAAACTATTATAATAAAAAACAACAATTTGATTTCGTAATAATACAAATGTAAGTTGCATTTTTAATTTTTATAATTCCCATAAATATTTTTTCTTATAGTAATATTTTTTAATGGCTTAATTCTACTTAATATTAGTTAATATTAAAAGTTTAATAAATTAACAAATGTTCACTATTTACACAATTTTCTCTGGTAAAGAGCTAACGTTATAATATGTATAAACAACCATAGATAAAAAAGAAATACATTCTTAAATTTTACTATATATTTTTAAAAACCTACCATTATTCTCGTCACTTATAATGATAACGTAAAGATTCCTCATCTGAATCTTCTTCATCACTGGAAGAGGGCGGCGTTTCCAAATTCGCCACTGCCACATCTAAATAATCCTCATTTGTTAGTAGTAGTTTATCTAAATTTTCTACAATTTCGGTGAATGTGGGTCTAGCAGTACCATCGAAATGCCAACATTGTCGCATCAACATATAAATATTGAGTGAACATTTGGCAGGCTTTTCCATACGTTGACCAGACATTAGATAACTGTAAAGTTCTTCGGCTGACATAATGGTGGGATAGGGTTGGGCACCAAAAGTCATTATTTCCCACAATAATATACCATAGGACCAGACATCACTTTGAGAATCATAGAATTTCTCTTGCAGTGATTCGGGTGCCATCCATTTGATGGGCAAACGACCATTGGTGTTTTTGCGATAGTAATCGGTGTCTTGTATGTCTCGAGCCAAACCAAAGTCGGCTATTTTCATGACATAGTCATCGGATACTAGAACATTACGGGCAGCTAAATCACGATGTATACAACGTCGTGAAGCTAAATATTCCATGCCTCGTGCTATTTGAAAGGCGAAAGAGATTAAATGTTTTTCGGTAAGATGATGTTCGGGAGAGGTTAGATTGCCATCTTTATCATATTCTTTGCCAGGTCGGTTTTTATTTAAAAAGTCTTTGAGATTGCCATGGGGAGCAAATTCGACTATAACATAGAGTGGACCATTTTGGGAGCAACATCCCAACAGATTGATGATATTGATATGTTTACCTATGATTTTCATTACCTCCATTTCACGCACCAAACTGGCAATATCATCGTCTGTATGGCCTTCCTTGACCATTTTAACCGCCACTATGGAATTATTTACTTCGGCCATTACCACCCGACCAAAAGCTCCTTCTCCCAAAGTGGCACCTAAGATAAGCTGGTTGCGTGGTATTTCCCAATGAGAATCCAAAGGGAATTCGTATTCATTAAAAGGCACTGGTTCGGAATTGGAACTTTGCAAAACAGTAGTACGTTGTTTTTCAATTTTAACTACCGGCATAATCATGGCATCCATGGAACCCGAAGAATCACCACTAGCGGGTTTGTAAACTATCACCTTTTTAGTCCATTGGTGCACAGTTTCAATGCGCTGCTTTAGCAGTTTTTCATGCTTCATTTTACGCCACACATAGTAAATGAATATGGCCAATAGCAAGAGCATTAGTATAATAACAGTAGCCACTACTACCTCCCATAATGTTTGTGATCTTATAACTTTGGTAACCTTTGTTTCACTGGGATCTTTTACTCGTAGATAAGCACTTTTAAAAGATTTACCCAGACCATTTATTTCCATGCAGGTGTAGACACCCTCCTGCTCTTTGGTAACATTTTCAAATTTTAATACATCTTGTACATCCTGCAGCACAGTGCTATTGGGCGAACAGCCATGTGTGGCATTACAAGGTGTAAAAGTCCAACTTTTTGAGCTGAAAAGATCAGATAGAAATTTACATTCCATTGAGCCACTTTCATTGATGAATAACGTTAAATTGGCTGGTGCTATGAGACTTATGGGTTTGTGATTGACACGATCACTAATATGAAGAGTTGTATTGTGTTTAATGCAGCCATAGGGATTGCAAACTTTACAGGTGTATATTCCTGAATCAGTGGGTACTAAGTCCTCCATGAGTATGGCCCATTTTGTCTTTTTTATTTTACCCACAATACGTGAAAGTTTGGTGCCGTTTACTAGCCAAGTTATAGTGGGTTCAGGTTTGCCTATCGCTGGGCAGCTTAGTTGTATAAAACTTCCCGAAGGTTTGGAATAAATATTACGTAAATTTTTCGGATTTTTAAACTTGGGCAATTTATCAGATATCGGCTGATGTTGTTCTGGTTGGTTATCTTCTTCCTCTTCGGCCTCTTCGTTACGATCGTTTTCGGTGTCATCAAATTGATCTGGTGATAGGCTGGCATTTGCACTGCCACCACTACGTTTTCTTATTTCTAGTTGTGAAGTTAAACCGTAATCATAATCATTTGTTTCAGAGGGAGGAAATCGTCTGGCCATAGCTGATACCGGAGTCGTTAAGGTGATTGTGATGATGATTAATACGGCGGCCAATATTAAATAGTAATTAAGAAATCCTAAAGGATTTTTATGTCTTGAACTTTGCGATCTTAACACCATGATGTTTGTTTATAAAATGAATGTAACAATTGTTGATCTCACTAGTAACAGGCCTTTTTTCAAAACAAATTTCACTCACTCAGTGATATTTTCTCTCTGTCTTTGTATTCCTTGTGCTCTCTTTGTTCTGTTTATGTCTCTCAATTTGTATTGAGTAAAATTTTTGTGGGTTTGTTTAAGGGTTTTTTGAATGTGCCTCTTTTATTGACAACATGGTATTTTTTGTTGTTGTCGGTGGTGGTGTTTTCATTTATGACACATGTGTTGCAAGTATGTTGCTTTAAGTTTCACTTTTCATTTAATGATCCTCAAAATAAAAAATATTATTTTATTTCTATTACTTTTTTGGGTTGCTGCTGTTGTTGTTGTTATTGTCGTGTTGTGGTTGTGTTGTACCGGAAATCCACTTAAAAGCAAGAAATAAAAAGTAAAAAGATTGAAAATTCAGACAAAATCTGAAATGCACTGGTCACAAGGAGAAACTCAAATGATGCGCCTCTTTTGCTGTTCTTCTGAAAAAAGATTTTCAAACTTAGATTCTAGCAGAAAATCTCTATTGTTGCAGTTGTCGTTGTTGTTGTTATTGTTGTTGATGCTGCTGCTATATGATTTGATAGTCTAATGATCTGTAGCAACATGTGTTTCTTTTGGGGTATAAAAAAAGATCTAAAAATACATGCAAATACAATTTGTGTGTATATATCTTTTCTATTTTTCTTTTCTTTTTATATTCAAATTTCTATTTTAAATGTTTGATGTTAAAATCATTAAAATCCATAAATGTTTGTGTCTCATTTGCCGCCTTGTTTTATGTTCTTTAGTTTTTTGTTCAATCGATCTCCTGCTTCAAATTCCCAGTGATGATTGATGTGTCAAGCAGAAGAAAAAATGTTTTGTGATTATAATGATACAAATGATACTTTTGGGCGGGTGATGATGTTATTACAAGATAATGATCACCTTTATGTTTCACTTTAAAGGTAAATACTTATATTTTTTGGGCTTTCTTTATTTCTAACGGAAATGTTTCTATTTTTGTTTTTCTCTTAAAAGATCTTTTAAATGTGATATTTATTTATGTGTTTTAATTAGGTTTTGTGTCATTTTTAGCATAATATCTTCATCAATCTTCATCATTTTTCTTTTAATACTCGGGAGCATAAAATAGAGTTTTCATTTCTAGGCGCTGATAAATTTATTAGCCCACATTTTCTTTTCTTTTGTTTCAATCTTTTAAAGGTGTCAGTTTTTTTTTTGCCTCTTCCCTGTGTAATAATTTCAGATGTTTTACTTTGTTGTAGTTTGTTGTGATTTATATCAACTGTGTCGTTTGTCCAATTTCAAATCTGTAAAAAGGGAAAACAAAGGAAAATTTATTAATACATTTTAACACAAATTTTAGAATTCTTAAGATTTTTATATTAAATTAAATATAAGATAAAATTTATTTTCTAGGGAGTATTTTAGTTTATGATATTTATGGCATGTTGTGTTGCATAAATGATTTTTAATTATTAAACAAAATTTAAAAGAATTTGTTAGTTTCTAATTAAAGTTTTTGTTTAAACGTTTAAAAAAATATTTTATTTTCTTTCACCTTTTGTGATTTAAAAATTATGATTATGTGGATATCGTTCCGTAAACTTAATTATATGCTTAAGGATAAGCAGCCAACATTTCGAGGGTGTTCAAGGGTACAATTGGACTTGGAAATATTATCGTCTCCAATGAGAGCTACTGCTCTCCTTTGAGAACGGTCCAATAATTCTAAATTGGATTCACGGAGTAGGTCAAATGGGGAGAAAAATGTTTGATAACGTCTCAAAAACACCCAGCATTTGAAAGAATCTTTCGTAATATCAAATACCCAAATTGACACCCTTTATATGGAGGCGTAATGGAGGTTAGATATCAGTTCTCTTGTGTGTCAGCAAATAACATTGATTTTAAGTGCATTAAAATTAACTCTATTAGAATCACCGTATGCCGATATTAAAGTCTGAGAGAGTCATTTATATTGGCTCTAGCGAGATGAACTACGGAGAGTGACATATGTTGCTATCGTCAGCAAAGGAATAGATGGGGTTAGTGGTCACTTTCAACAAGTCGTCCATGAAGATTAAAAAGAGGGATGGAGAAAGGACGGAGCCTTGAGGTACTCCTGAGTTCAATTTGAAGTTCTTTGGTGAGACTCCATCTATCACAATACGAATAATCCGATTATGCAGAAAGCTCGAAATAAAGCCCGAAAAGTCATTACCAACACCAAATGAGACGAGTTTTGTTACGAGGGCATCATGTCAGACCCGGTCGAATTCTTTAGAAATGTCCAACGAAATTACCATACTCTCCCCCATTCGGTACATGGAACGAGACCACTGATCAGAGAGAAATGCCATTAAGTCACCAGTGGAACGACCACTATGGAAACAATACTGTCTGTCACTAAGTAGTCTGTTCTTTTCAAGATAATTAACAAGATGAAAGTTTAATACACTTTCCATAACTTTCGAGAGTGCGGAACAGATGGCAATTGACCTGTAGTTGTTTGGGTCCGAGGTATCAACTTTCTTAGCAATAGGTTAAACATTGGCAATCTTCCAATTGCTGGAAAAAGTAGCGGACCAATGTGAAATATTAAAAAGGTTACACAGTGGACGGGCCAAGGACGAGAAGCATTTTCTTAAAACTAAGGCAGGGATATTATCTGGATCCGCTGTTTTATTCACATTAAGCTCAGATAGAACCTTCCTAATCGCACGTATACGAAAGAATATGTTAGGCATAGCATATGACACATTTTGGAGGATAGGGAGTGTCCCTGTACAAGATGGCAAAAAAAGAAAAAAAAATCGAGGAAAATATACTCGCAAAAAAGTCAGCCTTTTCCCTACTGTCAGAAACTACGTGGTCGTCCCTTATAAAAGGTGGTATTGAGCTGCAGGAGCGGCTCCGAATTCTTTTAACAAAATTCCAAAAACTCTTGCTGTCTCTTGGGACATTAAGAATTTTCGCGCGAACATGTTGTTCATAGCGACGCTTTTCGCGTTCAAGTATTCTAGCGCAGCCTCTCCTCGTCTGAATCCTAAGGATTCTGTTCAGGCATTTCTATCCCTACGCCATTCCCGAAATGACCTGTACTTAGCCCTAACCGCGTCACGACAAGTTTCATTGAACCGACATTTATTATTCGAGATAAAACGACGCATTCCTAAAAGAATTATATTTACAATCATTTCAGCAGCTGTATCTACATTCTCATCAAGAAAACAGATGTTCCAATTAAAATCTGGTCTACAATTGGCCACATGTCTATATAAGTCCCCTTCCCGAATTTGTATGCTCATACACAATGATGTACTAATCTAATTACTAATACCGTGTATCCGAATTCAGTGAGAAACTCCGCAGAATCAGTTTTTCCCTGTTTAATTAAAATAACACTGGTCGACAAAAAAATCCTCCCCAAAAGACGAATAGTTGAACTTGATGCATTTTGATGTGCTTAACACGAATCTTGTTTTTTCCATCAGGTCTGGATTTTTTTATTTCACCTATAGTAAAGCCATTACTCTAGTATTTTTCCTCATAACTCAAATAAAAATATATTCAAATCACCCAAACTTTATTTTTTTATGAGCTCAATAGTTTTGAAGTTATTTTGAAATAAGTGTCCAAAAAAAATTTTTTTTCATGCAAAATTTTAGATTTTTTTGTTACTAAATTGTTTTTTAATGAATGAAAACATCAAAAATGTTTCAGTTTATCATATTTATCTTAAAGCTAGTAATGCTGCGAATAAAATAGGGCATGAATCTTCAAAACTGATGCACAAGTTTTTATTTAAAAATTTATTCAAATATTTTATTCACAGTTAAGTAAAAATACCCATGTTACATACAATTGAGTAGAAATACAGTGGTGGGCAAAAAAATTTTTTTTTATTTTTTCTTGAAACAAAAATAGATGGACTATGTGGATTTTGACGAGTTAAATAAGAATCTGCTTTCACTTTTTTTCTTATCATGTACTGATTTTTTTTTTATGGGCTGATTGTTATCATCAACTTATTCAGTGGTCACACTATAAAATTCGAGAATGGTTTGTCAAATTTACACAATAACTCAAGAAACGTTTACTCGATTTTGATTAATGATACACCAAAAGATGCATATGGAAATTGCTTTCAAGATATGTCTACAATATTTTTTACTCGCTCAAGAGTTACAGAGTTATGGATCAAAATTTTCGCCATTTAAAAAAAAATATAATTTTTTCGCTATTAATGACTTGAATAACTACGAAAATATTAACTGAAAAGAAAAATTATATAAATTCAGCTCAAAGACAATTTAAGTCGCTATATATTGGAGCATTATTTTTTCTTAATAGGACAAATCATTCTCGAGTTATACGAGTATCTCCACTTAACTGTAGTTAATATCTCCTAAACTGTTGAGCGGATAAACATTTTATGGTAAAACGACTTAAAGCCAATTTATATACTAGAGTATATATTAGACACACCCATAAAAAAACAACTTGACCCGATGGAAAATAACTGAAAGCAGATTCGAGTTTAGCATACGGAATTCCATGTAGTCCACATATATATATATATTTTTTTTAAAGGAGCACGAAAAATTTTTTTTGTCGACCAGTGTAATTAATAAAATTTAGGAAAATCGTTCTTAAAATTGGAATGTAATAGGATTTTCAATTTTAGAATGAGGTGATAGAGCATTCATGGTTATCCCAAAAATAATTACAGAATCGAACGCTTTATTACTACAAACATAATATTATTGCTGCAATTATATAAATTATTCTAGTGATTACAAAGAATAAAGCAAGATATTTTTGCTGTGGTAATGCATGCATAAATGTTTCTAAGTCATCACATAGAAAAACATTCAAATTGTGTTTTCTTAATTAAACCTCTATATCTTTTGAGCGCATTAATATAAATTATCATTGCGAACAGATTTTGTATGCATAAACATTGATTTATAAAAGCACAAAACTACGCGTCATATTTGCGTTAGAAAAAAAAATATTTTTACCCAACATTTTCGGATTTTCTCATAAAGATTTCTGCATGGAAAAAAATTTATGTTGATTCAATATTCAATTTAATATATTAAATTGAATATTCACCCATATCTGACCATAGCTACATATAAGATCCAATAGAGAACGTGCTTAAAACCAGTGAGTGTTATTTTAAATATTTTTTGTTGGGAAAATTTCCATATGAATTTTCCAGCTTGAACTTTTTTTTCTTAAAATACATAAATACATTTTCTTATTACAAGACATTTTCAAATATAGTTTTTCCCTTCTTCATTTAATAATTTCCCTTAAAATGTCTATTTTTAAAATAACACTCGTACTTGAAAAGATTAATGGGGTTTTCTTAAGTTTGTTGTGTTATTATTACGATACTTAGTTTCAAATAGCCTACTCAAGAGATCATAAAATTTAAAAAAACAGGTAGATTTTGTATTTTTAGCACGAGGTCTTGTTTTAAGTGATTCTTATTATTTCATTGATAAATATTTTTTAAGTGTTTCTTAAATATGAATTGAAGTTCTTAAAAACAAAAGAAAGAATACTGGAGAGGGTTTCTAATTACAATAGTTTTTTAATTACTATTCAAACCTTTAGAGGATTGTTGCACATACATATGTATATAAATGTATTTACGAACTTGTTAAAAATTTATTTAAAATTATTTTAATACATTTGTTATACTTATTTAATAGTCTATCAATAAATGTTTTTAATTTTTTATAATTTTATTAAAAGTACACAGAAAAAATATTATTAAAAACTATTTTTAAATAAAATTATTAACTAAATTTATATTGAAATTATATTTAATTATATTATTTATTAATATAATTAATTTCCTAATAAATTTACAATTTTGTTTTTTAATAAATTGACAGCTGTTAATAAAATATAAAGAAAAAATGAAAGACTTGTCTATAAAAATACAGAAATAAAATAAATTTAAGTTCAATTCCAACAATTTTCAGCTCATTATATCTATTTTAAAAAGAAACAGTAATAATAAAATCAATTATTCCAGTTATTAATATTATCATTTTAAGGATTGGAGCAAAATCAATTAAAAATTAATTAATATAAGCAATTTCGTAATTGAAGTCTATTTTTTACTTTTTTCTGTAAAAAATAATAATTTAACAAGTACATCTATGTACTTGTTAAATTATTATTTTTTTAGAAATCTTTAAGTATCTCTTTTGAGTTTCAATTAAAACTCAAAAAGCTGATCGAGCTATATGCGTGCATTTAGATACGTCTTTCAAAAAATCTAAATTTTATCACTACAGTGAATTTTATTTTCATTTTAAAAACGAATCGGTGTTTATGAAAATTTTCTAATTTAGATCACAACATTTTAATATAAATATTTAAAAAAATTTGCATCATTTTGAACACGCGTTATTCTGAATACAAATTCAAAATGAAAACACAAAAATTATTTACCAAATTACCATGAATTAGCAAAAAAAGAAATTGAAATGTGAAAAAAAAGATACAAAATATAAATAAATTTGTTAAAATAAATAAATAAATGAATGTGCTTGTTTGCTACTGATTTTATTGATGATTTCTGTTTAATACCTCTTGCTCTCTATTTTTCTCTCTACCATAACTAAAGCTCATAATGAAGATCACAATGATGATAATAGCAATGATGATGCGAGTGCTGTTGATGATGATGGCGTAGATGGTGTACACTTCCGGCGTGTTATAAAAGTTTAAACATAAATCCATTTATATGTAGTCATTCATTCATTCATACATTTATTCATTCATCTATAAGTGCTTAAACATATTTTAACATTTTTATTTTATTTTTTATATTATCATTGCGATACAAATATTCTAATAATATTATCAAATACAACAACAAATAACAGCAGCAAAAATAACCATAACAAATTATAAAATAATTTTTTTTATTAAATGTTCTTTTTTTTCTATTTAGAGAAAACAGAAAATATAAATTTAATGTGATGATTTATAATAAAAATGTAATTTAATTCTTAAAATTATTGTTAATTAGTATTAAACAAATATTTTTTTATTAAGCACGTTCTTGTTTTATAATTACATATTGTTTGCATTTTAAAATCGTTTGTTTAACCCTCGAATGGGAAATGTGGGTTTTTTAATTTTTAACTATTTACTTCATTCTGCAAATAATTACTGCAAATGTTTATATTTAAAAAAAGTCAAGGTCAAGTTCAGGAAAAGTCTTACAGGTTTCTTTTAATTTTTATGAGAACAAAAAGCAATTTATTAATTTTTTTTTTTAATAGCGACTTCATAAAATATCAGACTCAATACTTATTTATCTAATACAAAATCAAATATAGATAAAATATAGAATTTTTTTGTTTCATTTGGTTCTGATGCACAAAAAAAAAAAAAACTTAAAGTATAATCACTTTCTGAGTCGGTTTGACGATGTCCGTCCGCCTAGTTGTCCGACCATTAAACTTTGTGCACAAAGGACACAATTTTAAAAATAATTTGTTGAAATTTGACACATAATTATTTTGGCCAGGAGGTGAGAAAAAATTGGACTTATAAAAAAGCCAAATAAAAGCTAGAATATTTTTTATTTAAAAATTAGTTATAAATTTATAAATAAAATATAGAATGACTGGCAACAAAATGATCCAATGAAAAATTGCCCACAAAATATGGGATATATTTTATATTTTGAGAAAAACCTAGAAAACGATAATATATAATTTTGAAAACGACATAATTGTTTCTGGTACGCACGTTGGGGTAAAATGTGTCAAAATTGGCGCTTAATTGAATTTTAAAATTTTAAGTTTTGTAATAAATTTGGGTACCGAATAAAAATAGATAAAACGAGAGAAAAAGATATAGTCGGTCAAGCCCGACCATATGATACCCTACACCATTGTGTACAGTATAATTCGGGGAGAGGTCTTTTATTAGACATAGTGTAAAATGTGAACCGATACTCATTAGTGTAAAATAAAACATACAAATACAAAATATTACGTTGATGCTGACATTAATATGAACTTATTCACTTTTGGGTGATTCAAGAAAGGGGGCCTTATATGGTAGCTAAATTATGGACCGATCTTTGTAAAATTTGGCACTATCATTTATGTTTATATAAAACTTATTTGTGTCGAATATTAACTTGATACTAACATTTTAATAGGATTTATGGCCGTTAAAGTGATTTTCTGAAAAGGGGTTTATATGGTAGCTATGGGTAATTATGGACCGATCTTCTTAAAAGTCGGCGCACTTATTTAAACATATATGAGACTTATATGTGCCAAGTTTCATTAAAATATTGCTATATTTAAGGGATTTATGATCGTTAAACCCTTTTCCGGGAGAACATTCGTATGGGGGCTAGGTGAAATAATGGACCGATCATAACCAATTTCAATAGGCTTCGTCCCTGGACCAAAGGAAACCTGTGTACCAAATTTCATAAATTTTGGTTCAAAATTGCGACCTGTAGTTTGATTACAAGGTTTACATGGACGGACAGACTGTCAGACGGACGGACGGACAGCGTTAAATCGACTCAGAAAGTGATTCTAAGCCGATTGGTATAAATTAAGGTGGGTCTTAGACTAATATTTTTGGGTGTTACAAACATCAGCACAAACGCATAATACCCTCCCCACCTATGGTGGTGTAGGGTATACTTATGTGTTGCTTTCTTATAAGGAGCTGTCAAAATTAAGAATTTTTTTACATTTTTAAAAAATAGTAAAAAATTAAATTTTCATCAGATTTCAGTGTATTTATTTAAAATAAAAAGTCTTTTAAGGTAAAGATTTAAAATGAATCCATCAACTTCAGATGTTTAAGTGTACTTTTCTTTAAGTATTTGTAAATTATATTTTGTCCTAATATTTTTGTTATTTTTCTTGAAAATTATCCTAAAATACACTAATTTTCAACTTTCATGGAATGCAACTTAAAATTTTACAGGATGTTTGTTCTGAAAATTTTCTGAAAAATAGCACATATTGCCCACTTTAATACTATGATGATTTGAGAAAATACTTTTTTTTCCAAAAAACTCCAGTAGATTTTATACAAAAAACAGCTTAAGTGCAGACATTTTCGAAAGAAGAATAAAAAAAATAAATCCGTAACTTCTAATCGGCTGGTTGGATTTGCATGAAATTTCAAATAAGCGTAGCAAAGGACATTAGCATTTTTAGTTTAGAAGCGGGATCCAATATTCGCATCAGAAGCGGAACTATAGGGGTTCAAAATAGGGTACTAAAGTCATGGAAAATGTTAAACCAATAGCAAATTTTTGTTCCTTACCCGATTTCCAAGATTTTTATATCATATTAAAGTCCTTTATAAGACCTTTAGAAAATATGATTATACATTAGAGTGTAACGAGAAAAAGTCTTTTGACTTTTTTTGGAACAGTGGCACATCTTCTGTTAAAATTTTCGGTATTTTGGGACACCTTTTTTGTGCTCTTGAATTTACTTTTCACAAGAGCTCAATATCTCTCCACTGGTCTAAGCTATGGACAATTTTGAAAATTGACCTTTCTTAGTAATAAAACTATGTTATGATTTGGTACCACTCTAGAGCTTTCTTACCGTAGTGACATGATACCAAATGGGTCCAAAAATATGTGGACACGTTGTGCTTTCTTAAGAAAAGAAGAAGTCTTTTTTGGAAATATTCCTTTATGCATATTTTGATATTTATAGATCCGAATGTATCAAATGACTTTCCTGTTTTGCCGCAACTGCAAAAAGCTTGTCATACCATGAATTTTGTAAGAAATTTTTGCTGCTTTTGGGTCTTAAACTTATCTCCAACATTGCTTCGTGCATTAGCAATAAAAAATTTTGATACACAAGCTACGAAGATTCTGCCAGCACCTACGTTTCTTCGTCAATTATACAGCTTGAGTATTTTTGTATGAAATTTGGTTTTAAATTCCGAGTCCTATTTTTGGCTTGTAATTTTTTTTTTGCAGAATTCCAGTTTGGAATTTTTTGAACTTTATATATTATCAACTTTCCCATTAGCTTTAAATTTTCGCACCAAATAGTCGAAGCACTGAGAAAACTGAGCTGATTTTCTACCAGATGTGTTTGGAGTTCCTTTCAATACGCCTTCAATATCATGTGGTCCTTTTTTCTTACCGAACTAGGTTTCACATCAATAGTCAAATTCTTCTGATACTGTTTAATAACATTAGAAACGGTTTTACGGACGACATTTAATTCTGTGGCCAATTATTTGTAAGACCTATTTGGATCTTTTGAAATTTTTTAATAACTTGTATGACGTACATAAATCTTTTTTGTCACTTATTTTGATGAAAATAAGGACAAATTAACATGGTTGTTATTAAAAATAATAACTGAGGTATTTTTCCATGTTAACTAGATCAAAAAAAGATTTTGAATATTGATTCCGAAAAAAGTTATGAGGCAAAATGTGTGTAAAGATTTTTTTCGATCTCACTCCTTATATTTCTTGGTTATAAACCGATAATCTAAATTTCTGAAACGACCGTTACCCTTAAACTATCATTACCGAAATATTTTTTGTCTTTTTGAATCGATTGCCAACCTTGATATTTTTTTTTTTTTTTATATTTTTAAACATCGAATTGCAAAATTTAAAACAGATAACAAATCTTTAAAAAGTTGTATTTAAGTTATCTTTAGTAGAGATATATATTTTGCATTCTTCAAAAGGTAATGCAGGATATTATGTTAATAAAAATGACACGCCCACTTTTTGTAAACGAGTCTCTTTTGAAAGTTCAAATTAAATTTTTAACATACATATATGAAGTAATCTTTGGAGAAAACTTTGAACTAAAATATATGTATGTATGTATGTTGAAATTTATTTCAAAAGAATTAAAGTTACCCTCTTAAAAACAAAAATGGGTGTAGCATCCATTCAGTACTTCCTTTCAGGATAGTTCATTAGTTCAGAAAAGGTTAAATAAAATAATATAAATAATATTGTTGGAATTATTGAGGCAATTTTTTTAATTCAAAACTTTGCAAAAATTTGAATTTTTTATAGATTTACTGCATAAATAGCCAGGGAATTTGAAATAACTTCAACTGTAGTTCTTTTTTTAATTAAAATGCAAAAATAATTATTAAATATTTATTCCCTGCAGCTTAAAATGTGTATTTGGTCATATTAGACCACTCTTAATATGTATATACACTATCGGACAAAATAAAGTGCGGTTTTTTGCTCTTGCTATTTAGTTCATAATTCTTGTCTTTTAGGTGCATAATAGTCTATATTTTTGGTGTCCAGGTATTTGTCGTATTATATTCTTTAAATTAATATGCAAAAGAAGTTTTTGAAATATGTGTGTTTCGAGCTTGGGGCAAAAGTGTGATGTTGGTCAAGCATTTTGTGCGACGTAATAAAGTGACACTTTACATTATTTCCTAAAATTTCTTAAATTTTTTGATACAAAATGGAAGGCATATTCTTAAGAAGTTCTAAATTTTATTATTCTATTCATAAATTCTATTAAAATTATTATTGCATTTGAAAAATAAGGATAAATTCGGCCATATTATCAGTAATTCTTCGATCACAATCCAGTAAGATTTCTTGATTCCAAATAGAGAAAATTAATTAAGATTAACGTAATTGTTTTTAAAGTGCAATATTTTAGAATCTGAGGTCAAAAAAACCATTTCGTTATACAAAATTACAATTTAGAATGAAAATAATAAGATATTGAGGGCCAGAAGAAGTAAAGTCGTAGCTATATCGCAATTCTCGCCAAAAAGAATCTCATATTCCTAAGCGGAGAGATAAAGGAGGAAGTAATTTTAATTATTACAAGCCTAACTGTCCAGACAAGGTTCAAACAAATGGGTTTCATATGTACCAAATTTAAAAAAAAAACATTTTTCATACGATCTTCTAATACAAAAATTTAAAACTTCAGATTTTTCCATGGCAGTTTCCAAAATTTACTCAGTTTTTTTTTTAAAGTTTTAATAAGATTTATGTTTATTCATCCAAATAACTGCATTTTAGAATGGTTCTGGGACTTTAACGATTATTTTTCTATTACGGCTCTATTATATTAGAACAACAATGATGTCACTTTTACTTATAATAGGTACGCCTAAAACTCATATATTTGAGCTTTTTCTTGGCAGTAAAAGCTAATATATTTTTAATTACTTCCTTTTTTATAAATTAAGGTGAAGAAACTCATTCTCTTTTGGCGAGAATATTGATATCGTTACGATTTTACTTCGTAGTCTTAGGATTTCTGCCCTATCAATTTCTTCTAAATTTCATTTTGAATTGTAACTTTGTATAACGAAATGAATCTTTTAGTCTCAGATTCTAAAATATTGCACTTTAAAGACAATTGCGTTAATCTTAATTAATTTTCTTTGTTTGGAATCAAGAAATCTTACTGGATTGTGATCGAAGAATTACTGATAATATGGCCGAATTTATCCTTATTTTTCAAATGCAATAATAATTTTAATAGAATTTATGAATAGAATAATAAAATTTAGAACTTCTTAAGAATATGCTTTCCATTTTTATCAAAAAATTTAAAAAAAAAAATTAGGAAATAATGTAAAGTGTCACTTTATTATGTCGCACAAAATACATGACCAACACAACACTTTTGCCCCATATATGAAATACACATATTTCAAAAACTTCTTTTGTATATTAATTTAAAGAATATAATACGACAAATACCTGGAAACCAAAAATGTAGACTATTATGTACCTAGAAGACAAGAATTATGAACTAAATAGCAAGAGTAAAAAATCGCACTTTATTTTGTCCGATAGTGTACTCCTTGGTTCATCGTTAAGTAAATGTTGTCCATTTATTTTTAACAGACTCTGTACCATATGAGATATTTCATTCACAAATAAATATTTATAATTTATTTACTAAAAATTATATTTTGTTAAAAATGAAACAAGTTAGAAAGGTATTTGTAGTGTATTTTTCTTAGAAATTGATTTATAATACATACAAAAACATTTTTCTTTCGAATAGTAATACAAGCAGAAAATAAAAAAAAATAATATTTTTTGAGTGTATACATATACTAAATAGAAATTGTGAAAAAATAAATAAAAACAAATTTTATTATATAGTATATACACAGATGTATGTGGATATATACCTACGATTTAAGAAGAGAGTGAATGAATACGTTAAAATTGTTTGAAAATCATCTTTGTATTTTTGTACTCGTAGAAACATTTTGTATAAACAATTCATCATCTTTGTTTTGGGGCCAACGAGTCGAAAAGAAAAACCACTCATTAATGATTTTAGCAAGACGCAGCAATCGATTGTATCTTTAAAATTTGTTATTTTCATATTTCGGATACATTTTTGTTTATTTGTATCATTCGCATTTTATTTCCTTCCTTATGGTTTTTATCAGTTTAAATGTTTTTTTTTTTTTTTTTTTATTCAAATTGCAAATTTTAAAGAAAATTTTCTGTTTTTTAAATTGTAGAGTGTAGTTGTTGGTTGTTGGTGTATGGTCAAATTAAAATTTATTATTTTTATTATTTATTTTCATTTTGTTGTGGCATTTTCAGGATAATTTCAACTTAATAGTTTGCAAAATGTTTCTTTTCATTGCATTTGTATCTTGGAGATTTGTGTATGTGTATGATTGTTTTTTTTTTTTTGGTTAATTGAACAACAGCAGTTTGTAGAATGTTATTTTTTAACTTGACATTAATTAAAAATGTCGCACAGATTTCCGGCTTTACTTGTGTATCTGTTTGTCTGAGAGTTGTTCAGTTATTAAATCATTTAATAAAAAAATTACTGTGATTTAAGGAATTTTTGTGTTTAAGTATTGTTTTGTTGTTATTGTCAATGTTGAATTTTTTTCTAGATAGAAATTACTTTAACATGCCAATGACATTTTAAGCGATTTTAAATCGTTTAAAGTTAATTTGTTTTTTTTTTATTTTTTTGCCTAAAGAGATTATAGTTTTTAATAAATTTTACAGGGTCTGTAAGTTAAAATGATAAATTCAAAATAATTAAGCTGCGATAAACAAAATATTAAAAATTTTAATATTGTGCTAATAGTCGCGATCGTTACTTTGAATAAATTCACAATTTATTTGTTGGGGGGAAGCTAGTTCCTATGCGCATTTCGCCGGTTGCTTAAGCCAACTCATCAGGAAACCTTTCCCAATTTCTTTAAAAAACTAAAGATATATTAGAGTGTAAACTTCATAAACTCAATGAGAATTAAAAAATTCACACTAAAAAATATCAAAGCTTAAAATTGGGAAAGGTTTCCTGATGAGCTGGCTTAAGCAACCGGCGAAATGCGCATAGGAACTAGCTTCCCCCCAACAAATAAATTGTGAATTTATTCAAAGTAACGATCGCGACTATTAGCACAATATTAAAATTTTTAATATTTTGTTTATCGCAGCTTAATTATTTTGAATTTAAATTTGCAAGTGCCCGGCATAAAACCAACAAATTCTGTTTTTGGTTTAAAAACAACAAAAATGCATCATTGCTCTTTTGTTTTGATTTTTATTTTTGTGTATTCCTTACCCACTACATTTAGCGTCGGCAAAAAACCAACCAATGTAGAAAGGAAAGTAAGAAAAGAATAAAATCATGGTTTGTTTGTTGGGCTTTGATATTTTTTAGTGTAGATTTTTTAATTCGCATTGAGTTTATAAAGTTTACACTCTAATATATCTTTAGTTTTTCTAAAGAAATTGGGAAAGGTTTCCTGATAGGCTGGCTTAAGCAACCGGCGAAATGCGCATAGGAACTGGTTTCCCCCCAACAAATAAATTGTGAATTTATTCAAAGTAACGATCGCGACAATTAGCACAGTATTAAAATATTTAAAAAAAAAATTTTGATAAAGGTTTGTTTTACTATATTAGTATTATTAACAGGCCAACCAAAAATCATATTTTTTCCTGGACTTCAAATAACTGTTTGTTATTTATTCGGTTCAGACAATTTTAAGAATTTTTACATCGATCAGATACTGAATATTTTTGCATATTTTGATCCTTACATCATATTTTTAAATATTTTGGGCTTAACATCATATTGTGTTATATGTATTTTAAGAGAATATCCTTATTTTACAACATTTTTTTTGCTATTTTTTGGCATATTTTTGCAAAATTTATACTTAAGAAATGCTATGCTTAAGTACTAGGGTGATCGACTCTGTTTTCCAGCCGATTTTTTCAATGTGCTGTTGGTTTTTTCAAAATTTTAATTTTTCGAATGTCGAATAGACCGTTTTTTAAACACAAAAAAAAACGGTTTTAAAAATAGCTTTTAATTTCAAAAATCATGTACTAAATACTGATATTTGCATCGAAATTTATGAATATTTTATTAAATACTTATTCATAAAGTATTATTCCTAATGTTTTAAAAATATAGTTTAAGAATAAATAAATTAGTAATAATTATCCTGAATGAAATTTGTTTTATCTATTGTAACACCTGTAATATTTTTACTCCTAATTTAAATGTTTTAGACCTTCTTTTTATTTTTTTATCCAATATTTTCTTAATTTTTTAAAGATGTTGTTTTATAAAAAGTTTCACCTGCAGAATCGTTTCAATAAAATTAATTTTGGTTTTTGTCATTTATATGGCATACGGTTTCTGTCTATGCTAAGTGAAAGTAAATATAATTTTTGATGATCATTTTCTTACAATTTTTATACCCTACACAACCATTGGTGGGAAGTGTATTATGCGTTTGTGCTGATGTTTGTAACACCCAAAACATAAATTGAACACGCATTCATGAAATTTTGCACACACGTTTCTTATAGTCCATGGACGAAGTGTGTTGAAATTAGTTATGATCGGTCTATTATTTCTCCTAGCCCCCATACAAATAACCTCCCGGAAAAGGGGTTTAACGATCATAAATTCCTTTAAATGTAGCAAGAATTTTTGCACATATAAGTTCCATATAAGTTTAAATCTGTGTGCCGAATTTCATAAAGATCGGTCCATAATTGACCATAGCTCTCATATAAATTCATATAAATGTTAGTATCGACGAAATATTCTGCATTCGTATATTTAATTTTGCATTTAATACAAGTATCGGTAAACAATTCAACAGGTCTAGAAAAAAAGACCTCTCCCGAATTTTGATGCCCACAATAGTGTAGGTAACTATGCTAAATTTCTTTTTTATTTAAAATGAAATTGAAAAAAGATTCGGCTGTGCCGAATCTTTGATACCCTTCACCATATTACCATCTTACCATCTTATCGACATCATATTACCATATTACCGACAATTAATAAAATTTTCGCCTTAACGTATGCTTGCATATTTTCTAAATCTAAATTTTTTTCAAACTACGAAAATTTGAATATGAAAAAAAAAAAAAAATAATCATAACAGGCTTTGCTTTTAAAAAAGAAACAACAACAATTCCATATATATTTATTTTTGTATGTACAAACTGACTGAATACACAAAGAACAACAACACTGTTATTCATTATATTACTGCTGTTGCTAACTAAACTACTTGTCTATACAAAAAACAAAAAACGTCACTAATAGTCATTACAATGCTTAATATACATGTTTGTGTATGTATTTATGTATATTCTTAACAAATATATTTTAGTTTTAAAAAATCAACAACAATTCCATATCTATTTATTTTTGTACAGACTGCATATACAAAGAACAACAACACTGTTATTCATCATATTACTGCTGTTGATAACTAAACTACTTGTCTATACAAAAAACAAAAAACGTCACTAATAGTCATTACAATGCTTAATATACATGTTTGTTGGTGTATTTATATTCTTAACAGATTTGTTTTTGGGCCATAACTCTGTTGATTATGAACGAATTTGGTTTATTAAAAAAACCGAAATTTTATAAAAATATTTATGACTGATCTGTATAAAAATAAAAATCTATAGCTTGAACAAGGGCTTCAAAAATAAAAAATTCGTTTTCCCCGATATCTCAGTTATTACTGAACCGATTTATTTAATTTTTTCAGAACAAAAATTCAGAAAATAATTTTCGAGCCCCCTTTAAAAATTCGAAGTCCCTGGTATATGCAGAGGCTTCAGAAACTAAAAAACCGGTTCTAAAAACCGGTTTTTAAAGCATATCTCCACCATTTATAAACCGATCTTCCTGATTCAAAAAACTGAAATTTTATAAAAATATTTGTGACCGATCTGTATAAAAATAAAAATCTATAGCTTAAACCAAGGTTCAAAAAATAAAAAATGCGTTTTGTCCGATATCTCAGTTGTTACTGAACCGATTTATTTCAATTTTTCAGAACAAAAATTCAGAAAAAAATGTCCGAGAATTCTTTGTAAAAACGAAGTCTGTAGTGTATACAGAGGCTTCAGAAACTGGAAAACCGGTTCAAAAAACCGGTTTTTTGAACATATCTCCGCATTGTATGAACCTATCTTGCTGAATTCCAATAGCAAAATTCTCGAAAGCATTTCCGATCGTTTGACATACATATTATATATGTCAGTTATCGGTGGGCTTCATAAACGCCATTTCAACCGACACACGGACGGACGGACGGACATGGTCCTATCGTCATCGCTTCTTACAAGGATTCCGAAAATATAAACTTTTTTGCTCTCCAACGAAAATTGTGGAAATTACAAACGGAATGACAAACTTATATATACCCTTTACACCTGTGGTGAAGGGTATAACAACATGTTGAAACATATATACGTAAGAGCACAGCCATTTCAAAGTGTTTTTTTAAATAACTTTGTTACAAAGAAATTTAACATAGTTATTACTGAGGTATTTTCCAAATATTCTGGAGGAGTACAAGTTTGAAGCTGGTATGTGGGCAGGAGGAGAACCTCCCAAAGTGCTAAACTCTTTTAATTATTTCTTATATAAAATCCGAGGTGACCTAATTCGGAGGGCGTCCCCCTGCCCGAATACCACCTAGAAACTTGTGCTCCCCCAAAATAGTTGGAAACTACCTCAGTAATAACTATGTGAAATTTCATTGAAATTTAACAATTCAAAAGTTACACAAAGTTATTTAAAAAAACACGTTGAAACTGCTGTGCACTTATGTATATAGAATGCTGCAGCACACATTTATTATAGAAATTGAAGGAAAATGTGCAAATTTTGCCGAATGGGGTAAAGTTTCAGTTAGTTTTTAAACGATTGTGTAAAGGATTTATATAAGTATTTGATATTGTTGGAAAGGATATTACTTAAAAAATAATAATATAT
The DNA here is from genome assembly GCA_951394005.1 of Protophormia terraenovae. Lineage (NCBI taxonomy): Eukaryota > Metazoa > Arthropoda > Insecta > Diptera > Calliphoridae > Protophormia > Protophormia terraenovae. The sequence continues at coordinate 60,976,086 of OX596073.1, forward strand.
AAATAATAAAGTATTCGATCTAAATTTTTTCATTAAATTCATCAAAAAACGAAAAATTTTTGTATTTAGTGTTATTTTTCAAAAAACAATTTTATATTTGAACTTATATAAAATCTACATTAATTAAACTATCATTAAAAACTTTTAGTATAATATACAAAAATTTGTCCTTAAAAGAAAAAAACAAATAGATTCCCATTTTCTTACTCCAAAATAAACAAAATTCCAGTTCGAGAAAGCTTCCTTCAAAAATTTACTTTTTTCGTTGAAATGGTCGTTATAAGGGGCCTCCGTCAGAAAATACTTTTTGGGTGTATATCTTACATATAGAGCTATAAAATTAAAATAATTTTAAGTCGATCCCAGCTTTGCGATTTGACAACATAACAAAAAAAGAAAATACTAAAATTGGCTAAATTTGGATAGTGCTCGTGGGCAGACCTTTGTCCCAAACTTCTCCGGATTTACTTTACACACATTAACATTAAGATTTTTCTTGTAAACATTAAAAAATGATAAAGCTCAGAACAAGAAACTAATTTTATCACTGAATAAATATTGCCACCTTTTTGGAAAAAAACCCCAAAAAATTTAAAATTTTTTTAAAGTTCCAAATTTAGATTAATATAACTTTTTAACGGATTCAAAATACAGGCCCCTAGCGGGGCCTGTACTCCTCCAAATCGATTCGAAAACACCTTAGCTCTGACCATGTGGAATTTTATTGTGATACCTCTAACGGTTCTTTAGTTACTAAATTATTTCAAAAAAAGAAAAAAAAAGCGTTTTGGAACCACTGTGCGATAGAGTACTACTAATACTCAAAATGGAGGTTTTTATTGGTCACTATGATACCTAAGCCAGGAAAAAATCAAACCATATTAGAACCGTATACAACAATCAGCTTATTATCAAATATGTCAAAACTATTCGAGAAGGTTTTCATGGCGAATTTGAACATAATAATAGATCAAACTAATTGTATTTCGAATCATTAATTTAAATTTAAAATAAAACTTTGTACTATTGAACAAATACATTGACTACCCACAAATACACACAAGCATCTTAAAAGATACTTAACAAAACGAAAGTTTATTCGTAAAGAATAAACCTATGTCCTTTTTACTTACTCGTAATATTCACCTTTTATATGTATGCCAACAAACAGTCGAACCTATATATCAACATTTGCAGATGACGTAGCTATTTTAGGGGTTCAAAAAACCCCAAAGGAAGCGTGCAGACTCTCGCGAGATCATATATCTAATCTGAAAATATGGTTGACAATGGAAATTTTTAGTAACTTATTAGAAATGTTAAGCTAAGTTTATTTACAGCAACATTTTAAAATGAAACTATTAACCAGGTATTTTAGTGCGTTTTTCCTTAAATAAGGACTGCGCACGAAAAAAATCCGTGCATGCTCTTGGACTTACAACTTTTTATGTGTTGAAAAATAAATAATTCTGTTAACTGGTTTACATTTGTCATTATGCTCACTAGTCATGTGCTAAGTTTCATGATTATAACAAGACTAGTTTTTCTTAAAATGGAAATTGAACATAAAATACCTAAACACATAATTCAAATTTTTAATGAAATCTTAGAGTTAAAAAAAAAAAAATGAAGTGAAAGTTCTTTAGACGAATTTTTTTCATAAAATTTGTGGCAATTGCAATAATGGACCGGTCCCTCAGTACCGGTTGAGTACCAATTGACACCTAATTCGTCACCAAAGTTCCAGTTGGGAACCAGTTGACACCATCACACTCACTAAATATCAGTTGAAAGTTAATTTTTACAGGCATGTTAAGTGCGCAATTATCAACTTGCGCGTAATAACAATCTATAACTGAGTGGTGAGAGTTGAAGATTATAAAACTCATGATGCGTCATAAGAACGTGGGTTCAATTCGGAGTGCCGCCATCGATATTAACGAAAAATTATAAAATAAAAATAAATACGATTTAATAAAAATAAACAAAAAAAAAAAAAAAAATAAATAAAAAAAATTTAAAAGTAAAGTTTCTAACATTTTTATTAAGGAGTACAATCGAAAAAATAATATTCAAAAATTTTTTTGATCAGAATATTTTGTGCGAAAAGTTAAAGATAATGCGGAGTTGAAAACATATAAAGTCCAAAAAGTTCCACACTGGAATGCTGAAAAATATTTAGAAGCCAAGAATAGGAATATTAAAATCAAATTTCATACACAAATACTCATACTCATGTTGTATAAAGAATGACGAAACGTATGTATTGGCAGATTTTTCTCAGCTTCCGGGTCAAAATTTTAGGACCGAAAAGCTTTTGTGAAAAGAGAATCGAAGAGAACAAAAGAGGTGTCCCAAAGTATTGAAGATTTTAAAAATAGATGAGCAGACTGTTCCAATAAAGTGACTAAAACAACTATAAAATCTCTAATAGAAGTGTTTCCAAAAAGGTTTACGACTTCATAAGTAGTGGTTAGAAGTATGTAAGTCATATTTTTCTGTAATCTGTAGTATCTGTAGTAATCAAAATTCTAAAATCAACCATTTCCAAATTATTGAATTTTATATATGTTAAGATTTTTTCGATCGCACTCCTTATATTAATCGACTCTGAACATGTGTTCTTGGTCCAGTACTGTGACCTGTCCCAAGGTGCTAATTAGCCACCTCCAATGACAACCCCGTGTAAAAGTGACAGGTTCCTCCAATATAAAGTTCCGGAACTAAAACCGGTCACTAGCCCTGAGAGCCTGTTACGTGACTAGTTTTGAACCGGTTCTCTTTCCTATAGAGGTATAATAGACGATTAAACGTTCGTACAGATTGACTTTTTTCAACTTTCTGGCCAAAAATTCTATGTTACAGACGCTAGAGGGAAAATAGCAGAAAAATATCGTGCATCAAAGAAATCAAAATTCCCAAAAAAATTTTTGATTTGGAAAGCCATATGCATATGCGGTAAAGACGCACTTCATTCATTAAAAATAGTTCTATTAACATAGAAATATATGTGAATGTGTTCCTTTGGAAAAGACTTCTCACTTTCTTAAGAAAATATAGCGTATCCACTTTTATCTGGCAATAAAACAACGGAGTGGTAATAAAAAAATTGTTAGTTTTTGTACCGAAAGAGGCTAATTCATCAAATTGTCCTGAACTCCGAGCAATTGAAAGATATTGAGCTCTAGTAAGAAGTAATTTAAAGGACATTAGAATCTCAGCTTAAAATGAAACGGAGTTAAAAAATAAGTGGATTTATTGGTATGAAAAGTGACCGAAACACCATAAAACCTTATGTGTGTGAAGATAAATTTTAAAATTTATAACCCTTGACGCAAACCATGTTAATTAACAGAGCTCTGTTAACTCATTAACATAGCTCTGTTTAGCAAGGAAAATCCGAAATATCCATTAAAAATGGAATCAGGAACAGAAATACCTTGTCTACCATCTCCAATAAAATTTTTCCGCGCACGTTGCCTCGTTTCCCTGGAATCTGGATTCATCCCACACAGAATCCCAAATTGTAAATTTTGGAAAAATCGTTATAATTCCTTCCAACTCACACTGTTAAAAATTCTAAAAGTGTACTCTTATAGAGAAATACTCTGTCTACCATCTCCAATAAAATTTTTCGGCCCACGTTGCCTCGTTTCCCTGGAATCTGGATTCATCCCACACAGAATCCCAAATTGTAAATTTTGGAAAAATCGTTATAATTCCTTCCAACTCACACTGTTAAAGATTCTAAAAGTGGATTCTTATAGAGAAATGCCCTGTCTACCATCTCCAATAAAATTTTTCTGCCCACGTTGCCTCGTTTCCCTGGAATCTGGATTCATCCCACACAGAATCCCAAATTGTAAATTTTGGAAAAATCTTTATAATTCCTTCCAACTCACACTGTTAAAGATTCTAAAAGTGGATTCTTATAGAGAAATGCCCTGTCTACCATCTCCAATAAAATTTTTCTGCCTACGTTGCCTCGTTTCCCTGGAATCTGGATTCATCCCGCACAGAATCCCCAATTTTGAATCATCTTAAATATCATATTTTAAGAGCAATTTTTATCAGGTTGCTTGAACTTACGACGCGTGAAGCTATTTTCTAGTATTCCTGATTTTTCTGACTCCTTTGGTTCAAAAAACTGTTCCTGATTCCATTTTTAATGGATATTTCGGATTTTCCTTGCTTAACAGAGCTATGTTAATGAGTTAACAGAGCTCTGTTAATTAACATGGTTTGCGTATAGGGTTATAAATTTTAAAATTTATCTTCACACACATTAAAACCTTTTTTTATACTGAAAAATATAAGATATTTCCTTAAAAACCAACAGTAAATAATTTATTCTTTTATGTTTAGAACTTATTAATAAAAATATAATTCTACAATTTCTACAATCAGATATGTGTGCACGGATTTTTTCGTGCGCTGTCCTTATTTAAAAATTAATATTTTTTTTTTAAATATTTTAATTAAAAATATGATAAGTGTAACATGGTTGCATGTACTACTTATCTCATATATTTTTGCAAGATTTGGATCAAGTTTTTTCCATATATATTCCAACATTTTCCACTGATTTTTGTTGTTGTAACAACAATAACAAAAATAATGAGAGTCGCTGCAGCATGTCGCCTAGTGAGAAACTGCACTAAATAGTGGATTATGTGCTAAAATGTTTGCCTATGTTCAAGTTTCTTATTATTATTTCTTTTTTTTTTTTTGACTCTTGTAGTTTTTGGAGTTAAAGAAACTCCACCCGGTTGAAATGCGGGTTACCTTGGTTGAGTATTTAAATTACTTTTTGCAAAAGTGCCAATTTTTACTTATTTAATGCGAATGTTTGAAGAATATATGTATATGGATAAAATGCGGGCGCAATATTAATCCAAATATTTTTCGGATAGTTCTTGACTTTGATGTTGACAAATAGCATTAATTAGTGCCATAATAAATTCAACCTAACTTTTTACATAAAAAAAATATATATTTTTTTATAGTATAATCTCAAAGTTTTGATCAGATTTTTATAAATTTCAAAAATACAAATTTTATCGATATATAGATTTATATTATTTTTATAATTTTTATTATTAAATTTTCATAATTTAGCCAATATAGTTATCCATTCTGTTCACTATAATAATAGTTTGGTTCTTGTATCAATTATTTCATATCACATTGTTAAATAACCGTTACAAGTAAAACATACATACTTTGCATTTCCATTAAAATAAAGTATTTAAATTTGAATTCAAGGAAACTATAATTCTATATGAAAAAATTTTAGGGGCGTGGTTTTAGTGTAGGAAAATAAATTTAATTATTCGTTCTTAAAATTCATATTACTTTTAATATCTTACACGTTTTTATTTAAATTGTAGACATTAAGGAGTTTATTATTCTTTCTCACCTAGTAAACTTTTGACAAATACTTTTATTAAGTTTTCAAAGAAAAATTCTTCACCATTTCACTCTATTTATATATTTTTTATTCATTTTATTAGTATTTTAATATTTTTTTTTCCTTTTAATATTATTTATGATTTGCTTTGTTTATAATTTTCGCTTTTAATTTATTTCAAATTTGTTATTATTTATGTTTAAAATTTTTTTTGTATACCTTTAGAATGAATTTGAAAATTTCCATATAATTTTCATATAAATCATTGTTTCACACACAAACACAGTTATAAAGCCATCCGAAAAATCAGATGAGGAAAATCTTTTACGTTTTTACACTAAACTATAGTGAATTATATTTTTTGCTCTTTTTTTAGTGCTTTCGAAAATAGAATAACTCTCTCGTTTTTTTTGTTTATTTAATTAAACAATTTGAGTATTAAAAAGTTATTTTCTATTGGAATTTTCTTTTTGTGAAAAAAATATCAACACTGTATTTGTTATATGTTACAAAATAAAAATTCGCGTTGTTAATTTGTGCAGAGCAAAACAGAAACTGTTTCAAATTTATCATTTATAGCGGCCTCCTACTCAATGGCGAGATCTTTTAGAACATCGACATAATTTTCACATCCCAATATGAAATTGTGAGTTACGCATCTTTTTTGTTTTTTAATTTATAACACTCTCCTAATACTCAATTGTAATGAAAAAAAAAAAAAAGTACAAAAATACAATAACCAGCAGCATTTGCTTATGATGCGAGTCGAAATAAAAATAAACGAATGTCTGAAACCATATGGATGGACAGACACATGGACAGACATAGTACAAACAATTTTAATGTAGAGCAAAACATTAGGGAAATTCTGAAAAATAATGAACAGTAACAATCTCACTCAACACAAAATAAATTGTTAAAAAATAACGGCAAAAAAGTCATACAAATTCTCATTTAATCATTCATTCATTCACGCTCACTCACTCACTCAATTACTCACTTGATCTCTGTCTCTTATTGTATGCAATAATAAAAATTTCTTAATTTCTGTTATTTACGTTTGCCCGCATCTCTGTAAATGATGATGGGGATGTATATTTAGATCAGAAATAGTTCTTGAGCACATCTGCCTTTAGAGAACTCAGTTTTTCCCCCAAAATGTTTGTTGATGAGTTTTTGCGTACAATTTTCTATGTCGTCCTCAAGCCCATATTAATTTAAAAATGTTTTTTTTTATGTTTTTATGTTTATTATGTATTTTAAACTGGAGAAGAAATAAAAACAAAAAAAAAAAAAAAAAACTACACACCACAAAACAAAACAAATAAAAATCATTTGAAAAAATTAAGGCCAGTCAAATTTGATGAAATGATACCCTACACTGTTGTAAGTTAGTTATTTGTTATAACCAAGGTATATTCATAATTTTTTATGTATGAAGTTTGACAGTTCCAGTATACCATAATTCATATAAAAAAGAAATAATAATAGAACACTACTAATTTTAAACTCTCACACACATTTACGAATAACACAGGGCAACACTGACACTACGGCACGGAGTTCTAAGCTTGAAAATCACCTTTTTTAATTGACTCTAGTTCACGATATAAACAACATAAGTATCTCATTGTAAAACGTAATGCCACCAACGTTTTAAGGCTAATAGCCTGTTTCTCTATGTCGAACGAAAACAAGTCGAACGAATTCGAATCATTTTTGGTTTCTCTATATCCTACGCTTTCGTTCGCATGGAATTACGTCTTCTCACTTTGTTTTTATTTAATTTTTTTTTCGTAAAAATATTAAAAATACTACTAATTGTTTACAACCAAGAAAATAAACAAAAATAGATTAAAAAAAAAGGGGAAAAAAATAATAAAAACAAAAATTTTGTTCATATTTTTTATTTATAAACTGTTTTTTGATAGAAAATCTTAATTTTCTTATTTTTCATTAAAAAAAAAAATCCAAACAGACGAAAGCAAAATAGCAAGTGATTGATTTTGACATTTTCGTTTGTATCGTTCGAAATACAGAAACCCAATTTTATATGAAAACACTTCCGTTTTCGTTCGACTCATTGTTTGCACAGAAGTGAGTTCGAAAAACCCAAATCAGTTTTCGTTTGCTTAGAAGGCGAAAGAAAGCATTCGTTCGACATAGAGAAACAGGCTACAAATCGAGCTTCTTTATTTTGCTTTAGCCTCAAAATTTGCGTTTTAGCTTTTTTTTTTTAATACATTAAAGAAGAACTTCCTTACCCAGTAAAAAATGAAGCTTCCTTCCCTTTCTGCCTCACGTCCCAGCAAAAAACGATGAGGTTCTTTCAAAAAAAGAACATTTTCACAACTTAAAAAGTGGAACAAAGTACATATTATAAACTTTTTTGGAAGTTCTTAATAATTACTTTCAAAACAGTGAAAATAAATGAATTTTTAGCGGGAAAAAATGGTAATAATTTCTAACAAAATTAAAATTTTAAAAATTTTTAAGCATTTTTATTATATTTTAATAAGGCTAAAACGGAATTTTTGTTCAAAAAATTTATAAACATAGTTTTAAGGGAAGTACTTCAAAAGAAATGAACAAGAAGCATAAAAGAAGAACATCCTACCAATGACAACCATGGGTTAAAAAAATAACTTCTGCAGCTCTTTTTCACCATTAAGTACTTCCTTCCAATGACAGCACAATGTTAAAATCATGACTTTTTCAGTTCTTTTTTTGCTGGGGTGCTTATATAGATGCACTAAAGTAAGGGAATAAACGGTAGGTTGTAAGAGAATTTTTAAAAGGGGTTATTTATAACCTTGAATATAGCTAAAATCGTGTACTGTGTTAATTATTACTTTTTGCCACAACTAAAACAAATAAAAAAAAATTGTCCTTAACAACACCTTAATAACACTAGTAGACAAAAAAATTTTTTTTCGTGATCCTTCAATCAAAAAATATGTGGATTAGAATTCGTCCAAAATAAGCCGATTATTCGAGTATATTTCACTATAACTCGAGAACGGTATGCTCGACTTATATAAATGAGACACCAAAATATACCGAATAAAATTGGCTTTAAGCCGTTCAACTATCAAATTTATATCCGCTCAATAGTTTAGGAGATATTTCGAAATAAGTATCGGAAAAAAAATTTTTCATTTTAAATTAAAGATTTCTTTTTTTTACTAAAACTTCTTTTTGAAAGTGAAATCATCAAAAATGTTTCAGTTTATCATCTTTATCTCAAAGCTGGTAAAACTACGAGTAAATAAAGCAACGTACTATAAAATTTGATGCATAAATCTTGATTGCATTCACAGTTAAGATACCCATGCATTCCTACAGTTAAGTGGAGACACACTAGTGGGAAAAAAAAGATGGATTAGATGGAATTTGCTAAATAAGAATCAGCTTTTACTTTTTTCTATCATGCATAGATTTTTTTATGGGCATGACTACTATGACCCCGCCTTGTATAACTCGAGATCAGTTTGTCCAATTAAGATAAATTAAACTCCAGTTGATAGCGATTTAAATTGTCTTTGAGTCGAATTTACATATTTTTTTATTTAGTTAATATTTCCGTAGTTATTCGGTAATTAGTAGTAGTAAAAAAAATAAAATAAAAATTTAAAGGTCGTGAAAATTTGGATCCATAACTCTGAAATTCTTTAATTAATAAAAAAGTATCACATATCAAAATCGTGTAAACGGTTCTTGAGTTATAGTCCAAATTGTACAAATCATTCTCGAGTTTTAAAGAATAAGATGATGAAATTAGTCATACCCATAAAAAAAATCAGTACGTGATAGAAAAAAGTGAATGCAGATTCTTGTTTAACTCGTCAAAATCCATCTAGTCCACCAATTTTTGTTTCAAGAAAAAATAAAAAATAATTTTTTTGCCCACTACTGTATTTCTACTCAATTGTATGTATACATGGGTATTTTTACTTAACTGTGAATAAAATTAAGATTTGTGCATCGATTTTGATGATACATACCTTATTTTATTCGCAGCATTACCAGCTTTAAGATAAAGATGATAAACTTTTAAAAAGAAATTTTAGTAACAAAAAAAAATTTTAAATTTTGCATAAAAAGTTTTTTTCGGGCACTTATTTCAAAATAACTCCGAAACTATTGAGTACATAAAAAACGAAGTTGTTTTTTGGTGTATCACTTATGTCAATCGTACACACCGTTCTTAAGTTATGAGAAAATATACTAGAGTAACGGCCTTAATATGGGCGAAATATTAGACACGCCCATAAAAAAAATCCAGACCTGTTAGAAAAAAACTGAAATCAGATTCGTGTTTAACACATCAAAATACATCAAGTCCAACTATTCGTCTATGGGAGAGGATTTTTTTGTCGATCAGTGTAATTATTTTAAAATATTTCATTATGCTACTCGTAGATCGGTATAACTTTAAAATTGAATACAATGTTGACAACTAATAAAAATACAAAATATGGACTGGATATCGGGCAAAGTTAGGCAAAAATTAATTAGTTCGCTAATAGAGGGAAAAATATTTGCAGAATTTAAATAATAATAGTAGGAAGATGACAATGTTAGGTCGATATGCCCTTATTTCTATTAAGTAAAATATTGTCCGAACTATAAAAAAAAATTTTTTCAATGGCTATCGCAAAATATATCCTGAAACTAAAAACAAATGAGTTTTTTCCATTTCAGGATATATGTGATGTAGACGTGTTCCTGCTCCGATTTTTTAAAAATTTTGTATATACATATTCTGTTTGGGTCCAAAGTAATATGTGTACCAAGTTTACATTTTCATAGACACTTCTTTCTCTTTTTATACATCGACACCTCTTTTCCCCAAACTTTTTTGAAAACTTCCAATAGACCTTTTTATACGATGTATCATACCAAAAAAAAAAAAAAAAAAAAACTAAATCGCGATATAGTAAATTTTTTAATATGGCCTAATGGGATATGTAACTATATAAACTTTCTTTTCGAAAAAAAAACTGTAAAAACTTGGTTTCTTTTTTTTTTTTTTTTTTTGAAATCATGCTCGTTTTTAAGAAATGTCAAGCTAAATCGCAATTCGAATCCGGCAACCCTAGAGATAGGAGAGTTTTTTTTTTCGATTCAAGTAAAAATTTTCTGGCTTATAAATAATTTATATATAACGGTCATCAAAAAGTTTGGTAATGAATTTGGGATCTTGTCTCAGAAGCACCGACCACTAGTGCTGGTAAATTCTACTACTTTTGAATACTCGATACTTTTTCATTTGGGTACTCGATACTACTCGATAATTAACGTATTTTTTAATTTAAAAAATATGACTAATAAATGTTTTATTTAAAAATAAAACAAATATATTTAACCAATTATTATAAAATTTTGTAAATTTGTTTATACAAGACACAAAATAAATAAAAACGTTAACTTTAAATTCAACTTTAATAGAAGTCAGTAAAATTATTTTCATATCTCGTATTTAAAATTTTACTTGTATCTTTACACGGAGTTGAACTTTAGCCGTTATATTTTTTTAATATGATATCATTGAGAAATTAAACTCTGAAAGTATTGAGTAACTACTTTATAGTAGTAAGTACCCAAAAAAAGCTTGCAAATACTCTGTACTCGAAACTAATACTCAATACTTACACAGCACTACCAACCATTTTTGATAAGAGGGCATTCTTGGCAACTAAATATCATTAAATGTTTTTTACAATTTGCAAAAATTACCAGAATGATAATAAAAATCATGCACAAAAAATAGTTTTAGAATTTTTACTCTATATTTTTGCAACTTTATTTTATAAGTAGAGAAATTAATATACATACCTTGTGATCTGTTTGAAGATATACTTTTGATTTTATGTTCAAGCTAAAGGTCTTAGCGACCACCTAACAATCTTTGTATGGACCCCATGTTGAAAACCGCGGACCTCCATTTGAGAAGCGCCGTTTTGGATAGAAAAATACTAAAAATAGACGTTGGCTAATAAGAAAACGTAATAGTTTTACTATGCGAATACCTATTTTATGAAATTTTAAAAATTAGCCAAATAAATCGCCACCTTGTTAAAAATCGCCAAAAAATTCGCCATGTCGCAAAACGGAAAATTCAGTCGCCAAGAGCAATTAAAAATCGCCACGTTTGGCGAAAAATCGCCACATCTGACAGCCCTGAACTAAACCAATATATTTTTTTTTTTTTAGGAAATTATTCGAATTTCTATTGGTATGTTTAAACTATTAATAACGCACACAAATTTTAACGTATACATGGCGTAGTGAGTAAGACAGTAGTCTTTGAAACATGAACGAATGTTTTTGCCTAGGTTCAAATCTCAGTTGAGCCAACTTTTTGTTTTTATTTTTTTAGCAATTTTGTAGTTTTGAAGTATTTGTAGTTTTGTAGCATTTGACTACTTATTTGATTGTTTAAAATAAGTACTTTAATAATGGGGACCCATGATTTCGTGGACATCGCCATATAAATGTAATACGTTTTTCACCCGAATTATAAGTAGTTACCGCCTTTTAGCAATGTAATATATTGGCTTACCGGGTAAGTAAAGTTTTTGCTGGGACACTACGATCTTCATTTAAATAAGTAATTATGTCTCTTTTCAGTTGCAGAATATTAAGATTTTACTAACATTATTCATCATATTCTTTTTTCAAAATGTAATTTTATATATTTCGGTCATTTTTCAAAATATATTAAGTTTTAATGTACCATAGGAATGTTAATTAATCCATTATGAGGTCAATTTTATGCAACTATTTCCCAAAAGGTTAAATTTGCAATTTTTGCAAATAAGTAGCATGCAAATACTTATTGCAGTTAAATATTGATAAATTTATGAAAAACATAATAAGTTCATTTAAAACCGCGACAATAATCGAATAAAAAGGAGTTTTTTAGATTTAACCGCCATTGTACACCAATTCGCCGCTTTGTTGATAAATTTATGCTTTTGAGGGCATGTACATATGTCCTTAGCTAACCATTTATTTGGTATAAAAATTAACTTAACCAATTATGGACCGGAAAACCCAAAATATTATTTGTGTAACTAAAGGGTTAAATAAATGCACATAGATTATAACATAGATATGAAGTTCAGTTTCCAAAAACCTAAGTCGGTTGTCAAAAAAACCTAAGTCTAAGAATGTGTTAGTAAAATTGCTCACTGAATTTTTGAGTAATTTTTTCAATTTAGTTTTTTTTAAGCTTCATATCTATGTTATAATCTATGTAAATGCACGTATCAATAGTATTTAATGAGAGCTTTCCAATGATGCGCTAAAATATAATTTACGATGAAAATTTTTCAAAATATGCACACTTTAATAAAATACTATCTATATATATAAAAATTAATGTGTGCTTGTTTGTATGTATGTATGTATGTATGTTTGTTTGTTTGAAGTCTATAGCCGCCTAAACGGCTAAATCAATTTTCTTGAACAGTGTGTTCCTATATGTCTGGAAGGAAAAATAGGCTACTTTTTATTTTGAAATTCCATGTGGGAGAGGTGCCACGCCCACTTACTAAATAACTATTAAAAGTGGTATATCTCGGAATTTGGTAATACTAGAGTCCTCAAATTTTGCACGAACAACTAGCAATAGGGGGTGTGGCACATCCCACACCTAATATTGCTTGCCAATACCAAATGCCCTAAATTTAGGAAACTATTACAGTTACATTTCCCAAATTTTGTACAATAAACTTAAGTGTCAATGTGGACATTTTATGCAAAAATGGGCGGAAAAGAAATAGTGGGCGTGTCATCTCTCATATAAAGTTAATACCTAAATTTTTATATCTGGGAAACTATAAAAGTTAGAGAGCTCAAATTTTGTACAACTAGCATTAGCTTCAATATGAATATTTTGGACAAAAATTGGTACACTAGCAATAGTGGGCGTGGTACCTCCCATATAAAGAAAATATTAAATTATCATATCTGAGAAAATATAACAGTTAGAGTTCTAAAATTTTGTCGGAGCCACTTTGGTATCAATATTAATATTTAAGAAAAATATGGGCGGAATAGAAGTAGGGGGCATGGTACCTCCCATATGAATTAAATGCAAAAATTCGTATATCTGGGAAACTATTGGAGTTGGAATGCTCAAATTTTGCACAAAGAATTTTGACATCCATGAAAACATTTGTCTAATAAATTAGCGGATTATGGGGTATGGTCCCTCCCATAAAAATTAAATATAAAAATTAGTATATTTGTTTAATACTTTAATTACTATGTATTTCATTTCGGGAGGTGGCGAAGCACACCGGGTATTAGCTAGTTTAAAAAAAAATCATTGAAAAGTTTACTAAAATTTTAATTTCGCGAGAATGAAAACAAATTTTAAATTATTTTTTGTTCAATATGTAGTAGACATCGTTTTTCTATCATACATATGTTGTAATTCTTTGGAAAATAAAATTAAGAGCTATGTATACTGTCGATCGAAAGGAGGTATTTTAAAAATGGTTCAGCTCACGTAAATTAAATAATTGAACCGAAATATTTTGGGAATTAGCTTAAACATAACGAACTTCAATTTTAGGAGGGTACATTTGCAACTTTGTTTGTCCCCATACAAATCAAGGCACTGTAATATACTTAAATTGAAAATATACTGTTTATGAAATAATGCTCCGCTAAATAGTCATGTTATGTTTTTAATAATCAAAATATAATTTATTAGATGTCGATTAAACTAACATTTTTATAAATAAATTAAGTAACCAATAAGTCCATAAAAATCATATAACTGTATCATAAATACTTTTTTTAAGGTCACATTATCTCAAACAATTTATACCTCTGTAGAGTGTAGTGAAATACAAACTAAAAAAGAAATAAATTAAAAGAAAAAATAAACAATAAAAAAACATAAAATATCATTTAGTTTGTCTACCTCGCAATTCATTGACATCAGAATTGTAAAAAATAACTTTACAAAACATTTGAATAAAGAAAACTACAGATAAAAACCCCATGAACGTTTATACATAAGTAATTCTATTGTAAATGGATAATTTTCTACATAATTTCTCTGTTGCAAACAACTTGTTGGGATGTATGTATTTGGTTGATTTAGATGGTGGACATGTAAGAGTACTTTGTCTACAATTTCAAAAATGTACTACACCCTACAGCAACGGTTCTCAAATGTGGGTCCTCAATCCATAATGGGTCCGTACAAACATTTTATTTATTTATTTATTTATTTATTTATTTATTTATTTATTTATTTATTTATTTATTTATTTATTTATTTATTTATTTATTTATTTATTTATTTATTTATTTATTTATTTATTTATTTATTTATTTATTTATTTATTTATTTATTTATTTATTTATTTATTTATTTATTTATTTATTTATTTATTTATTTATTTATTTATTTATTTATTTATTTATTTATTTATTTATTTATTTATTTATTTATTTATTTATTTATTTATTTATTTATTTATTTATTTATTTATTTATTTATTTATTTATTTATTTATTTATTTATTTATTTATTTATTTATTTATTTATTTATTTATTTATTTATTTATTTATTTATTTATTTATTTATTTATTTATTTATTTATTTATTTATTTATTTATTTATTTATTTATTTATTTATTTATTTATTTATTTATTTATTTATTTATTTATTTATTTATTTATTTATTTATTTATTTATTTATTTATTTATTTATTTATTTATTTATTTATTTATTTATTTATTTATTTATTTATTTATTTATTTATTTATTTATTTATTTATTTATTTATTTATTTATTTATTTATTTATTTATTTATTTATTTATTTATTTATTTATTTATTTATTTATTTATTTATTTATTTATTTATTTATTTATTTATTTATTTATTTATTTATTTATTTATTTATTTATTTATTTATTTATTTATTTATTTATTTATTTATTTATTTATTTATTTATTTATTTATTTATTTATTTATTTATTTATTTATTTATTTATTTATTTATTTATTTATTTATGTAGGACGTGCAGAGTAAGATGGCATATTGAGCGGGTTAAATTGTAACATACAAAAACAAAATAAAAGGAATTATTTTTGCATCGATTTAATTGCATTGGAGTGACTTTCATAATATGGGTCCCATATTACAGATCCATGTTCAAGAATTGGGTGTACAAGTGATGTATAAAGGGTTTTCGTAATATATGGGTCATTAAATTCTAAAATAATTCACGGTTAAAGGAATATTTCTGACAAATCGCATTATTTTACATTTATTCAAATTAAGTGCCATTTGGTTGATATTACACCATTGGTATAAAGTATCAACTCCTTTTGAATAAGTTTCCAATCTAAAATTTGATTACAGCTCAAAAAGTCCTTAATATAATCTGTATACATTAAAATGTTTAAAAACTTTATTACGGTGGGCAAGTCGTTGATGAATAGTGAAAACAGCAGCTGCCCGAGATGAGTACCCTGAAAATACTTTTATACTTACTTTTGGAAAACATGTTTCTAAAGCGAACAGTTTGTGTGTTGCCAGATAAATATGAATTCAACCACTTTATACTAAAATTAGTAAATCCAATCCAAATTGTAGTTTATTTATTAGAAATAAATGATTTAATTTATCAAAAATTTTACAGAAATCTGTATAGATGACATCAGTTTTTTTTATTTCAAAAAGCCACTTGTAAGTTGTATTAGATTAGTTATGGTGGAACATCCTTTTGAAAACCATGGGATTTATTCACGTTAATGTAATTTCCAGAAGAGAGGTTTATATGGTAGCTATGGTTAATTATGGGCTGATCTTCATGAAATTTGGCATAAAAATTAACCCTTACACTTCTTTTAATTCATTAAAATATTGCTATATGTACGGCATTTATGACCACTAAACCCCTATTTCGGGAGGATATTTATATGTGGCTAGGTAAAATAATGGACCGATCATAACCAATTTCAATAAGTCTTGTATCAAAGTAACTATTCCTGCAAAATTTCATCTAGATATCTTCAAAATTGCGACCTATACTTTCTTCACAAGGTTTGCATGGACAGACAGACAGCTAGACGGACGGACGGACAGATTCTGAGTCGAACGGTATACTTTAAGGTTTAAGGGGGTCCGATATTTTTTTCTGTGCGCCTATGATGGTGTAGGATAAAACTATAGCTCTGTTACTAATAGTAAGACTAATGAACTATTTAACCTAATTCTTAAATATTTTTCAAATGTGCTGTGGTTAGGTGTTAGTCAAAAATTTACAGAAAACAACACAAAACACTTTCTGACTAATACTATCATTATTACATTGTTTTGATCATGTATCATATCAATCATTAAAATAATTTTTCAAAACTTTTACGTATTTATTTATAACGCAAAATTTGTAGTTGGTCATGCTCAAGTTGTAACGTCTTAAGGGGGTCGTGAAGGTAATGCTTGTAGGAACCTCTGACAGTGAGTGCTTTTAATACTCATGAAAAAACAAAAAATAATAAAATTATTTATAAGTGAAGTAGTATTAAGAAAAAGTAGGCGCTAAAAATAGTCTACTTTTTAAATTTCAGCAATGAAAATAGCTTAAGCATTTTTTTATACACATCTCAAAAATATCAAGGGTGGCTTTACCATTATAAGGTACGAATATATTTCTCTAAATGCAATAATTATGGACGATTTCTATCCTAGACCACCCACACAACAACGAATAAATATGATAGAATATTTAAAACAATGATATCAAACAGAATTTTATATAGAGTAAGTAGTATAAACTCCCATTATATTGTTCAACTGCAAGGTGCTTAGAATCCCACTATGCTGACTCCCTTACACTTAGTCACTTCTATTTGAATAAGTGTAGAAGTTTTTTTTTTTCATATTCATGATGGCACAAGACACAAGGGCAAATATTATTTTATGTTTGTCTACCGTTTGTTCTTTAGTACATTTCATATTTAATTTTACTAAAAAAAGCGAAACGAAACGGTATGTGAATGTACTTGTAATTTCACATACATATGTATGTATATTTTATAAATATATTTAGTACTTTGCTAGTGATCTTATATTCCAATACTTTAGGGTCTACATAGTCCTCTTTGACTAGTTCATATCTATTTGTTTACGCATAGTTGAATGAACAAAATAATGAGAGAACAATCGACCGATCTAAACATTTTTGTATGTGGGTACATTGAAATGTACGCACTCGTATTTATTTGAAACTATATTCGTTTTAAAAATATAAACGTAAATTCGAGTACATTTATTCTTTTGGTTTTAGTTTAAATTTAATTTTAGTTTCGCAGTTCAGTTAGTTTTTATTGTATTCGTTTATTCCAATCATTCCATACAGACGATTTTCCCTATTCAAATGTATAATGTACAAACACTTTAGGGTAAATAAATAGCAGAATTTATATTTCTAATGAATAATAAACAATTAATCCACAATAAGTATCATAAAATTAATAAAATAAAAGGACCGGTTCATGAATGGTGCCTTTAAATGTCTATTTTTGAGACTCTCAAATGTAAACGACGACACACAGTGATTCCTAAACATTGAAATAATTTAAACGAACAATGATATCCTATTGAAATTTCGATATAATTTACATAGAATTGTCCTAAAATTAAAGAATTAGAAAAAGCTACTTTTTGTAACAAAGTTCCCAAAATCTCAACCTAAGAAAAACATCTTTCAAGAATTGACTTCCTTCATTGAAATCGTCAGTCTTTCGTTATAAGAGGCGTCCGTCAGAAAATATTTTATGGGTGTTTCCCTTACATATAAAGGTATTTAACTGAAATAATTGTATGCTGGCCCCAGCTTTGCAATTTGAAAATTTAACAAAAAAATTATTTATTTATTTATTTATTTTTTTTTTTAAATTAACAAAGTTTGGATTGGGTCTGGGGCGAAACCTTTGCCCCAAGCTCCTCCGGATTTACTTTACACACATTTGCGTTAACATTTCTTTTCTTTTTTCATTAGAAAAATGATATAGTCCGGAACAAAAAACAAATTTTATAAGTGGAGAAATATTGCCACCCTTTAGGAAAAAATATGAAAGTTCCAACTTCAGATTTATATAACTTTTTATCGAATTCATATATTTATACGATTCTTACAGCAATATTATTTAGAATTTTGTAAGAAATTTAGTTAATATTTAAAAAAAATTAGAGACAATATTAGGGCTGCCAAGTTAAAAAAAAAAAAAAAAACTAGAAAATTGAGACATTCATTTCATTTCGACCTGAATATCTCCTTAAACAAATGTGATAACCTACACATGTATGCGTATTTTTTGTAGAGATTTACAGGGACTATTTACATATATATATAAAATTTTTTTTCTGTTATATCATAAATGAATTTTTGGCGATTTAAGGGCCACCACCCCTGACCCGAACCACTGTGTACATTTATGTCTTTATTACAAATCATTACAGAAATCAAAAGAAACAATAAAGAAACTTTAAGTAAAACGTTATGAAAAGAATAAATTTATGTTACTATTTCCCTGATCCCAGCTGTAAATGTATTTATACATGTGTTAAGCAGACTTTTTAACATTAATGCACATTTAAAAGAAATCCTTGTTCTTACTCACTTTTTATTTAGAATTTAACCCAACTTTACTTCTTGAAAACACTTTGTTTTTATTTTTATTTATAATATTTTTATTTTCATTTGTCTACTTTTTATTTCGTTTTGTTTTGAATATAAATTCATATTTTCATAAGCGATCGTGTGTGTGTGTATGTTGTTGTTTTGAGTGCAAAAGTGAGGTTTATACGAAATATGTTTATTTTCGTTTTCGTTTACAAATTCAAATACAATTCACTTGTGGTAAATGTCAAAAAGATGTCATATTTTTGTTTTATGGCCATATGTAGAATCTTTTACCCCTTTTTAAAAAACAATTTATTTTATTTTTAATTTTTTTGTCAAATTTATTTTTAAAATGCTCTGAAATACATACATTCATACACTTTCTGCCGTTTACAATTTTTTAATGTTTTTGATGTACAGTTTGACATTTCACTACTTGTCGCTAATGTTGTGTTTTTTTTAGGAGCATAATTTTCACACTTTTTTCTAAACGTAATGGTGGATGTCATAAAATGTTTTAGCAAGAGAGGGAAAAATGTCATACAAAATATTTTGCTTTAATTTCTGGAAAGAAAACAAAAATTTCATGCGAATTTGATTAAATTTAATTAATGAATTTTATGAATATCATTTAATTAAAACTCATTTATTAGTTAAAGATAATGATTTAAATCAGAAAATTTATATTTAATTAAATTTCTGAATGCAAAATCTAAATTTCGTACATATGTATAATATCCATACGAAAATCTTTATATCTAATTATAATTATTACCAGTTATTACACTAAATAGTCTTCTAAGTGTTGACTTTTTTAGTTTTTTAATCTCTTGAAAAGGGCTGACGTTGTCTAGATAACTTTTCTAACCGTTACCTATTGATTGTTTTCAAAATTGAATTCAATTTATTATCCTAGTCATTCTTTTAAAGTATTGATAACATTTTAATTCATTGACTTAAGTTCTTTGTACTTCATATAAATTGAATTAATTCAAATCTATTACAAATACCTTTAGAAAATATTTTCAATTAATTTTGTAAAATGTTAAAAACAAAATATTAAATGTTGAATTAAAGTCAAATATTTTCTTTTAATTTGGAGAAGATTTGATTGGAGCTGACGCCAACGTATTCTAGATGTTTTGAACACTGTTAAGGAACCAACCTTTGTAGTTTTTAGGTATTCTAACATGTTCAGGGAATGGAGAGTATCAAATGACTGCTCATTCTCAGATCACTTGTACATTGACTTCTGTCTACAGAGGTAGGAGTAAACTGCACTGGAGGAACTCCAAAATAGGTTTCACTCGTAAATAATGTCGCCGTTTATTTAATGAGGCAAAGAGACTGGGTAACTGGTCAGCTTATAAATCCTCAGTGAATAGGTTTAAAAACCAAATCAGAAATGCGAAACGTAAATCTTGAACAACCTTCTGTAGCGGCGTGGAAGGCCATTCCGAGACAAGTCGGTTACGCAAAATTCTGTCTTCCTCCCCTTCTGTCCCAAGTTACACACAGAAACCTTGTGGCAGATGGATAACAAGCGGCCAAGAGACCTTAGATGTCTTAAGGGATGCGCATTTTTCTGGCAGTCTCCCTATAACGGAGTGCTCTGCGGTAGTTTCAGATGACCCTAATGACGCTCAGATTCAGATTACAGAAGATGAACTAAAATGGGCCCTGAACAGTTTTGCCCCCTTTAAATCCCCGGGCCCAGACCTGCAGACTTGCAGCATAATGCGGATGTTATAGCTCCATGGCTACTTCGGATTTATTCAGCTTGTCTATCATGTTCGTATATCCCTGAGTTATAGACTAGATGCAATTTGGTCTTTTTTCCGAAAGGAGGTAAGACCTCCCACACAAAACCGAAGGACTTCAGACCTATCAGTCTATAGTCCTTCCTCTTGAAAACATTGGAAAGGCTGACTGACCTGCATCTTCGTAGGATAATCAACCCCAACCTATTGTCAGCGTCCCAAACCTCATATATGAAAGGTAAATCAGTTGAGACGGTGTTACACTCGCTTGTAGGGTATATATAAAATGCTCTTGAGCACAAAGAATATGCATTAGTGGCATTTCTTGATATAGAGATCAATAATGTGACACCGGAGGCAATCAAATTGGCTTTGGAAATACTGAATATACATCAGTCGACTATTAGCATCATCATATGGAGACTTCTGACCAATAGGGTCATTATCTCCAATATGGAAGCGGCTACCACTTTTAGAGTGGCAAATGAAGGCACTCCACAGGTTGGAGTTTCATTTCCACTTCTGTGGAATATTGCCATGAATACAATGCTCTTGAAACTTGATTCCTTGAATTACAAAACTATCGCATATGCAGACGATGTTGCGATGGCTGTATCTGGAAAATTCCTAGATACCATATCCCACCGCTTACAAACTGCGCTAGGCCTACTCAGTAAATGGAGTATAAACAGCGGCCTTAACGTGAATCCAGGATAAACGGAATTAGTTCTCTTTTCAAGGAGATACAAGATCCCATCTTTCCCACTCCCCTGCCTAAACGGTATTGAATTAAAGGTGTCGGATAGTGCGAAGTACCTAGGCATTATACTGGACTCCAAACTATCCTGGCTCCAAAACATCCAGGCTAGAGAGTGAAAGGCAAACATTGCCCTTTATATGTGTAGGAAGGTCATAGGTAAGTCTTGGGGTTTAAATTCTAGGAATACGAAATGACTCTTCGATATGGTGACCAAGCCCATACTTATGTATAGAGCGTTAGTATGGTGGAAGGCTATGGAAAAATTCACCTTTTGCGGAATCTTCAACAAGGTTCTGCGCAGTTCAGCGCTATTAATCACAAGCGCGCTTCGTATAATACCATTCAGGCCATTATTTGTCATAATGAACTGGATGCCGGTTGATCTAATGGCCAAACAGATCGCCATCATGTCGGCGATTAGACTCAGCACTATAGGTGCATGGAACGGTAGATATTGACTATCGGTACAAATCTGTACCGATAGATCTTTTATACGTGCATCAGGTTGGTTCGATCCGAACCTTTTTACGGACATGTGAAACAACTCCACATGATTTACAGCTACCCATTTAACCTAACCTAAGCCTCTGCTTCAGGGTAATGGCATTCCAAAATTGTTCACATCTAAGATAGTTCATTATACTTTTCGTTTCCCATGATGCCGTGGAATTTTTCATATATATCAGTGTTGATATTTCCCTTTGGTAAGATTTAAGCTATGTTTTAGTATTTTTTTATGTTTCTCCATTATCATCAATGTAGTGGTGGAACAGTATTCTTCATATTTTACCTGTATTTCGATTGCACAGTGGGGCAGAATCGAAAATTTTTGAATTTGGGCTTATATATGACTTATTTGTGCTAAATTTCATTATAATATTCTTTTTAAGGTATCTATAGGTGTTAAGACTCTATTCCGAGAGGATATTTGTATAGGGACTAGGTGAAATAATGGGCCGATCATAACCAATGGTCTACAATTTTTTGACTAACTCTTTAACGAAATGTAAAATAAAATATACAAATACAGAATAATTCGTTGATACTAATATCTTTATGATTTTATGCACTATAGCGCTATTCCCGGAAGTGGGTTTATATTGGAGCTATGGTAAATTATGTACCGATTCTCACAAAATTTTTTAATGTTGTTTCTACTTACATAAAACTTATTTGTGTCGATTATTAGCTTGATACTAACATTCGTATGAGATTTATCCACGTTAAATCGATTTTCGAAAGAGGGGTTTATATGGGAGCTATGGTTAATCGTGGACTGATCTTCATAAAAGTTGGCACAAAGATTGATACTTGTACAGAACTTTTTTGTACCGAATTCCTTTAAAATATTCTAATTTTTAAGGCATTTTTTAGTGTTGAAACTCTATTCCGGGAAACATTAGTCGGACGTACATCGTTAGATCGATTAAAAAGTAATTCTTAGTCGATTGGTATATTTTTATATCCTAAACCACTTAAAAATACCTTTTACCATTTTTGCTTCATAACTCCTAAACCAAAAGAGTCGCCAGCTTGGCATGAGTAGAGAATTGAGTTAAGTTATCAATATAAGTTTCACAAATTCTAAAATATCGCTTTTGAGGTAATAGCTTTGGTCTTTACATTATCGATTTTGACCCTTGAACTTTAGAAGTAATTAATTAATCAATTTTAAAGTAAATATATTTTTGTATTAAATGAAATAAAATAAGAATTTTACCATGTGTAGTTTTAAAGTTATGAGCAATAAAATACATCTAGTAGGATAATATTAAAGTGACGATAACTTTGGAAAATTCTTGAGAAATATTTCTAGTTTTGCGACTTTTCTTATTCTATTATGTAAAAATAATAAAAAGAGTACAATAGAATTCGACTAAATATAAAAAATTAGAAATAAATTAACTGTATCTATTATTATGAGCAAAAATTTTTGGTGTTTAAATCGAAAACGTATGTGTAAATTAATTTTTATGCACATACTTGCCATATCTTTCTTCAAAATATCATTGCCAGATCATATTATTTACTAAAAGAAAAAAACTCGAAGTATTTCTGAATAATTTAGGTGTATCTATTATATTGAGCAGATGTGTATATGTACGTTTACTTTGATTTTCTGTCTGAAAGTTTGTAATTTGAGCAACATTTGCAATGGGTAATAACGAATTTCATTAAAATCGGAGATATCAAGTTTTAAAATGTCTGCCATCTGTCTGTTTTTATACAGAATCATTGATTCATTTTTCAAATATACACCAACAAATCAATGATGTTTTCAGAAAAAGTGCTATTTTTAGATAATTTTATGATCGATCTCATTCGATGCAAAACTTTGGTTTCACTTAACTATAGTTAAGGTAAACTGGTGATTTTAAATTAAATTCCCTTTATACTCACCAAGTTTCATTGTTCCAAAATTATTCTCATATTATTTATTGCTTCTATGGTAAATAAAAATGTATGTAAATATTTCTACTGTTTTCATAGAGTAAAAAACACATCTGACCTCCACAACTGACACTTGTCAATCAGTCTTCTTATACATATTTTGGTTCTCATTCTTTACAGCCTCAACGACGTCAATTAAAAAGTTTATAAAACAAAAGATGAAACGATCGACAAAGAACTACCAAATCATTTAAGCAAAAAGCATATTAAAAGTAAAATTTAACAACAGAACTAAAAAAATTACTTGTATTGTTTTACTCAATATTGAAAATTGAGTTGCTTTGGCTGCCATTCAATTTATTTCAAAACGATTCGATTTCATTTAACTAAAAAGTTTACATGATTTTCTTTCTGGTGGTACGAGTATCTAGAATATCGTACTGGTTAACAGCAGTTTCTCATTGAATAAACAAATATCATTCATTGTTATTTGCCATAGATGTAGAAGCATATAGTAAACAGACAATGCCCATGAGGATGATTCTACAATTGAAAGAACTTTTCTTAAGATTTGAGAAATAAAATAAATGAAAGCGTGTTATTAAAGGTGGGGGTCGAATTTTTAATACACTAATTTAAATTAATGGGAAATATTGATTGTAGATAATATGATTTTTAAAATCGGAAATGGAAAATATTAAGAGTTTGTATAAGGATATGTTACCGTTTTTAGTTATATATCTAGTAAAAAAATTAAATTTTATGAAATTCTACGGTTTTTTAAATTTTATCAATATCAAAAATCGCCGTGGAATTCCGAAAAGCACAAACGTTTACCACAGTAGTGGCAAACGATATAACAAATTCAATAATGGTATTAACATTTGTATCAATCTGCCATAAAGGGGTAAAAGAAAAAATGAGGAAACATATAAAAATCAAATGTTACAAATGGTTCGAAACACAGCAAACATAAAATAGAAAAATGTCTGACTCAATTACAAGTCTATTAAGAATATTGTCTATTAGACCTATAAATATATATGTATGTATGCGAGTATTTATTCTCATCATTTAAAATAAATTTAATTTTTTTATTACGAGTATTTGTTTATTATTAGATGTGCGTGTTAATATTTAATTAATAGAAAAGCCAATAACAATAACGACAGCAAAATTGTTATAAATTTTTTATATAGCAAACTGTTGACAAATGGTTCTTCGTTTTTAACATTTTGCGAAATTCAGCAAAAGAGAATCTAGAAATCTTTAATTTTTTTTTTAAATTTATTTCAATAGAAATACAAATTTCATTATAAATTGTTTATCACGTGCGTTGTGAGTATTAAAATTAGAAATATAAAATTAAAACGATCAACGAAATGTGCACGTCATTTGTTGTTTATAATTAAATAGATATTTTAAATTTAAATTTTCATAATCAAAATTGTTGACAATATTCTTTGCTGTCGTCGTATTTTTTCTTAAATCTCGTTTTTAATTGAAAATTTCTTTTGTCTATGACGTCAAAATTTGTTTGGTTGTATTGTTTTCTTCACGTATTCACTTTCTGTGGGTCAATTGAATTATTGCCATTTTGTTTTGTTATTCAGTTAGGTTTTAAGTGGATTATAGGAATCAGATGTTGTGAATATAATGCATGTCATTTAAAAACGGCTATTTAGTTTATTAGCTGGTCAAGTACGTATATTTTGAAGTGTAACATAGAAAACCTGACTACTTTACAAACAATATTCCTCCGATAGTCCAAACCAGTGTTGCCAGAAAATATAATTGGTGAAGTGATAAAACGCTCAGTGCTGTCAAACGCAAAATTTTTGGTAATAAATCTGTATCTCTTAAACTACTGGTCGGATCGAATTGAAATGTAGGATAGAGTTGTAGAAAAGGACCTAATCATTCAGAAAACTCATCCTGTAGTCACTCTGTGATAACACTTTTATATTTATTTTAATAAAAATACTCACATAAGTTATCTCTCATAGTTAAAAAAATATTTAAGCTTGAATTATTAATTTTTGAATTATTTTTTTGTTTGCCTTGACTTTATTTTGTTTTTCGAAAATAAGTCCTCAGGTAGGTGGGTTCAAATTTTTTGAAAATGTACTATAATTTGTAATATATTCCGAAATAATAAGCTGATAAAACTTTTGAATCACCTCAATTCGTCTAGACGTAAAAAATTTTTTAAGTCAGCACTCTGGAAAATTACTATTTTTTTTTACTTTTCCTTTCAAAATTAATTAATTAATAATTACATATCTTGAATGAAATTTGGTTTATCTCCTGTAACTCCTGTAATATTTTTAAACCAAATTTAAAATTTTTTAACGCTTTTTCTTATTTAACATTTTCTTCGTTTTTTAAAGATGTTTTTAAGAAGTTTCACCTGCAGAATCGTTCAATTCAGACAGGCTTCCAGTTTTCTGTTTATGCTAAGTAAATTTAATCACATTTTTCATAATTAAAGTGTGTGAACGAAAAAATCTTAACATATATAAAACTCAATAATTTGGAAACGGTTGATCTTAGAGTTTTGATTGTTTTTTTTTTTTTTTTTTTGATATTATACTATAGATCACAGAAAAATATAACTTTTGTACTTCTGTCCAGTACTTATGAACTCGTAGACCTTTTTTGATAACCCTTCTATTAGAGATTTCATTGTTGTTTCAGAACTTTTTTGGAACAGTCTGACCATCTGCTTTTAAAATCTTCTACATTTTTGGACACCTCTTTTGTCCTCTTCGATTCTCTTTTCACAAAAGTCCAATATCTCTTCACTGGTCTTAGCTCCGGACGATTTAGAGGCTTTGCTTTTTGTACCACTCCAGAGCTTTCTTACGTAGTGACATGATGTAAAATCAAGCCAAAATATGTTGACACATTGAGCTGTCTTATGAAAAGAAAAAGATTTTTTTGCAAACATTATTTGATGTATTTTTCGGAAGCTGCGAAAAATCTGCCAGTACATACAGTTGTGTGAAAAATAATAGAGCCACCTGCTGTTCTATAAATTTAATTTTTTTAACCGTGTACAAAATATTTTTAGAAAAAGTTTTTTTTTCTGCATTATTAGTATGTCTCTTTCTTATAGTAATCCCGTTATTTTGTCTGTAAATGAAGCAACATTTCTAACTATATCAGTGTTTGTATGTAAATTGAAGAAAAACAAGTGTGAAATAAAATAGAGCCAATTTTAAAGTTAAATAGAATATTAAATTAAAAAGCAACTTCTTTGATTTTTTTTTTTTTTTTAAAGGTGAGTAAAAAGGCAGATTGTCTTATTTCTATTATAATTAAAAAAAAAATTTTGAAAATTTACTCAGCAGAATGGGCAGAGGAAAACACTGTAGCGTGGAGTCCCGAAAATTGATAAAAAAGCTTCATCAAGAAGGTAAATATCAAAGAAAAATAGCTGAAATTATTGGATGTTCAAAGAAAATGGTAGAAAATGCTATAAAGTATGAAGAGAAACAAGAAACAAGAGGAAGAAAAACCAAATATCTGAGACTTTGAAACGAAAAATACTGCGTCATGTAAAACGGGATCCCTTTGTGACGTCATCCGCCCTTATAAAACAATATCAACTTGATATGGATATGCACGTAAAGTGCTTTTTCTATCAAAGCGAAACATAAAACAAAGACTTGAATTCGCAAAGGAACATGTAAGTTGGCCCGTATCTAAATGGCACAATATTTTGTGGTCGGATGAGACCAAAGTAAATTTATTTAACTCGGATCGAAGTTCTCTTCAAGTTCGGAGACCCAAAAATAAAGAATTTAATCCTCAATATACCGTTAAAGCCGTTAAACATTGAGGGGGTAATATTATGGTATGGAGATGCTTTTCCTATTATGGAGTCGGACCCTTATATCGCATACAGGAAATAATGGATGCAAAAATTTATACTAATATTTTAAGAGAAGTCATGATGCTTTATGCTGAGTAGGAAATGCCGCTTGAATGGATATTTCAACAGGACAATGACCCTAAACATTCATCGAAGTTGGCAAAGACATGGTTCAGGGATAACCATGTGAAGGTTTTGGGATGGCCTTCTCAGTCACCAGACCTAAATCCCATCGAAAACTTGTGGGGCGATGTTAAAAGAACTCTTAGAGGAAAGAATCCATCAAATAAAGATGAGCTGTGGACAATGGTTCAGACTGCATGGAAGAATATTCCTGTCACGACTTGTCAAAAGTTAGTGGATTCTATGCCGAAGCGCTGCTTCGCAGTAATAAAAAATAAAGGCAGTTCTACAAAGTACTGAGGTAGTATAAGCAGTTGTGTAAGCCATTATTTTATTAAAAATATTATTTACTTTTTCTTTTTAATAATTTTAGGAGGTTTGTTTAGATGGCTCTATTTTTTCACAGAGAAAATAAATGTGTATACCGAATTTTTTTTATTTTATTTTTTAGGACAATGAATACAAATATTTAATTTATGCTTTTTTTTTATACTATAATAATACCAAATAAAAAACAACAAAAAAGTTTAAAGAAAATTTGTATCTGTCTAAATTTTTAAGTATTAAAATTGAGGCTTGGGGGTGGCTCTATTATTTTTCACACAACTGTACGTTTCATCGTTCTTTATACAACATCAGTATTTTTGTATGAAATTTGGTTTTAATTCCAGCATTCCAGTCTGGAACTTTTTGGACTTTAATTGTTTTCAACTTCGCATTAGATTTAACTTAGCCAAATAGTCAGAGCACTGAGCTAACCGGGCTGCTTTTCTACCAGATGTGTTTGGATTTCTTTTCAATATGCTTTCCATTTTCTTGGACTTCCCAATATCATATGGACCTTTTTTCTTCCCGATCAATGGTCGAATTCGCCTGATACTGTTTAATAATCTTCGAAACAGTTTGACAGCGGACATTTATTTCTTTGACCAATTGTTTGTAGAACTAGTTTAATTTTTTTTTTTTTTTTAATTTCTCAATAATTTATAGCACGTACATCATTGTCGCCACTCATTTTGATCAAACTTACAACAAATCAACATGGTTGTCATTAAAAATAATAACTAATATATTTTTCAATGATAACTAGATAAAAAAACGAGAGAAAAAGATATAGTCGGTCAAGACCGACCATATGATACCCTACACCATTGTGTACGGTATAATTCGGGGAGGGGTCCTTTATTAGACTTGGAGTGAAATGTGGACCGATACTCGTAAAATAAAACATACGAATTCAGAATATTACGTTGATGCTGACATTTACATTAATTTATTCACTTTTGGGTGATTCCCGAAATGGGGCCTTAAATGGAAGCTATGGTAAATTATGGACCAATCTTTATAAAATTTGGCACTATCATTTATGTTCATATAAAACTTATTTGTGTCGAATATTAACTTGATACTAACATTTTAATGGGATTTATGCCCGTTAAGTGATTTTCTGAAAAGGGGTTTATATCGGAACTATTGGTAATTATGGACCGATCTTTTTAAAAATCGCCACACTTATTTGGACTTATATGAAACTTATATGCGCCAAATTTCATTAAAATATTGCTATATTTAAGGGATATATGATCGTTAAACCCTTTTCCGGGAGGACATTTGTATGGGGGCTAAGTGAAATAATGGACCGATCATAACCAATTTCAATAGGCTTCGTCCCTGGACCAAAGGAAATATGTGTACTAAATTTTATACATTTTGGTTCAAAATTGCGACCTGTAGTTTGATTACAAGGTTTACGTGGACGGACAGACGGATGGACGGACATCGTTAAATCGACTCAGAAAGTGATACTGAGCCGATTGGTATAAATTAAGGTGGGTCTTAGACCAATATTTTTGGGTGTTACAAACATCAGCACAAACGCATAATACCCTCCCCACCTATGGTGGTGTTGGGTATAAAAAAAATTAAATATTGCTTCGCAGAAAACTTATGATGCAAAACGTGTCTTAAAATTTTTTCGATCGCATTACTTATTATTTTTTGAAGCATTACTCGTTTTTTTGCTGGGTAGAAACAATTAGTTTAATAAAATTCAAATTAACAGACGTTACAAAGAAGGAACTTCTAAAACGGTACAAACAAGAAAATTATAGTTCTTTGTATTTTTATTGCGTTATAACAGCAATATTTTATGTTCTGTTTAAAAAATAATACTTCCGAATCAATATATTAATCCTTAGGGCAAGTTTTTCAAGCTTTTCGCTTGGAAAGTAAGCATTTGCATATTTCAAAATAATTTAACAAAAAATGCTTATATTTTAAATTTTTGCATAAATTTGCATATAATGGATACAAAAGTTAGTTTTCTTAACATAAACACAATTTTTTGGTGATTTTTTGGAGTTCAATCAAATGATTTCTAAAATTTTTTTTGTGAGTATTTTCAGTACATTGTAAATATTGTAAAGAAATAAATTCTGAAGCTTCAAATATGATACTTAAAATTAATATAGTTATATTTTTATAAACATCGAAATCTATTAGAGATTAAAAGTTAAAAAATGCATATTTGTGCATATTTTCTACACATTAATATATAAGAATGCATAAATTCGTACGTTTTTATATACATATTCATGCTATTTTTGTATATTTCTGTGCATATTATACCATTTTTTCGTGCTTTTTCAAGCGTATATTTAAATTTTTTTTGTGCATATAAAAACTTGCCCTGTTAATCATATTTAGAATTGAAATGAGGAAGAAAATAATACAAGATATTTAGTGTTAAAAAAATATATTTTTCTTTATTTTTGTATAAATACATATCGAAAAATGTCCATAATTTTTTTACTCACCTAAAATTATTCTTAGAACTTTGTCATTTTATGGTTAAAAATATCCATTAAAATAATACATCCACTTCAATTATGCCCACATTCGAATTTGTTCAAAGAAATATTTGAACTAAATTGTACGTGTTTCTTGCACTTTTCACTTTTTTTCAATAATTATTTTATTTTTAAATTAAAATATCAATTCAAAAATTTATTTTTTTTCTTAACTTGCTTTCAACCCGAAACCATAAAAATTCCAGAACAAGTGCTAAATAAATTTATTATTTGTTTATTTTATTAATTTAATGAAAAACTCAAATAGCCAACAAAACAATTATTTGTTGTAAAATTATTTTTAAAACACATGTAGTATAAAATTTTTAGAAAAAAAAAAAAAAAAACGAATACAAAATTTTCAAATGTAAAAGTGTGGAAAAAAACTTATTACAATTTTCAAAATTTATTTAAAATAAAAACACAATTTTTAACACACCGTTCACTGATTAAAATCAATTTATTTGAATTGTTAGTTGTAGAACACAAATTTGATTGCATTAAAAACAAAAAGCAAAAAATATATGAAAAATACACTGTAACAATTTTTAACCCTAAAACGATTTAAGAAATTATTGGCAGCATAAACGGCGCAGGGTAGATCAGATAATGTTGCTGTTTGACTGTTGACTATGGAGACGTGCGATATAGAATGTTGCAATTGAAAATACAGAAAATCTCTAAATCTCCCCCACTCATGTGTAGAGATATGGTGGCGGCAGTAGTAAATTGTACTAAATGAGTTGCGTTTGAATATGAAATGGAATAATTTGAATAATTGGAATATGGTGGAATATGTATATTTTGGCTTGACGCTTGAATGGATAAATACAAAAATGATGCTCTGATTCTGTGTGTTGTGTAGATCTGAATAAAAATAAAAAATAAAATAAACATTCGCTCATTCATACAGATTAAATGAAATTAAAAATACACATTTTATTTGAATCCAAATCTCTGTAAGAAGAGAGGAAAAAAAGCACAGAAAAATAATTTGCAAAAACAATCACTATTATCTCTGTCAGTAGCATCAATTTAAATAGAACAAGAGACTTAAATTTATCGGTAAATATCGAATAGAAGGACACTGGATAGCATAGTGAAAAAAATTATTTGTATAATATTTCGAATTTCTATTTAATAAAAAAAAAAACTTCAGACATTTTAAAAATGCACACCACAGTATAGCTGATTGCAAAAAAAAAAAAAAAGTAATAATTATGTATATAATTAACTGTTGGTGATATCGAAAGGAAAGTAATACAAAAGTTGTGGAGGGCTTTTAATTTCTGGAATATTTGTGGGATGATATACAGAAAATTCGAAAAGTTTGTTTTTGACCTTGATTTCATTTTATAGTCAAAACTTAAGATCTCCTCTACAGCTTTAATTTATTGTGTAAATAAAGCGTAGGGTATTAACAAAATCATCATTACTTACTTACATATGCAATAATATACTCGTACAATATACATTGTACATGTTCATTATGTTGATCTTATTTGTAAGAGGGTCTGTTTATAATAAAAATCTATTATAATTTTCAATTAAATATGAGTGAATTTTATTTATTCATCCCTCTAAACTACTCAATTTGAAAGTGAAATTTTTGAGTTAAATTCTTAAGAGAAATTATTTATTAAATTATACTCTCCATAATTTTGAGTGCAATATTTTGGGAAATTTTAACATTTTAAGGGAAATTTTATTCAAGAAAAATTATATACCCTAACAGCAGGTAGTTTTTTTTTTTCATCATTTTAAATCTTTTAATAATACAAAAAAATTTCCATATTTGTAGGCGTTTGCAAAAAATCCCTACAATATTTAGAAAAACAAAAGATTTTTAAATAGGAACATTTACAATACGCCTTTTTGAGATCTTTTTACTTTTTGCCATAGAGATTTTATTGTAAGTTTAATCCCAAAAAGGAGTTAATCCTATTTAAGTAGTTTTTGAAATTTAACAAAGTCTAGTCGTATTTGAAAAGAATTAAAAGAATTATTTTCTGTTATTATTGGAAATTTTATTTTCCACCATATGATCATGTTTGTGTATGGGAAACATTTTTATTAGACAATTGATGAAAATATCATAATTTTTAAGCACAATATGAAATGAAATTTTTGTGTATTAGAAATTAATTAAAAGTAATTATTTAATGAATGAATGTTTCAATTAATTGACAATTTATGTTCCCATTACATGAGGAACATGAGAA
Source organism: Protophormia terraenovae (assembly GCA_951394005.1). NCBI lineage: Eukaryota > Metazoa > Arthropoda > Insecta > Diptera > Calliphoridae > Protophormia > Protophormia terraenovae. The sequence continues at coordinate 61,009,147 of OX596073.1, forward strand.
TTTTTATAAAAGTTTTATTTTTGATTTACAGTTATGTATTTTAAAATTAGTTTGTAGTTGTTAATAATTTTTTTGGGGAAAATTTGGGGAAAATTAACTTGATAACAGTATTAAAATTATCATTGGTTTTGAAAGATTTAGCAAGGTGGTGGTTACAAAAAAAAAATATGATTTTGTAAGAAAAAATCTCTGGGAGATTTCTTTTTAAGATTTTCCAGCGAAAAATATCGCAGGTAAGTATTCTAAATAGCTATTATTCAGAAAAAATTGTTTGGATTTTGATATTGACCACTAGTTACCACATTCATTACTTAGTAATATGTTCCCATTACCCTGGTCGACAAATTTTTTTTTTTGAGCTCCTTCAAAAAAAAAAAAAAGTAGACTAGATGGAATTCCGCATGCTAAACTCGAATCTGCTTTCAATTTTTTTCCATCAGGTCGGGATTTTTTTTATGGGCGTGTCTAATATTGTGCCCTAAATATGCCGATTACTCGAGTATATTTCACAATTACTTGAGAACAGTATGTACGATTTATATAAATGATATATCACGATATGCGGAATAAAATTAGCTTTAAATCGCTCTACTATCAAATTTTTATCAGTTCAATAGTTAAGGAGATATTTCGAAAAATGTGTCGAAAAAAAAAAAATGTTTTCATGCAAAATTCAAGATTTCTTTTTTTTTACTAAAACTTTTTGTTAAAGTGAAAACATCAAAAATATTTAAGTTTATCACCTTTATCTCAAAGCTTTCAAAACTACGAGTAAATCAAGCCACGTATCATAAAAATTGATTCACAAATCTTGATTGTATTCACAGTTTAGTTTGGATACCCATGCATACCTATAGCTAAATGGAAATACACTAGTGGGAAAAAAAAATTTGTTTGTTTGTCTTAAATAAAAAAAAATAGGTGGAATTCAATGTGCTAAATAAGAATCAGCTTTTTCTTTTTTTCTATCACGCACTGGTTTTTTTTATGGGCATGACAACTATGACCCCGCCTTTAGGCAGTCATACTTGTATACCTCGAGAACAGTTTGTCCAATTAAAATAAATTGAACTTTAATATATAACAACCTAAATTGTCTTTGAGCTGAATTTATATAATTTTTTGTCCAGTTAATATTTCCGTAGTTATTCGGTAATTAGTACCGAAAATTTTAAAATTTATTTTTTTGAAAAGTGGTGAAACTATAACTCTGAAATTCTTGAGCGAATGAAAAATATTGTTAGCAAACCTTGAAGACAATTTTCGTATGCATCTTTTGATGTATCACTTATCAAAATCGTGTAAAGGGTTCTTGAGTTATAGCCTAAGTTTGACAAACCATTCTCGAATTTTATAGTGTGACCACTGGATAAGGTGATGATATTAATCATGCACATTAAATAAAATCAGTACCCGATAGAAAAAAAGTGAATGCAAATTCTTGTTTAACTCGTCATAATCCACCTAGTCCACCTATTTTTGTTTCAAGAAGTAATAAAAAAAAAAAAATTTTTGGCCACCACTGTATTTCTACTCAATTGTATGTAACATGGGTATTTTTACTTAACTGTGAATAAAATTTAGATTTCTGCATCAATTTTGAAGTTACATGCCTTATTTTATTCGCAGCATTACCAGCTTTAAGATAAAGATGATAAACTGTAACATTTGAGATGTTTTCATTTATTAAAAGAAAATTTAGGAACAAAAAAATCTAAAATTTTTCGTGAAAATGATTTTTTTCTGACACTTATTTCAAAATAACTCCGAAACTGTTGAGCACATTAAAAAATTAAGTTAGGCAAATTTGAAGAGTTTTTTAGTCCGCATCTTTTGGTGTATCACTTTGATCAATCGAACACACCGTTCTTGAGTAATGGCCTTACTATGGGCGAAATATTAGACACGCCCATAAAAAAAAATCCAGACCTGACGGAAAAAAACTGAAAGCTGATTCGTGTTTAGCACATCAAAATACATCAAGTCCAACTATTCGTCTATAGGGGAGGATTTTGTTGTTGACCAGTGTTATTTTCCTCATTACTTTGAATAAATTTCTAATGGTAAATAGTAGTAAAGGTATAATTCGCTATAGCGTAAAAACAAGAGATATTAGATTTTCCGAAAATTATGTACATTTATATTTGTAAGTGAAAACTATAAGCACCGCAAGTAAGAATATTAAAAAAATTGTAAACAAAAAATGAAAAATATCCACAAAAAAAAGTGAGAATGTTATATTCGGCTTGGTCGAATCTATATACCCACCATTAAACTGACAGACAGACGGATGGACATAGCTAGATCGACTCAGAATCCAACCAAGACCTTTATGGGATCTTAAATGATTTTTTCGATATGTTACACACGGAATGAAAAAATCAATATACTTCCATTTATTTTTTGAAAATATGCGCTTAAAAATATAATTCTCTGTACTTTTGGTACTTTTTCTACCCTACAAAATCCTAGGTGGTTGGGGTTTTATGCATTTGTAACGTACAAAAATTATACCAATTGACTCAGAATCACTTTCTGAATCGATTAAATGATGTCCGTCCGTCCGGTTGGCTGTATGTCCATGTAAACCTTGTGAAAAAAAGTACATGTCTCAAATTTATTGAAATTTTTGCACGAATTGGACAAGTTTATACATATTATGCTAAAACTTCAATAATATATCACTATTCGTTTAAATTTTATTAATGTTTAAATATTAAATGTATGTTAAAAAAAAAAAAACAACAAAAATGCTAAATTTTTTACATTCCACTAACTTTTATTATAAATTATTAATCTCCATATTCTAACCTTTTCTTAGATTCCAAATACTTGTATAAAAAATTTATACTTTTGCTTAAACCCCAGCAGAAACGGCCTCCTCTAGCCAAATTAAGTCATTTTTCATTCATTTGGAAAAAAACCCAAAAAATTTAAAATTTTTTTAAAGTTGCAACTTCAGATTAATATAACTTTTCGACGGATTCATATGTTTATATGATTCTTGCAGCAATATTATTTAGAATTTTTTAAGGAATTTGGCGAATATTAAAAAAAAAAATTAGAGGCAATATTAAGCCCGCCAAGTTAAAAAACTAAAAGAAAAAACGTAAAAAAAAATTGCGTACCGAGATGGCCAACTTTGAAGGGCCAGCCACTTCCCCCCTGACCCGCTAGGAACTTGTACTCCTACGAAAACACCTCAGCTTTGACCATGTGAAATTTTATTGAGATGCTTCGAACGGTTCAATAGTTACTGAATTATTTCCAAAAAATAACATTGTAGTCATTAATGTTCAATTTATCCACAGTTTTTTTTTATGTTATGCGTGGGCTAAGCAGATTATATAAAGCATTTTTTGATAAAAAAATCTTAAGGGCTTTTGCGAATTTTAATGTTGTGTCGTTCTTGAAAGAAATATTTCAATTGAACGATTCAGTAAAATGGTTCGCAATTTTTCATGTTTATGTTTCACTTTTCACATTTCCTTAATATTTTAATCTCTCCTTCCGTCATATTATTTTCAGGTGATTTGAAAATGTGCATTTATCCGGTACAAATCCGGACATAAATAATAATACAACAAATATAGTATATTTAAAACATCTGAATAAAATATGAAGAAACTATATTAAGAATAAATGCTTAACTATTCAATGTACATTGTTGTTTTACAAAAACAAACATTTATCAATCGTTTCAATTCCATATACATATACCTCAAAAAACAATAGAGAAAAGAAAAATAAATATCTTTCATTCGTTTCCTTTCCAAAATGAAAGAAGTGCAAAAATATGAATTTTCGAGTAAATATGAACAAAGCAATATGCACTAACAAATTTTTTAGTAAAATGTCTGATTCGGATGGAAAACTACATAAAATAACTTTTAAAAGCTCCAGAAAAAAACATGCATTTGCTTTAAAATCCGTCCTATAGTAATAAGACTTTCAACGGTATTATAAGTAGTTAAGTACCAACTAGTAGCAATATTAAACTACGTGCTAGTTGAAATGTTTGACAAAAAAAACGTAACCACTAAATAAAATATTTCTTAATGTATCTTTATACCCTACACCACAAAAGGGGTATAATATGTTTGTGCAGAAGTTGTAACGCAGAAAAAAAAATCTTCGGACAAAGTATACCGTTCGACTCAGAATCAGTTTCTGAGTCGATTTAACGATGTCCGTCCGTCCGTCTGGTTGGCTGGCTGGCTGGACGGCTGGCTGGCTGGCTGTCCATGTAAAGCTTGTGCGCAAAGTACAGGTCGCAATTTTGAAGATAATTTGATGAAATTTGGTACATGTGCTTTTTTCAATACAAGGACAATTGAATTTGGTTATGATCGGCCCATTATTTCACCTAGCCCCCATACAAATGTCCTCCCGGAATAGAGTTTTAACACATAAAGATGCCTTAAAAATATGAATATTTTAAAGAAATTTAGTACAAATAAGTCTTATATCCGTCTGCCAAATTTCATGAAGATCGGTCCATAACTGACCATAGCTCCCATATAAATTCCTCTCCCGAAAATCACTAACGTGCATAAATCCCATACAAATGTTAGTATTATGTTAATATTTAGCACAAGTAAGTTGTATATAAGTAAAAACAAAATTGTGTGGATCGTAATGGTGTAGGGTATCATATAGTCGGGCTTGACTGACTATATCTTCTTCTCTCGTTTTTAATTAGAAAAGCATTTTCTGCTTATCATAAATTACAGCTAACATTTTAAGAAAGTAAAGTAACAATAAGTTCTGGATAAATTTAATTAAATTTCATATGCATAAATTAAAAAAAAATAAATAATAATAAAACGAGAGAATGATACTATATGATACCCTACACCATTGCGTATGAGCACACAAATTCGAGAAGAGTATTTATATTAGAGCTGCAGACCAACACTTTTATTAAATCTAAAATAAAGTATACAAGTACAGAATAATGGGTTAATAATAATATATTATTGATTTTATGAATTATAGGGCGATTTCCGAAAGTGGGTTTATATGGGACCTATAGTAAATTATGGACCGATTCTCATAAATTTTAGCAATGTTGTTTCTACTTATATAAAACTTATTTGAGTCGAATATTAACTTGATACTATCTTTCGTATGTGATTTATGCACGTTAAAGTGATTTTCGGAAGGGGGGTTTATATGGGAGCTATGGTCAATCGTGGACCGATTTTCATAAAATTTGGTACAAAGATTGGTACTTACACAAAACTTCTTTGGACCGAATTTCATTAAAATTTTCCTAATATTAAGACATTTTTAAGTGTGTATTAAGTATTCCGGGGGGACATTTGTATGGGGGGTAGGTGAAATAATGGACCGATCATAACCAATTTTAATAGGCTTCGTCCTTGTATCTAAGAAGTACCATCTTCCAAATTTCATTCAATTATCTTCAAAATTGCGACCTGTACTTTGTGCACAAGGTTTACATGGACAGCCAGCCGTCCAGCCAGACGGACGGACGGACATCGTTAGATCGATTTAAAATGTGATTCTGAGTCGATTGGTATACTTTAAGGATAACTCATTATATGCGTTACAAACATCAGCACAAACACATAATACCCCAACCACCTATGGTGGTGTAGGGTATAAAAAATATGTATATAAGTTTGGTTGCGAAAATATTTTGAATGTAATTATGAAAGGCTATGTTCATTAGAATGGCTATTTTTTAATAGAGGTGTTCAGATTCTCGGTCTCTCCTTTTAGACATTTGCGAATAATCTTAAAAATAAAAAATTCAACACTGCGTGTTCGAATCTTAAATGAAATCGATACCTAATTGGCATCAAGTTGAAAAAATGTCGGTATCAAATTATTAAACTGCATTATGTTAATAAATTTGTTAAGAAACGGTATCAAAAAGCCGTTACAGTATGGGCTTTTGAATATTTTTTTTCTTTCAGTGTAATTGGAAAATATTTGATATGTTTCCCCGATTTTCCAGACAATGTTAAAATGTCTTTCTTACAGAGTATATTCGTAAAAATAATACATTTGCAAAATTCCATTGAAATTACAGAATATTTGAATAAAATAGTAACTGTTTTATTCAAATACCTAAAGCATCCATAAATAGAGACATAAACTTTTTAAACATACAGTATTCTCCATTTGGCTTCTCTATTTTACAAAAGTAAACGTTTTCAAAAGACCACACAACAAAATTCCCATAAAGATTAAAAAGTGACAATAAATTTCTACAACATTGTTGTCTCTATTAAATGATAAACTACATAATAGTATCTCCAAACAAACAAGCAACTAACCAAAACAAAATTCATATGCATACTAACTAGAAGACAAGATTTAATCGTTTTTACTAGAGTGACAAAATACAATACCATCAATTTTTAACACTTAATCTAAGTATGAATAGAGCGCATCATGCAACAAATACCGCATCAACGCTTCCAGCACAAATGCACCGTTAGCGTGTGTGAGGTCCATAAGGACCACCTAGGTGATACATTTAAATTGTCTACAATTTATGCAAATTCTCCACTATAAAAAACCGAAAAGAATATTAAGAAATTTTAATATTATTTATATAAAACCATCATTAATTTTTCAATATTATAGAAATGGAAATGCTCGTTAAATAAAAACCAAAACATTGTCCACCATCGATATCGATTACAATACACTATTAAGAGAATTACTGAAGAGTCATTTATCACTCACGCAATTTAAAAGGGATTCCCAATGAGTATTGTATTGGAATTAGATAGTGGTCAGTCATACATATGTCGTACCATGTCTTGTGACTTCTTGAGCTAATCAGCAGCTCTAGTTTATGTGACAGTTTTAGTGTCAAAACGCGATCAAAACACTAAAGTTGTAGTATTAAAGGCCACACAAGTTGTTTTTGGGGATGATAGTTATTACTGGTTGTTGTTGGTGAAGTGAGATAAAAGAGAAATAAAACAAGAGTGAGAGATCAAACAAAATCGACTATTGAACATTTTCGCTTCTTAGTTTGAAAATTTGTGATCATAACATAAATTGTATGCATAACTAGAGACATTTGAATAGAAAAGAGATAATGTAATTTGTATTAATTTTAACCCTAAAATGAAATTTCAATTTGTAGTCAGATATTTTAGTTATAATTTAAATAAGTGCTAAACATAAATAGAAAAATATTACAAGCAAGCGAGAAGGTAGAACAAGTTTTGAAAAAAGTAAAGAATACTTGTTAAACTAAAAATTAGAAAAAAAAAAGAGTTTGGATTCATTAGGCGGCTCTTCAAAATATGATCGCAAAGTGAGAATCGAAAAATGATTCAACGAATTATGTAAAATACTAGATTTTCCCCTGCGCTACGCTACTCCATCTGATGCGATAACGAATATTTTCTTTATATAGAGCTACTACTCCTACATTGCACAGTGGGGCAGAATCGAAAATATTTGGAAATAAATCTGTAACTTCTGATCGGCTGGTTGGTTTTGTGTGAAATTCGGAATAGGGGTAGCAGAGGAGTGTACAATGTTAAGTTTGGGGGATCCAATAGAACCCTCAGGGGCGAAGCTAAGGGGTACCTCTGACATACAAAATGTTCAATAGCTTGCCAAATTTTTGTTTTTCGTCCGATTTCAAATATTTTTGTAGGCCCTGATAAGACCTTATATCTCTTATAGTTTTTGAGTTATTTGCATTTGAATTTTTAAGTGCCTCAATTTTGCATGTTCTTGGTCCAGTTTTTTCATATATTTCCTAGTATTTCCGACTTTCCGTGACTTATTAAACCTTAAAGTAGCATAGTTTTGGTTCTATAAAAGATATTGGTTTCAATCTTTTTCTATATAACAAAGAATTATGTCAGCTAAGAAATGTAATTTAGATGAAATAAATCGAGTTTACACTTTTTCTGATTTTTGTAATTAAAGTAAAATTTTTGTAAAAAAAATGTTTTTTTGGAGAAACTATAAATATTTTAACTGCAATAAAATCTTTGTTAGTAAAGATATCTTAACGAAATTTTCGTTGATAATGATAAAGTGGAAAAAGCTTTAAGATTTATTTAAAAGGAATCCCACCATTCCTAAAAAAAACGCTGAAGATCCCAAAAATGGGTTTTTTCACATTTTAGGCTACATAATCCACATTTTTTTGAAGTCCTGTAGATTTTGATTGAAAAATTTTAACAACATATTATAGATTCCTAAACTGCATTCCGTTTGCCGATTCGTGCTTTGGGATTTTAGAAAATATAGACTAAAGTCAAAACTTTCATATAAAATGGGTCAAATTCGGGAGGGTCTGTACTTGGACCACTTGAGTTAGTGGGCTTGTTTTTTACTTTAAAGTAATTTCTGTGAGGGTACCTTTGTGAAAAGTGTAAAATGATTATATGTTGTTAAAGAAAATTTTATTTTAGAGAAAAAAGAGTGATGATACTTTTTCGGCCAAAAAAACACAAAAAATCGTAATTTTTGCAATTTTCTAATAAAAAAAAAAAAAAATATTTTTGGACTCGGTACAGATATCGAATGGACCAAGAACATGCAGGTACTTAAAAATTCAAACGCAAAATTTGGCAAACGATTAACTTTGAGCCCTCTTATCTCCGCCCCTGAGGGGTCTGTAGGGTCTCCCTTCCAAACTCAACATTATACACTCCTCTGCTACGCCAGCCGATCAGAAGCCGATAGATTTATTTCCAAAAATTTCTGCCCCACTGTGCACTGGTACTATCAGTGAGTAAAATCTCATGAAAATTGGTTGAGGCGTTTAGACGTGATTGATATACAAACAAACAAACGAACTTACTTCGACTTATACACCCTATTCAAAATATGAGTTATTTTTTTATGTAGGAGCTACCTTTCCGCTAGCCCTATCCGCCCTGTTTTCGTTTCATCAATATAGTATATTAAGAAAGTTGTTTCCACAAAATTTGAGAGCTCTCACTGTAATAGTTCTTTAGATATGCCATTAAAATATTTCCTTTGTATGGGGTGTACCATTTCCCCAGGTCCTACTCATCCCTTTAAAAATCTAAACTTATGGAGCTTGTTGAGAAGGTTATTCTTACAAAGTATTAAAACTTTTGCTGTTCATAAGATATAATAAGTATATTAAATATTTTCGTTGTATGGGGGAAATAATTTCCCCTGGTCCTATCTATTCCATTTTTATTTTGAGTTTGGTGGTTGATGAGAAAGATTTTCCCGTAAAATTTTAAGACTTTTGCTGTAATAGTATTTAAGTTATCCGTTAATTAGTATTTTCTTTATATGGGGGCTATCACTTCACCTAGACCTACCGGCAAACTTTCATCTCAATTATGTAAATTTGTAATAAAATTGTTTCCACAAACTGTCAAGATTTTATCTGTACTTTGAATGGGGGACTACCATTCCCCCTGCTCTTATTGAAAAATAATGTAGCATATTTTACTTGAAGATATTACAGAATGATACTGTGAAAATTTCAAGAAAATTGGTCTAGGAGTTTAGCAAACAAACACGGATTCATTTTTATGTATATAGATAAATTTGACTACTTGCTCCCGCATTTTTAAATATCACTGTAAATAACATTCTGGCAAATCCCTACAAGTCGATAGATATTATTGTTTTTTTTTTTTTTTTTTTCATAAATTTCTATGACCCTTTAAAGGTTAAATTTAGTTATTGATATCGTTAAACATTTCAATTTCATTTCCAATCAACATAAATGTTACAAGTATATGACGACCACCAGCATTTTAATATTTTCTGGTCATATTTTCATGTTAACATACGTAAAGCGATCGACCAGTTGGTAGTTTGTGTGGCCCTCATTATCAGTTTTAGTTGGTTCATTTTACATTGTTAATTGAAATTTATCTTTATTTTTTGTTGACCATATTTTTTTATGTGACTTTCAGTATTTTGACACTCCCCATTGTAATAACTTAATTCTAATTTTATGTCTATGTTTTTTTTTTTTTTTTAATTTTTGAATTTAAAACATTAATCTCTATGATCTATAAATTTATTAAAGGGAATTTATTTGTGTGATCAACTATCATATATCATTAAGGGATTTAGTTTGCATAGAGCTATTCATTATTTATGCATTTCAATTGATTTGATTTCACTTTTCGTTGTATATAGATATTTCCTATTAATCCCAATGATCTTTTTACAATTGATCCTGATTTATGATCGTTGACATTTCTTATAAGAAAGGCCATAAAAAATCCAGTAGTTAATTTTTTTATTTTTGGTTTTCAAAGTATTGTTTGTAGATTTAACAGATCATTTACGAAAGGTGTCATAAAATTTTAAGTATTAGCTCAAACTATAAAATTAGTTGACTTAAGTAAATAAAATATTTTATGTATTTATGATGATTTTGAAAAATACATATGTGATCACCGTTTTTATTTAGTACAAATTTTAATACATTTTAATAGATTTAAACTCAAAATTACTAAGATTTGTTTTTACTTCTAATAGGAAAATACTTAATAGATATTGTAATATTTTATAACAACTTGCTACAATAATAGTAGTACGATTTTACCATAATTAGGAAAATAATGCTATACTGACTGATATGTTTTGGTGAAGTGTTTATCCAGATGCTACTAAATTCAACTGTCATCTGTCTCTCGTTAAAAGAAGTTGCAAAAAATCAAACAAGTTTATAAATGTGGGATTTTTATAATTTATTGGAAAACATTGCGGGAGAGCAATTTCATTGCTCTATTGTATTCTACAACATTTTATTAAAAAAAAGTTTATATAATACACATTAATCAAAAAAACTCCTTGGAATTACTAAAAACTACATTGACAATTTTCAATATCATTGCAGAATAAAATACAACCATGATGTTACAGGTACATTTAAATAAGTTTTGATTTTCCTGGTACTCGTTCACAATTGTATTGGATTTTTTTTAGTTGACATGATATCGTGATCTTCTGTAATGTAAACTTAATTGCTAATATGATTAATTATCCATTAACATGAATTTTTATTGCCAATTATATGGATTGTACTACTGGTCTGTGGTGTTGGAAGGCTGTTAAAGACCAATTACATACTTCACAGTTTTTGGCCCAAAATGATGCCACTAAAAGCACTGACTGGTTTACTGACTTTAGCAACAAAATTTAAAAAAAAACAACATTTAACGGATAATAACTAAAACAACAATAACAATATCATAAACAGCATTTTTTGCTTTAGCACTTTTAAAATGATAATCGCTAGAATACTCGAACATCAGATTTAACTACATAAAGCAAAAAAAAAAAAAAAAGAAGCATAAAAAAGAGTTTATATACCAAAGATAAGATTCCAAAGATAAAAAACTGTTAAATGTGTAATACCTGTAGCTGTGGTGGCCAACAATACGTGATCGTGTTATAATTTTCTTTTCTTTTTGTTTTTCGTTAAGTGAAAAATATTCTTGTTGTTTTAGATCTTCTTTAAAGCAGTTAACCTTAAAAGCTCATTAAACAATTTGGCCTAAAGCTTAAAGGAACATTTTATAGAAGGCAATACTGTTGTTGTTGTTGCAACATTTAAGCTACTGCTTTTAAAAAACTAAGAACGATTGAATTCATAATGTTGAAAGAACGGTAGCTGTTGTTGCAAAGAGGACGATGCTGTTGATGACGATAAAGATGGTGACGACGATCATGATCACAAACAGCGAGAGCAAGGTGTTGTCCATAATTGTTAAGACCACCGATAGTTTGATTGTAAAGTTTGCGAGGAATTTATATTGTAACACATTTCTCATGAACAAATGTGAAAAGTAAAAAAAAAAAAAAGAAAACAAGGACGGAGTTTTAAAAAGGGATATAATTACGAAGGACAACAAATGAATTTTTTCAATAGTATTTTCCAATTTTAATAATGGTTAGTTTTTACTGAATCTTTCTTTTTTAGAAATTTACAATAAGTATTAAAATATTAACCTAAAAGAGATTTTAATACTTATTGTAAATTCCTAAAAAGGAAAGATTCAATATAAGCTAATCATAATAAAGAAATTGCTATAATTTGTTCAAACTTAGATCTTTACATAGTTGCAGTTTTATTTTTATAGCATTTAAGGAACAATTATGTTACAAAACTCATTAATTTTTGCAAAATGTCTGACTTCAAATCTTAAATACTTACATATGAATTATCCTTTTGTAAAGTTCTAATATATCTGTCCTGATCAAAAAGTCTTCTAAATTGCCTTTTATTTTGAGATAATTTATACACTGCTCAGTGTTTTCAGTGAATACTTCTAAAAATACCTACACCTCATGAAAAAATATCCGATTTTTCCCTAAGCATCGAAATATGTTTACTTACAAAAAATCCTTACATATCTAAATTGCCAAATGAATAAAAAATTGCTTGAAAATCAACAATATAGATTATATAAAAACTAAATTATTTTAAAGTACTGCCATTCTGTAATGGAAAAAAAAATCTTTTCATATAAAAATACTTTTAATTGAGATAATTAATAACTATTTTCTATTGTTACTATTGCTCCGACATATTTATATACCTATGTACTTGTATATAGATTTCATATAAAAATTAAAAAAATTTTTGCGGAAGCCGATTGTCAAGTTTTTATACCTTACACCACCATAGGTGGGGAGGGTATTATGCGTTTGTGCTGATGTTGTAACACTCAAAAATATTGGTCTAAGACCCACCTTAATTTATACCAATCGGCTTAGAATCACTTTCTGAGTCGATTTAACGATGTCCGTCCGTCTGTTCGTCCGTCTGTCCGTCCGTCTGTCCGTCCGTCTGACCGTCTGTCCATCCATATAAACCTTGTAATCAAACTATAGGTCGCAATTTTGAACCGAATTTAATGAAATTTGGTACACAGGCTTCTTATAGTTCATTGAAATTGGTTATGATCGGTCCATTATTTCACCTAGCTCCCATACAAATGTCCTCCCGGAAAAGGGTTTAACGATCATAAATCCCTTAAATATAGCAATATTTTAATGAAACTTGGCACATATAAGTTTCATGTAAGTCTAAATAAGTGTGCCATATAAACCCCTTTCCGAAAATCACTTTACCGGCCATAAATCCCATTAAAATGTTAGTATCAAGCTAATATTCGACATAAATAAGTTTTATATGAATATAAATGATTGTGCCAAATTATACAAAGATCGGTCTATAATTTACCATATCTCCCATATAAGGCCCTCTTTCGGGAATCACCCAAAAGTGAATAAATCATATAAATGTCAGCCTCATCGTAATATTCTGTATTTTTATGTTTTATTTTACACTTATGAGTATCGGTCCACATTTGACTCCAAGTCTTATAAAAGACCTCTCCCCGAATTATAATGTACAAAATGGTGTAGGGTATCATATGGTCGGGCTTGACCGACTATAGCTTTTTCTCTCGTTTTTTTTTTTTTTGGAAATCAAGCTCGTTTTTCAGGTATGTCAAGTAAGATCACAATTAGAATCTGGCAACCCTAGATGGGAGTGTTCTTCATTGCATTCAATACTGAAACACAAGCAAAGTAATCTTATCTAATGAAGCTATCCCTCTAGCTAGTACGCTTTCGTCCATTAACATAGAGCAGGGTAGGCTAGTGTTGACCTGTGTAATTAAAAGTATATTACAAATATTGTAGGTATAGTAGAGTGACTATAATCATCAGAAACATTACGGTTTCTTTCTCTCTCGTCACACTTTTAACCCACTGACAACCAAAAATGATATACATACTTCTCTCAGGAGTTTTTAAGATATATAATAAGAGATAATTATTCGTGCAAGAAATAATGCTACAAAAATGTAATACAAGTCAAGTCTCCTACTTACCCACATACCCCTAGAAATCTTTAAAGTTGTAAAATTTTCTATTAAACCTATGAAATCATGGACAAATGTGGTATAAGGAGTATTTTATATAATTAACTTATTACCGTAGATCATGTATCAGATATAATTTAATTTTAAATCAAAAGATTAGATAAACTTTGGTTTATCTGATGTAAAAAAAATCCAAAAAGATTGAAATCAATATCTCTTACCGAATCAAAACTACACTACTTTACAGCTCAATAAGTCGCAAAAAATTTCACTTTTTGCGTATTCTGAATTAGTTTTTAAAAATGGGTTCAATAGTTTTTCTGATTTTTTTAAATTAAATTAATATTTGGTATAGGGAGAAACCAAATATTAATCGTTGTTAGTTAAGATTAGTGTTTATAAACCGGTTAACCGGTTAACCGAAAAACCGGTTTTTTCTTGAAATTTCGGTTTTTTGCGAACCGGTTAATTTGAAATATTCAATTTCGGTTAACCGGTTTACCCGGTTTTTCTGTGTCGGTTAACCGGTTTCAAAAATTTGCTAAAAATATCATAAAATTTCGTCCTTTAGTTGCTTTTTTCTGAATTTAAAATATAAGTAAATATTTTTAAACTATTAAAAATGTTTGCTGTTTGAGTTAACAAGTAGCCAGGTGAAATATATTTACTTGTTTGAAGTTAAATATATTTTAAAACTGTATGTATAATAACTCAGATAGATAATTAAGCATTCCATTTACAAAAACTTTAAATTTGATGCGAATGAAATTTTCCAAAAGAAGAAAATACTTATGTAACATTAAACCTACTAATGTATAGCTTAAGAAAAAAATAAGATTTTATATAGGATAACAAGAATAAAGACTTCAAAAGTAGAACTAAATAAGTGCAGAAAATGTACTTGATTAATAATCTTCTAAATGATTAATAATCATCTAAAAATTAAAAACAAATCTCTTTTTAGCAGAAAAAATGTTATTTATTTTTCCAATTTTATGCAGATATATTTATTACATTTTTTTTATAAAAATTATATAAACTTTTCCTTGAGAGAAAAACTTTGAATGCGGTGAATATAAATTATATTATATATTGGATTGTGCCTAAACACTTTGTTTAGGCACAATCCAAAATATGTCGACATGAAATAAAACAAACCAAATTCAATTTTAATTGAGACGTAGATCTCTGTTTATTTCAAATAAATGTTACCTCGTAGAAGGAATAAGCAAATTTATAAATATATTGTGGTGCACGTAGTGCTTAAGTCGAAGATAATATAAGAAGTGAAATTAAAAGCTATTAGTTTGGTGGCAAACAATATTTAAGTCACCGTTAGCGGTTTACTCGTTAGTATAAATGTCAAAATACTTCCAACAAAGTTGCAAAAAAGGGAAGCAAGAATAAATTGTAACGTTGTTAAAAATAGTATATTTGATTGTTATGAAAAAACAAAACCAAAAATTTTCATTAAGCTTCAAATTAGAGCAATTATTTAAATGTCGGTTAACCGGTTTAACCGGTTTTTTAGTAGACGGTTAACCGAAAAACCGGTTTTTTAATTTTATCCAATTTTCGGTTAACCGTCAAACCGGTTTTTTCAAAAGTCGGTTTTTTATAAACACTAGTTAAGATATTTTAACAAAATTGTCAGTGATTGTTGACTTGATTATTTGAAATGATGAAGTGAAAAAAAGCTTGACATTTTTTAAAAAAAACTCCCGCAATTGCAAAAACAAAAATTGGTGAAATCCCAAATATGGATTTTTTTAATTTTGTCCCATAAAGTCCACATTTATTGTAAGTCTGGAAAAAGCCATTGGCAAACTATTTGGACCATATCAGAGTTTCCAAAGCTGATATTTTTTCGGATGTTTTAAGAAAACATTTTATTTTACAAATAAAAAAAATGTAGAAATTTTTTCGTAAAAAATAAAAAAACGTAAGTTATGGCAACTATTTACCTTATGACATTACTTAGATGTCATTGCAAGAACTAATTACTGTCAATCTATTCAATAACTCATTGATTTTAAAGTATTTATAAAGTCATTATTGGTATAAACAATAGAAACTAGTTATAAATAACTAATTATGTAATAATGAAATATCAGGATATAAGAAAAATAGTGTATGCACGATAACGAGTTACTTACTTTTTGTATGTAAATTTCCATAAGAAAAAGTTTGTAACTCGTTATCAAACCTACATTAATTTTTATTGAATAAGGCTGTCAGACTTTTATGTCTAATGGTCTTAGTAAGGTTAATAATAAGCCCTTTTCTCTGCACCGGTTATTTTCAGAACAAGTTGTTTTCGTTTTCTTCGATATTGTTACATCTTCACATCAATACGTATACATTATAACATCGGCGTAAACAAATGTGTCCGTTTAATTTTTTTTTTTTTTTCGACAAACGCCCATTTGTTTGTTTAATTCATTGCATGGTAACGGTACGAATAATAATCGGGAACCACACTATAGTAGATCTGCTATGTTGTGTTTATTTTGATGGTGCAGGGAATGGTTTTACATCATACATTGCTAAACTGAGGATACGTTGGCATTATCAACAGATTAGGTAAGTTACGCACTTCAGATCACTGAAAGGAACTTCAATACACCTCAATGTATTCAAGATATCACGAAAAATAAAAAATCGTTTCTTTTTCATTTTTCTTCTATTTTCTTATTTTCTGAATAAGAGGGATGCCTTAATACTCACTGCACAGTGGGGCAAAATTGTAAAATTAATTGCAAGGTTGGAAACCGATACCGTTATAAACACCGATACCGATTAAATACCGTTAAAAGTTGGTTACCGTAACTGATACCGATACCGAAATTATTAATTTGTGAAAAATACCGGTATCCAAATACCGTTTCCCTCTGTACCGGTATATACCGGTAATTTAGTTTCGGTATTTTAAAAGTATATTTTTTCAACATAAAATGGTATTGTAAGAATAATTTTTCATATAATTTACTTGAGAAAAGAATAAGGATTATTATTTTTAATAATAAAGGTTTATTTTTATTTGATGATATTGCTTCTATGAAAATTCTCTCCTTAATTTTGGTTTTTCCAAAAGGCCGAAAATTTTCCTTCAGAAAATTACAGCTTGAGAATTTTTATATTGTTTTCTTACAAGGAGCTGTCAAAATTAAAATTTTGTATTTATTTTAAATAAAAAGTCTTCAAAGGTAAACATTTAAAATGAAACCATTAACTTCACATATTTAAGTATACTTTTCTTCAAGTATTTGTAAATTATATTTTTTCCTAATATTTTTGTTACCTTTTTGAAAATTGTTCTATAATAAACTAATTTTAAAATTTCATGTGCCAAGATGCTTGTTCCGAAAATTTTCTGAAAAATAGTCAATATTGTCCACCTTAATATTATGAAAAAAAATCGTGCGCATATGTAGCCCGATTTGAGAAAATAATTTTTTTTCAAAAAAACTCGATTAAATTTCACACAAAAAAAAAGCTTAAATAAAGAAATTTTCTTTGCTTTAAACAGTGGGGAAGAATCGAAATAAATCTGTAACTTCTAATCGGCTGGATAGATTTCCATGAAATTTTACATATGCGTAGCAAAGGACGGTATCATTTTTAGTTTAGAAGAAGGATATACGTATTAGGAACGAAACTAACAAACAAATCTTTAAATTTAAAAAATATTCTTTTCCACTTCTCGATTAATATGAAAACTAAAATGAAGATATTAGAATTTTGATATCACATTTCCCTGATTTAAGTGGAATTTTCGACCCATTTTCGACCCCTTTTACCCCAATGTGCGTATCATATTTTCTTTAGTAATTTTTATGGTGATTGAAACGAGTATTTCTATGATATCCGAAACGCATTTTCCATATTTTTGTAGCGTTGATCTGTGATGAAATTACAAAAATGTTATTTATGCTACTCTGTTTTTTTCTACTACGTAACGGATTTTTTGCCTTTATGCATTTTTTTTGGCGAAATTCAAGTAAAAATTATTTGAAAATTTAACTTTATAAGTTTTTTCTATATTTTTTAATTATAACGGTATTTACCGGTATTTTAGTTTCGGTACCGGTATACCGATACCGATATAATTTCAAATACCGTTATCGATACCGTTACCGAAATAAAATAAAATTGAATACCGATACCGTTACCGATACCGATATTCGTTTCGGTTTCCAACCTTGATTAATTGTAATAAGTCTGGATCTTTTGAACCGTTAGACCGATTTTGATGAAACTATAAACATCGATAGAGTATGTAGCTAGAGTAGAGATGGAGCTACAGTAGGCCAAACTTGACCACCTGGAGAGTACAAAACATATCGGAGCTTGTAACTTTTAATAATATGAAACGATTTTAAATATTTTATAATTTTGAATTCTATTAAGCAAGACATTTTCATTTTTAGCCTTGACTTTTAAGCGATTTTAAGTTTTTCAAATTTAACTCAATGATTAACACAGGATTCAAGTTTGAAAGTAAATTTTATTTTATTGAATTCTATCAAAAATGCTTATTGGGGAGTAATTCCTTTTGGTATACTATGTTTAAATAAAACATATCATTTAAATACTTTTAATTAAGTATATAACTAATTTATGAAGTTATCTTTATTTACGAATATAAAAAACCTCAAATCATCTACGCTCCTGCCCCCTAATAAAATTAATAATTTCTAGCAATGAAAGTATTAAAAAAATAAAATATCTTAAAACGTGAGTAAAACGTAGAACATAATTTTCATCTTCAAACTTCAAAAATAGATGATGTTGCACAATTACAATTACTAGAAATTATTCCTCATACATTATAAGGATAAACATCTTAACATTTTCTTCCATACAAGCATGTGAAAGAATTTTCTTAAAAAAAATCTACACACATAAAGAGCAACAAAGAACTAACGAACAAGTGATCTTAAATTATGATATAAGTGAAAGATGGCTATAATGAGTTTATTACAATCTTCTTGTTTGAGACTCATAAGTATATTTCTTATCGGAATATTTTAATTTGAGTTTGGTTTTCGTTAAGGCGATTTATTAATTATGTTCGAAAAGCTTTTTCGAAAAAAACATAACTGAGTGTACGGAGTAATATTTTGTCAGTTATAGATCGCTGCAGTTGCGTAGATCCAGAGAGTAGAGTGTGGCGCGTATTATGAAAAAACAGAAAAAAATATCAAAAAAAGAACAACATTTACAACACAATATAAATCAATCAAGTCAACAAGATCATTGACAGCAACCATGCATAACAAAGATAATCTTTAAGGTGGAAAAAAATAAATAAATAAAATTACACTGAAGGAAAATTATAAGTGTGTAGATTGAGCAGACATTTTTTATGAGATAAATTGTGCATTTTTAAGGGAGATACAAATATATTGTAAATCATGAGTTTGTGCTTATTTATACTACATAAAATGCTGCACATTTAAATCGACTAAAAATTTCTATGAATACCAATCAATTTAACGAAAACTAAATTAAATAAAAATGAAATTAATCTGAACTCTTTTATTATCCTTGTCATTCCAAAATCCTCTTAGTACTTTCCAAGTCTCCTAAAGCAGTACAGTTTTAAAATATTTAAAATTTCTCTCAGTGTTGTCTTAAGCCAATTGCTCTAAATCAATCATCTTATATGAATGACTTAAACTTTATCATACCAACCATGTGGTCTATCTATCGGTTTAACTACTAATATTTTTTTTCCTTATATTATTCAGGCCTTTATGTATAGACAAAAATACTTTATGAAAATAAGTAAGAATTAAACCAAAAAAGATTTAAGACCGGAAATATGTTGAATGTAGAAATTCAGACAAATACATATACACATGGCAACAAACTTACAAACATGTACGTATACTTACAAATGTAGATCGTACAAGTTGATCACATGCGCAAATGCCATAAAAGTAATAATTCATAACAAATCAATAGTGTTCAACCGAATAAACCAATATAAGAAAACAACAAAAATAAAAATCAAAATTGTGCAAACAGGATTTGGCGTTTAGAAATTATGCGAGAATATGTACTGTAACACATTGTAGGTTAACAAGTGTTTCTTTGGGAGAAATTCCATTAATAAACAAAAATCAGTGTCTGCTGAAAAATCCATCTGTGGACCAAGCATTGTATAGCATTTTTCTATTAGGTTCTCAAAAAAGGTTATAATGGACATTTGGCTTATTAAATAAAAATTCTTTGGATTTTTTTTCTAAGAAGATGATTAAAAAATATCGCTTTGTGTGATCGATTGATTGTTAATTATGGTCAAGGATGTCATTAATTGGGTATTAAGAATTTCGTTTGTCCAGAAGCGTTGATACCGGATATCGACGTATTCCAATATTCGTAAGGATATAAAAATACCGATTAAACGCCAAAGTTATAATCTTAATATATAGACCTACATATATATAGATTTAGATATCCTCACATCATAGACAATTGTTCGCTTTTAAAAAAGACAATAGTGATCTAATTTTAAGTTACTTTTCACAGTGATATTCTATCAACCTTGTGACAACATTTATGTGTAACAGATTTCGAGCTTTACTATCATAACTTGCTGTTATTTTTCTGATACTTTCTAATTTTATCATTAGATTAATAATATATTTAATAATATATGTATTTTGTTTAAAAGATTTTTTTTTATAGTCACTGAAATAATTTATATTATTGCATCAATTATATTATGGTTGTAGTAGTTTCATTACTAATACCATAATATGTTTGTTGCAAGAATATATATAAATTACACAGAGAAACACTGATTCTGCGGCACGGGATTTCTTAGACAATTCGGATACAAGTTATTATTAAATACTAAGCCTTTACTTTTTTTAATTTACTCTAGTTCTCGCAATAAATCATTATTTGTAAAATTAACGAGGTTGCATCACATATTGCAGTATATCGTGAGAACGTCTTGTTCGATTTGGCTCAGTAAAAAAATTAAGTTTCGCAAAAAATAAAAAATATAAAAAAGGAAATTTGTGTTATTTTATTATAAAGATAACAAAGAAAAAATTATGACAATTTTTTTTTATTAAATCATTATTTGAATTTTAAAAATTAATTATAAAAAAATTTTTGATTTTAATAATTTGTTTTATTGTATTTAATAATTTTTAAATAAATACCCAACAACCCAAATGATATCGTAATGATATCATTACGATATCACTTCGGTGATATAGAAGCCCGAGAATGATATCATTTATAATTCTAAAATGATATAGGTTGCTTTCTAAAAGGTACACTCGAAAATGATATCATAATTTTTGAAAATAACGATATTAGTAATGATATCATTTAATTTAAGCAAAAGTTAATAAAATAGCCATAATAATCCAAAGTTCATCCAGCTCCAAATCATTTTACATGTAATACGAAACTTTTGCAATCCGAATACAAGTCTCCCTTTGAATCCAGGCTGATATTGGTTTCTTCATCTTATACGCGTTAATTTTTTGCAATTCCACTAAATTTAGCTGTAAAAATTCAATTCCCATATAAAGCATAACATAAAATATTTTTTTAATACAAAAATTTTCAATTTAATTTTATTTTTCTGAAAATGTTTGAAGTTTTTTTCTAAGGAAAATACAATTTCGATATTTTATCATATAATTTTAAAATTATGATATCATAAATGATACTGTATCGTTTCTTGGTTTGTTGGGTATTGAAAGTAAACAAGTTAAAAATAGAAAAAGAAAAGCAAAAACGAAAATGAAAAAGTTTTGACAATAATTATAATTTTCACAAAAAAAAAAAAAAACATAGAATTAAAAAAATCAATAGGAAGATGTCTACATAACTTGAACAATCCTGGTGGTAAGTAAAATTAATTGTAGAAGATGAAGAAACAGTTTCTTCAATATTTTTATTCTGATACTTACATAACTTCAAACTGGTTTGGTTACAATCTTGGTCTTCCGACCTTTTCTAAATAAAATATGGGAGCGGAACTTGCGCAACAGTAGCTGCACATTCATCGGGTCAATAAACTCATAATTTTGGTTTAGCAAATGTAGGTGGATGGTCTTTACGCTAAAGGCACATTATTTATCCATAGGTAAAATTCGCGTATGTTTTAATTTAGCTCTAAATAAAAACACATATACATATTTCTTATCCTATTACCAAGATTTACCATTATAGTTAAATTGTGCCATTACATTAATCTGTCAAATTCATTGTTCCTCTGGTTTAATATTAAATTGGACATTTATGGTTAAAATCACTTTATATAAAGCTATATAAAGTCCATTAAATTACAAATAAACACACATAAACATGTGTGTTTGTTTGTATAAATAAAAAAATTTAATTTGAAATATATTTTGTAATTTTTTATTTTTTATTTTAAAATAATTTTATTTGAATATCTATTTAGGGTCAAAAATTTAGTTTTTTGTTTTTATTAAATAAAATGATTGAATTTTTTATCATTTTCAAACATCATATTTTATAAATAGTATAATATTTTAATAAAAAAAAATTTTTTTTTTTTCAATAAATTTTTTACGAATTTAATTGTTTGATTTTACAAATTTAGTGATAACTCCGATTTCAGTAAAAAACATAATTGGTTTTGTAAATTTATTAATAGAATACGAAATTTCATTTTTTCTGTGAAGTTTAAATGAACGAGATATACATTAAATTTATTAAGCAATCCCTTCATCTTTAAAATTCTGCACTTTAAATTTAAATTCACTGAATGGCGCAAATTTTCTTTACAAAAAACTGCAAAATTTCAAAAATCGTAAATTTTTGGTTTCATTTTTTATCACCGGATAACTTTTCAACGGCTTGTAAACAGGATACTTCTTATGCAGGAAATTAATTTCCAAAGACTTGTCTTTCGTCTGGTTAATGGTTTAAATCAACAAGTTGTAAATTGTCAGTGCAAAACTAAAATGAATCCAAAAATCCTCAAAAGATTCAACTCAGTTTCTTTTTTTAAATTTTTAGTTTTAAATGCCTGTATTTCCGAATGATTTAAAATTTTGTAACATCTACAAAAAGCCATCAAAACTTTTCCTAATTTTAAAACAAACTTTGGCAATACACGACACTAAAAGTAGGTTTCAAACAATTTCGAAATTTTTTGATTTTCCTCATATGTCGAATGTTGTTAGTTCTCAAACTTAAAACAAGCGCGTATGTTATATTCGGCTCAGTCGAATCTATATACCCACTATCAACGATTTTTGTTTAAGTGATGTTTTTATTAATGATTGTCATGTTCAAGTTCTACGCATAGAAGAATAAATTATTTCCTGTTGGTTTTTAAGGAAATATCTGATCTTTTCCAGAATTCTTCCAATTAAAGGTTTTATTGTGTTTCGGTCACTTTTTTGCTCGAATAAGTCCACTTATTTTTTAACTCCGTTTCATTTTAAGCTAAGCTTTCAATATCCTTTAAATTATTTTTTACTAGAGCTCAACACCTTTCCATCGGCCCGAGTTCCAGACAATTTGATGGTTTAGCCTCTTTCGGTACAAACACTAACAATTTCTTTATTACCACAAAATTTTTTTGTTGTTATAATATGAAGGCCAGCAAAAAGCGGATACATCATATTTTCTTAGGAAAGGGAGAACTCTTTTCCAGAGGCACTCATTCACGTATATTTCTGTGTTGATGAGACCATTTTTTATGAATAAAGTGCTTCTTTCAAGCAAACGCATTAGGGAGATAACCAAATTTTGGCCCTAGCACCACGCGATGTTGAATGTTGTGTTATTTACGAAAACTATTTTTTCGGGTCATTTTGGAATAAAAACCTCACTCAAAAAAACAATTTTTTAAAATCTCCCAAAAAAAAAAATACATACATTTTAAACAAAAATTTAAAATATTTTATTAATAAAGTAAAATAGTAAAGTGAAAAATTTTCTTTTTAATTATTAAAAGACATAAACTTCAAATTTAACGTGGACATTGTTTTGCATAATGGACAAATATTCTGTACTACTTTAATACAATACACAGTGGGGCAGAATCGAAATTTTTTGGAAATAAATCTGTAATTTCTGATCGGCTGGTTGGATTTGCATGAAATTTGGTAAAGGCATTGCAGAAGAGTGTACAATATTAAGTTTGGAAGGGGAGACCGACCAGACAATACACAGTGGGGCAGAATCGAATTTTTTTGGAAATGAAATATCGGTCGAAATACTAGGATATATATGAAAAACACTGGACCAAGAACATGCAAAATTGAAGTACTTAAAAATTTAAATAGATATAAAAAAATTAAAATTATCTTCAAGTCGTTCTTACATTACTTTTTAATACGGTCAACAGCAGTGTTGCCAGGACTTGAGAAAAAAAAGAAGCTAAATTAGACTTTAAAAAAGTCAGAAAAGGCTAAATGCCCCAAAAAATTAAGCCACAAAAAAGCTAATCTATTTTTTTTTTATTTAAAAACGCATTTATTTTTTTGTTGTCATTAGTTTTTAATATTTCTGAGAGATATTTTAGTGCATTAAATAAATATAACATAAATAGTGTTTATGGCTAATATAATTTCTTAAAAAATATTAATATTATTGAGTCATTCATTTAAAACCAACACGAAAAATTACAATCTTTGACTTTACCTCTCCGAATTTGATAATATTTGGTACAATCATTATTCTGTAATAAACCATTTATTTATTACACATAAATTGTTTTAAGTCGGGCTTGGCTTATAATGCTTCAAGGAGGTCGCGAAAGTATTAGAAGAATATTTAGAATAGTTCTTTGCAAATGCATTAAAATCAATTCCTAAATGTCTCAAATCGAACAAAAGTCATGCTTTATTAATGCGTTCCACTAAGTCGTTCCGTAATATCGTCTCACTTATCAAATTTTTTTACAAGGTTATACCGTCTAAGATAAACCTAAATATGCCAAAACTGATATAATAATTAATACTGAAAATTTTAAAACGACCCACCTATTACAGGAGTCTTAACATGAAAATGTAAAAATCATCTATTCGGCCAAACTTTTCAATTTAGAGCAACATCTGCCATCACTAATCAAAAACGAATTAAAAGCTATGAAATTTACTAACATTTGACTAAAAATAAAATAAACAAATATTAAGAATACACCCGCATCCAAAAACATAAAATAATTGACTTCAATATATAAGCAACGATTAATGCTTCATGTAACTTGAGAAAGAAATTTCCATGGCCAACATCGACATGTTTAACTCCAGCTCCAATGGTTTTTCAACATTTAACTAGAATTTAACTAGAATTGTAGAGATGAGTACGAGTAAATACATTCATATTTATTTGAATATACAACCGAATAAATGTATGAATGAAAGAATATTGGCAGCTTTCAACCAGTTTTTATTTTCATAAAATTTATTGAATGCAACTAACTCATCTTTCATGTTTTAGATTTGTACTGGAGTCAGGATTAACATTTATACCTGCTGTGCGAAAAACACAACAACAACATGAGATGCAAAAAAAATAAAATAAAAAATAAAATTTGTTGTCTATTTAGCCGTAAGCCTGATTTGGACAAATAGCTTTGGCTACAAGTTCACCAAGGCTGATGATCTGGTCAACAAGAACATAACACAACAACACTGCAAGCGAACAGAGAATCAATGCAACAAACAAACAAACAAAAAATGTATTGATTTTGAATAATTCATAAAATAAATTGCCATGAAATGAATGGTGTATAAATTTACATCTATTTGAGTAACATTTTCCTTTTTTCCCCCCTCTTTGTATTTTTTATTATTTAAATCAAACATTTAAATGAAATTTAAGAAACGTTTTCTTGTTTAATCTTTAACAAATCGTAGAACATGACACTTTTTATATCTTTCGCCATAGGATGGGTGGTTTGCAATATTTGTTCTCCAATTTATAATACAAATTAAGTTTATATGACAAGCTAGTTATGTTTGGAATATAGTTTCGTTTCTGTTCAGAATGAAAAATTAATCATTATATTGACAAATATGTTTTTAATTAAATTTCATATTATAATACAGTTGAATGTACATAAATACAATTTGTATATGTCTAAACAGTAATAAAAGCTCTCGTTGAAAGTTTTTCCTAGGGAAAAAATTTCTCGTCAGTTACCTGTTGCTGGGTTAACAATCTTTGGCTGAGTTTGGCCTAGATGGTTCCTAGAGCGAAGATCCATTTTTAGTTGAAACGATTGCTGTGTTTTGTTGCTGTTGTTAAGTGTTAACGTTTATAATTAGCAAAAATTGTTTAATACCGCACAAAGAATTTTAGAATTTTATTTCTACATAAAATAAAAAAATATTTTTTTTTTTATTATTTTAAATTGGCACCACTTTTGTCGACGTTAAAGTTTACAGGTACATTTATTTTATATTTATACACCCCAATAAACCAAAAGATATTATAACGATATCGAAACGATATCATCTAGGTGATAAAAACTATCACTAGTGATAATCGTTTTCGAATCTATAACGATAGTTTTTACGGACTAAAGTGTACCTTTCCTTATGATATCGTTTTTCCATAAAATTATGATATCGTTTTCGGTATCGTTATTTCCAAAAATAACGATAGTAAAATCGTCATGAACCAAATTTTGTTCTGAACGCTATTCAATACTAAAAATTATGTTTATTTGCATTTAAATATACTAAATATAATTATAAAGAACCATAATCAGCTAAGATGAGAAAAAATCCTAAATATAAAAATAAAGATATAAAAATCATCATATATGACATATTTTATGCAAATATTATCAACAACATTTGCAAACATGATTATTGCATAGGAACATACATATTTCTGCAATTATATACCTAAAAAACTTGGTTTTACCACTAAAAATCTGTAAACTATTGAATTTTATGTATTTGACTTCCAGCTTGTTTTTGTATGTTGAAAAATTTTTATTTTTATTTGAAGTTTTTTCCAAATGATAATTTTTTATTTTATTAAAACGAAATATTTCGAAATATCAATATCATAATAATATCGTTTTCTGCAATACAATATGATATTATAATCGGCACCTAATATGATATCGTTTCCGCTATCATATTGTTCTAAGGTTTATTGGGACACTACACAGAAAAAATAAAAATGTACTTCAGTTACGCAGTTGCTTATTTTTTGTTTGATTTTGCTCCAATCACCAAAATTATAATTTTTAATTAACAATAATATTTGATCTAATTTATCAGAATTATGATTAAATGTTTGCCTAAAATTAACTAATATTTGTAATAATTCATTTCCGCAATTAATTAAATCTTTCTCTTGATAAAAACACAAGGATTTTGATAAAATTATATATTTATTTCCAAATTTGTTTGGAAGAAACGAAAGTATATAGTTTCGTCTTAGCGTCGTATACACCTATAATCACGTATAAATCCGATTTGTGAAATCTTTAACCTCGTTGGTCTTATGAATACACATGTGATAAATAAGAACCAAAACGAAATTATATATCAGGTTTCGTTTATCTCCTTCAACTTTTTGTATAATACACTTATTTAACTTTAATTTATAATAGATACTCATGTTTGTAGTGTATGTATTGTGTGTGATCTTTCTGTAAGAATCCTTCCTATATTTTCATTTGAGCTAGGGCCACCCCATTATATATACATATCATAAAAGCCTTCATTTCTGCGGGACGTTTTAATAAAGATTTTCAAATTATCCTAAGTACCATTATGACATTGCACAGTGGGGCAGAATCAAAATTTTTTGGAAATAAATCTGTAACTTCTGGTCGGATTTGCATGAAATTTGGTATATACATAGCAGAGGAGTATACAATGTTAACTTTGGAAGGGGGACCGAACAGACCCTCAGGGGCGGAGCTAAGAAGGCTCAAATTTGGGTACCTCTGATATAGAAATTTTTTAGTCGCTTGCCAAATTTTTGTTTCTCTTCCAATTTCAAATATTTTTATACATTATTGTAGGTACTGATACGACCTACAAAAAACATGCGCATGTCTTATTTATCTCTTATGGTTTTTGAGTTATTTGCATTTGAATTTTTATGTAGCTAAATTTTGCATGTTCTTGGCTCAGTTTTTTCCATTTATATCCTAGTATTTTCTACCGATTTCATTTGATTTTTCTTTAGCTACTTAAAGAACAAAATTATCTATTGAATAAAAAAAATTTGAAGTCTATATCTTTACCGAGTCCAAAAATAAGCGATGCAAAATTACGACTTTTTGTGTTTTTTTGGCCGAAAAAGTATCTTCACTCTTTTTTCTCTAAAATGAAATTTTCTTTAACAACATATAATAATTTTATATTTTTCTGATAGGTATCTTCACAGAGAAGACTTTAAAATAAAAAGCAGGTCCAATAACTCAAATGATCTAGGTACATACCCTTCCGAATTCGACCCATTTTATATGAAAGTTTTGATTTTAGCTTATATTTTCTCAAATTACAAAGCACGAATCGGCAAACGGAATACAGTTTAAGAATCTGTAATATGTTGTTAAAAGTTTTCAATTAAAATCTACGGGACTTTGGAAAAATTTGGATTTTATAGCCGAAAATGTGAAAAAACCCATTTTTGGGACTTCGGCGTTTTTTTTGGGAATTGTGGGATTCCTTTTAGGAAAATCTAAAAGGTTGTTTTCACTTTCTCATTTTATGCAATAAAGTCTATATCCACCGAAAATTTTGTTAAAATATCTTACATACACAGAAAAAGATTGAAATCAATATCTTTTACAGAACCGAAACTACGCCACTTTAAAGTTGTAAAGTATTGTACACTGCTCTGCTATGTATATACCAAATTTCATGCAAATCCAACCAGCCGATCAGAAGTTACAGATTTATTTCCAAAAAATTTTGATTCTGCCCACTGTGCAATAAAAAATAAAGAATATGATGATATATGGTGATTGTTAAAAGCAAAGAATGCTAAGAATGGAAAATAGTACTCTTTCCTACAACAACAACATTTCTATCTCTTCACATACAAGTTCTGTGTGAATTCAACACACTTGTGAGGGAGAGAAACAACACAAAATAAACAAATATTTTCCTTAAAATTTAACGAAAATTACACACGCGACACATTTTTCCACTAACACACGATATTTTTATTATTTTTTCACACGCGTTTATAGTATTTTCACTCCCGTTACACGAATATTTTCCACAAACTGAAAAATATTTTTTTATTTTATTTTTGACATTCTTTTTTTGTATGTTGAAATTTAAATTGAACGAACTATGTTGCTAAATTTGGTATTAAAAATAAAACAGATTTTTAAATAATTTTAAATTATTTTCATATTCATCAACAAAAAGCCAAAAAATGTAATTATATTACTATTTGTGGATGTAACCCGCATCAAATGATAAAAATCTACGAATATCATTGTGATGAATTATATTTAATAACTTTTAATACTCTTTTGTGCAACTATGTTTGATTATGATGTGTGGTGAAAGTGGTTTCAGCACCAATACATATAAATAAAATTTGACTAACACAATCTTAAAGTTAGGTTTTTTTGACAACAGAGTTAGGTTTTTTTGACAAGCCTTCTTTTCTTAATATTCTTTGGTTAAAAGCTTTACTTTTTGAAACAGGGATGAAAAATGAAAATATTTTTGGGCATAGAAAACAACTAGAACTTCAACTCTTTTGATACGCTCAGCAACAAAAAATTACTCTCTTCACACGTATACATTTGTTCTGTAGAAAATTCTACTAACACATACCAAGAGTTAGGTTTTTTTTTTAACGATTGAGTTAGGTTTTTTGTGAGCAAGTTGGAGTTCGAGTTGTTTTCTATGTTTTTGGGTATTAAAATAAATTTCAAATAGTACTTTTTACACCATCAGAGTACTAAAATTCAAATTTTTGATAGTTATTAATATTTTATTTAGTGCAAAACTCAAAGAATTTTTTATAATTTATATATTCAAAGCGAAAAATTAACTTCGATACCAAATAATTAAATGAGTTTATCCAGATTATATAGAAGAAAGTCCAATATCAATTCCTTATAATTAAGCCCTCAGTTTTAGTTTTGTTAAAATATAAATAATGTATTAAAAAGTTGGAACATTTTCACTTCAATTTGGGTTACAGAGCATAGAAACTTGTTATGTTTAGTAATTATTGAATACTTTATAGTTTACAATTTTATAAAATAAAATTTTGATTTTATTACAAAGAAATGCTATTTAACATTGTGATCTTTTTTTAACACAAGTAAAATTTTTTTGGTCCATAAAATGTTTATCTTTCGAAATTTTTTGATGCGTCTGCGCATTTTTATTAAGCATAATTACGCCAATTATAGTTAAATAATTATAATAAATATCATTACCACAAAACTTATGATATCATTACCACAAAACTTATTAAAGATTTAAGCCAGTTTCAGCCAGGTTCAATATTTTTGATAACGGCCCATCACTAAAATATATTTTCAAAATAAACAAATTATTTTTAATTGTGTAACATTCGTTTGACAGTATCAAATGGCTCGAGGGAGTACTTCGGTACTTTTTAATGTTGCTACCGGCAAAATAGTGCACACGGGCAAATTATCTCTTAATTTTGTCACATCTATATGCTCTTACTTGTGAAGAGAGAATAATTATTTATTAATTTTATATATTTTTAATACTTTTTTAACAAATTGTTTTAATATTCAATTAAAGTTTTTATTACAGACCATAAATTGTTTGAAAGCAAAAGATATTAATAAATTATAAGTTTAAAAATTGTTTCCGTGCAAAATCTAAGAGCACGGAAACAATAGCATTAAAAACGTGAAATTTAAGAGCGCCGTTCCCTGTTTTAATGTTAAATAGTATCAAAAAAAAGTACTATAGTATCAACATTACCATCCCTGTTTTTAAATATACAGTTTTATTATTTTGACAACAAATTAATGCATATCGTCCCTGCGCTGACTAAAATTACCTATGTAAAAATTTTGAAAATTTTCTTTGTTGCTGCATTTAGATACCCAACTAATTATACATAAAACCACCAAAGCATTTGCCGATATCTTGATTGGTTTAGGATTAACATTATACTATTTAATATTAGGAAGATTTTTTTTTTTTAATTGTTCGGTTCACTAACAAATTACCATTTAGTAGCATGTTCCAATCATCTTAGGAAGTTGAAACTATTACTAGTAATACCATAGTATAAACTTATATTTAAATAAACTTAAGAACTTGCAAAAAGAAAAGCAAAAACTTATCTTAATAAAAATTGCGCAACAAAATTACTTATGTAATGTTTTCGTTGATTTTTTTCAAGATACACCAAAAATTTCACACTTTTTCATAATACAGATTTGTTGTATTACTAAGTCTACTTATAAATGGAAAAATTTTGTAAAAGTTTAACGAAGTAACGAAAAAATAGCGAAATTATACAGTTTTTTAGTTTTTCTGAAAAGTTATTGAAAATTACATAGGTAATTCAGTCAGCGCAGGGAAGATATATATTTTTTCATATGAAAATGTTTCAAATTTTCTTTAAAACTTTTTTTTTAATTTTATATGATTTTCTGCTATGAACAAAATTCATTTTGGCTCTTATTTTTTCGATAACTCTATAAACTTTATCTTAAATATTTATGTATATTGTCTTTAAGAAATATTCATACATCAGTTGCAACTACTGTACATTTTTGTTAAAAAAAAAACATTTATTGCCAAAATGTAACATTTGATCTCTTAGCAATCAATAATTTTGTTTTAATAACATTCATAATATGACTTTAATAAAAAACATTTTAATAACTTTAACAACATTAAACATTTTCTTATAGCATTTTCCTGCAAATTTTTCTACATTAATCTTTACTTCCACATAATTTATATAGTCAAGGGTAAACGTTTTAAACCTTTTGTTTTAAATTATCAACATTTAAAAAGCAAAAGAGTTAAACTATACCAACAACTTTATATAGTTTTTAGAGACCAAATTACAAAACATGCTCAGACTCATGTAAAATAAAAATACTTAAATTGAATTGAAGTGCAGTGGAATGATGTTAAAAAAAGGTGTGTTTTTCTAATATAGAAGACATAGAGAATATGTAATGATATTACCATTAACATTGGCGTGAACTTAAATGCCATTTTTTAAGCGCCAATTTTATGACAATCATGCTTAACAATGGCACTCTAAATAAATGTATAGACAATGAAATGTCTTAAGCCTGTTTGCTTGATTCAGACATACCACATGTGAAGATAAAAAAATGTTTGTATTAGGAAGACTAAAATATAAATTTAAATGTTTAACTTCCTGTAAATTATAAAAAGACATTATTTATATATATACAATGAAATATTTTCCAATTGTACTTAACTTCAGCTAAAATTTTTTTAAAATTATATTTGTATGCAATTTTTACTTTAGTACTTTGATGAGCTATTTAATGTAGAAGAATATAATATAAAACAATTTAGAAAGATATAGTCAGTCAAGTCCTACCATATGATACCCTACACTATTGTGTATATCCATCTAAATTGTCGTATAGTAAAGATGTGTTCAATTGTAAACCGATACTTGAATTAATTGTAAAATAAAACTGAGGAATACAAAATACTACAAATATTGATACTAACATACGAAAATTGGCCTTCAACGTATGCTAAGGTAAATTATGGACTGATCCTCATAAAATATCACCCTGTGGTTTCTATTTATATAAAACTCGTTTGTGTCGAATTTTAACTTGATATTAACATTTGTATAGGACTTTTAATTGATTTTCGGAAGAGGGGTTTATATGGAGCTTTGGTAAAATATGAATCGACCTTCATGGAATGTTTCACAAAGATTGATGCTCATGCTAAACTACTTGCACCAGATTTCATTAAAATATTGCTCTATTTGAGGCATTTATGATCGTTAAAAAACTATTTGTATGGGGGCTAGATGAAATAATGGACCGATCATAACCAATTTCTGCACAAAGGCGTAATACCATTAAGTCATTAATTATGGTGTAGGGTATAATTATATAGTATTCATTACACTTAAACAAATTATTTTAATTTTAATTTAATATTTTGTCAAAATGTCATATCCTTACATTCATCAGGAGGAACTGCAAATTTTAATTTATAACTTAATTATTGAATAAATAATTAATATTATTTTTAATTAATGCTAAAAATATGTATGTATATGAAATTTTTACCACAATTATATATCGTTCATTCTTCGAGAGATTTATAAAAAAATTGCAATTTTTTATGGGAGGTAATCCAATTCTTTTCATATTTGGTACGTAATATGTATACACAATATCTCCGTAAGTTGTTTACGGATTTTCATGATTTAATTTGCATATTGAAGATGAATGTATCCTCTTTAATTATAGTATTTAAAAATAATATTATAGTTTAGAAATGTAACTGCAATTTTAAGATGCATTTTTGAAAAATTTCTACCCCTTCGATTTCCATTTCCTTTTAATATCCTTAATAGCAATAACTTTACCATAAAATGTTAAAAAAATTCTGCTATTTTTAGTATTTTTTTTACAAAAATTGCCATGATTTTCACAGAAAAAAATATTTCAAATAATTTTTTAATAAAATTATTAATTAACTTTATATTGGAATTTAATTATATGATTTATTAATATAATTAATTTTCTAATTGGTTTTCAGTTTCGTTTTTTAATAAATTGACAGCTGTTAATAAAATATAAAGAAAAATTAAATATTTGTCTATGAGAGTAAAGAAATAAAATAAATTTAAGTAAATTTTCAAAAATTTTCAGCTCATTGCATCCATTTAAGGAAAAGAAGTAATAATAATATCAATTATTCTAGTTATTAATATTATTATTTTGATGATTGGAGCAAAATCAATTAAAAATTAATTAATATTACAAATTTCGTAATTGAAGTCCATTTTTACTTTTTTCTGTGTTTTTCGTACAAAAATTTAAATTTTTATAATTTTTTTTTTTTTGTTATCCTCAATTAGTAATATGTAAATTTATTTGTTTATAACTTCTTAACTATATGTCGAATTTTATAGATTTAAAAACCAGTATAAAGTTTATTACAATACATATTGTTAATAATATTGTATAAATCAAAAATATTTTTTTTTTTTTTTGCTAAAGATGCATTTGCAAGAAATTTATAATAAAAGGTTATATAAATTTTTTTTTTCATCTTGATTTATAAAGTCTTGAATTCTAAGATGTTTGTTAGCAAGAAATAATTAATAAATAACTAAATACGATTTTTAACGGATTTTCTTCCAACAAATGAATTTTTTAAGGCAATTTTTCATTCATCTGAATATGTTCATTAAGAATAAAATCAATTTGCTTGAAATATTTGTTGAATTAGCTCATAACTGTGTATTGTCCTAACATTTTCAACGGTTTTCTAATAAGAATCTTTAAAAATTTCCGATAAAGAAAAATGCTAAATTATAGCGTATGGACAATTCAAACTTAAAGTGCTATTCTCGACCGAGTGACAAACAAATTTATTGTAATAGTTAAAAAAAATAAGGAAAATTTTTCTATTCTGGCTTTAAAAAATGTTTTCTTTTCTTTTTTTGTGATAATTGTCACATTCATAAAAGCACATGATAATAACTAATGAATAACAATTGTCATGAATTCGAGAAGTCAAAATATTGTCAACAACTTATAAAGCAACAACGAAAGCTGACAGAAGATCCATCTACTGATTCTGCGTCAAAAAATAAACGAAAATCTGATATTAAATCAAGTTTTTTTAACATAAAGCGTTTTATTCGAAATTCAGTGCACCTAAGAAGACTAAAAATTATAAAGAACCTGCCTCTAAACACCATTCGTGAAGTGTAATGTCGTAGAATGCAACTTCATATTATGAGACATGTAAACTCCAATTTTGTTCGCATAGAATTACGAAAAAAAAAAACTTACAAAATTTTACTGGAAAAAGGATTTATAAATTTTATACACTATTTCAATTCATTCCACCTCAACAATCACCCTATTCACACCGTAGAAGCGGTAAAAATTTTCATGACCACTAGTTCTACAAAAAAATAGTTTGTCGTCATTTGATCTTGCAAATGTTTTTTAAAAGAAAACTGCGTCAAACAAGATTCAGTAAAATGTCAGCTATGATTAATAATAAGTAACAAATATTTTCCCATTAAAATGGAAAAGTTAGAAAATATTTCAAATAGTGCTTACGGCATTTTGGTAAAATATTTAACTAGTATGAACATACCTTTGGACTAGATATAGTTTACAAAGTTTACAGAATGGTCCTTATGGTCATTGTTTCAATGAATTTGCACACTAAATTTGACCTTTTGTACATGTACGTTTCAGAACAAATATCTTGTAGTCAGCCTGTGATAACAGGAGATAAGCTAAAGGGTGTCTCGTGTTTGTAATAGTTAAAAAATCGTAACTTTTACAAATGAAGTCGGATTTTAAATATTTGTATAATTCTGTAAAATGCTTGGCAAGTTAAAGAAAAAATAATCTTACTCACCTAATTTATCTCTTACAGTTAAAAATATATTTACGCTTGAATTTTGAATTTTTGGTTTTTTTGCCACGACTTTATTTCGTTTTCTGGGAATAAGTCCTAAGGTAGAGGGAAAGTTTTTTTAAAAATATCGTGTAATATGCTAAATAAATTTTTCGATTATCTCAATGCGAAAAATGTTCAAAGTAAGCACTTTTAAATTAGTATAAAAAAATGTTGGAAAAAAGGCATAATTTTATCATTATTATTTTCTATGTAATTTCTACAATAAATATCAGTCTTTTATTACTACAAAAATTATTTTAAAAGCTTTTCAAGCTGATTTTTGGGGTTTTTCAAAAATAAAAAATATTAAAAATAGTAGTAAAATAGTTTTAAAAATAATAGTTTTTTGAAGCAAAACTGCGTCTAGTTTCCGAAAACTTATAAAATGTTACAAGATTATAAAAATAAATTTATTTACCAATTCAATGATGTATATTATGTATATGTATATTGATCGTTTAAAAAAAAACATTATATTACGGTCTTAAAGCTGACGAATTTAGTCAACTCTCACCTAGTTCACTGTTTTACAATATTTCCATATGTGCCACACACTTATATTCGCGCGATCTGGTTGTTAAACTAGATAATACACATTAAAATTCAATGTACAAGTTCATTAATTCCATGAACACATTCGTTAAATAAAAAAATAATTACAGAGAATAGTGCATTGATTTCAATGTAGTCATATTTTGTACCAATGAAACAAATCATTAACAACCGCGAATGTTATATTCGACTCGGCCGAATCTATATACCCACCATCAACTTCTTTTAAATTTTACTTTATATGGGAGGGGGCGATAAAATGGGCAGTAAAGTGGGCGGATCACGCCCATTTTTTGTTTCCGAGTTTACATTGGTCCTTAAACTATTTGAACACAATTTCACCTTATATGCCAGGTGGGTGGTAAAGTGGGCGGACCATTTTTGGTTTCCGAGTTTATATCGATCCCCGAACTATACGTTCAAAATTTCGTTGTCGTACATGCTTTTGTTGAAGAAATATCAGCAGAAAAGTATAAAACGGACACCCTGTGCTTCTAGTTTTTAGCCCATAACTTGTTTATAAACCGATTTTGCCCATTTTCAATCCCAAACAAACCTTACATACGTTGTCCCGTTCGAGCCCTATCCTGCTTCCAACAGACGGACGGACATAGTTAGATCGTCTCAGAATCTAACTAGGACCCAGAAAATATATACTTTGTGGGGTCTTAGTTGATTCCTTCGACATGACAAAATCGGGTATATTCACACCATCTTTTTGATGGTGGGTATAAAAATGTATAGTAGTAATGGAACTGTGCTGTACTATTGGTTTTTAGTTTATTTCAAATTAAATTATTAAATTTTATTATATTCAGTTAATATACATAAGCAAAAATCAAATGGATGGATGCCATAAATATAACACTACACTGCATCAAAATTTAACTTTCGAATTTTGACCGTTACTCCCCCTAGGATTGTTCCTTCGGTTGCAAAAACCTACTGTGTAAAATATTGGTGATATTGAACATCGTAAACCCGTGCTGCACGTGTTATTTGCCATTAAATAGTTGGTTTTGTAACAATATGTTATCGTAATCTACACATAATTATCTATCAAATGAGAGAAAATTGGTTAAAAAATGTTAAAGTTATTACAAATTCCCCAGACCATTAAAATTACCGTTCGCCTCCGTTTAAAATTTTTTAAGCTAAATACATATGTTTGTATCCATGCAAAATCCTAAATTATGTAAAGATTAATTAATTCCTATTGGATCAATTATAATTGTCAACCTGCTAGATACATATTGACTAAAATAAGGAGTGCGATCGAAAAAATCTTAACACACGTTTTGCTTCATAACTTATTTCCGAAGCAAAATTTAAAATTTTTTTGATCTAGTTATCTTTGAAAAATATGTCAGTTATTATTTTTAATGACAACCATGTTGATTTGTTGTGAGAATGATCAAAATGAGTTACGATAAAAATGTACGTGCTATAAATTATTAAAAATTTTCAAAAAAATCCAAACTGGTCCTACAAATAATTGGTCAAAAAATTAAATGCCTGCTGTCGAACTGATTAAAAGTTATTAAACAGTATGAGGAGAATTCAACCATTGATAGGAAACATGGTTCGGGAAGAAAAAAGGTCGACATGATAGGCCAAGAAAATTGAAAGCATACTGAAAAGAACTCCTAACACATCTGGCAGAAAAGTAGCCCGGTTAGCTCATTACTCAGACTATTTGGTGCGAAAAGATAAAGCTAATGCGGAGTTGAAACCATATAAAGTCCGAAAACTTCGATACTGGAATACTGCAAAAAATTTAGAAGCCAAGAATAGGGCAAAGAATTTAAAATAAAATTTCATACAAAAATACTCATGTTGTATAAAGAACGACAAAATGTATATACTGGCAGATTTTTCCATTCCGGGTCAAAATTTGTATGTTGCTGATGCTCGAGGATATGTTGAAGATAAGTTTAGGACCCAAAAGTAGACAAAATTTACTAAAGTAGTCTTGGTTTGGCAAGATTTATGCAGTTGCGTCAAGAGAAGTCATTTGTTACAGTCGGCTCTATAAACACCGAAAAATACATCAAAGAATATACAAAGTGTCCTCATGTTTTTGGCCTAATTTGGCATCATGTTACTACGTAATAAAGATCTAGAGTTGTACCAAAACAATAAAATCATTTTTGTACCAATAGAGGTCAATAGTCTAAATTATCCGGAGCTAAGACTAGTGAAGAGATGTTGGGCTTTTGTGAAAAGGGAATCGAAGAGGTCAAAAGAGGTGTCTCAAAAAATAGAAAATGTTAAAAGGAGATTGGTAGACTGTTCTAAAAAAGTGATTGAAACAACTATCAAATCTCTAATGAAAGGGTTACCATATCAATTAAATAAAAAAACAATAAAAACTCCAAGATCAACCGTTTCAAAATTATTGAATTTTATATATGTTAAGATTTTTTCGATCGCACTTCTTAAGTCACATACAAATATATATAATTATATTAATATATTGTCACAATATTTGATGTGACAATATGATCCACTTTAAAGCCCATTCATACTTTATGAAATAGTCTGTCTAATTATCCCAGTTGTTTTAAAATTCGAAGTTTATTACAGTTTAGTTTGCTTTCGATATACAGTAAAAGCTCCCTTAACGGGCAGCTCCCATAGGCGGATATCTCCGGTTGGCGGAAAATTTTTTAGGTCCCATGGTTTAGGTGGCATTTTTATAATAAATTAATCACCGATAGGCGGACGCTCTCTTAAGCGGACGCGGACACCTGTTTTAAAAGAAAACATCTCTTGTAGGCGGACAAAAATCATAAACCGTAAAAGAAATGTACCGAATCTTCTATATATATAAAAATTATGTGTGTTTGTTTGTATGTATGTATGTATGTATGTATGTATGTTTGTTTGAAGTCTATAGCCGCCTAAACGGCTAAACCGATTTTCTTGAAATTTTCACAGTGTGTTCCTATATGCCTGGAAGGAAAAAAAGGCTACTTTTTATTTTGAAATTCCATGTGGGCGAGGTGCCACGCCCACTTACTAAATAACTATTAAAAGTAGTATATCTCGGAAATTGGTAATACTAGAGTCCTCAAATTTTGCACGAACACTTATATGAACATTCTGGAAAAAAATAGGCGAACTAGCAATAGGGGGTGTGGCACATCTCACGCCTAATATTGGTTGCCAATACCAAATGCCCTAAATTTAGGAAACTATTACAGTTACATTTCCCAAATTTTGTACAATAAACTTAAGTGTCAATGTGAACATTTTGTGCAAAAATGGGCGGAAAAGAAATAGTGGGCGTATCATCTGTCATATAAAGTTAATACCAAAATTTTTATATCTGGGAAACTATAAAAGTTACAGAGCTCAAATTTTGTACGACTAGCATTAGCTTCAATATGAATATTTTGGACAAAAATTGGTACACTAGCAATAGTGGGCGTGGCACCTTCCATATAAAGAAAATATTAAATTATCATATCTGAGAAAATATAACAGTTAGAGTTCTAAAATTTTGTCAGAGCCACTTTGATATCAATATTAATATTTAAGAAAAATATGGGCGGACTAAAAGTAAGGGGCATGGTACCTCCCATATGAATTAAATGCAAAAATTCGTATATCTGGGAAACTATTGGAGTTGGAATGCTCAAATTTTGCACAAAAAATTTTGACATCCATGAAAACATTTTCTAACAAATTGGCGGATTATGGGGGTATGGTCCCTCCTATAAAAGTTAAATACAAAAATTAGTATGTCTGGGAAACTATTAGAGCTTGAATTTTCAAATTTTGCAAGGGAAACATCTATCTATCTAATTTTTAAGAAAAATTTTATATTTTAATTACTAAATAAATATATTTTTTTAATACTTTAATTACTATTTATTTCATTTCGGGGGGTGGCGAAGCACACCGG
Organism: Protophormia terraenovae; assembly: GCA_951394005.1. Classification (NCBI taxonomy): domain Eukaryota; kingdom Metazoa; phylum Arthropoda; class Insecta; order Diptera; family Calliphoridae; genus Protophormia; species Protophormia terraenovae. The sequence goes on from OX596073.1 coordinate 61,049,079, forward strand.
GTATTAGCTAGTATTTTATAATAAGATGCTCTTATTATCATTTTTGTCCGTTTGCATTCATATTTCATATTTTCTTACATTTTTGAAATTAAATAGTTTACTATTCGTTTTTTAGTTAACTTTTTGCTGGTTCTTAGCAAAAACTAGTTTTTATACCCTACACCACCATAGGTGGGGAGGGTATTATGCGTTTGTGCTGATGTTTGTAACACCCAAAAATATTGGTCTAAGACCCACCTTAATTTATACCAATCGGCTTAGAATAATTTTCTGAGTCGATTTAACGATGTCCGTCCGTCCGTCCGTCCGTCCGTCTGACCGTCTGTCCGTCCATGTAAACCTTGTAATCAAACTACAGGTCGCAATTTTGAACTAAAATTAATAAAATTTGGTACACAGGTTTCTTTTAGTCCAGGGACGAAGCCTATTGAAATTGGTTATGATCGGTCCATTATTTCACCTAGCCCCCATACAAATGTCCTCCCGGAAAAGGGTTTAACGATCATAAATCCCTTAAATATAGCAATATTTTAATGAAATTTGGAACATATAAGTTTTATATAAGTCTAAATAAGTGTGCCGATTTTTAAAAAGATCGGTCCATAATTAACCATAGCTCCCATATAAACCCCTTTTCAGAAAATCACTTTAACGGGCATAAATCCCATTAAAATGTTAGTATGAAGTTAATATTCGACACAAATAAGTTTTATATGAACATAAATGATAGTGCCAAATTTTACAAAGATCGGTCCATAATTTACCATAGCTCCCATATAAGGCCCTCTTTCGGGAATCACCCAAAAGTGAATAAATTCATATAAATGTCAGCATCAACGTAATATTCTGTATTCGTATGTTTTATTTTACACTTATGAGTATCGATCCACATCTGACTCCAAGTCAAGACCCCTCCCCGAATTATAATGTACACAATGGTGTAGGGTATCATATGGTCGGGCTTGACCGACTATATCTTTTTCTCTCGTTTAATTTAATTTAATTTTGACTTTTTGATATTCATTAAAAATTCTTCATACTAGAAAAAAGAAAATGAAAACTTGATCCATAGAAATAGATGCTGTCCCAGTTATAATTGTCCTGAAAACAGTCTCGATGATTGGTCCATGATTTTTTATACAACAAAATGGCGGCAGATTCCTACAAATCTTGACAACTTTTTTGAACAAAGGACTTAGAAATTCTGCACAACAAGCAGAGCGACATTGTCATCAGTCATAAAAAAAAAGTAATTGGGTGTTGCTTAAGATCGAGGCCAAGCCAACAACATCATTTTCCCAAGTTAATCCTGTTCTTTTTAAATGCCAAAAAAAAAAAAATCGTTAGTAAAAATGCTGTTGAAAGAAGTTTGACCCTTAGCCAATTAATGATTCGATAAAATAAATTTCATGAAATCATAACTTATTGCAAATACAGTGAACTCCCGGTAATGTGAACATCCAATATAATGAACTATCCACTAATGTGAACACTCAGTTTTTTATATGGGCGCTCTAAATAGTGAACAAAGTTTAATGGCTCTAAATAGTGAACAATTTTTTTTTAATTTTTGGGGATTTTTTAATTTGTAGAAGCATTTATTTTTAATGTTAAGAATCCCCGAATTAATAAATACCATAGTATGCCATTATTTTAAAGGTATTTAATGCTAGTCGCCTTATGTAACTTGTTGCGGTAGGTTCGTGAATTTATTTTTAAAATTAGTAATGTCTAAAAACAGTCGAAAGTTTTTATCCTTAAATGAAAAATGCGAAATTTTGGAATATTTAAAAAAAGGATCGAGTGTTACAGTGTTAAGTAAAAAGTATAAAGTTGCAAAATCAACGATATGTTCAATAAAAAATAAAAAAGACAATATTTTAAAATGTGTGAACAATACGTTTTATGGACCCGGAAAACGCAAAACATTACGATCTTCAGAGCTTTCAAAAATGGAAAAATCACTCTATAAGTGGTTTATTTGCATGCGGAATAAAAACCTCCCTGTAAGTTGGTTGATGTTGAAAGAGAAAGCCAAACAAATTCACAAAAACATAAGTGAAAACGGAAATGACTTCAATGCTAGCGATGGGTGGCTACAAAAATTTAAAAAGAGATACGGAATTCGGCTCCTTCAGATAAGCGGTGAAAAACTTTCTGCGCAATCTCAGTTCGTAAATCCTTTTAAAATTAAATTGAAAGCAAAGATAGAAGATTTGGGTTTATCCAATGATCAGTTGTATAATGCCGATGAGTCTGGTCTATATTGGAAACTTCTCCCACAAAAGACATATGTAACGTCATTGGAGAAAAGCGCTCCAGGTGCAAAAATGGAAAAGCAAAGGATAACATTTTTATGCTGTGCAAATGCGTCAGGATCTCATAAAATAAAACTTTTAGTAATAGGAAAATCGAAAAACCCTCGCATTTTTAAAAATTTTATCTGTCCCGTAAACTACAGAAATTCAAAGTCTGCTTGGATGACTTCTTCCATTTTTAAAGAATGGTTTCACAACTGTTTTGTGCCAGAGGTAAGTAAACATGTAAAAATAGTTCAATTGGGATTCTTACTGTTTTATTTTTCATTAAGGTGATAGATTTTTTAACGAAGAAAGGATTACCAATAAAAGCTTTACTCCTAATAGATAATGTCCCATCCCATCTACCAGAATCCGACCTTAAATCCGAGGATGGTTCCATAGAAGCTATGTTCATGCCTCCAAATGTAACGGCTCTGATCCAGCCAATGGATCAAAATGCAATTAGAATCACCAAACTTCATTATAGGAACAGTCTTCTGGCAACAATTATTGCAAAAGAGGGGGATTTGCTTGAATCGATGAAAAAAATCACACTTAAAGAAGGAGTTTCTATTCTAGAGGCATCCTGGAACCGAGTTGGTAAAGAAACTTTACCTAACTGTTGGAAAAATATTTTGAATATGGTAAATGATAAAGACGATCCTGAATTTAATGTTCCTTTGAGCGTTTTAAAAGAAAAGTTGCAATCAGAGGTTAGATCTTTAGAAAATACTGCTGCAGATCTTCTACAGACATTGTGCCCTCAGGAAGTATTTACTGCTGTAAACATTAGAGATTGGATCAATAATCCTTGTGAAGACGTCACGCCATTTGATGAAAATGATTTAATTGAAGAGTCCGACGATGATGACGACTGTTTTATTGAAGCGCCTGAAAACAACATTAAAGCCAAAGAAGCTGTCGAAATTTTTAACAAAGCTGTCCAATGGGCTGAATTTCAAATGGTCGATCAAACTGACATAAAAGTATTGAAAAAAATCAGGGAATTGGCGGTAAATAAGCTGGTCGAACAAAAGAAAAAACAGAAAATAATAACCGATTATTTCCATATTTAATTATATATGTATGTACCTATCTTTTTTCATTGTAAATTTTATTTATTTTTTTGTCGTAATATTTTGTTTGTTTTTTATGTACATACTACGTATGTACTCTTTATAAAATGGATTTTTAAAAACTTTTTATGTTCCAAATAAATTACAAAAAGTTTTTTTTTAGTAATCTTTGCATTTTCATTCCTTGCAGAAATGATTTTTAGAAAGAATAACTTAATAATATATATAAAAAAAATCACAATCGAAAATGTGAACAAATTCGAAAATATGAACTACCCCGATATTAATTAGTTCACATTATCGAGAGTTCATTGTAATGTCTAAATGAAAATGCAAAACGCCGTTTGCCGCAGAAACAAAAGAAAAAAAACACAATTTTTTATTTATTTTTTATTTTTTTTTTTTAAATTGAGCTATTAAGTCAAACGTTAACTTAATGTAAAAATTGATAAATGATAAAACACTTTTCAAATAAAATTTTTCCTAAATGGAACAAATTTTATGACTGTTTCGTTTATGAAGTTAATGTTACGATCTTTTGACTTTTGTCAATATTGATATAATTTTTGAAGATATGAGCATGAAATGGTTTGTATAAATGTAGTTTCCGTCACTACATTATAATCCAGTAAATAAAACCAACATTTGGTTACGGCCTTTTGCATTTTAGTTGACGATACATATGTATAAATAAGAATATGTATATCTATAAGTTAATTCATTACAATCAAACTTGGATGTTGAAATAAAAAGATATAGTACTGAATTAACCCTTGAAAAAAATTTACCATATCCAATAGACGGACATCTCCCGTTAAGGGCCGCCTATGGGAGCTTTCACTGTATTTATGAAATGGTCAATTAAAGTTTGTAGAATATTTTAATAATCTTTAAGAAAATGGAAAGAGGAAAATTTGTATTTTATAACCTTTATATTTTTATGCTTAAGGTATGTAAATGTCCTCGCGATTCTCCTAGAATGTTTCTAAAATGTTTGTGGGCCTTGATTTTTTAATATTAAACAATTGCTTATATTATTTTAGGTAAACTTATTTAATTTCATTGAAAATATCTCTTAACAATCCTACAATCCTACGACTGTTGTATTCAAAACCTCTATATTATTCATTTTATAAATCTGTATTAACATTTTTTGTTGCGTTTTAATGCTTTGATTTGAAAACACCTGGTCATTATCAAAGTACCACTACTATGTATTAAAAAATCTTAAGTATATCTCTAATTCCCATTAATCAATAATAATGTCAGTTTGTATATTTGTTGTTGGTCTGTTTGTCTGGGCCCGTATAAATTAAACATATTCAAAATATTTATAATAAGTTAAAATGTATCAGTCATTCTGTCTAATACCTTATTGAGTTTAATCAAGTTGCATGGATGATTTATTAAACGGTAATAAATTGCGTGATTTGGATTATGGATTTTTTTTCTTGCTCTCCATTTTGTACAGAAAATGTTCATGTCATTTTGTGAAAAACAGTAAAATAGTAAAAATAAAGTGGTAATGCACTTGGTAATGTCAATATGCACTTACATACACAATTCCTATTCTACCAAAAATGTACATTTAAGCCAAATACAAAAGCCTTGACTTTAAGCTGATATAGAACAAACACTATGACTACATATATAATACGTTGTTGTAGTATATAAAAGTATGTAAATAATGCATACATTACGAACACTTGGTCAACATAATGTTGTTTTTTCTTATTTTGGGTTATAGAATGAATTACATTGGCAGCATGCAACACATGTTGCGCTCACCAAAAGCGGTATTTAACAAACACCAAAAAACAAAAAGCCGCGCTACCAAAAACGTGCTAAACCACCCGACAAAACAGTTAATTTAGCAACACAAATACACGAGCGTATTCATACAAAAACAACGTTCTTTAATTCCCTGATCTTTTTCGGTGCTTCCAGGCTACTCATTGACTAAAGCAAATAAACCAAAAGAGATAGATGGTGGATGATGCCACAATACAAAATGTGTTGGGCATTCATGTACTACGAGCGTTTGCAAAATTTGTTATTTTTTGTTCATACTGGTACGCGTACATTGTGATTATTTGCAACAAGTACGGATATGTGCGTTTTTCTCTATTTTGGGTCTACAGGTCTTCTTCTGTTGTGTCGTCTTTGTTTTTTTTGCTTGTTTTAAAAACAATTGATTATAAATGTGTTGTACGTTTACAGTCATGTTCTATGTGCAGCTTAAAATAGTTAAAAAAATTTGCTTTACTTTAAAGTATTGTTCTATGGAGTCAGTAAAAAATTTACAAAAACGGAAGCTACTTTTATATGTATTTTTGGCGCTCAACAATAGAATTGCGTGTTGCAACTGCAACATAAAGAATTTTGTTCTCAAAAAATTGCTGTGAAAAATCTTCAAATATGTTTAAAATTCTAGCGAACATAAAACACAACAATTGTATGACGTGTCCGGTTAGAAAATGAAAAAAGAAAGAACAACGAATTTAAAATAAGAAAATAAGTTAGAAATAGGAAAATATTTTAAATCTGGGAAGGCCAATGTTGGAAAAAATTTGAAAGGGAGATGAAAAAATCAAAACAAATAAATTTTATGTAAGTTGCACAGCAAAAACTTTTAGGTTTTCGGCATTGGCGACTACATAATATTATAATAACACAGTAATATTGCAATCAGATTATCAGTTCGACAGAGTGCTGGATTAATAACCAGAAGGTTTTTGATTCCACCCCATTCGGAAGCTGTTAGGTTTTTTTTTACAAAATGTCTAAAAAGATATTTTAAGCAAATGGTTAATTTATGCAAAAGTTTAAATCTTACTGACGGACATTTTTTTGTTTAGGTAGATCTTTTTGTGGATAACTCGAACAAAAATAATTAGTTATTCAGGCCGAAAAAAAGTTTATTTTTATTTCTAATTATACTCGCTATATTACCAGGAAAGCAAGGTTTTAGCTAAGTGAATTTATAAAATTGTAATCATAAAAAATTCAGACATATGTATATAAATGTACCATAAGCCAAACAAATTTAATCTGAGGTGACCAACTTTGGAGATCTACCCTTTACTGCTGTTACCAGTTAGGCCTGTACTCTTCCAAATCAACTCTGGCTCTGGCCATGTTAAATTTTATTTAGATATCTCCAACGGTTCACAAGTTACAGAATTAAAAAAAAAATGTAAATTTCATATAGAGAGAGTTGAGGATTCGAGATGTTTTGGAGGAGTACAGGCCCCTACCGGGTCACGGGGTTATAAGGTAGACCTCGAAAGTTGGTCACGGATATGTATTTTTTTTTTTTTTTTAATTCGCCAAAAATTAATATATGATTGGAATCTAAAAAATATTACATATATAGTGGGTGTCATAAATAAGTAAAAAAAGTAATATCTTAACTCAATTGGTCCTATCTCAACATGGTTTCTAATAGCCACAGTGACCGCCTATATTTTGATACATTACTCGTAAACGTGTTGACATAGTGACTACATATATTCTGCATATTTTTGGACAACATGTAGGGGTCTTAGTAATAATTAAGTCAGTTCGGTCATTTTGAGAAATCTATTGTTCATTTAATTTCATGCAATTTCTATTGGTGATAGATCTGGACTTTGAGGAGGTCACTCTTAAAATTTTAATTACTTCCTATATATATTTTGAAACAAATTTACCCTAATTTATAAGTGAATTTTCCTGTCGTAGGATAAATTCCACAAAAATTAAACGATAACTTTTTGGAACTATTATACTTTTAAACAGATTAAGGTAAATCTGAGAATTTATTTTACTTTTGTGTACCGCTGTTTTTCCTATTTTATAAATAGAAATGCATTTCCATACAAATAAACCCTTTCCGCCGGACTTAAGTATTGGTTTTGTATACTTAAAATTAAAAAGTTTTAATATTTTTGAGCTAAACGCACATCTAGCCTATATTATATTTCATGCGAATCATAGGTTATTCAGTCCAGGGATTTTGTTTCCTAAAGTTTTTATATTTTAAGGCATAATCTGCATACAACGGCATAAATTTTTGTATATTTATTAATTTTATCTATAGAATAAAAATAATAAATATACAATTACAATATTAGGATTTGTCCTACAAATCCTAATACAGCCAGATTTTGAATCAGGGAGAGGAGATAATCGGATTTATGTGTCTTTCTCTAAGCATTTTTTTATTTTTCCAGAGCTTTTTTTGAGGTCTGTTTTGGTTTTAAGATTTGCTTTGATTTGCTGTACTCATTGTCTGCTATCCAAATCATATCGAAAAATGATTTTATATTTCGCTCAAGGAGGGCATTTGCGTTGATTTTTTTACTTTGACTAATTTAATATTTTGGTCACTATTATCCCATCAGATTCTAACAGCTTCAAATCTTTAACTTCGATTAGGGAAAATAAAAGCGTTAAAATGTTGTTCTTATATTTTTTTAATGATCTTTGGATTTGTTTGGGCATATTTTTATTCCTATATTTCCTGGCAAAGGCAGGCTTATACGCTCGAAGAATAATATTTGAAAAATTTGTCATCAGTGTACGAAAAAACAAGTTGACTTTATCAAAAAAAGTAACTTTTTAAAAATGAATCGTTACATTTGCCGCTTTTTTGTTTACTTATTTATAACTATATAAATTTTTAACTGTTGAGCCAAAAGGGTTAAAAAAATTCATTATAATGTGTTAAAAATTAATATAATTTAATAATAATATCTTTAGAATCGCAAAGATATCTAAGGATAAAATATTTGAAGCTAAAATAAGCTACTGGAATTTCTAAATCTTTTTATATCATTTTATACCCATATCGACACTGTTTAGCAAGTAAGAGATAAAAACAGAAAACATTTATAAAAGAACTATAATTTTAACACAGTCCTAAAATAAAATGTTCACGAAAATAGCTGTTTAATAAAGCTTTCAAAAGGTCCAATAATTTTTTTTTTTTTTTAAATTTCATACTCATATGAGGAGTTGCAGATCAAAACGTACTTTTTTCATTATTTGAATTTGCTGGGAAATTAAGAATGCATCGAACGACATCAATTTGCCTCAACAAATTTTAAAGATGTGTGAGATCAAAGGACTATTAAATGTAAAAAAGTACGTTTTGTTAAAATTTTTTTGGAACATTTTTCAATATCTTTGTAATCTAAAAATACAGTTCGGCAAAAATTGTGAATCAAAATAACTAAAAGTATGTTCAGACAAGTTAAATATTTGATCAAAATGACGTAACCACTATTTAAAACATTTTCTAACTTCTGCATTTTAATGGGAAAATAATTTTTACTTATCATTAATCATACACGCAGAAGAAAAACATGGTTACAGCATGATCACCACAACTATTCAATGATTATATAGCCGTTTTTCGTTGATTTAAATATACTGTGTTCATGATAGCAACGTTTATGATTCTGTTTAACCATTTAATGGTCAACAAAAAAATCCTCCCCCATAGACGAATAGTTGGACTTGATGTATTTTGATGTGCTAAACACGAATCTGCTTTCAGTTTTTTTCAATCAGGTCTGGCTTTTTTATGGGCGTGTCTTATATTTCGCCCTTAGTAAAGCCATTACTCTAGTATATTTCCTCATAACTCAAGAACTGTGTGTACGATTGATCAAAGTGATACACAAAATGCGGACTAAAAATATCTTCAAATTCCCCACACTTAATTTTTTTATGTGCTCAATAGTATCAATTTCATGCAAAATTTTAGATTTTTTTGCGTCAACAAAAAAAATCCTCCCCCATAGACGAATAGTTGGACTTGATGTATTTTGATGTGCTAAACACGAATCTGCTTTCAGTTTTTTTCCATCAGGTCTGGCTTTTTTTATGGGCGTGTCTAATATTTCGCCCGTAGTAAGGCCATTACTATAGTATATTTCCTCATAACTCAAGAACGGTGTGTACGATTGATCAAGTGATACAAAATTTTAGATTTTTTTGTTACTAAAATTTCTTTTAATAAATAAAAACATTTAAAATGTTACAGTTTATCATCTTTATCTTAAAGCGGGTAATGCTGCGAATAAAATAAGGCAGAAATCTACATTTTATTCACAGTTAAGTAAAAATACCCATCTTACATACAATTGAGTAGAAATACTGTGGTTACCACTTTTTTCTATCGGATACTGATTTTTTTTTTATGTGCAAGACTGATATCATCATCTTATTCAGCGGTCACACTATTAAATTCGAGAATAGTTTGTCAAATTTAGGCTATAACTCAAGAACCCTTTACACGATTTTGATAAGTGATACATCAAAAGATGTCAACAATATTTTTCATTCGCTCAAGAATTTCAGAGTTATAGATCAAAATTTTCACCACTTTTCAAAAAAATAAATTTTAAAACTTTATTTTTTTACCGAATAACTACGGAAATATTAACTTTATAAAAATTATATAAATTCAGCTCAAAGTCAATTTAGGTCGCTATATATTAAAGTTCAATTTATCTTAATCGGACAAACTTTTCTCGATATATAGAAGTGTGACTGCCTTAAGGCGGGGTAGTAGAGCGATTTAAAGCTGATTTTATTCCGCATATCGTGGTATATCATTTATATAAAACGTGCATAACGTTCTCAAGTAATAGTGAAATATACTCGAGTAATCGGCATATTTAGGGCACAATATTAGACACGCCCATAAAAAAAATTGCGACCTGATGGAAAAAAACTGAAAGTAGATTCGAGTTTAGCATGCGGAATTCCATCTAGTCTACATATTTTTTTTTTTTTGAAGGAGCTCGAAAAAATTTTTTTTTGTCGACCTGTGTGATTACCCACAATCAAAATTTTAATATGATTCACTGAATTATGAAAAATCCAATCATTTATTCAATTCTACAACAATTTAGTTAATTACATAACCATTCATTTCATTTTACAAGTTTGGTTAATTCTGCAACCATTAACTTTTAATGGCTTTAGAGTACACATTTTTGTGTATCAGTCCAGTAGTTTGTTAATATATTAATTCTCATTTAGTTTATATATGAACAAATATAAATTGATAAGTTTTGTTTTTATTCAGTATGATGAATGTACCACATATCGAGGTACAAATGAATATGAAAACATGGGATTATATATATGATAAAATGGGATTATATATATGGTAATATGGGATTATATATATGATGAAATTATTTTATATATAAGATAAAATGTAATTATATATATAATGAAACTAGTTTTTATATATGATAACATGAAATTATTAAATGATAAAAACATGATGAAATTGATGGAAATACTTAAGAAAAGGTTATAAAACTTACTAAAAGTTATTAATAAGGTTATGAACCTTACTAATAAATTATAAACTGGAATCAAGATAATGATTACGTACAAATATACTTATTGTAATCTGGAATCATATATTACAATCATAGTATATTGCTCTTAGTTTATGGTCACTGGAACAATATTTTTTCTTTGCGTGTAGCTAACATTTTACCGAATCTTGTTTGACTCTGTTTTCTCTTAAAAACCATTTGCAAGATCAAAAAATGATAAATTTAGTCAAATATTTGATAAATGTGAACATAGCTTAACAAAAATGTTTGTTTTTAAGAAAAATATAAGTCTTAAAATCACAAAAACATAGGAAAAATGTGCTATTTAAGAATTTTCTGGTAAAGTTCAATCCATTGAATCTAAAAATAACAAATAAGCAATTTCTGAAAAAATGCAAAAAGTACGTTTTGTCCTGCGACTCCTCATATATATTGGATTAAACGTTAACAATATGAAATCAATACAAAAACAAAAATAGTATTATAATTTTGTTTAAATTTATAATTAATAGCTCAAATGGTTCTAGTTTAGTGTTGTAGTATTTTTACTTATTCAGCTCTAGTTCTAGTTCAGTCTTATTTCTGTTGACCGTTGAATTTAAGACAAATACTGCTAAAGTATTTTTTATACCCACCATCAAAAAGATGGGGGGTATATTAATTTTGTCATTCCGTGTGTAACATGTCGAAGGAATCATCTAAGACCCCACAAAATATATATTTTCTGGGTCCTGGTTAGATTCTGAGTCGATCTAGCTATGTCCGTCCATCTGTCCGTCTGTTGAAAGCAGGATAGGGCTCGAAACAAAAAAGTTATGGGTTAAAAACTAGAAACACAGGGTGTCCGTTTTATACTTTTCTGCTGATATTTCTTCAACAAAAGCATGTACGACAACAAAATTTTGTAAGTATAGTTCGGGGATCGATATAAACTCGGAAACCAAAAATGGGCGTGGTCCGCCCACTTTACCGCCCACCTCCCATATATGGTGAAAATCAACGAAATTGAGTTCAAATATTTAAAGGACCAATGTAAACTCGGAAACAAAAAATGGGCGTGGTCCGCCCACTTTACTGCCCACTTTACTGCCCACTTTACCACCCCCTTCTATATAATGCAATATTTGAAAAAGTTGATGGTGGGTATATAGATTCGGCCGGGCCGAATATAACATTAGCGCTTGTTTTACATTATGGTGTTTTAAATGAGAATATATCATAACAATATTAAGCTTTCTGATGATAGCTATCGACAAAAATGGTACAATTTAAATAACAACTTAAATATCAAATAAATTAACTAACTATAATATAAAAGCATATTTCAAAATTAACAAGGAAATTATCCTTTTTATAAAACACTCTATTATTTTTACTTGCATATCAATAAATCGATATTCCAAATTTCTGCTATTGAAAAATTCTCCAATTCTGTTAGTCTGGCCAACACAGCAACCTTAAACCATAAATGCAGTTGTGATTTGTTGGCATTTGTCACGTTTAATATGTTTTTGTTTTTGTTGGTTACGTTTTAGCTCCCTGTTCTTGTTGTCTTTTGAACTACTTTAAAGACCAGGTGCGAATTTAAGGAATGTCGTTGACAAGTGTGTCTATACATGGTGGCTAAACATATCAAATTCAGGCTACCAACCAATTTGAAAAATTACCCAATGCTTTGATCTAACGAAAAATAATAACAAAAACAAAATAGATGCGATAACAAAGTCTTAATACTTTTATGGTTATATAAGCCATAAATTCAAGTATTTTGGAAATTATTTTCTTTCCACTCCACTCTAATTCAATAAAAACAAAATGGGTTAATACTCGTATTGCAATAGTTAAATTTACATTGAATGGTTTTTATTGGTTTGGGTTAAACAATCACAACTTCCTTCTTAAATATGTATTTGAATGAAGAAAGAAAGAAAAATAATAATTAATACTTTATTAATTTGTTCTTTTTATTGGATTCATTCCAAGTTAATTTTATTGCTGCTTGTTTATTTGTTTGTGCATCATCTTCATCAACATGGTCTACATCACCAGCATCATCTTCATCATCATCATCGTCAATACAGGCATCATCATCACCTTCATCATCGTTCACAAATACCCGGCTAACAGGTGTTGATGGTTGGCTGCTGGTCAGACTATTTTCCTTTCATACCTTAATAATCATTCCATTCATTTTTATTGCTTGGATTATTTTTTATTCCTTTTCTTTCATTTCTTCGCTTGTTTTTTTTATTGTGAATGTGATGTTGTAGATTGTTGTTGCAATGTTAAATGTTGCAAAAATTTTGTGCTAATTATGCTTCACTTTGATGTTTTTCTGCCATGTAGGATTTCATTTTTTTTTATTTTCCTTACCAGGAGAGCTACTTTAGAATTGTTGGCATTATGGGTTTAATTTTATTGTTTATTTTTGCAACATTCATTGAAAATATGGATTTGAAAGGTACAAAAGAAAAGTCTTCAGATAAAGGCTGTGGGAACTTCTAGCATAGTTTTGTATAATTCTTTATACATAAATACAATTTTTGGAATGTTATTGAATGTCACACTTTAATTAAAAACAAAACAAGGATGAAATCAGCCAGTCTCCGTTCAGATCAGTTCTAATTTAGTTCTTGTTAAGATCTAATTCACTTACTTCTATTTAATTTCTATTTCATTTATAATTTAGTTGTAGTTCATTTCTAGTTCTTTTGTAATTCAGTTATGCAAAGATATCTATATAAATGAAGAGCTAAAATGGAAAAAATCTTCAAAAATTAAAAAAAATTCCTAGAACGGAAAAATACGTAAAAATAAAAAATCACTAAAATGATAAATCGTTAACAAAAATAGCCAAAACAGAAAAAAAAACTCAAAAAGATAAACAAATCGCTAAAAGGGGAAAAACAAAAGGGCCAAAACAAAACCGCCAAAAAGAAAAAATTTACCAAAACGATAAAAATACTAAAAAAAAATAAATAAAATAAAAAATTAGTAAAAACTACACCGAAATAATTTATAACAAAGCCTCAAAGGACCAAAATGAAAATAAATTTATTTAAAAAATTTAATACTAGAAAAATAATAATCGACGGAATCTTTTAAAAAAAATACGTAAAGCAAACCGCCGAAGAAGGGATAAATATCAAATATGTTTAAAACATAATATCCTTTATTCGATATTTTGATTATACAATTTAAAGTTTGGTGGAGCAAGTTACAAGAAACAAACAAACAAACAAAAAATTCTACTGAAATCTTCTATTTTTGGAGCCTAATATATAAGACAGTTTCCAAATAATACGTGCGATTCAATTTGACAGATTTTTAATTTCGATTTATCACTTTCAAATGCTTATTATTTTTGTTGATATCTCAAATGTTAATTTTAAAAAATTGTGTGAAGATTTAAATTCAGCACAACAAATGACCTTAGAAACCATTCTGAGCTGCTCAGGTCCAAAAACTTGTACATCTTTGTTATTAATTGTTAATATTATTTTTAGTAACAACAATGAATTTCACATTTTTTTGTTTTCTTTTATTTTTTACTAAAAATATGAGTTTTCTGTATATATTACAATTATTTTTGTATTAATAAAAAAATATTTATATAAAACACAAAGTTGTATCGTAAAACAATATAATAACTTGGTAAATAATAAGAAATATATTTGTGTGTATACGTTTATATTACACCATCCTTTCGTGGTTCAAAATCGCTAATTACACTGGTCGACAAAACAAATTTTTTTCGTGCTCCTTCAAAAGAAAATATGTGAACTAGGAATTCCGCATGCTAAACTCGAATCTGCTTTCAGTTTTTTCCCATCAGGTCGACATTTTTTATATGGACGTGTCTAATTTTGCGTCCTAAATAAGTCGATTACTCGAGTATATTTCACTATAACTCGAGAACGGTATGCACGATTTATATAAATGATACACCAAAATATGTGGAATATTTGGCTACTAACAAATTTTTATCCGCTCAATAGTTTAGGAGATATTTCGAAATAAGTGTACGAAAAACATTTTTTCATTCTAAATTCAAGATTTCTTTTTGTACAAAAATTTCTTTTTAAAAGTGAAAACATCAAAAATGGTTCAGTTTATCATCTTTATCTCAAAGCTGGTAAGTTATGATACCGATGCATTTTTCGTCTTAAATAAAAAAAAAAAAAAATAGTCTTCACTTTTTTTCTATCGCATGACTACTATGACCCCGTCTTTAGGCAGTCACACTTGTATAACTCGAGAACGGTTTGTTCAATTAAGATAAATTAAACTCCAATATATAGCGAATTAGATTGTCTTTGAGCTGAATTTAAATAATTTTTTGTTCAGTTAATATTTCCGTAGTTATTCGGTAATTAGTAGCGAAAAAATTATTATTTTTGAAAAATAGTGAAAATTTTGATCCGTAAGTCTGAAACTCTTGAGCGAATAATAAATATTGTTAACATACCTTGAAGACAATTTCTGTGTGCATCTTTTGGTGTATCATTTATCAAAATCGTGTAAACGGTTCTTGAGTTATAGTCAAAATTGTACATACCATTCACGAGTTTTATAGTGTGACCGCTGAATAAGGTTATGATGTTAGTCATGCCGATAAAAATAAATCAGTACATGATAGAAAAAAGTGAATGCAGATTCTTATTTACTCGTCAAAATTCTCCTAGTCCACCTATTATTGTTTCAAGAAAAAAAAAAAAATAAAAAGTAAAAAATTGCCCACCATTGTATTTCTACTCAATTGCATGTAACATAGGTATTTTTACTTAACTGTGAATAAAATCAGGATTTGTGCACCAATTTTGAAGACACATGCCTTATTTTATTCGCAGTATTACGAGCTAAGATACTCTAAGAAACTAAAGAACACATAAAAACATAAAGTTTGGGAGATTTGAAGATATTTTTAGTCCACATCTTTTGGTGTATCACTTATCTCAATCGTACATACCGGTCCTGAGTTAAAAGGAAATATACTAGAGTAATGGCCTTACTATGGCCGAAATAATAGACATGCCCAAAAAAATTCAAACCTGATGGAAAGAAACTGAGAGCAGATTCCCGTTTAGCACATCAAAATGCATCAAGTTCAACTATTCGTCTTTGGGGGGAGGATTTTGTGTCGACCAGTCTTATTTATTACATTGTACGTCAGATTTCGTTTATATAAGACATGAATTTTTTCAGTGTATGGAACGAAGATAACGTCGAACTGGAAAAAATAATCAATATAAAAAAAATCACCAAAACGGAAGAAAGTTATTATAGTTTTATTTGTCCTCTTTTCTTTAAAAAATTTAAGGAGTGTATTTTTTTTTTTTTTGTATTTAAGTGTTATTTTTCACGAATTTTTGCAGTTTACTTTTAAGAAAACATTTTAAAATTGTTGAAAAATCGTTTCGTTTCTACCCTCACAAAAATATATTAGTTCTATAACTACTTGCAGAACCCATGAAAATATCCCGTATTAATTATACTTTTAGTTCTGTGGAAGTATTGTCTAGCCAGTACCCATTCTATGTAACGATTCTAGAACTTGTTTTTTAATCAATGATTTTTGTTCGAAAATGTCATCTACTAAACTAGTTCTACAGAAGCGCTAGGGAACGGTTTTTTATTTTTTAATTCTAATGGGCTAGTTCTTAAAGCGACATTTTGAATAAATTTAATTTTGTAAACAAGCGCGAATGTTATGTTCGGTCCGGCCGACTCTATATGCCCACCATCAACTTTATCAAATTTTACGTTATATGGGAGGGGGTGGTAAAGTGGGCGGACCACGCCCATTTTTTGTTTCCGAGTTTACATTGCACAGAGGGCCAGAGAGATAGATTTTTGGCCATAAGTCGTTTTTAAGAATTTGAAAATAACGAATATGGCAAATTGTTAGGAATATTTAAAAGTATGTTTTCCGAATTTTTTTTTGTTATCCATCTACACCATTTCCTTCTGTATTGATCTAAAGTTAAAAAGTTGTTGGAAATTAATTTTATTGAAGGACCATTTTTTTGGTTTTTGCTACATATATTTATGATGAAAGCTGAAAATTTTTTTCGCATCATTTAACATCAAAATCGGTAATTATAACCAAAATAACCAGAATTTAAACTATTTACATATAGTATATTTTTTTAAAATTTTAATCATATAAGTTAAAATTTTTCTGATATTAACCTTCTTCCAAAGAAATCCACACAAATCCTCAGTCCGATAAAAACAATTTTTTTTCTATTTTTATATCTAATGGAATGTTAGTTTTTGAAAAAAGTTGCCCAAACTTGCTCCAAATGATAAATGAATATATCGCACCAATTTATAATATTGTTCCTAGATATCAAAATATCATAAATTTAAAGAAAACATTTAGATCTTTTTTCAAATAAATAATTATCCAGTGTAGTCACACAAAAATGGATACTTTCGATATAATTATAGATTCATTTAATTTTCTATCTTTATTTAAAAGAAGAAAAACAATACGGAAATTGGTCATGATTCGTCAATTATTTCAACTAGTTCCCATATAAATACCCCTCGAATAGGGTTTTAACGCATAGAAATGCCTTATTTATATCACTATTTCTATAAAATTCACTACAAATAAGCTTTATGCAATATTAAATCGGAGTGCAAAATATCAGGAAGATCGGTCCACAATTAGGCATAGCTCCTATATAAAGTCCACTTTCGAAAATAACTTTAATTCCCAAAATCGAACAAAAATTACAGTATCATGGTAATATTTGAGACAGATAAATTTAAAATCAGTAAAAATCATATAAACTAATTTCTTATTAGGTCCAGATCCGAAAATTTCGGAAATAATTTTAATGTACAAAAGTAATGGTGTAGGGTGTTATATCGTCGGGATAGACCGACTATAACTTTCTTACTTGATTTTTATGTATGCTCTTAAATTCCGTAACAACAAAAACAAACAGAAAACTTAATTTTAGAAAGATACTCCAACAAAAAAATTTTAGACGCCATATTGCTTCCGCCATTTTGAATTTGTTTAATATTTTCGATAATTTTATAGAAAACATATTTCAAAGTTTTATTGTATTTGGTTTTTGACACATTTATCGATTATAAAAAATATATATTTTTGAAGAAATTAATATAACATAAAGAAACATGTTGAGTCCGCCATTTTGTTTTTTCAAATTCTGATTTCAGTTTCAAATTAAGTAACTCTAGACACAAAATTTTACCTAGATCTGAAATTTTTTTAAAAATTTTGGCAGCCATTTTGGTTCCGCCATTTTGAATTTTATATTTTTTAGTTCATTTTTGGAATCAGCAAGTGCAATAACCTTGAAATATGATTTTTTTTACAATATCCGACAACGATAAGGGGTTTTGGCCAAAAATCGATCTCCCTGGCCCTCTGTGCATTGGTCCTTGAACTATTTGAACACAATTTCGTTGATTTTCACCTTATATGGGAGGTGGGCGGTAAAGTGGGCGAACCACGACCATTTTTGGTTTCCAAGTTTATATCGACCCTCGAACTATCTGTACAAAATTTCTTTGTCGTACATGCTTCTGTTGAAGAAATATCAGCAGAAAAGTATAAAACAGACACCCTATGTTTCTAGTTTTTAGCCCATAACTTTCATTTTCAGTCCCAAACAAACCTTATATAAGATAAATATTTGTGCCAAATTTTAGCTAGATCGACTCAGAATCTAGCCAGGACCCAGAAAATATATACTTTGTGGGGCCTTAGATGATTCCTTCGACATGTTACACACGGAATGACAAAATCAATACATCCCCCATCTTTTTGATGGTGGGTATAATAATCTATTTTTTTTTATTTTTTTGACATTTTGTTAAAAAGTTCTAGAAAATCATTTGATTTAAAAAATTCTAGAAAAAAATTTGTTCAGAGAAGTGATGTAGAAGTTTTACAGAATTAGCTCTTAAGCACTAGTTCTCAAAAAGAATTCTTAAAACCAATTTATAATCACAATATGGTTTTACTCCATGATTGCCCGAATTGTTTGCGACACCACTAGTTCTAATGACGTTATGAAAGAATCTGACGTAGTTCTAATTCAAACAGTTCTAGAATTAATGATTTTAGAACAGTTTTAAAATTTTTCCTGTGTAGTGACATTTTTTGGAATTAGTATTCTTAACTAGGAAGCACAGAGTTCATTATCTTTACGATTTCATGTTGTAATGGAATTACACAGGTATTATCGGATCTCGCGAAATAACTCTGTTTGATCCTGGTCACGAAGTTTAACTGAATACTAAATTTGCGGGGAGATTGAAGAAGATGTCTGTATCGCTCTAAACTTGGTGGACACTGGCTAAGTTGGCAGAAGTTTCTGGCCAAAGCTTAGTTTAAGTCGATCTAGATTCTTATCGTAATTCTATATTGATTTCCATTCACTCGGGTCACTGCCTAATTCTTAGGCATGCTTTCAAATTTGGGGTAGTGCTTAACAATTCAGAAGCTTTAACGACGAGGAGTTTTTTGCCTAAATAAATTTAGATTATCGCAGCATCCTGTTAAAATTTCGCAAAGAGGAATATACATATGCAAGGCAAGTTATGATAAGAATTAAATTATTTTTAGTACATTCGCTTTGATTTAATTATTATATTGACTAATATATTTTTTCATTATAAAGAAAAAAAAAAATATGCCCCCTCAAAGTCGACTTTAACCGCCCAAAATTGTTTAACATTGTTATTATTTATTTTTTTTTGTAGTCAGAACAACTTCTGTATTACGTTTTGACATGTTTATTGAATTATTACTTTTGCAAAAATGTTCAATAAAAAAAAAACCCAAAGGGAAAGAACAAGTTACATTATTTATTGGTACCGATACATTTATTAATAATGTATGTTTGATAAAGTTAAAAGGGTTTATGGTTGCAACCGCGAGTGCCAGTAGATAGTTGTAAAGAACGAATCTTATTTTTAAAGTTGTTGCTTGTGTAATATGAGCAAATCCAGCTAAACAAGATTTACAAGGATAACTTTGGTCTTCTTTTAATCAAAACGTAAAATAACTCTAATAATAATTGGCAATAAAATTGTTGTAATGTATTTATATACGTATGCAAATAAATTTGAGCTTAAGAATTATTTTAGAACTTTAATTTTATCCTCACATTCAGTATTTTATGATGGATTTTAAAACTTTATACGATATTTAATATTATATTTGTCCAATTTGCAAACTCTGTCATATCCTTGTAGCATTGTATGTTGTAAATATTAATAAAACAAAATTTGTTTAAGATTTTTTTTTACAATAATACAACAGTACGACAAAGGTAGTGAATTTTACAATTGAATCATTCCATATCAAAACGGACAAAAAAAAAAAAATACATTTTCGGATTTTATAACTCAGATTACAATGAAATTCGCTACAGATATAACCTCTTCCAAGTGTTGCTCAAATCAAAACTTTCAGACTGAAGACCCTTTCCGGTCAAAAAATATGACGTTTTAAAATTGAAAAAACTGTCAAATTTTTTCCAAAATTTTACATCCCAATAAGCACACAAATTTCAAAAGTTCAAGCCTTGGAAAATTTTGCTGGAGTGCGACATAAATTCAAATATTAAAATACTTTAAACATGAAATATTATTGAAAAAAATAAAAATTTTCAAGTAAAATAAATTTAACTGGAATTTTAATTTCCTTTTCACTGGAGAATGCTATTGAATTAAAGTGTAGTACTATTTTAATTCAATGCTTGGTACTGGATTCAAGGCTTGAAATACATTTGGTTTCAACTTGAATTCCAGCAAAAATGCTTATTGGGATATTTTATTGCTTATAACTTTTCAACTATATATTATATAATTTCAATTACTAGAGGTTTTCGTTTAATAGAAAAATATATTGACTTTAAAATCACAGGTATAAAATTTATTTAATTCGAAAGTTCAAAGGTCAAAATCGGTGATATAAAGATAAAGCTGAATATCTCAAAAACGGTATTTTAAAATTCTTAAAAAAAAAATATATGTATATTTATAATTAACCTCTATTCTATACTCGTGCCAAAATTCAAGAAGACTCTTTTGTTTTAGGAGTTATGAATCAAAACATGATAAAAAGCTAATTTTTTGTATGTAAAATTTAAAATATTTACAAAAATTAATTTCAAAAAAGATTTTTTTATGAGCTGATATTTAAAAAAAAGGAGTGTCCAACATGAAATTTTGCAGGACTATAGAGAAGAGTTATGTTAACATTATACAATTTTTTTTTTTTTTCAAGAATTTTAAAAATATTGTTTTTGGACATATAATGGTTCAATTTTTATAGGTCTAATTTTGGCGTTTGAACTTTAGAATTAAATCAAAATACTACATACAATTTTGAAGGCAATATTTATATTTTTAAAATGATACTAAAGTTAAAATTTTATTAATAACAGTTTAGAAGTTGTAAGTATTAGGTTTTATTTTGGTCCATAACTTCGAAACTAAATGAGTCTGAAACTTCAATTTTTACATGCGTAGGAAGAGGAGTTAGGTCAACACTATATATTTTTTTCAGAATTTTTAAAATACTGTTTTTTGAGATATAGTTGTTTGATTTTTATTTATCTAACTTTCACCTTTGAACTTTTAGTGTAAAATAACATAATACATATATTATATATATAAAAGAGTAACGTCTGGGTGATTGACTGACTGACTTACTTGGTGATTCATCATCGCATAGCCTAAACGGTTAAAGCTGGAAAGATGAAATATGGACTGTAGATCTCATATCGAATAGATCCACTAAGACGGGATTTTTGGAAATTCGAATGTTTAGGTGGTAAAATGGGAAAAAGTGGATAAAATCTGTAACCTTAATTAATAGAGATCCAAAAAAAATTAAATAGATATCGTTATTCATTTAAAAAATAATAGTATAAGTGTCTGGTACTTTTCTGAAATTCGGCTCTTTTAGGGAGAAAATAGGTAAAAACTCTAATTTGGTACTTTTTTTTGGAACCCTCCCTATCTTTTAATCCAGTAAGTATAGAAATAAAATATGAATAAAAAAATTGGCGAAGACAAGTTTGGTAGTTTTTAAAAATTCGAATGTTTAAGGGGTAAAATCGTACCTGATTTTGGTACATTTTTCACAAAATATTTTTTCTTTTTACTGACACATACATATGAATATTTTAACATTAGATCCCAGTACAATTTAGAAATTCATTGAAATACAACCGTTGTTACATTCAGGGAGAATAAAAAGTACCAAAAAGGGAAATTAAATTTTAGTCAAATTATATAATGCATTTTTTATTATATTAAACTTAGAAACATGAACTTAAGTACATGTAGTCCAAAGTGCGTGAGAGTTCATAGGAGGGGATTTTGTGGTACTTTTTTTCTTCTAATGGTACTTTTTGAATTCTCTATAATATCGAACCTAGAAACATGAAATTAAAGATATATGATCCTAAGTGAATGAGAATCCATAACAGAAGACTTCGTGATAATTTTTCTTTCTTCTAATACTTTTTGAATTTTTACAATATTAAACCTAGAAACTTGAAATTAAAGATATATAGTCTTATGTGGGTAAGAATTCAAGAGAGGAACTCTGTGGTACTTTTTTTTCTACCAATGGTACTTTTTGAATTTTATGTAATATTGAACCTACAAATATGAAATTGAAAATATATGGTCCTAAGTGAATAAGAATCCAGAAAATGGTGCTTTTTGAATATTCTAAAATATTGAACCTGGAAAGATTAAATTAAAGATATAAGGTCCTAGGTGAATGAAAAGCCATATGAGGGTACTTTTAGTTATTATATTACTCTTTGAATTATATGTAACATTAATTAATTAACTTTTAAATGTGAAATTAAAGATATATCGTTCTGTGCTTAGAAGCCACAAGCCCTATTGGTCACATACTTCTCTACTAAAAAAAATATAATAATAGAAATAATTTGTTAGTTTTTTAAACTTCGAACGTTAAAAATGTAATAAACTGGTAACTTAAATATTTAAAAGTTTATTGTTCTGAATTCTAACAGAGCACAAATATTATAACTGTTCCCACGAGTGATTGGAATCATAGTTGAATTTTACGGATTTCTTAATTCTTGGTATTTCATTTTTTTTCTAAGTAAAAAGGATTTTTACCTGGTCTATGTAGGAGTACTGCAAGATCGGGTTAAACGCTTCCTATATAAAAGTGAATCTGTGTTTGTTAGTCTGTCTGTTTTACAATTATGTTTCGATGCTTTTATTATATTTCAATACAATGGGGTAGCGAAGCGCACTGTGTTTATGCTATTAACATATATAATATTCAATAGCATGGAAACGGTTGATCTTAGAGTTTTCATTCCTTTTTCATTTAATTGATAATTTAGTACAGATCACAGAAAAATATAACTTTTGTAGTTCTAACCACTACTTATGAACTTGTGGACCATTTTTGGTAACCCTTCCGTTAGAGATTTCATAGTTGCTTCAGTCACTTTTTTGGAACAGTGTGCACATCTTCTTTTAAAATCTTCGGTTTTTTTTGGGACACCTTTTTTGTGCTCTTCAATTTACTTTTCACAAGAGCTCAATATCTCTCCACTGATCTAAGCTATAGACAATTTGGAAAATTGATCTCTCTTGGCACAAAAACTATGTTATTGTTTTAGTACCACTCCAGAGCTTTCTTACCATAGTAACATGATACCAAATCGGGCCAAAAATGTGTGGACTCGTTGTGCTCTCTTATGAAAAGAAGAAGTCCTTTTTGCAAATATTCTTTGATGTATATTTTGGTATTTATAGAACCGAATGTAGCAAATACTGCTAAATAACATTAGAAACAGTTTGACGGCAGAAATTTAATTCTGTGGCCAATTATTTGTAGGACATATTTGGATTTTTTTTTTTAAATTTTTTAGTAGCACGTACATCTTTTTTTGTCACTCATTTTGATGAAAATCACGACAAATCAACATGGTTGTTATTAAAATAATAACTGAAGTATTTTTCAATGATAACTAGATCAAAAGAAATTTTTAATATTGCTTCCGAAAAAAGTTATGAGGCAAAACGTATGTTAAGATTTTTTCGATCGCACTCCTTAGTTATAAAATTAAAACTTAACACAATTTGAATTTATGATATAGTATGTTTTTTTCTTAAAAAGAATCTACGCTAACGAAGTAGCGGGTATACTGCTCATATCTTTGTAAAGGTAATATCTTTGTCTTTAATATGAGATCTACCATGCATAGTTTAGCAGTTATTAGCAATTTTATATGTAAACCTTTGTAAGGTTTTTAGCTTTTTTTCGTTTTGACATTGGATATGTCAAATCCAATTTGTGTACGTTTTGATATGGAATCACTCAATTATTTTAAAAATAAATCTTATTTTAAATATTATACAAAATATACATTTAAAAATAAATTTTCTATTGATCCCTTATTAGTTAATTTTGTATATTTTTTAGGAAATTAAAATTTTATTGTTACATCTTTATAACATTAAATGAGAATCTTAAAATTCTTTTTGTATTAACCGATTTTGTGTAACCTGCAATATAAATGTTTTTAAATGTTATGACATTTGTATAATGTCTAACAGACAATGACTCATTTTGAATTAGTTCTTATATCGATATTAAATTAACAAATTTATTTATATAAATTTTTATAGATCCTACCGTAAATTATAGAAAAATTCCCTTAGACAATTAACACAACAATGAAAAGATAAAAATAAATTTTTTATTAGTTTGTGACTTAACAAAAAGAAATCAACACTAATATTATGATCAAATATTGTCTTAAAATTTCTAACAAATTATGTCAATAAAATTAAAAAAAAAATAAATAAAAAAACTTAGATGCCAATAAAAATTATACCAATATCGTGCTTAAGTACTTAAATATGTATTTAGTCATAAATGGTATCTAATAATTATAATTCTTTTTTAACTGCTAAAAGTGGCTACTTAAAGGTGCTGGAAATCTCCTAAAATTCAAGTTATTTTATTTATTAATAAGATGTGGTAAAGTTTGAATTTTTTTTTTTTTTTATTTATTTTATTATGTTACGAGTATAAAAAAAGGTTTTAAAATTAAAAAAATTAACAACGGTGTGATTTTTGTTATAAGAGATTTTTTATAGTTTGCCAAAAGCTTTTTTATGGCATATTAATAGAAGAGAAATATTTGTATTTTTTTTAACTGTTTATGGCACGAAATTAAAAAGAATATATGATGTGTTTTAGTTGTGAAAGAAATTTAACTGTTTTTTTTTTTTTGTTTTTTTTGCTTAAACGCAATTATAACAAGTTTATATATGTTATATAAAGTCGGGCATAACGGACTGTATTAATCCCTTCTTTAGAAAGAAAAAAAAAACTGTTTCAAATAAGCGATAAGACCATTAATAATAAATAAACTTAGGGTTGTCCTTTAGTAAAGGTCCTCGTTTTTGGTGACATAAATGTTAATTTATTTAATTTAAATACTTTATATTTAAGCTTAAATTATTTTTGCAAAAGTCATTTTAAATATAGAAATCATATACAACATTTTGTTTCTATTATTAATTTTTTTTTTCAATTAATTAAATTAAAGTCATTGGAATTCCTTTGATAAAAACTGTATATCATTTTAATAATATTGACTTTTGTTCACGTTTTAATGTAGTTTATTGTATTTATTATCAACTATATTTTTTATTAGTTTATAGAACTTTCTTAAGAAACCCCCTCTAGTCTTAGATTGAGTTGATTCCTTTTCTTTAATCTACTTTTATGATTTTTAATTATGACTTCGTTTAAAGTTGTTGAAGCTGTGAATTGAATTTTAATTGAAATCTAAAACACTTAAAATGTGTAAATACATATATTTTCTACTCCAGAAGGCATACATACGTCAATTATGTGTTTAGAGGTTGTTTCAGTTTTCTTCTTTAATATAAAATAAATTTCGCAGAGATGTAAAACAGTGTTTAATGTAGTAAAATATATGCAAGTATAAAGTAGTTCATATATATATATATATATATATATATATATGTGCATTCACCTATGTAGAAGCTTTATGACTTTACATTGCTGTACTTATAAAAACTAAATAATGAAAATTACAGCTACTTAATTTATAAATAATATTTTACTGCTTAGACTGTGTACCATTTCAATTAATTTTGCTACAATTATTTTAGTACCTTAAACACTGTCTCATATTTTTCTCATCATTTAAAAGCTGAAACGTGTTTGGCATTTCAATAATAAATACTGTGTGTATTAGAAAATTGAGTGACTAAAGCATCCTGCATAATAGTGATCAACTATCAATTCTATTTTAAAAACAAATCTCTAACATCGTAACGAAGTGAAATCTAAAAATGTCAATGAGTAATAACGATTATCACGTCCTCAGTAAAATACAATTTAATATGTATATTATTAATTTTTATATGTTCAAATAACACTGGTCGACAAAAAAATAAATCACCATATACGAATAGTTTGATGTGCTTAAAACGAATCTGCTTTCAGTTTTTTTTTTCATCAGATCTGGATTTTTTTATGGGCATGTCTATTATTTCGGCCATAGTAAGGCCATTACTCTAGTATATTTCCTTATAACTTAAGAACGGTGTGCACGATTTACATATGTGATACACCAAAAGATGCGTACTAAAAATATTTTCAAATCCACCAAACTTCATTTTTTATGTGCTCAATAGTTTCGAAGTTATTTTGAAATAAGTGTAAAAAAAATGTTTTTAATGCAGAATTTTAAATTTTTTTTTAATAATTTTTTTTTTAATAAATGAAAACATCAAAAATGTTTCAGTTTATCATCTTTACCTTAAAGCTGGTAATGCTGCGAATCAAATAAGGCATGTATCTTTAAAATTGATGCACAAATCGTGATTTTATTCACAGTTAAGTAAAAATACCCAACAATTGTATAGAAATACAGTGGTGGGCAAAAAAAAATTATTATTATTATTTTTTTTTTTTTTTGTTTTTTCTTGAAACAAAAATAGGTGAACTAAGTGGATTTTGACGAGTTAAACAAGGATCTGCATTCACTTTTTCTATTTATGGGCATGACTAGCGGTCACACTATAAAATTCGAGAATGGTTTGTCAAATTTAGGCTATAGCTCAAGAACCGTTTTCACGATTTTGATAAATGGTATACCAAAAGATGCATACGAAAATTGCCTTCAAGTAACGTCAACAATATTTTTTATTTGCTCAAGAATTTCAGAGTTATGGATCAAAATTTTTACGAATTTTCAATTTTTTTTTTTTTTTGCTACTAATTACCAAATAACTACGGAGATAACTGAACAAAAAATTATGTAAATTCAGCTTAAAGATAATTTAAGTCGCTATATATTGGAGTAATAGAACAAACCGTTCTCTAGTTATACAAGTCTAACTGCCTAAAAGCGGGGTCATAGCAGTCATGCCCATAAAGAAAATTTTTATGATACGTAGCTTTATTTACTCGAAGTTTTGCCAGATTTGATATGAAGATGATAAACTGAAAAATTTTTGATGTTTTCAATTTTAAAAAGAAGTTATAGTAAAAAAAAGAAATCTTGAATTAAGCATGAACAATTTTTTTTATTTGTTAGTAGAACGACTTAAAGCCAGTTTTATTCCACATATTTTGGTGTATTATTTATATAAATCGTGCATACCGTTCTCGAGTTATAGTGAAATATATTAGAGTATTCGGCTTATTTAATATTAGACGAGTTAAGCATGCGGAATTCCATCTAGTCCACATATTTTTTTTTTTTTGAAGGAGTACGAAAAAACATTTCTGTGTCGACTTGTATGTACACTACAGCTGGCAGTTATAGATAATCAAAAAGGTTTAGATAACCTGCGGCAAAAATTAAATTTCATAAAATTATTTTCAATATTGCGAAATGTACTTTGCGCACAAGCTTTACATAGATAGCCAGCCGAACAGATGGATGGACGGACGGACATCGTTAATTCAAATCAGAAAGTGATTCTAAGTCAAACGGTTACTTTAAGGTGGGGGTTCGAAGATTTTTTCTCTGCGTTACAATTTCTGCACAAACATATAATTCTCCAACCACCTATGGTGGTGTAGGGTATAAAAATATGACTCTGGAAGGACTGAACGTACTTCAGTCGATTATTCGCTTATTGGTCAATTGGATCTTAATTTACACTCCTCAGGAAAGATTTTTACTTTTAAACTTTTCCGAACGAAGCATATCTGTGTTATAATGGACTCCAATGAGAAGTTACTTCAATAACAAAGCAAAGTTTTTAAAGTCAAGAATTGTCCTATACAAATGGTCATCAGTGTAGCCAGGACTTGAGAAAAAAAGAAGCTAAACTGGATTTTGAAAAAGGTCAGAAAAGGCAAAATGTTTTTAGAATTTAAAGATCTTTTTTTTTTTCTTTTTGTGCAGAATGGTAATGTCGGTACGTCCGTCTATACATTAGGGTTAAATGGGTCGAAAATGATGCGTAATTCAGGGAAAGGTAATTTAAAAACTTTAATGACAACTCCTATTTATTAGTAAATAAAAAAAAGCATTTTTAGAATTATAAGATGCTTTTTGCAGAATGGTAGTGTCCGTCCGTCTATAAATTTGTGTTAAATGGGTCGAAAATTTCAATTATTTCAGGGAAAGGTGATGTCAATACTTTAATATTTAGGCTAAGTTTTTATATTGGTCAAGTAGTAAAAAAATATAACTTTGGAATTCTAAGACTTTTTTTTTGAGAATTCTAATGTCCGTCCTTTCGTCCGTCTGTTTATTAATTTTTGCTAACTTGCCAATTCAAAATCATTTATTTGTTGACTCAGTAAAGATATCGACTTCAAATTTTCTTTATTCGATAGACAATCAAGCCAAGTTTTTTGCTGCTTCACAAGCGCAAATATATAGTAGTGTGTGTTCGCATCACTGATATATATTATAACGAGAGAGAAAATATAGTCGGTCAAGACCGACCATATGATATCCTACACCATTCTGTATGAGCTAAAAATTATACCTGTAGCTAATTGTAGACCAATACTTTTACTCAATGTAAAATAAATTATACAAATACAGAACAATGCATTGATACTAACATCTACTTGATTTTATGCCCTTTAGGGCGAATACCGGAAGTAGCTTTATATAGGAGCTATGGTTAATAATAGACCGATCTTGATGAAATTTGGCACAAATATTGACATTTACACAAAACTCCTTTGTACCGAGTTTTATTGAAATATTGCTATATTTAAGGTATTTATGATCGTTAAGCCCGTATTCCGGGAGGACATTTGTATGGGAGCTAGGTGAAATAATGAACCGATCATAGGCTTCGTCTTTGTGTCAAAATAATTATTACTGCTAAATTTCATCAACATATCTTTATAATTGCGACCTGTACTCTGTTCACAAGGTTTACATGGACAGCCAGCCAGCCGACCAGACGGATGGACGGACATCGTTAAATCGATTCAGAAAGTGATTTTGAGTCGAACGGTATACTTTAAGGTGGGGGTCAGATAATTCTATCTGTGCGTTATAAACATTAGCACAAACGCATTATATCCCAACCACCTATGGTGGTGTAGGGTATAAAAATGAAGTTTATGTTTGTTTGTGCGTCAATCACGTCTAAACAGCTGCACCGATTTTCACGAAATTTTACACACAGATAGTATCAGTGCCGGTGGTCGTTATAGGCTTTGTAAGATCTCGATTGGATGTTACGTCAAATTTTTTAAAACTATTACATAGTAGTACATATTTGATATCGCCTAATAGGGGCTAGCGAAGCGCACCGGGTTAAGCTCGTAGTACATACAATAATGTTTTCTAAAGGATTTATTAACTTTAAGGTGATACAAAAATCAGGTGAGGGACCAAAATTCCCTAGTGGTTAAACCTTTTCTATGAGATTAGTATCCTATTTTGAACCCCCATAGCTCCGATCCTGAAGCGTATATGGGATCTTGCAACTAAACTCAAAATTCGACTGTACTTTGCAGCGCTTGTGTGAAATTTCATGTAAATTCTGTTTAATGCTTGATAAAGCAAAGAAAATGTCAACACTTAAACTGTTTTTTGGATGAAATATACTGGAGTTTTTTTTCATAATATTAAAGTGGAAAATATATACTATTTTTCAGAAAATTTTCAGAAAAAACATCCTGTAATATTTTAAATTGCATTCCATGAATGTTGAAAATTTGTGTATTTTAGAACAATATTCAAAAAAAAAAAAAGGACAAAATATAATTTACAAATACTTGAAGAAAAGTACACTTAAATACCTAAAATTGATGGTTCCATTTTAAATTTTTACTTTAAAAGACTTTTTACTTAAACTTTTGACAAAAATTTAATTTTTTAATCTTTTTAAAAAATTTAAAAAAATATTTAACTTCGGCAGCTCCTTATAAGAAGACAGCACAACCGAACTTAAAGATTCCCGGCAAAAAAAACGATCAAGAGCTTCCAAAAAAGAACATTTTCACGACTTCAAAAGTAGAACAAAGTGAATATTTTTAAACTTTTTTTGAAGTTCTTTATATTTACTTCCAAAAAAGTGAAAAGAAATGAAATTTTAGCTGGAAAAAAGGTTAATAATTTCTAAGAAAATAAAAATTTTGTACATTTTATTACAATTTTATTATCTTTTAATAAGGCTAAAACATAATTTTTGTAAAAAAATTTCATAAACATAATTTTAAAGGAAGTACTTCAAAAGAAATGAATAAGAAGCATAAAAGAAGAACATCTACCAATGACAACCATGGGTTAAAAAAAGAACTTCTGCAGCTCTTTTGCACCAGTAAGTACTTCCTTCCAATGCCAACACAATGTTATATTCATTACTTTTTTAGCTCTTTTTCAGTTCCTTTTTTGCTGGCTATATGTACCAAAAGTACAAGGACGTGTTTGATTTTATGTTTTTTATTATAAGTTCACAGTTAACTTTTGTATACCTGAAAATATTGTATTATTTAATGTAATTTAATGTAATGTATTTTTGGATTTAATAAAAAAATATTTATATATTTCATTAATTAATTTAACTTTTTTCACATGTTTTTTTTTTTTTTTTTATTTAATCATGAAGTTTCTTATATTATTTGCCTATAATATTTTCCACTTTTAACTTACGAAATTTTTATTAGATAAGGACATACATATTTTTCATTTATTGTTCATATGCTGGAACCATGTACGGTATTGATTAACGCTACTATAGATCTTTCATCTGGCTGGTTAATCGATTTCTTGATACAAACTAATCTTTAGATGAGTCGTATAAAACAGGTTTTAGAATAAAAACTATTCGTTTTCACCTTATAATTTTTAGTTCACTAAAATATTTTTACAAAACTCGAATAAAATTAAATTTGTTACACAACCCTCGTATATAAATTAAAATTTTTAAATTTTTCATATTCATATATATTCGTTTATAAATAAAAACATAATAAGTTATTTTCTCTCAACTTGCTTTGTTTTATTTAACACAAAGTGATATCATCACATCAACTGATTAACAATTAATTTTAAATTATAGAAATTATTAAATAACACAACGTCTAAAGATTAAATCCACCAGGTAAATACAGAACATTTTGTAAGTAGACATTTAAGTTTAATATTACTTAATAAAAATTGTCTGTGATTCATTTGTCTAAAATTTTTCTATTAAAACCTTAATTTAATACAATTTAACTCCTTCTGTTTTTTGGTAATTCTCATTTTAAAATATTTACCTGCCCATTTTCTTTGCCAAATCTTCTTGTTTGCAAATAAAAACTGACTAGAGTATTTTGAAGGTGACGAAAAACTTATATATGAAGAAAAATGTACAATATTCAGAGATTTTTTAATAGAGTCGAGTGAGTGATGTAGTTTTTGTTTCATGTCACGAGTGTTTTATAAATAAAACTCATAGCATTTTCTAGTTATGAACATGGCCAAAGTCTTTTAGGAGTTAACATTTGGAAAACTTAATCTACATGATTCGTATAGATAATCATGAAGATTTAGTACACGCAAAGAAAAAATATGGTTCGGGTGACCATAAACTAAGAGCAACATACTATGATTTTAATATATGATCCCAGGTTACAATAAGTATATTTGTACGTAATCATTTTTCTGATTCCATTTAATCATTTTCTCATCATTAAATGATTCGGTTTAATCATATTTATAACTTTTTTTTACAATATTTCTTTCGATTTCACAATTTTTTTATTTTTTTAATTAATTTTAATTTTATCATTTAATAATCCCATTTTATCATATATATAAACAATTTTATAATTTAATATTCCCATTTTACCATACATATAAATGAATTTAATCATTTAATATTCCCATTTTACCATATATATAAACCAATTTAATCACTTAATAATCCCATTTTATCATGTATATAAACCAATTTTATCATATATATAATCTCCTTTTATCATATATATAATCCCATTTTATCATATTTATAATACCATTTTATTATATATATAATGCCCGAGATTACAATACTGAATATATTTAAAATTAAGCACATTTATCTGAAATTTTTATTTATTTATGTATTTATTGAAAATATTGAAAAAAAATGTTCAGGTATAAAAATTTATTAATTTTTAATTATTAAATTATAAGTTATTAATAATTTTTTTTATATAATATTTATATCCTTCATATTAATTTTTAACATAATATTTATATTTATTGTTTAAATATTATTTAAATATTATATTTTATAATATTTACATAATAATTTAATTCAACAGTTTTATGTTTTCTTTGGTAATGTAATTAAAATTAAATAAAATTCAATTGTAATGATTTAACAGATATTGAAAAATAAAATATGAATATCTATTTGAAAGGCTTGAAAATGTGAGTTAAATCCATGGTTTAAAAGCCTTTGACCACAAAGATAGTAAGATTCATTAGAGTAATATTTATACGACCAAATAATGGAACGTCATCTTCATACATTCTAATATGGATAACCATTCCTGCATATCTCAGAAAAAGACATATTTTTCATTTATTTTTTTATTTTGTCATTTTTTAAACTTAGAACACAAATAAATTGAACACTTTTCCAAAAACACACAGCTATATCGTTTGCCTTCTAACAAACTACTGAACTTATACACAAAAATGTGTATTAAATAGTTATACAGAAAATAAATATGATTAACGATAAAAATACAATAGTTGTGTGAAATCAAATTATAGTCAAAAACAAATATTTTATATTTAAGGACAACGTAAACATATTCAAATACAAACATTCAACGGTTGTGCATAAAAATACAATAGTTGTGTGAAATCAAATTATATTCCAAAGCAAATATTTTATATTTGAGAAAAACATAAACATTTTCAAATACAAACATTCAACAGTTGTGCAAAACAAAATATGATTTAAAATCAAATAAAAATATTGGCTAAATGGTTGTAGAATTAACTAAATTTGCAAAATTAACTTAATGATTGTAGAATTAACTAAATAATTGTAGAATTGACTAAATGATTGTATTTATTCATAAATATGATTTCATATAAACATATTTAAATACATATAATTCAGTGAACCATATTAAAATTTTGTTTGTGGGTAATCATTAAATGATTAAACAGAATCATAAACGTTGCTATCATGAACACAGTATATTCAAATCAACGAGAAAACGGCTATATAATCATTGAATAGTTGTGGTGATCATGCTGTAACCATGTTTTTTCTCTGCGTGTAGATGACCTTTTCTTTTATATTTATATTTCTTTATAGAAATATATTCCATTTCCTAAAAAATTTCGTATAAAGAATTTTTAAATTATACTTTTCCTGCTATGCGATCTTGAATTAATGAAAATAGTAGTAAAATTTTCTTTTTATGTGTTAATGTTCCTTATCAAAATTTAAATACATTCTGCGAATGAATTTATTTTATTGTGATAGTTTTCGTGAGCTCAAAAATACTCACTTGCACACCACCACAATCCTTAACCAAATAAACGATTGTTGGCGTTAAAAGATGCTGCCAAATATTGTTGTTTCTAGTTGCGTTGAATACATGTTGTTGCTGATATTGTTGTTGTTTGTATAAAGCAATTAAAATTATTAAAACTTACAACATCATTATGGGATTGTTTAAGGCAGCAAAATGCTAAAAATATTGGGTGGATCTGCAATGTTTAAATTCCAAACCAAATTAGTATAATGATTCATAAAATCATCAAATTTGTTGTGGTGATTATATTAAAGATGATCATGATTATTTCTAATTAAAAGATATTGAAATAATTATTTAAAATATTTGTAATTTTATTATGAGCAAGTTAAAGAGATTCTTTATTTGAACCGAATCTTAAATACCCTTCATCAATTTAGGATGTTGAAATTGCAGGATATAAAAAAATCTTCATTCTATTGATATATATTATATTAGGTTCTTATGTATAAAAATGGCAATTGTATTGAAATTTCAATATATTTATTTATGCTATTTTATTATCATATAATCCACAAGTGACATATATTAAAACAATTGGATCATAAATCTTCATAACATAATTGATTATTATGAACTAACTTCCTTACTTCAAATACATATACGAAATTGAAAAAATAATAAAAAATAAAATCTAAATGATACTATTTATATGCAAATATTAAAATAAATTTAACCAGGCGCTAAGCTGCTAATAACAATAATTTCACGTAATAAAGACTAATTTCAGTAACAAAACGACAAAATAAAATCTGCAAAAATCTAAGGAGTAAACGAACACACAAAATGTAGAAAAAAAACTGTTTACGCGCCACATAATAAAATTAATTTTGTGCAGAATGCGGAAAATTTTAACAAATGCCCTCCCCTCTTTAAAAGAAAATTACAGAAAATAAAAACAAGGAACAAATTTAAACTTATAATAGAATTACAAACGTATATGGAAATGAATTACTAGACACGCTACCAATAGTGATACGATATGTTTAACCAGGTCCTAATATTTGAAACGTTCTGAAGGCAAAAAGTTATTTGTTAAATATTGGGTCATATACACCACCATAGGTGGTTTCAACCACTGTCGACCACTTGACAGCAGCTACAACGATCAATTCTGAAATCTACTGTTCATAACTCGACCGTTTGAACGAAGCAATCAAGAAAGAGCGGTTCCATCATCACAGTACCACACATATTTTTGATGAGCCACAAAAATTTACTGCACTTGGCTGGGAAGTTTTGATGCACCCTATAGCCCGGAATTTACACCATCTGACTAGTATTAGTTTCGGTCTCTGCATGGTAAAAATTGGCCGCTGAAAATCACTTGGCCAAATTTTTCGCTTATAAATGACATTCAGCAATGGAATCACCCGAAAAATGTCAATAGGTCATACATAATAATGGCGAATATGCGACTGATTAAAATTGATTTTAAATAAAGAAAATGTTAGTTAAAAAACTTAGCAAAAAACAGCTGTTACTTATATAGTAGGTTTTTGAATATTCGAATATAATGCATTTCAATTAAAACACTCTAAGAGGGATCTATGTCGAGTAAGTTATAGTTATTCTTAATTTTTAATTATTTAGACATTAAATGTAATTTAAATCAATTAATATTAAATATTGACGAATGACAGGATATTTAATGGTCGATTCAAACACTG
This sequence comes from Protophormia terraenovae, assembly GCA_951394005.1. Lineage (NCBI taxonomy): Eukaryota > Metazoa > Arthropoda > Insecta > Diptera > Calliphoridae > Protophormia > Protophormia terraenovae. The sequence goes on from OX596073.1 coordinate 61,084,527, forward strand.
TAATTTCAAATATTTTCTTTAAAAAAAAATCTTAAAACCACACTTAAATACGAAGTAGAAATGTCGTTTGCCAAAAGGCAAACAATTGTAATCAACAATCAACAAACTTTTCATATGCATACATTTGTCTGTCTGTTTGTCTTCTGCGTTCTACGTTTAGATGGCATCAATTTATACATATAGTTCGAGTATAAACGAGTAACAAACTGAAAAAAAATTAAAATAACAAAAAGATTTGTTTTAGAGTTTAACAAAAACAAAGAAATTCGTAAGTCAGCTTAGTAAGATGACGATGCATCACACTAAGCCAGGCAGGCATCAGTTACAGACAGCACTTTTTTGTACTCATACGAGTATGTATTTCCTTTAATAGTTTATAAACGAAATATAAAAAAGAAAAATATATGTATAGAAAAGCAAAAATATGATTCTATTTTGCATCTTTTTATAGTTATGATACTTGTAAATGCTAATAACAGTATTTGAGGCAGCTTAGCTTGTTTAGTACTTTATGCTACAGCAGAAGTAAAGAGTGTAGTTATAATTTGAGAGGTATAATCGTACAACTCATATATGAAAGAGGCGTTATCGGAAAGGAACTTAAATAAACTTTTTTTTTATCCATATTGAAGAATTTTTATTTAATTCTACTAAATTTTAGTTAAATTGAATAAAAAATTAATTCAAATTAACTAATTTTTTTCTTCAAATTGAAGAAATTTATTCAATTTTACAAAATTTTGTCAATATTAAAATGCTGTTTAAACCCCTGTAAGAAAATTTACCATGTGAAGATAACTTGTGTTATCTTCACTTGTGTTATCTTCACCATTCAAAAGCAGCTTCGGCTGCGTTGCTCCTCAGAATGGTAGAAAAAGGAGAGGAGCTAGCACTAGTCCAAGAACCATGGATCGTTGGAGTCAGAATTTGCGGACTACGTGCGGATAATTTTAAGCTGCTACACGCTACGAGGTCAGGTAGGATTCGATCTTGTATAGTAGCAAGCAAGAAACTCAGTATCTTCATTCTTTCTGATTTCAGTGATGAGGATACTGTAGTGGCGGCCTTGGAGACAAGTGCTGGTGCTATTTATATTGTCTCCAGCTATATGGCCCATGACCACAGCGACCTACCACCAAACAATAAGGTTCGCGAGATAACCAAGGCGGCTAAGAGGAACAACATACCGCTCGTAATTGGAGCTGATGCCAACGCCCATCATGCAGTTTGGGGAAGCTCCGGGGTTGAGTCTTTATACGATTTTATTCTTTGTAGTAGTTTAGATATTCTAAACATTGGTAAGGAACCAACCTTTGTAGTAGCTAATAGAAGGGAAGTTCTCGATATTACGCTAGTTAGTACTAGGCACTCTCATATGATTAGGGACTGGAGAGTCTCCAATGACTGTTCCTTCTCTGATCACTTATATATTGATTTCAACATTGAAGTCGGTTTACCCAGGGTTAAACCCTTTCAGAATAGGAGGAAGACAAACTGGACTGAACAATACAGCATTCTGTCCCAGCACCTCCCTAATCCCCCAACCATCAACGGTTGCGAGGATATAGAGTCCTGTGTTGAAACGCTGACAAATGCTTTTGATACAGCGACTTCCGTTGCGTGCAGACCTAAGATCTGTAAGGGTAGGAGTAAACCACACTGGTAGAACTCTGAGATTGGCGAAACTCGTAAAGAATGTCGCCGTTTATTTAATGAGGCAAAAAGGCTAGGTAACTGGTCTACCTATAAGTCCTCAGTAAACAAGTTTAAGAACCAGATAAGAAATGCAAAATGCAAATCCTGGAGGGCTTTCTGTAGCGGCGTAGAAGGTCACTCCGAGACCAGTCGTCTTCGTAAAATTCTGGCATCATCACCTGCTATCCCAAGTTTCATTCAGAAACCCTGTGGCAGTTGGACAACTAGTGGCCAAGAGACCTTGGATGTCTTAATGGATGCGCATTTTCCTGGCAGTCTCTCCTTTACGGAGTATTCTGCGACACCTTCGGCAGCCCCACATGACGTTCCGTTTCCTATAAGGGATAGTGAACTGAGATGGGCTCTGAAAAGTTTTGCCCCATTTAAATCCCCGGGCCCAGATGGCATTATACCTGCTGATTTGCAATATAATGCGGATATAATAGTCCCGTGGCTAATTCGGATATACTCAGCATGTCTATCGTGCTGAGTCATGGACTAGATGCACAGTGGTCTTCATTCCTAAAGGGGGGAGGACCTCTCACACGAGACCGAAAGACTTCAGACCTATCAGTCTGTCGTCCTTCCTCTTGAAAACATTGGAAAGGTTGAAAACATTCATCTACGTACTGCAATCAACCCTAACCTATTATCAGCGTCTCAACATGCCTATATGAAAGGTAGGTCTGTCGAGACTGCATTACACTCGCTTGTAGGGCATATAGAACATGCTCTTGAGCATAAGGAGTTTGTATTAGTTGCCTTCCTCGACATAGAGGGAGCTTTTAATAATGTGACTTCGGAGGCTATTAAATTGTCTCTTGAAAGACTGAATATTAATCAGTCGCTAATCAGCCTCATATGGAGACTTCTAACCAACAGGGTTATAATATCCAGTATGAAGCATCTACTATATATAGGGTAGATAATAGGGGTACTCCGCAAGGAGGAGTTTTATCTCCTCTTCTTTGGAATATCGCCGTAAACCCACTACTCAGGGAACTAGATTCTCTGAAGTTCAAGACTATCGCTTATGCGGACGATGTTGCGGTGGCTGTATCTGGAAAATATCTGGATACTATGTCACAACGCCTGCAAACTGCTCTGGGCCTACTTAGTGTATGGAGCACAAACAGTGGCCTCAGTGTGAATCCAGGAAAAACGGAACTGGTTCTCTTCTCTAGAAGATACAAGATTCCATCTTTCCCATTACCAAGCTTAAATGGTGTTGAATTAAAGGTGTCAGATAGTGCGAAGTATCTAGGGATCATACTAGACTCCAAACTATCCTGGCTCCAGAATACAAGGGCCAGAGCTTCAAAGGCTGGAATTGCACTATATATGTGTAGGAAAGCCATTGGTAAATCTTGGGAAATAAATCCCAAGAATGCAAAATGGCTTTTCGACATGGTGATTAAGCCCATACTTATGTATGGAGCGTTAGTATGGTGGAAAGCTATGGAGAAATCCACCTTTGTCAGAATCTTTGAGAGGATTATGCGTAGTTCGGCGTTGCTCATTACGGGCGCGCTACGTACAACTCCATCCAAGGCCCTGTTCGTTCTAATGAACTGGCTACCGGTGGACCTTATGGCCAAACAGATCACCATAAGGAACTAGGCTCGGTACTATAGATGCGTGAATCAGTAAAGGATACGGCCATGCGACCATTTTAGGGTTACTTGATGACATCCCCAGCAATATTGACTATTGCACTCCTACACCCTTTCTTGACAGGGGATTCTCGGTGTCGACTTCGGCTGATTCCGTACTAAGAGACAGCTCTGTGGAAGTTTACACTGATGGATCCAAATCTGTTGATGGGGTTGAGGGGGTGTATTTATTCCCGAATATAGGAAAAGTATTTCCTTTAGATTGCCGGATCATTGCAGCATTCTTCAGGCAGAGATTTCGGCCATAAAAAGAGCGGTAAACTATTTGATGTACTATAGGGTATTCGGTGTGGATATCCAAATCTGTACGGACAGTCAGGCTGCGATTAAATCGCTCTCGGGTGTTTTTTCGACATCCAGGCTGGTACATGAATACCGGACATCTCTAAATGAGATGGCGAGACATTCAAACCTGGAGCTAGTCTGGGTTAGGGGTCACTCAAATACCCCGGGTAATATTACTGCGGATGAACTGGCCAAGATTGGTTCGCTTCTTCGACATGAAGAAGTAGATCAATTGGTCGGCGTTCCGCTCTCCTCTTGCAGATCCATGATACTGCGAAATCTATCGAGGATTGCACAAGACAGGTGGTCGAACCTGGCAACATGCTCAACCTCGTGACAAATATGGCCCCATTATGATGGACTTCGGTCAAGCCTCATCTTGGGACTACCAAGACATTGGTTACGTATTCTGATATCCGTTGTCACAGGGCACTGGATTGCTGGTGCGCATGCTAGGAGACTAGGGCTCCCTTTTAATGACTTCTGCCGAAGTTGCTTTGATGAGGAAGAGGAGGAGACAGTGGAACACTTCCTATGTCACTGTCCGACCCTCAATGGAATAAGGACCGCCAAGTTCGGCAGTCCGAATATGCATGTATTGTCGGATCTCTCGGATATTGATCAATTCCTTCACACATGCGTCAGGTTGGTTCGATTCGAACGTAGTTTCGGACATGTGAGATAATATCACATGATCCCTTAGGGTATCACAACGGGACCAAATTGGACCCACGTGAGCTGTCTTGTAACCACGACAGCTGCCCAATCAACCTAACCTAACCTACTATCATAAAAAACAAAACAAATAAGAAATTTTAAATACTTTAATAATATTAATTACGTAAAAAATATACTTCATATTAGAAATAAGCATACGATTTAAAAATATACATATGGGCAATTATCAAAAATTTTTGATTTTACCCCTTCAAAAAAAAAAATATAGTTTTTTATTTTTTTTTTTTTTTTGATGGCAAATTAAAATCCTTTTGTTCACATATAAAGTGACTCGAATGCATGTAGAATCAGTTCGCGTTAATCATTTCATGTGATGGGCGCGAAAGTTATAGCGGTTTTAAGTTTAACATATAAAAATTTTTACAAACTAGAAGTTTATGTATAATTATGGTCAAAATTACACGTGATATCAAAACCTACTGAGTTATTCAAATAAAATGTATGATATTTTCAATGCTTGATGGTATTAGTGCAGCATTTTTTAGGGTTTCCTAGTAAATTTAAAAAACAATTTTTTATAACAAAAATTGCGATTTTTAAAAATTTTGCGAATAATTTGGATCGAATCTAAGTTATTTCTCCATATATTGAATGAAAATATATTTTGTTAGAGTTTATTACAAAGAAATGCTTTTTAATATTGTGATCCTTTTTTAACACAAGTAAATATTTTTTGGTCCATAAAATGTTTATCTTTCAAAATTTTTTGATGCGCCTCCGAATTTTTATTAAGCATAAAAAACACCTACTAATTATGTTAATTATAGTTAATTTCATGCTGTCCACACGACGTGCCTTAGCGAAATGTGTTTTGACAAAAGTGTCCCGTTTTTAACTATCAACGACATTTGACTTAAATTTATGATCCCAATCAATTATATTTATAGCAATCAATTATATTTATATATCTGTATATCAAATATTGGTTTAAATTGCAATTTTCTATATAAAAATACAAAAACAAAAAGTGCAATTTTTGCATAATTTTCAAAAAGTAAGACAAGTATTCTGTCTTAAATCTATTTTTAATGCTCCTCTAATTTTGTTATGTAAAATAACAAAAAACTAAGTTCACGCTGTAATCCATGCCGTTTAATATGAAACTGTGAATGTGCCTCGCGAAAAACTGACTTTTTGAAAAATTTTCGCACTTGTTTTCCAAACTTTGAGACTATCTACTACGTTGACTATTTCGGGCACATCAACGGGATATAGCGGAAAATACGCACAATTACAACAAGTATCAATCCCTATCCTATCCAAATTTTGTATTCGATTGAGGTGCGCACAGACCCCGCCTGGCAGAATTTTCGCAGCTTCTGTGTCAAAACTTTCATATTGTTAATGCTCGAGGCAATGTTAGAGATAAGTTTTGGACCCAAAAGCAGAAAAAATTTCTTACGAAATTCCTGGTATAACAAGCTTTTTGCAGTTGCGGCAAAACAGGAAAGTCATTTGATACATTCGGATCTATAAATACCAAAATATACATCAAGAAATATTTGCAAAACAAACCTCTTCCTTTCATAAGGGAGCACAACGTGTCCACACATTTTTGGCCCGATTTGGTATCATGTCACTACGGTAAGAAAGCTCTGGAGTGGTACCAAAACAATAACATAGTTTTTGTACCAAGAGAGGTCAATTTTCAAAATTGTCCATAGCTTAGACCAGTGTAGAGATATTGAGCTCTTGTGAAAAGTGAATTGAAGAGCACAAAAACGGTGTCCCAAAATATCGAAGATTTTAAAAGAATATGTGCACACTGTTATGCAAAAGTTATATTTTTCTGTGATCTGTAATAAATTATTAATTAAATAAAAAAAAGAATGAAAACCCTACGATCAACCGTTTCCAAGTTATTGAATATTATATATGTTAAGATTTTTTCGAATGCACTACTTATGTTCTCAAAAAGGCAAAATAAACCAAATAAATTACCGTCTGATATATAAAAAAAAATATATTTAGGAAATTCTTTTATTTTATGATTAAGTATAAGTGTAGTGCAAGTGCTTAATCGATATCAACGTGAGAAAATAAAAAATATATTTTTATTAAAAATTTTATTTAACTTAATAAACTAATTCCGTACCATTTATAAATCACATCAGATGTGCACTGGTTGTCGATCAATAATTGAATTTCTGACCGTGTAGATGTATAACTCAATGTTACCTCAATACTATTTTTAACGTTTAACTACATATTTCTGGATGATCTATAGCAACGTATTAAAAAATATGAAAAATAGGAATATATAAATAGAAAAGTACATATACACACATAGTATAAAAAATACATTAGCAAATCATGTGTGGTTACTTGTAGTAGGTATGTTTTTGGGTTTTCCAAGGAAGGAGATCGTAGCTGATCAGAAAATGCATTCCATCCTGCTCGTGTCTAATAAATCTTTTTCTGTATTCTAGAAAAATTATTACAATAATGAACTTGAGCCTGAATAAAAAAAAGATGATGATGACCGTAGTATGGCAGTTGATTAATTAATTTATTTTTTATATTTGCTATCGAAATGATTTACAAAATAAGTAAATATATATATATATATATATATATATATATATATATATATATATATATATATATATATATATATATATATATATATATATATATATATATATATATATATATATATATATATATATATATATATATATATATATATATATATATAAAATATTAAAAACTTAAGATGTTTAAAATTACCGTGAAAAATATGAAAAAGTCTTCCAAATGTCCATACGTTTAACAGTGCCTTAGTTCTATGGTTGCATTTTGTGCCATCTATGGCACATTGTCACATTTGGAAGTTATAGAATGACAAAAATCCAGTTTATGTGATATTAGTCTGAAATTTTATATTTTGTTAGTAGATAAGGCCTTAAACACACCCACTAAAAATGGGCGGGTAGAATCACTGCCATAATGCCAAAAAAAAAAAAAAAATGCTTTATTTGTATGAATTTCGGACATATTTATTGAAATAAATGATAATTTAAAAGTAGACAATGCAAGACCTAATCACTTCAATCATAGTGTAATATTTGCATAACAAATGTTAACCTAAAGGGCTTTGCAAACTTAGTTAAAATTTCTATTTTATGGACTCTTAAACTTCGAATATTTTGCAGCGCTTATTGTGTAAATAAAAAAAATATTTAAATTTTAAATTTCAATATACTTATGTGTTCATATAGTTTAATAGAATATGTATTGGATATTATGTAAAGATTTGTTAAATACTCCTCCCATTTTACGCTCACTTTTCATAACAAAATTGTATGCAATGCATGAATTATTCAACAGATATATCGGGTATCCTCTGAAAGGAAACTGTTTGTAAATAATTCTTTTTTTTTTAATTTCAGTTTAAATTTGGCATATATATCAAGTATTTTGTGGAGAAAACTATGGGCTAAATTGGCTACCACGCCCAATTTCAGTAAAAATAATTTTCGCTACTTTCTTGATGATACTTAGACAATTCACATAAAATTTTACATACATAAAGAATAGAAAATATTTTATATTACAAAATTTAAAGCTTACTACTGCTCTTTTTCGCCTACGTTGATTATACTGTGATATTTTTTTACCACTGTCTTCAAAATGTTTATGAAATTTGAAATTACTTACTACGAGCAAAGCAATCCTTTCTTTAAAAAGTGGACGTGGCATACTGTCAGTATTCATTCAAGGATATACTACATATGTGCTATGTTTAGATATAAGGTCAAGTCAAGTAAAGATAACAACATTATGACAAAAATGGGCGTAAAAAGCAAGTGGCATTCAGCAAACATTTAATATAATAAGGTGTGCGATCGAAAAAATCTTAACACACGTTTTGCATTATAACTTTCTTCCGAAGCATTATTTAAAATTTTTTTTTAATATAGTTATCTTTGAAAAATATGTCAGTTATTATTTTTAATGGCAACCATATTGATTTGTTGTAAGTTTGATCAAAATGAGTGGCGAAAATAATTTACGCGCTATAAATTATTAAAAAATTTCAAAAGATTCAAATTGGTCCTACCAACTATTTAGTCAAAGAAATAAATGTCTGCTGTAAAATGGTTTCCAAGGTCATTAAAAAGTATCAGGAGAATTCGACCATTGATAGGACACATGGTTCGGGAGGAATAAAGGTCCACATAATATTAGGAGGGCCAAATAAATTGAAAGCATATTGAAAAGAACTCAAAACACAATTTGTAGAAAAGCAGCCCGGTTAGCTTAGTGATCTGACTATTTGGTACGAAAAGTTAAAGCTAATGCGGAGTTAGGAACATATAAAGTCCAAAAATTTCCAGACTGGAATCCTGCAAAAAATTTAGAATCCAAGAATAGGACACGGAAATTAGAATCAAATTTCATACAAAAATACACATGTTGTATACAGAACGACGAAACGTATGTACTGGAAGATTTTTGCTGTTTCCGGGTCAAAAATTTTTATATTGCTGATGCTCGAGGATATATTGAAGATAGGTTTTGGACCGAAAAGCTGACGAAATTTCCTAAATAATTCGTGTTGTGGCAAGATTTATGCAGTTGCGGCAAAAGAAGCAAGTTATTTGTTACAACGGCAAAAGAAGCAAGTTATTTGTTACAGTGGGCTCTATAAATACCGAAAAATACATCAAAGAATGTTTGCAATAAAATTTGTTTCCTTTCATAAGAGAGCACAATGCGTTCACATATCTTGGGCCTGATTTGGCATCATGTCACTACGTAAGAAAGCTCTGGAGTGGTACTAAAGCAATAATATAATTTTTGTACCAAGAGAGGTTAATTCACTTAATTGTCCGGAGCTAAGACCAGTGGAGATATATTGGAATTTTGTGAAAAAAGAATCGAAAAGGACAAAAGAGGTGTTCCAAAATATCAAAGATTTTTAAAGGAAATGAACAGACTGTTCCAAAAAATTGATTGAAACAACTATCAAATATCTAATGGAAAGGTTACCAAAAAAAGGTCTACGTTTTCAAAAGAAGTGGACATAAGTATAAAGGTTATATTTTTCTGTAATCTGTAGTATATTATCAATTAAATAAAAAAAAACAATCAAAACTCTAGGATCATCCGTTTCCAATTTATTGAATTTTTTATATGTTAAGATTCTTTCGATCGCACTCCTTTGTACTAATAGTTTATAAAACAACAAAAACATATAATAACATTTGATGGTATAATTTAAATAATTTTTAAAAAAATTCAAACTTTAAGAGGCAATTATAATAGAATTGTAAATTTAAAGAAATTTTTTAATATAAATTAAATTTTTAAGAAAAATTTCTGAAGATAATAAAAATCGAGTATTCGACGCAAAAACATTGTATATTCGACATTCGAAAACCAAAAAAGTAAAAAAACAAGCGCAAATATTCGGCCCGGCCGAATCTATATACCCACCATCAACTTTTTCACATTTTAAGTTATATGAGAGAAGGAGGTAAAGTGGGCAGTAAAGTGGGCGGGCCACGCCCATTTTTTGTTTCCGAGTTTGAATTAGTCCTTGAACTATTTGAACAAAATTTCATTGATTTTCACCTTATATGGGAGGTGGGCGGTAAAGTGGGCGGACCACGCCCATTTTTGGCTTCCGAGTTGATATCGATCCCCAAACTATATGTACAAAATTTCGCAATCGTACATGCTTTTGTTGCAGAAATATCAGCAGAAAAGTATAAAACGGACACCCTGTGTTTCTAGTTTTTAGGAGGTAAAGTGGGCGGTAAAGTTGTCAGTAAAGTGGGAGGGCCACGCCCATTTTTTGTTTCCGAGTTTGCATTAGTCCTTGAACTATTTGAACACAATTTCATTGATTTTCACCTTATATGGGAGGTGGGCGGTAAAGTGGGCGGACCACGCCCATTTTTGGCTTCCGAGTTGATATCGATCCCCAAACTATATGTACAAAATTTCGCAATCGTACATGCTTTTGTTGCAGAAATATCAGCAGAAAAGTATAAAACGGACACCCTGTGTTTCTAGTTTTTAGGAGGTAAGGTGGGCGGTAAAGTGGGCGGGCCACGCCCATTTTTTTTTCCGAGTTTGCATTAGTCCTTGAACTATTTGAACACAATTTCATTGATTTTCACCTTATATTGGAGGTGGGCGGTAAAGTGGGCGGACCACGCCCATTTTTGGCTTCCAAGTTGATATCGATCCCCAAACTATATGTACAAAATTTCGCTATCGTACATGCTTTTGTTGCAGAAATATCAGCAGAAAAGTATAAAACGGACACCCTGTGTTTCTAGTCTTTAGCCAATAACTTTTTTGATTGTGAACCGATTTTGTCCATTTTCAATCCCAAACAAACCTTATATAAGACAAATATTTGTGCCAAATTTCGTCTCCCTACGTTGCTCCGTTCGAGCGCTATCCTGCTTTCAACAGACGGACAGACGGACGGACATAGCTAGATCGACTCAGAATCTAATCAGGACCCAGAATATATATACTTTGTGGGGTCTTAGATGATTCATTCAACATGTTACACACGGAATGACAAAATCAATATACCCCCCATCTTTTTGATGGTGGGTATAAAAATCTATTGAAATTTTTCAAAAGAACCGGTTTAAACTGGTTCGGCATCCGTTATTAATCTGTGCTTCTAATGGCTCTAATAACAAATTGAAATCTAATTTTTGTAAGTTAATTTTATGCTGGAGGACTAAAAGGAAGGAGATGGAGAGTGACAAAAGTTTCCTGATTCCTATAAAAGCACACTTTTAACCATTTTCTTTTTGTACTTTCGAAGTCACAAATAAGCAAACGAGTAATATATAGGATCAACATAGGATCAACTTATTAATATTGTACTACGGTAGTAAATATGTGGAGATTGTGCCAAAAAAATATATATATTATTTCGCATTTATTTATTTATTATTTTTTTCTATAAAATTAGGTACATAAACTATATTTTATCTCTGATATTTTATTTATTTATGAATTATCCCACGAATATTGTAAAGTACTCATAACAACTTATTGTTAAATCATTTCATTCATATGGAGATTTTTCCATCCGCAGCATAAATTTATGTAGTTTAATTTTTTTCAATTCCCTTACAAAAACAGCACGCGCCATATCTGTAGCTTTATTTTAAAGATTTTTTTGTTGTAGTTTCATTTCAAAACTACGATTCCTTGTAAATTAATTATATACAACTAGAGTTTGTATATTTATGCTCACTTGTAAGTACACAAAACTATGTCGCCAGTGGTGTTAAAAACAAAAATTACCCCCAAAGTGTTAATCAGGAAATAATAGTCTATTGTCTTAAGCATAGTTTAAATTATATTATTAAGATGAATGCCGTAGCTAGTTGCAGTTGCATAGACAGTTGAATGAGTGTTGCATGTTTACATTGACTTTACCCTTAGGCTTTTGTATCATGGCATCTTGCCACAACAACAAGTGTTTAATCGTTTATTACCCTCCTTCTATTAGGCTCAATACAAATGTGAAATAGATGCATTTTTTTTTTTTTTTTTTTTGGTGCCCTTATCTGTGATCATCAACATCAACTCCAGTGTGATTATCTTCATCGACATCATTATCAACATTGTATAATCTTCTGATTTTTGTCTATTAAGTGGCATCTTTTATTTTGTAGTTGTTATGGCTGTTGTTTGTTTGCATGTAAACCTTATATTTTGTAGAAATAAAAACTGCTGGTGTTAGTTTTATTAATTTTATTCTTCTTTTCTATTTTCTAAAGCGCAGCATGTATTACATTAATTAAAACAATGAAACACGTTTCCAGTATAATGCAGATGAAATAGTTTTTAACTTAGAAATGGATTAATGTATGTTAATTGTGCTTAATCTCAATCTTTCAATATGATCTTAATCACATGTTGATAGAAAATTATATGTGTAATTTAGATAGAGAAGATTGATAATAGTTTTAAGAGTCAAACGGTTTGGAATTTTGTAGAAATTATTAATTAAAAATTAACAAGACTTAATGAAAACTTTAATAAGTGATACCAAATGATTTATGGTTTGAAGGATGAAAACCACGTTTTGCATGGCTTCAGACTGTATTAGGAAGTTGCGAGTTCTTAGTTCTGTTTAAATGAGCGCTTTGAATAGCTGCATAATAAGGAAAGTAGTGCTTTATTTAAGGAAAAATTTAAAAGTGTACATATCTGTGGACTTTAACTCAACATCTTAAGTCGAGATAAGACCATTTTCAGATTATTAAGTCATGTTAGAGACGCATCGTTACCATTAATCGGTATTATCCTATGAATATTAGTTTTACGTAAAATTTATTCACAAACGAACTTCAAAGTTTCGAAAAATACAAAATTTAAACAAATTTTATAAAAAATTTACGATGATTATATTAAAGCAATATAGATGCCAAATGAAAGCTAAGAATTCCTAAAATATAACAAGCGCGAATGTTATATTCGGCTCGGCCGAATCTATATACCCACCATCAACTATTTCAAATTTTTCGTTATATGAGAGGTGGGTGTTAAAGTGGGCGGACCACGCCCATTTTTTGTTTCCGAGTTTACATTGGTCCATGAACTATTTGAACACAATTTCGTTGAAGTTTCACCTTATATTGGAGGTGGGCGGTAAAGTGAGCGGACCACGCCCATTTTTGGTTTCCAAGTTTATATTGTCCCTCAAACTATTTATACAAAATTTCGTTGTAGTACATGCTTCTGTTTAAGAGATATCAGCAGAAAGGTATGAAACTGTGTTGCTAGTTTGTAGCCTATAACTTTTTTATTTATTAACCGATTTTGCCCATACCAAACAAACCATATATAAGATAAAAATTTATGCCAAATTTCGCCCCCTTACGTTGCCCGTTCGAGCCCTATCCTGCTTTCAACAAACAGACAGACGGGTAGACGGACAGACAGATGGACATAGCTAAATCTACTCAGAATTTAACCAGGACCCAGAAAATATATACTTTGTGGGGTCTTAGATAATTCCTTTGACATGTTACACATAGAATGACAAAATCAATATACCCCCCATCTTTTTAATGGTGGGTATAAAAAGGTAAAATTTTCAAAAGTATATTTTCTAAATTTTTTGCAGTACATTTTTCTACGTATGGCCTCTAGTTTCATCTATATATCGATTTTTTCATGTGTGAAGATGGCTGTCACACTGTGTAATATATTACAAAACCAGATATTGATCGTAATATTTTTTAATATTTAAAACATAAAAATTTTATGTTTTATGTTACAAACCATGTAATATTATGTGTAAATATTGCAAAATTACAACCAGTACAACTATTCTGAAATATTTACCAAATATAGAACATTTGAAATCTAATAATTATTTTTTTCACATAATACATTTCAAAAACATTAAAACTATAAAAAAATCGAAAATAGTTCTTTTTTATTGCTAAAAATAGTTATTTCCCTTTTTTTAAAAAGAACTTTGTGTAGATTTTATTTCGAATAAAAAACTTTATAAATAATTTACTTAACATTCCCAGAAAAAAAATTATTAGTTCCAGAATGGATGAATATAGCATATACCAATTCCAGTTTGGCATTATGATCAATGGTTAGTATTAGAAAATGTCACCTTCAGAACTAATTCTGTGGAAGTGTTGACTAGGCAGTACCCATTTTATGTAAGGGTTCTAGAATCATAGCTTAATTTTTGTTCGAAATTTTCATATTTAGAGCTAGTTTCTAGAACCGTTAGAGAACTATTGAAGAACCAGTTATTAAAATGAATGATTTTTTTTTTTTTAATTTTTCATCAATTTAATTTTGTTAAATTAAATTTTTCTTAATCTTTAGATTTTTTAAGTTTTTTAAGCAGTTTAGAGAAGTCATTTGGGAACTAGTAAATTGTTCAAAGAAGTGATGAAGAACTATAACAGAACTTGTTCTCAAGTACTACTTCTCAAAAACATTCATCAAAATCAATTACATTCACAATATGGTTTAAATTTATTAAAAGCTAAGTTTATTAAAATTTAAGTTAAAAATACTTTTAATGATCGATTTTTTAACTAACAACTTCTATCAACATACACAGAAAAAAATAAAAATGGACTTCAATTACGAAATTTGTAATATTAATTAATTTTTAATTGATTTTGCTCCAATCATCAAAATGATAATATTAATAACTAGAATAATTGATATTATTATTACTTCTTTTCCTTAAATAGATGCAATGAGCTAAAATTTTTCGAAAGTTTTCATAAATTTATTTTATTTCTGTACTTTTATAGACAAATATTTAATTTTTCTTTATATTTTATTAACAGCTGTCAATTTATTAAAAAACAAAACTGAAACCAATTAGAAAATTAATTATATTAATAAATCATATAATTAAATTCCAATACAAAGTTAATTAATAATTTTATTAAAAAAAAATATTTGAAATATTTTTTTCTGTGTATACAAATACAGAATAATGCATTGATACTAATATCTGTATGATTTTATGTACTTTAGGACGTTTCCGGAAGTGGTTTTATTTTGGAGCATTATAATGAAAGCGCCCGATAAATTTGGGACCGATTCTCATAAACTTTGGCAATGTTGTTTCTATTTAAAGGAAACTTATTTGTGTCGAATATTAACTTGATAGTAACATTTGTGTGGGATTTATGAACGATAGCGTGATTTCCGGAAGAAGGGTTTATATTTGGTACATAGATTTATAATTATATAAAACTTCTCTGTGCCAAAGTTCATCTAAGTATTCGCTATATTAAAGGTATTTATGAGCGTAAAGCACTATTCCGGGGCATTTGTATGGGGGCTAGGTGAAATAATGGACCGCTTATAACCGATTTCAATAGGCTTCGTCCTTGTACCAAAATAATTATTCGTGCCAAATTTCATCGAGATATCTTCAAAATTTCGAACTATACTTTGTTCAGAAGGTTTACATGGACAGGCAGCCAGCCAGACGGGCGGACGGACGGACGGACATCGTTATATCGATTCAGAAAGTGAGACCTATGGTATAAAAAAATCTTGTGCGTATATAGCCCGATTTGAGAAATTAATTTTCTTTTTGAAATAACTCCAGTAGATTTCATCCACAAAAAAAAGCTTAAGTGCAGACATTTTCTTTGGTTTATCAAACATTAAACAGTGGATCAGAATTGAAATAAATCTGTAACTTATAATGGGCTAGTTGGATTTACATGAAATTTCACACAGGCGTAGCAAAGGACAGTAAAATTTTGCGTTTAGAAGCAGGATTGCATATACACTGCAGGAGCGGAGCTATGAAGGTTAAAATAGGGTACTAATGTCATAGAAAATATTAAACCACTAGCGAATTTTTGTTTCCTTTGCAAGACTTTTATATCACCTTAAAGTCCTTGATAAATCCTTTAGAAAACAAGATTGCATGTACTATTTCTTTTATATATTCCTCTAGATGTATTTATTTGAAATCTCAACAATCTCATCTTTGCAAAATGTTGGTTAAATCTTTTCCATATTTATCCCAACATTGTCAACCGATTTTAACATATTTTTTGCAGTTTATTAAAGAATAAAATTGTCTATCGAATAAAGAAAATTTTAAGTCGATATCTTTATTTAGTCCAGAAATAAAAATTTAAATTGGCAAGTTTGCAGAAATTAATAAACAGACAGACAACAATTCTTTAAAAAAGTCTTAAAATTCCAAAAATATATTATTTTTTACTTCTTGAACAATATAAGAACTAAATCTAAATATTAAATTAAATCTAAATATTTTCCTGAATTAAGTGCCATTTTCGTCCTTTTTAACCCAAATATATAGACGGACGGACCATTCTGCCAAAAAATATTTTAGAATTTTAAAAATGCATTTTTTGCTAACTAATAAATATAGAAAATATAACGTAATCATCAAAATTTGGATATCACCTTTTCCTGAATTAAGCGCCATTTTCGACTCATTTAACCCAAATGTATAGACGGATGCACACTACCATTTAGTCAAAAAAAACTTCTTATAATTCTAAAAGTGGATTTTTTGGGTTACTAATAAATAGGAAAATTAAATGTGAACATTAAATTGTTGATATCACCTTTTCCTGAATTATACATAATTTTTGACCAATTTAACTCTAACGTATGGACGGATGGACATTACCATTCTAACCAATAAAGTTTTAGAATCCTAAAACTGATTTTTTTTACCTAATAATCAATAACAAAAATAAAACGTGATCATTAAAATATTGATATCACCTTTCCCTGAATTAATCGCCATTTTCGAACCCTTTTACCCCAATGTGTGACGGCAAAAATTGTCTTTTTACTTTCGTTTCGAGTACCCCTAGAGGCTAAACATAAGTACATGAATTCGTGGACAACTCGAACAAAAGTAACTATCCCAGCAAAAACTTTGCTTGCGATGTAATGAGATAAGAAGCTACACTACTTTCGCATTAGATGAATAACTGATTATTTTAACACGGTGATGTCATTAGAGGCAACTACTTACTCTATATTATTACAGGTAGGCATTTCAGAAAATCATTACTTAGATGTCGTTACAAGAACTAATTACTTTGTAGCTATTTAATCACTCATTAGTTTCAAAGTATTATAGAAGTCATTATTAGCAAAATGAATAGTAACTAGTTACATTATCGGTTATAAGTAAGTACTGAAGTATTAAAAATAAAAAGCAGATATATTTTTTTTTTTTTTAATTTATTTATTTGAAAATATGCGGAAATCAGGATTTGACATACTATTTCATACCATAGACTTGGAGTTAATTCTTGAAGCTCATTCTTGTGACCCGTGCAGAAATTGAATAAAATACCGGACCTTACTGACCTGCCCCGTCTGAAAATTGTTAAGAGTTTAATACGTTTAACAAATTATTTTAAGATAGCCAATAAAATTTTCTTACCTTTATGTAATTGTATTTCCTAAATTGCAATCGCTTCAAATTTGTTGCCTGTTGAGTTTCATGGTATTATAAATTTGTGCCAATGTGCCTAAGAGTAATAATACAAATTAGTGGATATTTTTTAGTAATATTCAGATACTTACCACTTTTAAACACTAATAATTTACCAATAGCCTTTTGAAATAAGAAATTGATTTTTGTAAACATTAACAAAAAAATTGTATTTTCTTGAATTTATTTTTTTATGTCAAGAATTTTTAATTTTGAAAAATTTGACAAACATTTTTTTAGACACAAAATTTATTTAGTACACAAGGCAGTAAAATTAAATGAACAGTAACACTTTTTGCATATAACTAGCTTATTGAGCCTAGTACGTATTTTGATGTTAATACAACATTTATAGATAATAAAATTTCCTACAAATTTCCTCTAGTATATTTTTATATCCCTTTATAGGTTTAAGAGTTATACCGTATTTTATGTTTGATGTAGTATTTTACATAAACTCAAATTACAGAGTTCATGAATGAATTCATGTACGTATAAAGTGGCCTAATAGATTTGTTAACAATAAGCTATTCTGCCTGCTTACGTCGTGGTTTCGACTTCACCGGAGACTGGTGTGTTTACGATTAATTATTTGTTTTAGTCTTCGTGACTTTAACAAATAATTAATATATTTTCATATTTTACCCACTTTTAAAATATATAATTTTTATAATATAAATGAAGAGATAGATAAAAAGTAACATTTCCAAAAATCTGATCTTATGTAACTGATTACATATCAAGTAACTGATTACATATCAAGTTAAAAGTAAGTAGTTACTAATCTACTTTCATGTAATGCAGAAAGTATGCTGTTATGATTGAAAAATAACTACATCCGTAACTACATACCATAACCAAGTTTTTGCTGGGTAGTTATTCAGACAAAAAATAAGTAATTTATTTCCAAATATACCTGCTAGCTTACCAGGAAAGCAAAATTTTTACTGGATTATAATTTTCATTGAATGGGGGGGATCCATTTCCCCAGGCCCTATCCGTCCCATTTTCATCTTGATGAGAAAGAAATCTTAAGACTGTTGCAATTTAAGATATCCGCTAATTAATATTTTCTTTGTATGGGAGATACTATTCTTCATGGTTCTATCTTTTCCATTTTTATCTCAATTATAAAGGATGATAAAGAAGTTATGAACTTAAAATTGTATGATTTTTGAGGCAATAGTTTGATAATTAATGTTTAATCTAAAAATAAAATAAACTATTTACATTTAGAAATTTACAGGAATTTATATTGTGAAAATTTCAAGAAAAATTGTTCAGCGGTTTAGCTGTATATAAAGTACAAACACAATTTATTTTTATATGTATAAGGATTAAACGCTCTTTGAATTTACAGGAGCGTTTAATATTATTTGCTGACAAATTAGGAAAGTATCAGGTTTTTTTTTTTTTTAAATTCAAACATGAAAATTAACTTGAAAATTTTGTCTCTTCACTCAAAATTTTGGTTTTTAATATTAATATCGCTCATAATTTTTGTCCACAATTCATTTAAGCTTTTAAAATACGATCTATTTTAGTTAGATTTATTTTCGGTAAGAATTTTATCCTCTAGATGAATATCACGACATGTGAGCCTTATTTTTTCTCATATTAGGTAAAGTTGCACTTAAGAATTTAAAACATTTGGAAAAAAAATTTTAAGTTTTTCACATTTCCATCCATATTTCTTCTTATTGTTACAAATGAATACTTTTACTGACCAAACGATCATAAGCAACAGGTTGCACTATTTCATCTTAAACATTGCATTTGTATCTAATAAATACCCCAACTTCGAATTAATTTATCTACAAAAACTCTCTTTTATGAGAAACATAAATTTCAGGAGAAATACATATTTCCCCGTTTTTTATCTAACTTCGAATTTACTCTCTATTTAAGTTAAATTCGAATTGTGCATAAATTAAATAACAAACATGAAGTGCAACAAATGATCTTTACTAAAACGATCGTATTCTCTTTCGAAATTATCTCAGTTGCATTTAAAGTTTTTTTCAAAATTCGTTTGTATAAATCTCTTTGGAATGAGAGAGAGTTTTTGTAGTGCGGAGAATTAAGTCGAATTTATGGTTTTGTTTGTTAAATAAATATTTTTTTTTATTTTATTATGAGGCGTAAATTATATTTACTTTTTTGTCATTATATACATATGTATCTGTTTCTTTTTTTATAAAAAAAATGTATATGTTTTTTTTTAATTTGTAACTCCGCCTCTTGTAAGTTGTGCAATAAAACTCGCTACTCACTGTCTGTTTGAAAAAAAATACGATTCATAAATTTTATTTTTATTTATTTATGTATTTTGTTGTTTTTGTTTTTTAATCGTACTGTTCACTTCACATTAAATTAAATTGATTCGGAGTACTACAGGTATCTTGTGTGAGTACTCTGTATGTGCGATCTGAATGTGAAATAAAGTGTAGTGAAGTGAAATAAAAGGCCATAAAATTAACATGGATTTTGAAAGTAAAACTTGTTTAATGGCCAACACGTAAACGTGTGGCTATAAATATTAAATTCTACTAAAAAATTATACCAACAAAAAAACTAGCATCCAATTAGAAAGTACATATCTTTTTTCTCTTCTAAGGTAGTACAATTTTCTTATGATTTAAATTCTTAGTGGAAAAATTCATTTTATCCAATTAGAAAGATTTAAATTAGAAAGAGGGATTAAAATTTAAAATATTGTTAATACGAAATAGAACCGGAAAATTATATTTTCATGCTAAAAAATAATTAGACCAAGTTGTTAAAATCAAAATAAGTTTAATGGTATTCATAACCAATTAAAGTGGTTATATGTATATACATAAGTATTAGGGTATCCCAATTGTTCGATTTTTTTCATTGTTCGAATAAAACGAATAATTCGAATAAGCCCTTTTGATTTATTAAATTTATTCCATCTCGCGTTTAAAATTATTCGAATTATTCGAATAATTCAAAATATAAAATGAAAATTTTAAATTTTGATAAATTTTCAAATATTTTATTGTAAGAGAAAAACAAAAACAACTTAACAGTTAACAATTCATTGTAATATATATACACAAAAACAAAAAGTCTAAATAACAAGTATTGTAAGCGATTCCTTTTATTTTTAATTGTTCAAGTCCGAAATTAAAATGTTTAAAGGATTGGTTTTTATGTATTTATAAAAAAAGTTATCTGACCACTCATCTACGGTTATTGAAAGGCGACCTTTAATTTAAATAATTCGACAAATTATCCGTAATAATATCACTTTTCTTTTCAGAATAAAAATTGTCAATATAATTTCATTTTGTGGTTTCACTTGATGTCATTCTTAAATTTCTAGAATTTAAAAATTCCATTATAACTTCTAATTTCTGAAAAGCTCATACTGACATATTATCTTCTGCTACACTTCTGCATATAATTTCTTCAAGGGAATGTAGAGTTTGGTTTTTAATAAATTGCAACATTGGACCGATTGAAACTGTTGATGCTGTTGGTAGTTCTTCTTCATGATTTTCTATTTCAATATTATGGGGCGTACGGAGATGATAATTACCGCTTTTGATACAAAGCTCATTATAAAAAATATATATTTTATATATACACAGATGTTTTTAATCATACAATGCTGATTTTATATACAACTTACTTTTTTAAAATGTTGTTGATCTATAAATTTGAACGTTTTAATTGTTTAATCAATCATCAAAAACCTTTCGTTTATTTTCAATGAAATTGTTGCAAAAATTATTACTTGCACTTATTTTTCTTCTTCTATAATTTAAATAATTAAAAAATTTGTGCAATAAAATTTTAATTATTTAACTTAAAAAATAATAAAGTAGTTGTAAAATATTTTATATTTATACAAATTGTTAAAAAATAAGCTAAAAGAAATATAATAATAAAAAATAAAATTATTTTTTTATTTGAATATTCGACATAAAAATATTCGAATTAATCGTTATTCGAAAAGTGGCATTTTTAAATTCTTCGAACAATTATTCGTAAAAATTATTCGAATTATTCGAACGAACATTATTCGAATGGATACCCTAATAAGTATATAAATTTATTTATTGATATAGATGTAATAACTAAAAATGCATTGAAATGTCTCAAGCAATGAATACTTATTTCGAAAGAAGCAAAAAATTTTTAACTAATTTAAAATTTTTTAACATTAAATTCACATAATTTTTACTTAACGATGATTAAAAATTATAATAATCTAAAAAATATGTATGTACACAGAATAACACAATTTTCAAATTCAACAATAAAATTCGTAGTCAATATATTCTTTTTTTTGACTGAAAGAGGCCATAGCGAAATTCGTTAAAACAAAAACTCTAATTCTTAAATTGCACAGAGTTATGCTATGAAACAAAATTTCATTCCATAGGGTTACTGAGTGAACTCGGATACGGGGTATTCTTTACACATACGCGGTTTAAATTTTATTCACAAATTAGTCAAAATACTCATTTAAAAATTACATAGAAAAGTTTAAAAATTCACAAACTTATTTTCTCAATTTTTCTATGTAGCTTGTTAATATTAAATTTTTATGATTTAAATTTTTTTTTTTTTCGCAATTTTGTATTAAATTTCAATTTTTCTCAGAAAATGGGCTTAATATCTCCATAATTGTTGACCTTGTTAAAAAGTAATGTAGAAAGACTAGAAGATAATTTTAATAAGAATTTTTTGATATTTGTTTTAATAAAATTAGACAAGTAGCTTTCGAGATATGCTTTAATATATAGTGCAACCTCTTTAATTTTATAAATCGCAATTTATCGCAAGAAGTAGAATCAATTAAAAAAAGTGGATTAGAGGCCTAGTATTTATTAATGCCGTTATCCGAATTGACTAAGAAACCCTGTGCCGCAGAGTTAATGTTTCGCTGTATTGTTTATTGAAAAAAATAAAAATGTTCTTTATTAAAATAATATACTATCTGTGTTTAGGTTTCAACGAAACCGAAATGGATTAGACACCACGAATGCTGATAAAGTGTGTAGCGGCACAGAAAATACGTATTCCATTCTGCTGGTGTCTAATTATAGTCCACAAACTCTGCTTTGGTACCGCCAAACAGAGACAACAAGGCAATTTACGATTGCAAACTTGTTTAATCTGAGTCATTCCATTTAAAACCAACACGAAAAATTAAAATTTTTAACTTTTCCTCTCCATTGGAAATCATTATCCTTGTAAGACTAATTCAAAATTTCAGATAATTTCGTCAAGTGGTTTGCGAAATATCGCGGTTGGAAACTGCAAAATAGCTAAAAATATGTACAAAGTTGCATACACAAAATTACAAATATCTTTCGAAGTATTTATTATATGAGATTTATTGAGATGTCATATTAAAGGTATCAAAATTACCTTTAATATGACGTATAACATGACTTTTTTCTCAACATCAAAATGGTCCATATCTCGCGATTTTTCGTTCGCGGCTTAATATCTCGAAAAGTGGTCTTTTTAAAAATAAAAAAAAAAAAAAATGTATGTTAATGATGAAAATGTTTTCTATAACCGTGGAAAGTGACATTCTGAGACTCGCAATATTTTAGGAGTTATTACAACAAATGTCATAATAAATACGAAATATTTATTGCAATTTGTATTGTTTTGTTTGTAATAAAATAGAAAAATCGCCAATTTCTTCCAAAAATCATCAGAATGTAATAAAATTCGACAAGTATATTAATATTGATGCTGGTAACTAGGGTTTGGGGTCCGAGAATTCCCGGGCGGGAATTCCCGGAAATTTTTCGTCGGGAATTCCCGGGAATTTTTTTAAATTTTCCCGGGAAAAACGGGAAATTTAATATTCATGTAGTTTTATAATCCTATAGGAAAAAATGTTACTGTTTGTATCGCCTAAGTGAAAATTGTACATTTACTAAAGGAATTTTTAGATGCTAATACGAAATATAAATAAAATTAGATACAAGTGATATTTTAGATTATTGAAAAACATTTCATCGGTGCGCTAATGAAAAATTCTATTTGACTACTTTTCACTAGGAAAATAACGTTTTATTATGTCCAATCACATTCCGAATACACGAGTTTTTAACTTTATATTTCTACAATCTTTTAAACATTTAATGATGATGTACCATTTTAAAATTTCATTTTAATACAAATTTTTCATTCCATAACACCATTCACAAAAGTGAATGGGTGAAAAGGGTAGGCATTTTTCAAAAATGCATCCTAAAATTGCATTTGCATTATGAATGCATTCTTAAATTGTAATATTATTTCTTAACTACTATATTAAAAGAGGACATATTCATCTTCTACATGCAGTTTAAATCATTAAAATCCGTTAACAACTTTTAGAGTTATTGATGTTTAAAGTTACACACTTTTCCGATTATTTTGACTTTTCGAAAAATTAAAATCGTGAATAAATACGCGAATTTTTTGAAATTAAAAAAAAAATAAAAATGGGGATATTTAAATGGCTTCATAGGAAATATGCGTGCCAAATAAGAACAATATCGGATGACCCTCCGTTAAAAAATTGGCATTTTTTATAAATCTTTCATGAAATGGACGATATACATATATTTTTTTAGTTTTCAATAAGTTTGTGCCATTACTTTTTGGGTAAAATGAGAAAAGGCTGATATTTCTCTAAAAAATGTACAAAAATACCGGAAACACGAAAAACAATTTATTTAGAAGGTAAACATCTAACTATTTGGAAATTCATGTGTGAATGTTATTTTATTTTTTAGCATATATCAACATTCTTAACTTTTTTTAATTGAAACTTTCTTCTTAGTACCAAAAACTAAATATTTATTATTTATTTTCATTCAAAGTTTTTATTTGTATATTTTTATTTTTTGTTTATTTGACTATTTACTAAGTCTATCCAAAGATATAGTCTAGGCTGTTTCGTGCAAGAATTAGAACATTATTCTCTTAAAATCTCTATCAATTTTGGAGTACGGGAACACTTTTCGGTAAAATAAGTATCCCGCGTGGTCCAATTTAGGTACATGAACAAAGCTAATATTTTACAAAATGAACCAAAAAATATTTTCTAAATCTAATTCGTAATAGATTTGAATAGAAGAAAATTTGAATGATTCAAAATATTTTTTAAACATGAATTGTAATATTGGTAGTGGATTCTTCAAGCAAATAATTCTTGTGAAGTTAAAGAATTTAAGTCTATAAATTAAATATGAAAGCTTTAAAGAAATTACTGGGAAAATAAATTTAATTCAATTTTCAAAAGTGAATTAAACAATTAAACCTTTGGAGCACTTCTTTTTTTTTTTTTTTTTTGTTGTGAAATATTTAAGATTGTTTAAATTTTTAATTGGTTTTACACTATAATACTTTGTATTAATACCAAAAATATTTTCAAATGTATTATGCTGTAAATAACTTCAATACTTTGTATGTTGAAGTCTTTAAATTTTTTAAATGTAATTGCATCTCTTAAAGCAACTTTCGGCACATTTTTTTATTTGTAGTCAACTCTGTCCAATTTTTCGTTTTTAATGGTATTAATACAAAGTATTATAGTGTAAAACCACCTTAACTAATCATAAATTTGATTTATAATGTTGTTTTATAGTACTGAATAGAAAAAATTACATTCTTTATAAAAAATCATTGCTTTTTTCTTAAAATTTAAATTTCCCGGGATTCCCGGGAAATCGAATTTTTTTATTCCCGTTTCCCGGGAAACAAAATATCACGGGAAACCCCAAACCCTACTGGTAACACAAATGCCGAGTTTAAGTTTGATTACCGCGATAGTTCGTTTTAAAAATACAAATATCTGCCAAAATATTTAGGTTACAACGTTCATTAAGGCAAATATTTAAAGGTAATGAAATTACCTTTGAAATGATACCTGAAACATGTTTTTATGTTGAATTTTATTGGTGGATAATTCGCGAATTAAATTTCGCGGTCGCATATTTTAAAAAATGGTATTTTTAAATTCGTGACAAATATATATGTAGAGGATGGAACCATTTTGAATGTTCTCTGTAAGTGTCGTGATGAAACTCTCAATGGCTTCTGAGTTACTACAAAAAATATAAAGCAGTGTAAAATAAAAAAATAATTAATTTTAAATAAATTTCAAGCATAAATTTCACGCTCACTTTATTCGATGTGATTTTTTTTTAAATAACTCAGAAACAATTGAGAGTCCCATCACGACACTTACAGAGAACATTCAAAATGGATCCATCCTCTACATATATATTTATCACGAATTTAAAAATACCATTTTTGAAAAAACTAAGATTTTTTTTTGACTTGAAGTTGATTGATGCAGTGTTCAAAAAAATTTGCTCAAAATTAATTTTCTGTTATTTTCCAATTTTTAAGAATATGAAATCACAGTTTGGATTTGATAAAAAAGTATTACATATTTAAAATCTTTGGACTTCGCAAATTCAGAAAAGTATCCGATCTATATCATATTGCTTACACATTATATCATATTGTTTACACATTTTTTTAAAGAAATTTGTCCAAAATTTTTTTTCTGATGTTTTGCAATTTTTAAGATATTTTGTTGACTGATATCTCAAAACTCAAAATGTAAATGTATATATATTCAGAATCAGAAACTTTTTAGCTTTTTCCAATACTATATACTGTGGCTTAAATATATGCAAATGAAAATGTAAACAATTTTTCGTTTACATGCTTTAAATATTTTTTTTTTTTTTAAATTTAAAAAAAAAAAAACCCTTTTCGAGATATTTAGCCACGAACGAAAAATCGCGAGATATGGACCATTTTGATGTTGAGAAAAAAGTTATGTTATACTTCATATTAAAGGTAATTTTGATATCTTTAATATGACATCTCAATAAATTTTATATAATAAATATTTCGAAAGATATTTGTAATTTTGTATATGCAACTTTGTACATATTTTTAGCTATTTTGCAGTTTCAAATCGCGATATTTCGTATTATTAGTATTAGTTTTGACAATAATAATAATTGTACCAAATATTATCAAATTCGGAAGAGATGAGAAAATCAGCTGGTTGGTTTTAAATGGAATGACTCATCTCTAAAATATATTATTAAAAAAACTATAAAAATTGTAAACAGTTAAATTGTTAGGGTTAAAATAAAAATATTATTTTAATTAAAAAAATATCCAAACAAGTAAATTTATTGAAAAATAACTATAACTCAAGTAATTTAAATTATGAGATTAGTGACAGATTTTATTAAATAAATAAAATATAGATAAATACATAAATAGTTACTGTTCAGAAATTAATTGAACAGATTGTATCATAAATAATTATTTTTAGTAGATCTTGTTTGGTGAAAATGACATAAAAATAGGTAAGTCATCATTCATTACACAGGATGGCAAAATTAAAAAAAAAAAAAAAATTGAGGCACGGAATACCTAAGTCAATTTGGATATACGGTATTAATAAGTACTAAGCCTCTAAACCACATTTTTGGAATTGACTCTAGTTCTCATTCTAAATAGCGATTAGGTTGCACTATATATCGAAGCATATCTCGAAAAAGTTTTGGTGATTTGTTTCAAAAGAATATCAAAAAAATTCTAATTAAACTATTAAAAAAAAAAAAAAAAACAAACTAAATTGTTAATTTTTTAATGTATCTATGTAATTTGCAAATTAGTATCTTTCTTAATTTTTTAATAAAATTAAAATTTATTTATTGATTTATATAAGATATGTCTTGTTTTATTTTCAACAAAATTAATTTTTATAAATAAAGAAACCGAGTTTGAATTTTTCGAATAAAACTTTTTTTATTTTTACGTTGAATTCTCGGTTTTTATTATCTTTCGAGATTTTGCCTAAACAGTAATATTACGTATTTTCAAAATTTTTATAATTGTTTATAATTATAATAAATTTGAAATTGGAAAGATTTTTTTCATAATTTGATTTATTAAGTTTTAAAAATTTATTGTGTGATATTAGTTAAATCGAATATCGTTAACCCGTGCCTCATCGCTCCTAAAATTTTTCTGAAGTTCAAAAGTCGGAAAATTTTGGTGCAGTCTAATACAATATATATGTCTTAGATGAATCTATTATAACCACAATCTGCAACTTTTTGTGCACCATAATTTTATGTGGGTTGGCAGATCAAGCCCTTTTTTGGTTACCGAAATTTAATCTACCCTTGATCTATTTTTACAAAATCTAATTATCGTACATGATATCGTATAAAAAGAATGAACAAGATTTTTTTTTTTTTTCAGTTTCTGGCTGAAGACTTATTTGTTTATTATCCGATTTTGCTCATTCTCATTACTAAACATACTTTGTATTGGGGAATTCCAAAAAAAATTTGACACAGCTCCGATTTTTTCCATCTTCGATTTTAATGAAATTCGGCACTTATAACCTACTCCTCTATGTGCTTCTTATAGTTTATTAACCATTATTAAGTTTCAAATTTTATGAACCTCTAAATCTCGAGTTTTTTCTCTAAACTAAGCAAAATGTTTGCTTGAAGAACATGGAATGGACTGAACTTCACCTCAAGGACTGAGATTCATTTTAAAATCATAAAAATTACACATCTTCTAGCGCAAGGACCATTAACATTAATTTTTATCCTTGGATATTTTTAAAAAATTTTCTTGCACAAAATTTCAGATAATTTTATCAAGTGAATATAGTTATTTAGAAGTGTAAAATAGCTAAAAATATTTACAAAGTTATATACACAAAATTACAAATATTTTTTAAAGTATTTATGATATAAGATTTATTGAGATATCATATTGAAGGTACAAAAATTATGTTTAATATTTCTTAAGTTCGCGAGTAACTATCACAAAAATTGGTCTTCTAAAATTTTTTAAAAGAAAATTTTAATTGATTTAGGAGTAAATTTTGATAAAAAACTCAACTTTAATAATCACATAATAATGACTGTGAACAAGGAATATGGTGTTTTTAAATTTATAAAAGACGCTATTTAATACATTACTTATGCCTATTCTGGAATACGGTTCAGTAATCTAGTACTCACAATATAATGTTTACATTCGTAAACTTTAATCAGTCCAAAAATAGTATCTCCTTTTTTGCCTCTGGAACCTAAGATGGAACCGTGATTCAAACATTCTGCCATATCGTAGCCGCTTGGCCCTTATAAAACTTCCAACTTTAAAAAGTAGAAGGATCGTTGCAAACATAGCGTTTTTCTTGAATATTGTTAATAGAAATATTGACTCCCAATATCCCATTACTAAAGTACTCATTAATTTTCCAAATAGACAACTTAGATCATATATTCCACTTTATATCGATTTCCATAGATCCAATTTCGCAGATTTTGATCCATTTCGTAGAATATGCATCGAGGTGAATAAATATTATGACCTAATTGATTTTGCTGATACTGGTACTGAAATTAAACATTTATTAATATGCTATTTTAATTCCAAAAGCTTTGTTTTTGATAGTATTTAGTATATATAGTAGATAATTGTAATTTTTTCGCAGCTGTTGTGGAATCTATAGCTGAATTAAATAAATAAATAAAAAATTAAATTGAAAAAAGATTCGGCTGTGCCGAATCTTTGATACCCTTCACCATCTTACCGGCTAATAATTAAATTTTCGTCTTAACGTACGCTTTCATTATTTCACATTTATAATTCTACATTTTTTTCAAACTACGAAAATTTTAATATGAAAAAAAAAAAAAAAAAAAACAATAATAGAAACCTTTGCTTTAAAAAAATAAACAACAACAACAATTCCATATTTATTTATTTTTGTATGTGTGTGTATACAAACTGACTGTATATACAAAGAACAACAACAACACTGTTATTCATTATATTACTGTTGCACAGTGGTCCCAAAACGAAATTTTTTGGAAATAATTCTGTAACTTTAGAACTGCTGGATGTATTTGAATGAAATTTCACATGGACAATTCTGAGGTGTATGCCAATTGATTTGGAGGAGGACGGGGGGTGGACCTCCAAACTTGGTCACCTCGCGTATGAAAATTAAAAAAAAAAAAAATAGCCAAAATTTAATTTATAATTTGATTGAAAAAAAATTTTGCACATAGATAGTCCTTATTATTTTCTACAAAAAATATGCTTACATGTGTGGGTTATCTCTTTTACTTTAAGAGATATTTGGACCAAAGGAATTTTGACCCATTTTTTACCATGTTTTTTTTTAGTTTTTTTTTTTTTAACTTGTCGGGCTCAATTTGAGTCTTATAATCTTTCTAAAATATTCCCTGGATTCTATACAAAATTCTAAACAATTTTTGTGCAAGGATCATATACCTATGTGGTTTAGATAAAAACTTATATCATTTTGAAGTTGAAAATTAGAAAAAAATTTTTGATTTTTTTGAAAAAGGTGGTAACATTTTTTCACTTTAAAATCCGTTATTTTCCTCCGGACCATACATTTTTCTTCATGTTTTTAAAAGAATACTTAACATAAATGCATGTAAGATAAATCCGAGGGCAGTTGGGGTAACAATCTCCCCGCTAGCTCTATCAGAATTTTGCTAATTTTAATATTTGTGTTTTTAGTTTTTTGTGGAGCACAAAAATGTCAAAACTGATATTAAAATAAAAATAGCTTGGAGACTTAACTCCGTATGTTAGCTAATCACACAAAAAATATTTAATATTTTTTGTGTGATTAACGACAGGGTGACCATTTTACTGAAAAAAGTAAATTTTTGAAGCAAGTTTTCCCCGAAGTGGAAATTTGGGTATTTCGGAGTAAGAAAATGGGAATCTATTTAATTTCTTCTTTTAATGACGATTTTTTTATATTATACTAAAATTTCACAATGATATCTTTATTAATGTAGATTTTATTTAAGTTCAAATATTATTATTTTTTTTTTTTATAATTAAAACTAAAAACAAAAAATTTTCGTTTTTTGATCAATTCAATAAAATAACTCAGTTCGAATACTTTATTATTTATATATTATTATTTTTTAAGTGATAACCTTTCCAACGATACCAAATACCTGCATAAATATTTTACACAATCGTTTAAAAACTAACAGAAACTTTACCCCCTTTGGCAAAATTTGCACATGTTTATACCCTACACCACCATAGGTGGTTGGGGTATATGCGTTTGTGCTGATGTTTGTAACGCATAGAAAACGTTATCCAACACTCACCTTAAAGTATACCAATCGACTCAGAATCACTTTTTAAATCGATCTAACGATGTCCGTCCGTCTGGCTGGACGGCTGGCAGTCCATGTAAACCTTGTGCACAAAGTACAGGTCGCAATTTTGAAGATAATTGAATGAAATTTGACAGGTGGGACTTTTATGACACAAGGACGAAGCCTATTGAAATTGGTTATGATCGGTCCATTATTTCACCTACCCCCCATACAAATGTCCCCCCGGAATTAAGTTTCAACACTAAAAAATGCCTTAGAAATAAGAATATTTTAATGAAACTCGGTGCAAAGAAGTTTTGTATAAGTATCAATTTTTGTACCGAATTTTATGAATATCAGTCCACGATTAACCATAGCTCCCATATAAACCCCTGTTCCGAAAATCACTTTAACGTGCATAAATCCCATACTAATCTTAGTGTCAAGTTAATATTCGACACAAATAAGTTTTATATAAGTAGAAACAAAACTGCCAAATTTTATTAAAATCGGTCCATAATTTACCACAGCTCCCATATAAACCCACTTCCGAGAATCGCCCTAAAGTGCATAAAATCAAGTAGATGTTAGTATCAACGTATTATTCTGTATTTGTATATTTTATTTTACATTTACCTTTTTTACCTTTTTTTCTCGTTATTACTGAGATATTTTCCAAATGTTTTAGTGGAGTACAAGTTTCTGGCTGGTCTGTGGGCAGGAGGAAAACCTCCGAAAGTCGTCAAAGAAGAAACTAAATAGATTCCCATTTTCTTACTCCGAAATACCCAAAATTCCACTCCGGGGAAAACTTGCTTCAAAAATTTACTTTTTTCAGTAAAATGGTCACCCTGTCGTTATAAGAAGCGTGGCTCATTAAATATTTTTTGTGTGATTAGCTAACATATGGAGGTAAATTTCCAAGGTATTTTATTTTAATATCAGTTTTGACATTTTTGTGCTCCACAAAAAACTAAAAACACAAATATTAAAATTAACAAAATTCTGATAGAGCTAACGGGGAGATTGTTACCCCAACTGCCCTCGGATTTGCCTTACATGCATTTATGTTAAGTATTCTTTTAGAAACATGAAAAAAAATTTATGGTCCGGAGGAAAATAACGGATTTTAAAGTGAAAAAATGTTACCACCTTTTTGAAAAAAATCACAAAAAATCACATTTTTTTTCAAATTTTCGACTTCAAAATGATATAACTTTGTATGTAAACCACATAAGTATATGATCTTTGCACAAAATTTTTTTAGAATTTTGTATAGAATCCAGAGAATATTTCAGAAAAATTATAAGACTCAAATTTTTTAGTTAAAAGAAATAAAAAAAAAAAACGGTCAAAAATGGGTCAAAATTTTCTTTGGTCCAAATATCTCTTAAAGTAAAAGAGATAACCCTCACATGTAAGCATATTTTTTGTAGAAAATTATAATGACTATCTATGTGCAAATTTTTTTTCAATCAAATTATAAATGAAATTTTGGCGATTTTTTAAAAATGTTCATACCCGAGGTGACCAAGTTGTTCGTGTGAAATTTCATTCAAATACATTCAGCAGTTCTAAAGTTACAGAATTATTTCCAAAAAATTTCGTTTTGGGACCACTGTGTGCTGTTGCTAACTAAACTACTTGTCTTATAGGGAAAAACGTCACTAATAGTCATTACAATGCTTAATATATATGTCTGTTAATTATGAACAAATTTGGTTTATTAAAAAAAAAAAACGAAATTTTATAAAAACATTTATGACCGATCTGTATAAAAATAAACAGGGGCGTCAAAAAATCAAAAATGAGTTTTGTCTCAGTTATTATGAACCGATTTATTTAATTTTTTTAGTAAAAAAATCCAGAAAAAATGTCCGAGTCTTCTTTGCAAAACCGAAGTCCCTAGTATATACAGAGGCTTCAGAAACTGGAAAATCGGTTCTAAAAACCGGGTTTTAAGCATATCTTTGCAATGTAAGAACCGATCTTGCTGAATTTCAATACCAAAATTCTCGAAAGGATTTCCGATCGTTTGATATACATATTATATATGCCAGTTATCGGTGGGCTTCATAAACGCCATTTCAACCGACACACGGACGGACGGACATGGTCTTATCGTCATCGCTTCCAAAAATATAAACTTTTTTGCTCTCCGACGAAAACTGTGGAAATTACAAACGGAATGACAAACATATATATACTCTTTACACCTGTGTTGAAGGGTATAATAATAAAAGTTTTTTATAATCGTGGTATGTGGCAATAGTTAATCAATTATTACAAAAAATATAAAAAATACGAAATATTTTTTTTAATTTATGTTATTTTATTTATAATAAAAAACTTGATAAAGTTATCTGAAATTTTTTGACAAAAAACTCACAAAATTTCTTATGTACATTTGTTAAATAAGCTTAAAAAGGGGTATTATGCGTTTGTGCTGATGTTTGTAACGCATAGAAAAAATTATCGGAATCACTTTCTGAATCGATTTAACGATATCCGTCCGTCCGTCTGGTCGGCTGGCTGGCTGTCTGTCAATGTAAACCTTGTGAACAAAGTATTTCTTGTGAACAAAGTACAGGTCGCAATTTTAAAGATATCTTGATGAAATTTGGCACGAGAAGTTATTTTGACACAAGGATGAAGTCAATTATGATCGGTCTATTATTTCACACATAAATATAAATTAAAATAAAATTAAATATAAAAATATTTTAATAATATTCGGCACAAAGAATTTTTGTATAAGTGTTAATCTTAGTGCTAAATTTCATCAAGATCGGCCAATAATTGACCATAGCTCCCATATAAAACTCTCTTCCGGAAATCACCCTAAAGGGCATCAAATCATATATATGTTAGTATCAATATATTGTTCTGTATTTGTATATTTTATTTTACATTTAGTAAAAGTGTTGGTCTACAATTGGCCACAGGTCTAATTTTTGGCTCATACAGAATGGTGTAGGGTATCATATGGTCGGCCTTGACCGACTGTAGTTTCTCCTCGTTTTTTTATTTGGGAGTTTCTTCATTTTTGATGGGACTAATTTCATTGGGAGTTATTTCACGGTACCGCTTTTGACCTTTAAACAAATTTGAGTTGATAATGATATATTTTGAAGGAAATTTTCTTTCCGTATTTATACAATCATTTTATCAATGTACTACTTATATTTTTATTATTTTAATTTTACTTTGTTCAAAAAATAGAAATTTTTAACTTCCTTCGGAATGATCCACCTTCAATTTTTGCTTGGTGTAAAAAATAATTTAATATTTTTATAGAAATTTTATTCAGCTTAATAAAGGTAATATATTTAATATTTATCCTCTAACCATTCTTATTATCATAAAATTCTTAAATGCATCCAATTAATCATATTATATTCTTTGACAAATGTCAAAATTCCTTAAATTTTTCTCATCGTTTTAATGGACATATCGCCCACGAAAAAATACGGCTATAAATAAAGAAATGAAACTCCCTCTTAAATACTTAAAAATGTATTACATTAACAAAATTAGTTGAACGTAAATATGAAATACTTAAAATAATCACATACAAAATAACACTTTTATACCCTCTATAACTATTTGTAATTTTAATCATATTTCTTTTAATAAAAAAAAATTAAAAAAAAAACCCTCTAGGATATAATCCGGCTGATTTATGTCTTATTAAATATTTAACATTGGCGCCCTCTAGGTACAGAGTTGAAAACACTTGTCATCTACAAAAAATTCATGTTTTTTGCTTTTAAAAATTTTAAATTTTTTTCTTCAGCGTTTTTTGCTCACTTTTCGTATGTGTTAAACATGATGTTATTGTGGTGCGTGTCATAAACAACAAGAGATACGTTTTTGGAACCCCATGATACTTATGGATGGGAATAAATATAAGGGAAGTGAACACACAGCCAATGCAGGGGAACGGACTTGGTTGGTATGTTCATAAATATATAGAGTAATGAGTATTTTAGAATTATAATAGAGTTAGTTTTCACGGAGCAACTCTTCTATTACACTAATCTCTCGGTTTATTTTATATTTTCACTCTAAATTTAATTGCCACAATTTTTCTTTTAATTTTTTTTTTTTAGTTTTTGCAAAAAATAATCGCTGTCGTTCATTGCGTGTCAACTAAACATCAGACCATGTAAAGTGTTGTTTGTCTTAAATAGTTTCCTCATTTACTTTGGAATGAATGTTTTAATTTGGCAGAGCATTAAAGGAGTTTAGTCACTAACGATAGAAATGCTTACAAAATCTTTTAATTACATTCATAAAATTGTAACGTATCTTTAAGGATGTGGTATTAAAAAATATAAATGTTTGAAGTTATTGGAGATGGAAGGAAACAGAGAAGGAAGAGCGGAATATGTCCTGCTAAATGAATATCTTTACACAACATTGATAATCTGGTCCTATATAAAGAAATAAAATTAAAGTTAATAATTATATTGATATCTATGTTTGAAGTAATCTTGGGGATACACTAGTCCGATATTATACAAATAACTTTGATTTGAAGCAAAACATCTATAGATGTTTAAAAGTCAAGATATATGATCTGGATCTGCCCATACCTGATATGTATGTAAAAAGTGAGAGCAAGAACCGATACAGAAGATAATATATTTTACATCATATGTAATGTCACACTGTGCAGCCTGTTGCAAAATTTTGATAATATATCTGTCGAATTATTATTTTTCAATTCTTAAATTAAATGGCTACCTTTTATTTTCAAGGTATATCATAAAAGAAGCCTACTCCGGAAACTGCTGTCGCTATACCTTTGTATATATATTTAGAATTCCCGAATCAAATTCATCAGTTCTATGGTCTGCACTAATATCAATATTTTGAGTTTTATATGGTACTCAGCCAAATATTAAACATAAAAGTTTGTTTAAATCCAAATGTATGTGACGACACAAGTGTTGTACCCCAATCCAGAGCTACTTTATGTATGTAGAGATTTGTATGGGAGATTTGAAGGGGAGGATCTAAGTTTTCAGAAAATATTATCTTATTAAGATAATCTGCAGGGTATAAAATTTGACCAACTCGAGTATCAACAAGTTTCATAAACTGGAACTTCTAAAAATTAAGATTTGAAAACCTTTCTAAAGAACATGATGAAAGGATATGAAAGTCATATTTGCGCTTGAATTTGGAAAAAAAAACTCCGTTATGGACGAATAGTTGGACTTAATTGATTTTTATTTGGTAATCTGATTTCAGTAATAAGGCCATTAACTTAGTATATATATAAATAATTCGTCAAAATATGCACGCAAAGAAAAAATATGGTTCTAGTGACCATAAACTAAGAGCAACATACAATGATTGTAATATATGATTACAGGTAAAAATAAGTATATTTGTACGTAATCATTATTATAATTCCATTTTATAATTTATTAGTAAGGTTTATAATCTTTTCTTAAATATTGCTTTCAATTTCATCATGTTTTTGTCATTTAATAATCCCATGTTATCATATATATAATTCCATTTTATCATATATATAATCCCATTTTATTATATATATAATCCCATGTTTTCATATTTATAGTTTCAGAATTAACCAAATTTGTAGAATTAACTGAATAGTTGTAGAACTGACTAAGTGTTTGGATTTTTCATAAATATGGTTTCATATAAAAATATTTAAATACATATTATAATTTAGTTAACCATATTAAAATTTTGATTGTGGGTAATCATTAAATTATCAAACAGAATCATAAACGTTGCTATCATGAGCACGGTATTATTCATATCAATGAAAAACGGCTATATTAACATTGAATAGTTGTAGTGATCATGATATAACTATGTTTTTCTCTGCGTGTTTTTGGGCTATACAAGACATGCAATTTTTATTAAGAAGAATCGGAATATATGCTTGTTTTTATTAGATTTTCAGGGGAAATTAAAATGAAAACACATTTTCGAATTTTGTACTTTGCCCACACTTTTTGGTTCATTTAATCAAAAAACTTAGCATTTTTCATCTCTTGACTTGTCATAAATTGTTTGTTCACTTTTTTTCAATAAATTTTATCTCTTACACCTTTTATTCTCGATAAACAAAAAGGGTTATCTGGACATTTTATAATAAACATTAAAATATATTAAGAAGAAAGGACTACCTACCATAACTTCGTGAATAAGCATTTTTGAAAAAGAATTAATACTTTAACAACTGCTAATTAAAGGCAGAGCGTTTAAAATTGTCAGTGTAGTGTTGAGCATCTTAAAATGGTACATGACGCTTAGTTTCTACAATTCAGTTTGGTTTTCCTTTTCTTCTTTAGCTACATTTTTATCCAATGCTTGTTTTAATATGATTTAAAGCTTGTTAGCGCACCTTGACAAGTATCCATTTGAATACTCATTGGTTTTGGCCAACATAAATGTGTCCCAAATATACAGGAAGACACATTTAACTCATACAGTAAAATACTTAATGTTGCTGTTATGTTGTAGTTGTAATTTTTTTCTGAGAATACTTGGAACAACAAAAATATCTTGTAGTTTGTCTCATTACAACCTTTGTCGTTTTTCATCCTCTCTTTAGCAGATTTTTAAATGTCATGTAGATATATTTTGTATATATTTGATCCTTATTTTTTTTAATTTCTGATGTAAATATTTGTTGTAATTTTGTATGATTAACATTGATCTACCTGTAATTTATATAAATTTTACATTGTTAACATTTCTTCAATATATTTTTGTGGTTTTTTTTATTTTTAATGAGACAGGTCTTTTGCTGCTGACAATGATGGTGATGAGTAAAATGTTGATGTGATATTTTTATTCGCTGGCTGTGATGTGTGAATAAGTATCATGTTAATCTTATGGTTATTTTTTAGATTTATTACATATTTAAAAGCAATTAAAAATTAGATAGGCTTTGTCATTAGATTAACAGGGATATTTATACGTAAAAGGATTGTGTAAGTATTAGATGGGGGATATATATTTATAAATTACAAATCGTCAACGTTTTACAAATAAAAACCAGGAAAGTTGGATTACACCTAAACAATTATGATGCAAGAGTGTGAAATATCTCAAATAAATACTTATTAAATTTAAAGTGTTAAACATGAAAAATTTTACAAAATTTATTTAAAATTTTGTAAATTATTCAAACAAATTTTTGTAGTCGTTTTAAAACAAAATAAAAAACTTTAATATACAATCTCTCGTATTTGATAAATTAATCATTACTAAATGGACAAATGTTCTTTTATTTTTTTCATGTGTTTTTATTTCTAAATGCATTTTTCATGTTTCAACATTCATTACACATCGTTTTTGTGTAGAAAAAACAATGTAGTTGATGTGTGGCATCATTTTGTGTTTTGTATTTCTGTGCCACAAAAACTCCTTCTAAATTAGACAACCCCATATTTACACCGTATCGCCGTGTTCTTTTAGATTTAAAACTAACTTTTAATCATTATACTACTCGTACATACTTACTACGAGTTGTACAACAAGCACATTTTTATATACATTACGTACTTGAATGTTGACTGAATGTTGCAATGTGTCATTTAACATTGTGTTGCATTTTTGTTCGCATTTAATTAAGTTGCAAATGTCAAATATTTGACATATTTATACAAAACAGAAGAAGTACAACACATTGTAGAGAGTGTCATTAAAACATGGCTGAAAAACAGAAACACTTTAATGTAAGTTATTAAGATAGAGTTGGGGTATAAATATTAGCGAATGACTTACAATGTAAAAATAAGTATGTATCTACATTTATGGTATTAAATTTCAAATAGATTGGTGACATGCATCAAAATGTTTGATCATTTACCACCCGTTTTGTAAATTATGCCATTTAATTATCCACTGGTATTTATTCGCAGAACATTGCGGTGGGTATATATTTTTTTTCTGAATGC
The DNA here is from genome assembly GCA_951394005.1 of Protophormia terraenovae. NCBI lineage: Eukaryota > Metazoa > Arthropoda > Insecta > Diptera > Calliphoridae > Protophormia > Protophormia terraenovae. The sequence continues at coordinate 61,123,057 of OX596073.1, forward strand.
AAAAGATTTATTTTGCATAATTAAATGACACTTGGTATTTATTTACAAGATATTAATGCTGATATGTGGTAAAAAATTGTCAATGATAAATAGTTGTATAACAAAAAAATAAATAAATAAATAAATTGAAAATGCTATGAAGGATTTCTAAATATTATAATGGTTTAATTATTTAATACATAATTAACTTTGCTATGGAAAATACTCGTTAATATATTCTGAAATATACAGCGGGTGTCATAAATAACTAAACAAAGTAGTATCTTGAAATCAATTGGTTCTTTTTCAAGTTGTAGATCGAAAATATCAAAAGTAACATACAATTATAAATATATAATGTATTGTTATCAAAATATACAGCAAAAGATTCAATTCAACACATTACTACTTAGTGAATATGGTTCTTTTAAAAGAAGTGAAAAAAATCAATGCTCCATAAATAAGTAAACAAGGTTTTTAATAGCCCCGACGTCCGCCCTTATTTTGATACATTAGTGTCAAACGTGTTGGCATAGTAACTACATATATTCTGCATATCCCTGAACAAAATTCAGAGGTTTTAGTAATATTTAAGTCCACCAGATTGGTCAATTATGAGGACTCTATTTTGTTTTTATTAAATTTCATACAATTTCTATTGGTGACACATCTGGACTTTGAGTAGGTCACTCTAAAATGTTAATTATTTCCTCAGGTTTAAGTTTCAATATTTTAGAGCTAAACGTACATATAGCCTACATAATATTTCATGCGAATCATAGGTTATTCAATCTAGAGACTTATTTTCCAAATTTTTCATATTTTTAGATATAATCTGTGTAGAACGTCATAAAATTTTGGAGATTTATTATACTTATGTATAAAATTTTCCATACAGCTAGACCTTGTTTTCCGTCTTTATATATTTTTCTGTGAGTTGTAAATTTAGACCATAGTTTTCGGACTTCCGGAATAAGTTTTGATAAAAATTTTGGAGCAGAATTCTTTTCCACTTTCTCTAGAAAGAAACTTAAACTGCAATAATATTTGTAAAATTTGTCATCAATGTAAAAGAAAACAAATTGACTTCATCAAAAACATGTAAATTTTTAAAAATAGGCCGTAAAAATTGCCACTTTTTAAAGCGAAACAGAAATGATAAGTTTGTTTACTTATTTATGATACACGCTGTTTTCTGAACCGGGAACCAAAAAAATGTACACAGATAAAAAATTAACAATTCAGTTTTTAATAAAACACCTATAATAAAAGTGTAAATAGAAAACAAGTGAAAATATTTGGCTTGGCAGAATATACGAACCATTATCTCCAACTTTTTAATATTTCATCTTATATGGGAGGTGGGCGGACCACATCCGAGTTCATATCGATCATCAAATTATCTATTCAATATTTCATTGTCGTACATGCTTTTGTTTAAGAGAAACCATTAAAAAATTATATACTGAAGCTACAACAAAAAACTCTTTGTTTCTAGTATTTTATCAAATGATTATTACGAATTAAATTTCTTGTCCATAGGTGGTTCCCTCGAGCCCTATCTTGCTTTCAACAAACAGGCAGTCAGTCTTAACGTCTCAGAATCTCACCATGACCCAGAAAATATACACCTGCGTTATGGGGTCTTAAATGGGTATAAAAATACAAACTACTCAAATAAAGTATTAAACAAAACTGAATGAATTGTTATTGTTTGTAATTTTTGCTTCGGATTTTTATATTAAATGGTTTTGTTTTTTTCTTAAAGCAAAAAATATCAAAATCCTTTTTCCTTCTTAGAGGAGGGAATAAAGAATTTTTTTGAAATAGATTTTTTGTAAAATTCTACTTCTAAGAGATGGATAGTCGAAAGTCTTATCGGATATTTTAGAAGGCAAGAATGAAGCATTCGTGGGGAGGCTTTACTATAGAAGACAGATTATCATGAGCAACTGCGTTTTAAAGAAGCCGTAAATAGACCTTCTGGAAGGTTTGCATGATGGAGGCCTTGACATTTTTAAGAGATCTAATTTTAGTTTAAAAAATCGTCATTTCAAAATTTCTACCAGACTTCGTTTGAAAGTTGTTCAGACGAGCAAATGGATATCACTGAATCGATTAATAAAAATTTATTACTTTTACTTAACACAATGTCATTAAAAAAAAAAAAATAAAAAAAATAATTAGCTGAAGTTACCATGTGTAGATTAGCACTGATTTTGACATTTGTCTTGATAAAAATTTGCCTACTGTAGACACTATGTAATGGATGGAGTACCACAAATTTTGTTGTGCGTTACAAACATTAATATAAATAAATAATACCAAAAACATTTATGGTGGCGTAGTTTATAAATATGAGCGAAAATGTGTTACAGTTTTTAAGTAAACAAAACAATTAAAATGAGATTTTTAAGGAATTAAGTCTTAGCTATTAAAAACTTGTTTACCCAACCCAAGGGTAAATGATTTATTAATTTGCGATTAGAATGAAGCGGTGGCATATTATAACTATTATATTATAACGGATTTTATTATAACAGATGAAACATAACGTTTTTTATTTATTATTTACTTCTTGATTTGTAATAAATTCTTCATTCCCAAATAATAACAAGTGGGAATGTTATATTCGGCTCGGCCGAATCTACATACCCACCATCAACTTTTCGCTACATAGGAGATGGGCGGAAAAGTGGGCGAACCACGCCCATTTTTTGTTTTCGAGTTTACATTGCTCCTTAACCTTTTTGTTGATTTTCACCTTATATGGGAGGTGAGCGGTAAAGTGGGCGGACCACGCCCATTTTTTGTTTCCAAGTTTATATCGACCCTCGAACTATCCGTACAAAATTTCGTTGTTGTACATGCTTTTATTTAAGAGATATCAGCAGAAAAGTATGAAATGAAGCTACAACGGACACCCTGTGTTTCCAGTATTTTGCCCATGACTTTTTGGGTTATTAACCGATTTTGCCCATTTTCAATACCAAACAAACCTTATATAAGATAAATATTTTGAGCCCTGTCCTGCTTTCAACAGACACACAGACGGATAGACGGAAGGACATAACTAGATCGACTCAGAATCGAACCAGGACCCAGAAAATATATACTTTATGGGGTCTTAAACGATTCCTTCGACATGTTACACATGGAATGACAAAATCAATATACCCCCATCTTTTGATGGTGGGTATAAAAAAAAATATTTTCACACTATTCAATATAAAATATCTTTGGTAATTATTTACAACATTTTTTATATTCTTCTTTGCATCATCGTAATTATACGTCTCGTACGTAAATGTGTAAAAATTTTATAATTTAATCATTAAATCTCTATTAAAATAATGTTGATTTTTAAAAATTTAATGGCAAAAATAAAACGTCAAAAATGATCACAATAAAAAAACGCAGAAAAAATAAACAACATATTGTAGTAAATATTTCAAATTTAATGTCGCCCCAAGAAATCACATCAAAACGTTTTTATACCTTACACCACCATAGGTGGGGAGGGTATTATGCGTTTATGTTGATGTTAGTAATATATACAAATATTGGTCTAAGACCAACCTTAATTTACACCAATCGGCTTAAAACAACTTTCTGAGTCGATTTAACGATGTTCGTCCGTCCATGTCAACCTTGTAAATTAATACAATTGGCAATTTTGAACGAGCAAAAATCCCATTAAAATACTATTATCTAGTTAAAATTCGACACAAATAAGTATTATTATATTAAAATAAACGATAGTGACAAATTTAACGAAGATCGGTCCATAATTGACCATAGCTCCCATATAAGGCCCACTTTCGGGAATCGCCCAAAAGTGAATAAATTCAAATAATTTTTAGTATCGACGTACTATTCTGTATTCGTGTGTTTTGTTTTAAACTTAATATGAGTATCGGTCCATAATTGAACCCTAAGTCTAATAAAAGACTCCTCCCCGAATTTTGATGTACTCAATGGTCTAGGGTATCATATGGTCGGGTTTGACCGAATATGTCTTTCTTTCTCGTCTTAACATAGATATGTACTAGTAAAAACGTCAATATGTGGCAAATAAAATGACGATGATGAGGAGTTTATGTTGCATGTAAATGATGCCATTTAAAACGGAGACGAGAGACAGAGTTGTATGTACTTATGTTTTGAGTTGTATGCTTTGAAAAGATTTAAAATCTCAACAAGGTTGCAATAACAAAAACCTAACAAAATACCCATGAAGATGACTTATCAAATGACCAATGACAGTTATAAAACAGTGGATTCTGAATCTAATGGCTGTTGTTCACATAAAGTTCTTAAATACCAACTCAAGTACTTATTATTGAGATTGTTTCAAATTATCTATAACTTTCTATTCAAATTTTATTGACTTTACTGTATTCATTTAACAAAGTTTCTCAATAAAAATTGTCTTAGTTGTCAATCTGGGAATCATGATGATGATAATGATAATTTTGGTTTTCAGTTTTCCAACTGATGAACTTTACTAACGATCAGTCTATATTTGGAAATAAATATGTATACAGTCTTACTTTGTTTTATTTAGGTGGCCGTAAATATAACATTTGATTTGATTCACAGTTTAAGGCTAGTTTGTTTAAAGAAATATTGCTTCCGGAGCTATGAATAGTAGTCGTAAGTAATGTATTTTTTTTTTTTTTTTTTCAAGAAATTGCTTGTCATTTTGTTTAATTTCTGCATAATAAGCCAACCATCGGAGTCTTGTTATGCTGCATTTATATAACAAGCTGGTCTTCGAATCATCATACTTGTGGCATCTATTGACAGTAAACAACTTTAAGTGTTGTTTGTTGGGGCTTCTTCTATTTTTATATGATTTTTATTTTCAAAGATATTTTCTGTGTTTTTTTTTCTGCCATTAGTATCCACCACCTGCTGAACGAATGTTTTGGTCATAAGCATAAAGATCAAGCAATTAGGCTTAAGGGTAATTTTTATATTATTTCTATGGTTGTTCACTTTAAACAGATTTCATTCACACTACTGTCTGTAGTAAAATGGACTTACAAGGAATTTATGATGTTTTATTGATACTTTAACCCACATGCGCACAGTGGGGTCAAACGCAAATTTTTTGGTAATAAATCTGTATCTCCTAAACTACTGGCTAGATTAAATTGAAATGTATGGAAGAGTTGCAGAGGAGGACCTAAGCTTTGAGAAAAACTATCTTGCAGTCACCCTGTGATAACACAAGAAAATCTACAGGGTGTCAAAATTGACTACCTCGAGTATGTAAAAGTTTAAAAAAATCGTAACTTATAAAAATGAAGTCCGATTTTAAAGATTTTTATATTTCTGTAAAGTGCTTGGCAAGATAAAGAAAAAATAAGCTTACTCACCTAAGTTATCTCTTACAGTTAAAAAGATATTTAGACTTGAATTTTGAATTTTTGATTTTTTGCCTCGACTTTCTTTCGTTTTTCGGGAATAAGTTCTGGGATATATGAGGTAAAAATTTTTTAAAAATATTTTGTAATTTGCTATATATTTTAAAATAACATGCTGAAAGAATTTTTGGATTATCTCAATACGTCTAGACGTGAAAAATATTCAAAGTCAGCACTCTGAAATTGGTATGAAAAACGGCTATTTTTTTACAAAAATATACAATTCTTTCACTTTTTTCTCATAGTTTCGTTAAAGAAAAAAAATTTTCTTTACATATTTCAAAAGACAAGGCTTCACAAATGGCTAATGTAGAAATTTTGAACTGATTTAGGCTTGCACCCTACATCAGGCATTGTTCGAAAATGGTAAATTTTGGAAAAAGTTAGATTTTTTATCGATTAATAAAAAAAATGTCACGCTAGCTTTTTTAAATTTTTTGACGATATTTCATAAAAAAATAGATTTAGAATGATTTGACACTAAACTGCTCCCCGCCCGGCCAAAAACGAATGCAGGAGAGCAGATTTCATGAAAAAAGTCAATTTTTTAAACGACTTTTTTTAATAGCATAAAAAAGCATATTAACATAATATTTTCGCCATTATTTCTTATGTAGTGTATAAAATATATATTGATCTTTCACTCCTGTAAAAATCATTAAAAAAAACTTTACAAATAAATTTTTGGCAATTTTTCAAAAATAAACAATATTTAATAAATATAAGCGATTTTTACGAATATTATCTCGTTCAGCAACCAAAACGTGCCAATACAATTGTGTGTTACGTATACGCACATATGGAAATATTGTATAACAATGAATTTTGTGAAAGTTGACCTAAGTTGTCAGACTTGAGACCATGATATAATGCTTTTAAAATGATCTATATATACATATTATACATCAATGAATTGGTAAATAAGTCTATTTTTATATTATTGTAATATTTTATTAGTTTTTGGAAAATAGGCGGAGTTTTGTTTTACAAAACATTATTTTTTTGGTTTTTATATCTTTTTTATATTTTTTAATTTTGAAAAATTGGCAAAAATTGATTTGTAAAGCTTTTCTAATAATTTTTTCAGGAGTGAAAGATCAATATATATTTTATACACTACATAGGAAATAATGTCGAAAATATCATTCTAATATGCTTTTTTATGCAATTAAAAAAAGTCATTTAAAAAATTTACTTTTTTCATGAAATCTGCTCTCCTGCATTCGTTTTTGGCCGGTCGGGGAGTAATTTAGTGTCAAATTGTTCTAAATCTATTTCTGGATGAAATATCGTCAAAAAATTTAAAAAAACTTCCGTGACACTTTTTTTATTAATCGACAAAAATTTAACTTTTTCCAAAATTCAGCATTTTCGACCAATGCCTGATGTAGGGTGCAAGCCTAAATCAGTTCAAAATTTCTACATTAACCATTTATAAAGCCTTGTCTTTTGAAATATGTAAAGAACAAAATTTTTTCTTTAGCGGAACTTTGAGAAAAAAGTGAAAGAATTGTACTATATCTTTGTAAAAAGTAGCCGTTTTTCATACCAATTTCAGAGTGCTGACTTTGAATATTTTTCACGTCTAGACGTATTGAGATAATCCAAAAATTCTTTCAGCATGTTATTTTAAAATATATAGCAAATTACAAAATATTTTTAAAAAATTTTTACCTCATATATCCCAGGACTTATTCTCGAAAAACGAAAGAAAGTCGAGGCAAAAAATCAAAAATTCAAAATTCAAGTCAAAATAACTGTAAGAGATAACTTAGGTGAGTAAGCTTATTTTTTTTTCTTTAAATTACTAAGCACTTTACAGAAATATAAAATCTTTAAAATCTGACTTCATTTTTATAAGTTACGATTTTTTTAAACTTTTACATACTCGAGGTAGTCAATTTTGACACCCTGTAGATTTTCTTGTGTTATCACAGGGTGACTGCAAGATAGTTTTTCTCAAAGCTTAGGTCCTCCTCTGCAACTCTTCCATACATTTCAATTTAATCCAACCAGTAGTTTAGGAGATTCAGATTTATTACCAAAAAATTTGCGTTTGACCCCACTGTGATGCGTTTAGGTTGAAGATTAAATGTAGTAATTAGATTGCTTAAAACAAAACAAGTTGCAAATTTCGCTGGCAAAAATATTCGTTAAAGTTCGTATTCTATTTTTTGTAGCTCAAATTAATATTACGAATAATTTCTTAAGAGTTTACTAAATGCATGTTAATAATATTCTGTTGTAATTTCCTATCCTTTACAATTTGTTTCCCTAATTATGTCAAATTTCAATTAATAAAATAAGCAAGCATTGAATCTGGTACTATTCTTGGCCATATCTTCCACATATGACCCACATGGTATAATGCATATGAGTCATTCTATTTAAAACCAACCATCAGGATTCCTCACCTCTTCCGAATTTGATGATATTTGGTACAATCATTACTCGACAAGAATCAGAAGCTATTGAGATACGCGAAATTTAATTCGCGAATTATCGATCATTCACATTCAACATAAGACCATGTTCAGGTATTAAATATACAAGTATATATTTTGCAATTTACAGTACTTCTATCTTATTTTAGAAGTACCGTAAATTGCGACGCATTGCGAAAATCATACTCAAAACTCTGTATTATCGTTACTAGTATGAATTTTAAATATTTTGGTAAATTTCATTAAAATTGGATAATTTTTTTTTAATGCCATTTTTTTATTTTTTTATTATAAACAAAACATTACAAATTGAAATAAGTATTTTGTATTTATTATGAAATTTTTTTTTAATAATTCTTTAACTATTACGAGTCCCAGAATGCCCCATACCAAGTATATAAATATTTTAATGATTATTTTATAAGATTTTTTTATATTTTGAAAATGGCAATTTTTTTATATAATTGCCCCCGAACTATAAATTGCGAGAAATGAACCATTATATGTTACACGCCGTCTAGTTGACTGGAGTATTATTTCCAGTGTTTGCAGTTAAGGTCTAAAATTAAAAAAAAAGAAAAAAAATACATAGATCAAATTTTGGCATGGTACGATAAAACCCTGGCTAGCTCCACAGGAATGGTAGGTTTCTTTGACCCGTATTTCTGACGTGTATACATATATCTAAACTCCCCATGCCACTTTAAAACCAAGAGTTTAGTAAAAGAAAAAAAGAATCATAAGTAAAATAGCCTCACGAATTATACTGATGATATGTGATGATGTGATATGTATGGACAGGTGTTTGCCATACTGGGGTATACTTATCCCACCCATAAGCCTTTGACAATGTGGCTACCCTATATTTCATTGTCCCTATAATATGATTACTTGTCTATCAACCCTTCATCATTTCTAGCATTCCTTTTTTTATTAAAAGATTACATATTCATTTTAAAATTCAATTTTTTTTTATTATGCATATAATAACTAGAGCCCTGCAAACTGTGTCTTATAAGGCTGTACAAGCCACTTGATATTTTTCAAGTGTTGTTATCAGTGTGTGTGCGGAGTAATAAATACTGTTCTGCAGGCACTTAAAACCATACAAATACTACGTGTGTGCTTCAACTTTATGAACAAATCATGAGTGTGCTATGATAGCGACCAAACAAGCCTCTCAAAGGCTTGTATAAAAAAATACAAGCCTTTTGACCACTTGTTTGCTTCAATAAGGAAAAAAATTGTGTTTTCTTTTTTATTAAAATTATATGTGTGTGTGTGCGTTCATGACTGTATAAAGTAATTTCGTAAGTAAAACAGTCGTTTAAAAGTATTGTTTATAAACTTATTGTTATTTTCGATCAAATAAATTATTAATGTTACTAGTTATAATAATTTAAAGAAACATGCATTAAGTTTTATTAGTAAACAGATTTTATTAAATATTTAATATTTATATTTTATATTTTTATATTTTTATATTTATATTTTAAATATTTATATTTTATTTATAAACTCATTTTTACATTAGGTAATAATATGTATAAGCCTTTTCTAAAAATAACTTTAGTCCAATAAAAACAGGTATATTTCTTAGTGTAAAAAATTTATTTAAAACAGCAAGAATTTGGCAATAAAATCTGTAGAAGCACCTAAATAGATCAATAAGAAACAGGTACATATGTTCTGCACTGTAAAAAATGTAAATTTATTTTTTATAAAACCACGAATTGAGTTCGCTTACAATCAGGTAAAACAGCATCCTTTACTTGATTATATATTGAACATGTACATATGACGGGACACACAATTTAGGTAAACGTCTTAAAATATTTCATTTATAATTTTATTACAGTGCAGATGTTCCATCGTATTCTTAACATTTGGGAAAATTTATTAGTCAAGGAGTAAACGTATATGGAAACGAATTTGAAAAATGAAAAGACATTGTTCTATATTATTTCCTTTTAGTTTTAAAATAGAATGATTACTTAGTAAATATAAATTAAATGCAATAAAATCTATCATAATATAAATAAGTACAATTTTAAATTTTTTTATAAACATACAATTAATTATAAGACTAACTTTATTTAAAATATAAATAAATACTAAAGATAAAAATTTTCTAACTTACATGTGTAACTGACAGTTTCAAATGTCAACTTTAATTTTTTTACTTTTTTTAACTCTTAATAAAGAGTATTTTTTAATAACTTTATGAATTCACCCTTTTACATTTATTTAGAAAAGAAGAACCAACAATAAAATATAGACATACTGTATATATGTGTGTGTATGCAAGAATATTTATAAACAACCACTTTTTACACATTATGAAGATTTTTTGCCACACACAGCAACTACGTATTACAAAAAACAAACAAATCATTAAGCCCACTTGAAATCTTTAAATCATTTCTCAACGTCTTGTATGATTTGCTTTTTTTTGCCACACCACTTGCACCACTTGTTTACGATAAATGATTTGAACGCACGGATTTGCAGTCGCTCATACACAGTACACACTTGCTTTGCTTCGGGCAGCGAACAGTACGAACAGTATTTATTGTTGTTTTTGCACATGTTGGCTATGAAACACACACTTGAAATTCAAGTGTGTTTGCTTTTCAAATCATCTTGCGCAGGAGACTAATAATAACAAATACTTCTGAATATTCTATTAATGGCCATTATATATTAGAAATTTTTAGTAGACTAAAATGGGTTTAACAATTTTTAATATAGATGGAGGAAAAAAATTATTTAAAAAAAATATATAATAATGCTACTATATATCTAATCCTAAAATATTTACATATAACATTAAATATAACTTATTTTAACTTGCCCTGCATACATCTGCATCAGCTGATTCTGCCGTTGAATGCTGCTTACTCGTTGATGTTACTCGCCGTGACGCTGTATTGTTTTCTGTGGTTGAAGTTTGTCCTTTTCTTTAATTTGACGTTCTGCTGTTTTAATTCTTTCTTCTTGATGGATTTTTTTTTTTTTGTTTTTATTAATTTGTTGTATTTAATTGTTTTTTTTTTTTTTACTTTAAATTTTTTCCCTTTTCATTTGTATTTTTGTTCTGTTATATGTTTTATTTTGATGTCTTTAGCTTTGTTTTGATTTTTTCTTTTCTGTTGGCAATTTAGGGTGTTGTGTTTACTTGTCTATTTCAATTTGAAATTATGGTTTTCTTTTGCATATTTATAGTTGAAAAAAAAATACACTTTGCACGTCACATTTTAGTTTAATAATTTGTTTGTAAAGGAAATTTAAAAAGAAATCTTTACAATATTTTTTTTTTCTTCGTTTAATATTAGTTTATTTCTAATTAAATATTTTGTTTTGTGGTAAAAATAATCTTTATAACATTTTTTCTTTAGGTTTAATATTAATTTATTATTTTTTTCTTGATTTAACTTTTCTTTTGGATTTAAAAAAAAGAACATACACATTTCATTTCATTATATATTTTTTTTAATTGTTTGAAGTTGCAAATTTAAATAAATTTAGTTCCTTTTATATAAGTTTTGTTTTAAATATAGAAAAAAAAAAATTCCACTTTATTTTTTTTTTTTGGATTTTAACACTCACTAATGTTAGTTTAAGCTTTTATTTTTAATGTTGTTTAAGTGTCTTTACTTTTAGTTTTAAGTAGGTTTTCTTTCCATTAAAATCATTGTTTTATAAAAATTTTCAAACATCCCGACACTAAATTTAAACTCATCAAGCTTTTCAGCTGCACGTTCTAAACAAGACTGTCCTTTTTTTCAGCTCTATCACTTCTTTATACCCTTTTCTTAATTCTACTGCGCATACATCATTTGACATGTGGCGCAATGTCATTGGTCATAAAAATAACGGTAAAATAAGTAGACGTTATATTGGTATACACAGAAACAACTAGAATTAATGGAAAATTCCTATGATTAACATAACTGCCGAAAAAAATTGTTGCCAATTACATAATATGCAAGTGCTGCTTATTAAGTGTATGCCATTTCTCATACTTTATGAGAAAGAAAGAGAGAACAATAAAGCATATACGAATATGATGTAAAATAAATAGAAATGTTAAAAAGTGTTCCTATTTATGTTACACTGAAACAAAATAGTTTCTTAAATGAAGTAAATCCGTAACATCTAATGTTGAGAAAAAAAACATGTAGTATTCCATATTAAAGGTTATTTTGATACATTTAATATGGCATCTCAATGAATGTTGCACCATAAATACTTTAAATGATATTTTAGATATACAACCTTATATATTTTTTAAGCTATTTTACACTTTCAAATCGCAACATTTCGCGAACCACTTCATAAATTTATTTGAAAATTTCTGTCAGTTTTGGTATACTCTTCGTGTTAGTTTTAAGTGGAATGTCTTAATAAATAACAGTTATTGCTTCAATTAGAGAAAAACAGTTTGCTTTTTAGGGAATGAAGTTTTTATTTTTTATCAAACCTTAGGTAAAAAAAAGAATTTTTTGGTTTAATATGATATAATTAGCAATATGCCAAAAACGGCTTTTTGCGAAAAAAAAAAAAAAAAAAAATATTGTTGAAAATGGTTCTTTAGTTTCGATTTTTTAATCGAAATGGGTATCAAAAAATTCGTAATTTTATGCTGGTTATGGACAAAATATTTTAAAAATTTTTCCAATGGAATTTTCGTTCGCTAGAAGACTTTTTAGGTATTTTGATCAATTTTTTTTTTAATCTGGAAAATTACATATTATCAACAGTTCTTACTACAATGCAATTTTTTTTTTAATTTTTGCCTTAAAAGGAACAAAATTATAAAATTCTTATATATTTTTGTAAGAAAAATATCTATTTTTTTTTAGCATGATGTACTAATATGACGGTTTATGGACCAAAATTTTTGCGAACATTTTTTAAAATATTTTTCTATAATTGGCTTAAAATTACGAATTTTTTGATACCCATTTCAAGACTAAACGAAATGTTCTAGACCCGTGACATTCAATCGCTGGTAGGGAACTGAAGATCAATGTAAAAAATTTTTTTAATATTTTTTGAATAAAAAAAAAAGATAATAATAATTTGAATAAAAAAATAATAATTTCAACACAATTTTCTGACATACATAGCTCAATTTTAGGTCAACAATTTTAAAAATTTATTGAAATTTATTATATTTTTTAACAGAATAATTCTAAAATTATTCTGTTGTGCTAATAAACTTATAAATTGTTTTGAAGATTTAATTTATTCATGAACGTTTTCTTTTCATTATGGCCCATAAAATCTTAATATTCATATTTGAAAGATGATGGAAAACAAATTGTCAAACATTTATTGAAGATATTTATAGATTAAGTATCCTTATTTTGTTATTCGGCGTTCATAAACAGCTAATTTTCTAGCTGCAGTTCTGAGTTCGTAGACGAGACAGGTAAAGTGAATTTAAAAGTTTAGCATTCCCATATTTTCTCTTTACGATTTCATAATTGCAGCAGGAAAAATTGGTGTCAGGGTTTTTTACAAATTCTTGCTTCGTGTCTTTAAATTTGATAATTTAAAGGTATTTCTGGAAATACGCACATATGTTGAATTTCAAGTTTAATAAACGTGAATATTCATTTGAAAAAAAGTGTCACTTTTATCAAAATTATTTCCTAAATAAGTTTTAATCCAAAAATAAATACTTAAAGATAAAAATTAATGGCATATTCCCAATTTGATACCTAATGATTTTGATAAATGAGGCTATATTTAGAAATTGTTAAAACATTTGATTTCAATTCATTTTAAATTTAAGATAAAACCTTTGTATTTGAAGATGGATTTTAAAATCGCTATTAAATGTCTTATTCCCAGGACGAAATATCATTAAACCTTTTTTAAAAGTTGCAAAAATTGCCAGAATGAGAAAAAAATCATGCACAAACCATAGTTTTAGAATTTTTACTCCATATTTTTTGCAACTTTATTTTATAATTATGGAGAAATTAATAAACATGCTACGTGTGTTATCTGTTTAAAAAAATACTTTTAATTTTATGTTCAAGCAAAAGGTCTTAGCGACTACCTAACAATCTTTGTACGGACGCCTTGTTGAGTACAGCCGTTTTGGATAGAAAAATGCTAATAATAGAAAACGTAGTAGTTTTACTATACGAATGCCTATTTAATGAAATTTTAAAAATTAGCCAAATAAATCGCCAACTTGTTAAAAATCGCCAAAAAAAATTAGCCATGTCGCAAAACGGAAAATTCAGTCGCCAAGACCAATAAAAAATCGCCACGTTTGACGAAAAATCGCCACATCTGACAGCCCTGGCCACCCAGACTAACTATCCAACTAATAAAAACATTGAATTTGTAGCTTTTAACAAAATAATGCGTTAAATTCATAAAAATTAAAAAAATCCAAGTTTTAAGGGCCACCATATATTTCCGTTTTAGGTCTAGTAATGGAAACCCTAATTAGATATTAAGGTAGCTGACTCCAGCCCCAAAGAATTAAAAATCATTCGGCATTCATAGCTTGAAAATGAAAAAGTACTTTTTTTTGGCATATTGCTAGATATAATAAGGACTTATTTAAATAAATTAAGAAAACTTTTAAAAATTTTACAAAAGCTGCTTGTTTCTCAGAAGGATGAAGTTTTATACATATATTAATTGTTTAAAACAGGCAAACTTTGAGATTTGTAATTTCATTTATTTTAGTTAAATATATTACAAAAAAATGAACACCCACCATCATATTAAAAAAAAACGAGAAAAAAAGGTATAGTCGGCCAAGTCCGACCATATAATACCCTACACCATTATGTATGACCATAAAAATTCGGGAAGGGGACTTATATTAGACAACACTATTAGACAACACTTTTACTAAATGTAAAATAAAATATACAAATACAGAATAATGCGTTGATACTAACATCTACTTGATTTTATGCACTTTAGGGCGATTCTTGGAAGTGGATTTATATCGGAGCTATGATAAATTATGGACCGATTCTAATAAATTTTGGCAATGTTACTTATATAAAACTTATTTATGTCGAATATAACTTTATACTAACATTAGTATGGGAGTTATGCACGTTAAGGTGATTTTCGGGACAGGGGTTTATATGGGAGCTATAATTAATCGTGGACCGGTCTTTATACAATTCAGTACAAAGATTGATACTTACACAAAACTTCTTTGCACCGAATTTTATTAAAATATTCTTATTTTTATGGCATTTTTTAGTGTTGAAACTCAATTCCGGGGGGACATTTGTATGGGGGCTAGGTGAAATAATGGACCGATCACAACCAATTTCAATAGGCTTCGTTCCTGTATCATAAAAGTCCCACGCGCCACAAGGTTTACATGGACAGCCAGAGAGCCAGCCAGACGGACGGACAGACATCTTTAGATCGATTTAAAAAGTGATTCTGTGTCAGTTGATATACTTTAAGGTGGGTGTTGGATAACGTTTTCTTTGCGTTACAAACATCAGCATAAACGCATAATACCCCAACCATCTATGGTGGTGTAGGTTATAACAAAATCAATATTTTTATGTGCCTTTTATAATTTGTAATTTAGCAAAGTATACGCCCCTATAACAGTTTAAAATTTTCTTACCCTGATTCTAAGGAACTATAGAGGAAATAAACACAATAATCATCGTCCCAGAAGAAAATTTGTATATGATTGTAAATCCTGATTTTTGGCTACCTAAAGCAATTATTCATGAATATGGATATATAAATGCTGCTGATTCAGATATTGTATATTTACCTATTCAAAACAACTCCAATATTTCAAAAAAGTAAAAAGTTTATCAACCAATAACCCCATAAATATAGCACATCAAAACGTTCGAGGTCTGAATACAAAATTTACAACACTACAATAACAGTTTTGTTTTTAATTTTCATCTTATTGCCTTCGCCGAAACAGGTGTTTCTGACTTTTTTGCTACCACATACTGTACAAATAAATTTATTTGTGGTTTTCCATACATTTGACGAAACGAATTTTTTGTTTTATAGACAGGGGGTAATTAATTTTCTATTGCGTTAAAATATTGGAGATAAAATATTTATAGTGCCTTTTGTCATTTTCAAAATTCCACACGCCTAGAGCTGAGATATTTTCAGACCATAATAAAAAAAATAACCCAAACGAAAATTATGATTTGAAGAACTTTTTTTAATATTTAAATTGAAATAAAATTTAAACGAACAAATATATCTTATTTAAATTTGTATGTAATATAGATATAATTTTCGTAAAACAAAAGAATTAGAAAACCTCGAAGTTGTTTGTACCAAAATGCCCAAAATTTCAATTTGGGAAAAACATCTTTCAAAAACTGACTTCTTTCATTGAAATCGTCACTATGTCGTTACAAGAGACGTCCGTCATATGGAGGTATTTAATTAAAATAATTTTATGTTGATTCCAGTTTTTTGAGAATATAATGAAACATTTTATTTTATTTTTTTCCAAATTAACAAAGTTTGAATTGGGCTCGAGAGGAGACCTTTACACCAAGCTCCTCCGGAATTACTTTACATACATTTGTTTTAAGATTTCCTTTAAAAACATTAAAATTAATACAGTCAGAAACAAAAAACATATTTTATAATTGAATAAATATTGCCACGTTTTTGGAGAAAAATGAATTTTTATATGATTCTTGCAGCAATATTATTTAGAATTTTGTAAGAAATCTGGTGAATATTTTAAAGGAATATAAATTTTTAGGCTCAATATTAAACCGGCCTAGTTAAAAAAAAATAATGAAATGCTGATAAACTGTTAAGTTTACGTACAGATGTTTTAGAAGTAAAATTTTAGAATTATTATAAATTGGAAGTATTCGGATTAGCATTTACTGTTTCTCTTCAATATTTACTTTTTAGTTTATTCTCTTAAACTATGTTTCTCCATTTAGAGAAACTAAACTATCCTTTTTAAGTACGTATTAAAGCCGTTAAACAAAGGTTATGTAATTAAGGAGTGCGATCGAAAAAAATCTTAACATAAATAAAATTCAATAATTTGAAAACGGTTGATCTTAGAGCTCTTATTGTCTTTTATTTAATTGATAATATACTATAGATCACAGAAAAATAAAACTTTTGTACTTCTAACTACTACATTTGAACTCGTAGCCCTTTTTTTGGAACAGTTTGTCCATCTTCTTTTAAAATCTTCAGTAATATGGAACACCTCTTTTGTCTTCTTCGATTCTTTTTTCACAAAACCTAATATCTCTTCACTGGTCTTAGTTCCGGACAATTTAGAGGATTGACCTTTCTTTAATTGTTTGTATATGAAAATATCAAAAATATATCACAAATTTTAACGTACCTTCATAAAGTTTTCTAAATATATAATACTAATTTAAATTTCCTACACAGAAAAAATTATTACCGTCCTTTTTTCAATTAACATAGTTGTTTCATTTTGCATCGAAATTTAATAAATTTATTCAAGCAAAAATTAAATCAAAATAAAATTTAACTATACTTTTATATCCTCTATACATTTTTAATTCATCCAATCATCTATTTGATTGATTTAATTAATTTGTTAATTGGTGATTTTTTTCTGTGTACATCGAAATTAAATTTTATTACAATTTATTTTTTCTTTTTGGAAAAGGGTGGTCTGAAGTGCTTTTTATAATTTTCAAAATGCAATAACTCAGTATGTAACTAATAAACTTATTTTCATAGATCTTTGACAGGTTAACTGACAGAAGTCCATAAAATATTTGTGTAATATATTATATCGTTATAAAAAAAAATGTTATAAAAAATAGTAAGAAAAGTAGATAGTTTTAACTAATTGTATTTTTTACTAATAGATTATACAAATTTATAGAATTTATGTCGAATATTTTTTTTTGCTGATATTCTTAGGAAAAATAACTAAAACATAATCACGAAATCAAAATTTAACTAAAACATAATAACGAGCTGTATACATTTGTATAATAATAAATGATCATCTGAATGCCTTCTAAATATTGAAAATTATTGAACAATGAATCAATAGTTTGATACTAAATATGTTGAAATATTTTTTCGCTATAACTAAACCATATAAAGACATTTTATGCTCCAAACTAATCAGGCCTTAGTATATCTCCGATACTTAAAAATATTTGAAAAGCATTTTGAATATATCTGAAAACCTCTGCGTAGCACATAGATTAGTATGTGTCTTAAGTAAAAAGTGAGGTTATGATACAAAATCGCAAATCATTTCACATTAATTTTTCTTTGGGTAAAAAGTAAAGATAATCGTATTTAATTGGGTATCATTAAAGTTTCCATAGTGAGAAAACCTGTATTTTTACAGCGTTTTAGAAATGATAAAAAGCACTTTTGAATTTTTTTATTAACTTTCTTAATATTTTGTAAAATTTGTATGAAATAAACTTCACATGTTGTTTATATTACTGACTAATTTCAAACAGATATACTTTTTCACTTGCTGGGTTTTAGTAGTGATATTTTATTTACTTATCAAATAGTCAGTCACAGAAAACCATTCCGATCGAAAGTGGACTTAATTCTGTACTTTTCTTCTTCAAAAAATTTGAAACGAAGAAATTTTTTGGGGTGGAAACCACAAATCAATTCCACTTTGAAAATTTTAAGTGGTTTCATTCCGAACAAATTTCTTCGTTTCATGTTTTTTGCAGAAGCAAAGTACGAAATTAATTCCACTTTCGGTCGAAATAATTTTCTGTGACAGGCCTGAGTATATAAAACATGACATTGTGGTTAAGATATAGTTCCGACCTGGATTTTTAGCTTAATCTTCTTTAAAGCATTATTCGAATATATAAGTTCTTGTTAAAATTCATGATGTTTTCTTGCATTTAACTGATTTTGAAATTCCTGGGAATCCTGGATGAAAGAAAAATAGCAAATTTCCCGGGACGAAAAATCTCGGGTTGCAACATCTACTTGGAACCTGCAAAAAATTTGCCAGTACATACGTTTCGTCGTTCTTTATACAACATGAGAATTTTTGTATGAAATTTGATTTTAATTTCCGTACCCTATTCTTGGCTTCTAAATTTTTTGCTGCATTCCAATCTGTAACTTTTTGGACTTTATATGTTTTCAATTCCGCACTAGCTTTAACTTTTCGCACCAAATAGTCTGAGTACTGAGATAACCGGGCTGTTTTTCTACCAGATGTGTTTAGAGTTCTTTTCTATATGCTTTTAATTTTCTTGGCCTTCCCAATTCTACTGATACTGTCTAATAAATTTGGAAACAGTTTGACAGTTTGACATTTAATTCTTTGGCCAATTATTTGTAGGACCAATTTGGATTTTTTTGATTTTTATCACACATTAAAAATTTTAAAAGATAACTTAATCTAAAACAAGCGCGAATGTTATATTCGCCCCGGCCGAATCTATATACCCATCTATATACCCACCAGGATCCTGAAAATATATACTTTGTGGGGTCTTAGATGATTCCTTCGACATGTTACACATGGAATGACAAAATCAATATACCTTTTTGTTGGTGGGTATAAAAATTGTAAATATTGCTTCGGAAAAAAATTATGAGGCAAAACGTGTGTTAAGATTTTTTCGAACGCACTCCTTATATATGTAAGTCTATTAATTTTAATATTTTAATACCCTTAGGCTATTCAGCCATTATTTATGTATCCGCTTGCGAATACGAGTAATAACCATAAATTTCTAATAATAATTATCGCAACTATTAAAAATTAATTACTAATTGTAAGTAGAGAATTAATTATACTTATCATTTAAAAATACTTGCATTAAATGTGATCTTAGTGGAATTAACACTTACATTTGCTGTTTATTAGATTATGTTTTTTTTTTTTTTTTTTTAAATGTTTAATATTTAATGCAAATAATCATTTATTAACACTGAAGTTAAACTGATAAAATTATTATTTAATCAATATACAAAATAATTAAATAATAGTGATTTTGTAAAGTGATCAAGATAGTTAAATACGAAAATATTAATTAACTAATTTATGTCACTTATAGAACATATAATTTGAAATTAAAAATGTTTCTATAGGGGACGGGAACACTTGATATGAAAGGTAGATATATATCTTTTATTTAAACATGACTTTAGCTAATATTATAGTTATAAAGCTTTGAACTAATATTACGCTAGAACGAAAATAAAGCAAATACCTTATCACTGGTAAAATTTTTAATGAAATCGTTTAAATAAATTAACATTGAATCTAAACATTATGGACCAAAACCCACATGAATTACTGTATACAACGTTTATTTCACTGACTTTCATTCGGAAGTTAAATTGTTTTTTCAATAGTTTTCAGAACTACATTCTGTAAATGGACTATTTTAATATATTTCTAAACATTTGAACATAAAGTATTTTACTTTAAACAAAATCTCATCTAATTTTCCAGAATGATTTCTTAAACTACAGCTTTAATGTAGAATTTTGCAGTCAAGACTCCAATAAATTGTGCATTTGAAATAATAACTTTCTTTATAATGAAAATGGTTTTCTTTATTAACGCCATCTCATTTTACAACTTTAGTCTGTATAATCATATTCTTAAGTAACATAAACTAACAAATCCCTTTCTGGTGGCAAAACTTTACAACAATTCCAGACAATTTAACAAACCTTTTAGTTACTGGTTGTGTTTGGTTTGGTTGGATGGTTGTCTCAAATGACTCTTTGGCCGGCTGGCTAGTTGTATTCGTTTGGGATTTTGTAATCAATATGTTTACTAATGATTTATTGATTTTAAATCACTTGTATTGGCACAAGTCCTGCTGTGAATTTGTGACATTTTCGTAAACGAAAAATGTCAGTTAAAATTCTTTATTAACTCTATAGACTTACTATGCCAATACGAGTGTACTTAACTACGATTATGAGGATCAGAAAACAGAATTAAAAAAGTAAAAAAGTATAAAAACGCTGAAATTATTATTAAAGAAGAAAATTATTTTTTATTACTCTACCATGACTAAAGAAAACTCTACAATATATTTATGAGATCAAGTTTTTAATCAGTTTAAAATGATGATCATTATGATATTATTTATGTTCATTATGATCAGTTTGATAATGAAAATATACCATAATTTTTTTTATCCTATTATATCTAACGGTTGCCAACCATTTACTTAGTTTTCGAACCATTTTACTA
The DNA here is from genome assembly GCA_951394005.1 of Protophormia terraenovae. Lineage (NCBI taxonomy): Eukaryota > Metazoa > Arthropoda > Insecta > Diptera > Calliphoridae > Protophormia > Protophormia terraenovae. The sequence continues at coordinate 61,144,131 of OX596073.1, forward strand.
CCATTTCGAATCGTTTCAAACAACATTTTTAGCTACAAAATTTACAATTATGTTTGTAATAAATAATAGAAAATACAACAATTCTGTTAACAAAACAATATTATTTTATTGTACCAAATTGTTGTTAAATGTTTAAATTTATTAAACACTGATTTTTTTCTGGCTTTTGTTAATTTTTGTCTTGTAAATGATTCGTAAGTTTCTATTTAGATACAAAAGAACCCGCAAGCACTATTTTTAAACTAATCAACTGGCCTTTTAAGACAGGATTAATACAACATCTCAGTTGCAGCTATAAGAGCAACAACAATAGGTAAAGTGTTAAATAAGATTTGGGAGGAAGAGGAGGGAAAGAGCTTAAAAAAAATTACAAAAGTTTATATTGGCCTAATAAAAGTGTCAAGATCATTGAGCACAACATGTACAATTGAACATGTAGTGTGTAAAATTTTGCTAAAGAAGGAAGTACGCTAAATGAAAAAAGAAAAAAAAAAACTATTTAATTCAGCATAGATCCTCTCATTTGACAGCATAGTTTTGAATACAATAAAATAAAATAAATATAAAAATAATTATCAGTTTGAAATTTCCTTAGTGTTAATATGAAGATCGTTATGAAAATATGAACATAAGTATTAAACAATAAACTGCTATTTTACTAGGTATACTTCCCTTTTAATTGAATGGTACCAAAATGCCACCACCACTGCCAAAATAGCAGACAGAGTCGTACTTTATGTTTAACGTACATATGGTACTTATTCATGAGGTGTTTTTGGTGAAAATTTATTTTCAACACACAAATTTATTGTAAACTGGACTCATAAAACGCAAATTGTTATTTATCACATGGGTCTCAATAAATTTGGACATACTCATGTACGTTTAAGTATTGTAAACAGACAAACACACATACACATTCAGAAACACTTACATATTAACATTAAAGTTTGCAACATATACTTTTTTATATGTACAATATTGTTTTTTTTATTTTTTATTTTGTTGCAACTTTAGTTACATTATTATTGTCGTTGTTGTCTCAGCCGTAAAACATAAAGTAATCATGCCGTATGTTGGTTGGTTGTTCATTTGGTTGGACTCGTATAAAATGTTGAATTTTAAATCATTTACAAAAATATGAATGAGAATGAAAATAATGATCATGATCATTGAAATATTAAAATATAGGTTTCCTAAATACAATAGACTTCTTGACGTTACACATTTTTACATTTTATTATTTATTTTGTAGCTGACATTAATGCATGTATGTAAGTATTTATAGTTTCATGTGTTTGTGTGTGTGTGTGTGTGGCATACAAACAACTCTGAAATGTCTTAATATATGACATGTATTGTCAGGTATTCTTTTAGTTTTCATGCATTTGATAGTAAAATTGATTTAGTTTTATGTTTTTTATATAAAGTGAAATTTAAATAATGTTTTTAAATGTCCTAAGATTTGGGAATATGGAATATGAATATCCGACTACCACGTTATAGTTAAAGTTATACACATAATCATTTTCAGAGTCGGCTTAACGACGTCCGGCCGTCTAGATAGATGCCAATGTAAACTTTAAGCGCATATTACAGGTCAAAATTATTTGTAACCATACATAGATAACTCTACTAAATAGGAATCGGTCGAAAATTTACGATTTCTTTCATATAAGGACTACCTAAATATAAATTTCTTTTACGTTTCCATTTTGTGACCTTGGAAATGGAATATTTTTTACAATAAATGTTAATAACATTGGTCGACAAAAAAAATCCTTCCCCATAGACGAATAGTTGGACTTGATGTATTTTGATGTGCTAAACACGAATCTACTTTCAGTTTTTTTTCCATCAGGTCTGGATTTTTTTATGGCCGTATATTTCCTCATAACTCAAGAACCGTGTGTATGCTTGACCAAAGTGATACACCAGAAGGTGCGGACTAAAAATATCTTTAAATTCTCCAAACTTAATTTTTTTATGTGCTCAATAGTTTTGGAGTTATTTTAAAATAAGTGTCAAAAAATTTTTCATGCAAAATTTTAGATTTGTTTGTTATTAAATTTCTTTTAATAAATGCAAACATCTAAAATGTTACAGTTTATCATTTTTATCTTAAAGCTGGCACTGCTACGAATAAAAAAAGGCATGTATCTTCACAATTGATGCGCAAATCTAAATTTAATTCGCAGTTAAGTAAAAATACCCATGTTACATACAATTGAGTGGAAATACAGTGGTGGCCAAAAAAAATGTTATGAATTTTTTCTTGAAACAAAAAAAGCTGGACTATGTGGATTTTGACGAGTTAAACAAGAATCTGCATTCACTTTTTTTCTATCGCGTACTGATTTTTTTTATGTGCATGACTAATATCATCACTTTGTTGAGCGGTCACACTATTAATTTCGAGAATGGTTTATCAAACTTAGGCTATAACTCAAGAACCCTTTACACGATTTTGATAAGTGATACATCAAAAGACGCATACGAAAATTGTCTTCAAGTTATGTGATCATTATTTTTCATTCGTTCAAGAATTTCAGAGTTATGGTTCAAAATTTTCAGCATTTTTCAAAAAAATAAATTTTAATATTTTCGGTTCAAATTACCGAATAACTACGGAAATATTAACTGGACAAAAAACTATATAAATTCAGCTCAAAGACAATTCTCGAGTTTTACAACCATTCTCGAGTTATACAAGTGTGACTGGCTACAGCCGGGGTAATAGTAGTCATGCCCATAAAAAAATCAATGCGTTATAGAGAAAAAGTAAAAGCTGATTCTTATTTAGCACGTTGAATTCCATCCAATCCACTTTTTATTTATTTAAGACGAAAAAAAAAAAAAAATTGTTTTTGTCAACTAGTGTACTTCCACTTAGATATAGGTATGAATGGGTATCCTAACTTAACTGAGAATCCAATAAAGATTTGTGCATAAATTTTTATGATACGTGGCGTTATTTACTCTTAGTTTTGCCAGCTTTGAGATAAAAATGATGAACTGAAACATTTTTAATGTTTTCACTTTTAAAAAGAAGTTTTAGTAAAAAAAAAATAAGTCTTGAATTTTGCATGAAAAAAATTGTTTTTCGAAATATCTCTTAAACTATTAAGCGGAAAGAAATTTGATAGTAGAGCGATTTAAAGCTAATTTTCCGCATATGTTGGTATATCATTTATATAAATCGTGCATACCGTTCTCAAGTAATAGTGAAATATACTCGAGTAATCGGCTTATTTAGGGCACAATATTAGACACGCCCATAAAAAAAATCCCGACCTGATGAAAAAAAACTGAAAGCAGATTCGAGTTTAGCATGCGAAATTCCATATAGTCTACATATTTTTTTTTTTTAAGGAGCTCGAAAAAAATTTTTTTGTTGACCAGTGTAATTAAAATGTCACTCGTTCTATCAATGAAAGTATTTTATTAAAATGTCACTTGTTTTTTCCACTTAAAATGCTTAATGTTGAATATTCCTTCCTTTAAATGCTGATGTCAAGCGGTTGTGTTTCATTCGTCTCATCTTAGACGCATGACACACAGTTTTTGAACGATTTTGAAAAAAGTGCACAAAGAGTTTTCAATAAGATCCTGAAATGGACTAAACTTCTTCAAACGTAAAAATTCTAAAGCAAAAATTTAAAACATTTAGAACAAAATATTCCCTAATAGTATACTACTTAGCTGTATGCATAATTCAAAAATCGAATAATTGTTATCATCTGATTTTAATCTAAAAATGCGGAAAACCACCAAAACCATTTAGTGATCTTACTAACCTTGTTCATAATAAATACTAAATACTGCATGTGTCACTAGAATATCAACTCTATATACATTTTATTTTTGTGTGTATAAAATAATCAACATTATTATACGTTTATGCAACTTTTATGGATTTTTATCTTATCGAAATTTTCAAATCTTTTACGTATAAAAGAACACTTTTAAGAGATTTTATGTGTGTTTGTGTAGAAAACCTTTTAACTAAAAGAGTTGTTTAAGAAAAATTGCATGCAAACAACGCTAGAGTGCCATCAGAGTAAAATCAATAAAACTAAGTTTTAAACTGGAGTTTTTTTTTTTTATTTCTTTTTTAATTTGTAGAATACAGTATTAAACTAAAATTAAAATCAATGTTTGCAGTGTTTTTGAGTATAAAACAGAGTAAAAAAAATATCTACAAATCGCCTGTAGATCAAATTACTATACCATGAATTAACTTAAAATGTTGTAGTTGTTGCCGTTACAACATCACTAATATTATCAATTCATTTGAATACCAAAGGACAGTGGTTCGCGTGGAATAATATGAAATAATGTTGAAAGGGAGTTTAATAAGAGACAAGCAATCATGAAGAAATTACTTGAAATAAAAACTAAGTATCGCAATAGAGGAACACATTACAGATCTTTTTGAAATGTTATTACTATAAATAAAGCATGGGTGCGTTTAAGTGCATATAAATCTACTTTTCAATATATGTACGTTTTTTTTTTTTGTATAATATTGCTTTAGTAAACTATTTATACAAAAATAATTTACATTATCTTCCAATTTTACTAAAAAAAATAACTTTAAAGGTACAATCCATTATAAGAATGAAACATAAATTTCAGAATAGAAAGGAAATATACCAGATTTATGCAATATATATTCATATCGCCAAAGATTGTATTATCGTCTGAGTTTTAATGCATCAAACTAAGAACAAATAAAAGGGTTCATATTCATCATTTAAATAATATAAAAAGGGCTGCGCACGAAAAATTTCATGAATGCTCTTGGGCTTATAACTACCCTAGAGTAAAGAGAACCGGTTCAAAACTAGTCACGTGACAGGTTCTCAGGGCTAGTGACCGGTCCCAGTTCCGGAACTTTATATGAGAAGAACCTGTCACTTTTACATGGGGTTGTCATTGGAGGAGGCTAATTAGCCCCTTGGGACAGGTCACAGGAGAGGTCCTAGGACAGGTCCAAGAGGAAAGGTTCAGTAACGATTATTGTAATAAAAATTTTATAAAAATTATTATCTTTATTAAATTATGTTTATTTTAATTTTATAATTTTTCGTTAATGTCGCTGGCGGCACCCCGGCTCGAACCCTATTCATCTGACGTATGTTATGTTTTATAGTCTTCAACGCTTACCACTCAGCCACTGATTGTTATTGCGCGCGAGTTGCTATTTGCGCATTTAACGAGCATGTTAATTGTGAGAGTGTTTGTGTCAACTGGTTCTTAATTGGAACTTTGGTGACGAGTTAGGTGTCAATTGGTACTCAACAGGTACAGAGAAACCGGTCCATTACTGCAATTACCACAAATTTCCCGCAGGGTAGTTTTTCTTAAAATGGAAATTGAACAAAAAACACCAAAACACATAATTGAAATTTTTCATGAAATCTTACATCGGTTATATAAAACAATTACTAGGAAGGCAGTTGTGTCAAAAGTTTCTTGTTTCTTGGATATAATAAAGAACTCATTATCACTGAATGGTAGTGGAAGAAAAATAGTGTCTTCAGGCTCTAGAACTTAGATCAAATAAAAAGGATTTTGAGTAAATATACCCTCATCTCTGGAAGAAAAGTGTCACAAAAAATTTCTTTATCAGAAATATTGAAAGGAAGTCTAGCCTGAAGACGTATGAATAAAAAAAAAAAAAAAATTAATATATATCAAATAGAAACGCAACCAAGAATTTAGAGGTAAAAAAATTACGTTAGAGTACTTTAGACGATTTTTTTCATAATTATGATTGGTGAACCATGTAACGTTGGTACAGGCTGACTTTTTTCAATTCCTTGGCAAAGAATTCTATGTTTGTAACGCACTTTTGTTTAAAGCTGGGGTATACTCAGTCTGTTCAGTTTCTTCAAAGGTCTACTTCCTTTGACTGTTACTACAGAGCTTCCTTGTTCCTTCGTGACAAGAACAACGACGAAATGGTACCTAGCTATGAAAGGAAAGAATAGTGTTGGCAAAGATAATTCTCAGTTAAAATGTATTAGTTAACAAAATAAAATCCGACGAGACAAATTCTTCGGCTCTCGGTCGGCTAACTACGGGTTTCGTCTTCAAATACAATCCGATGAGATAAATTCTTCGGCTCTCAATCGGCTAGTTATTTTATAAACTAAATACAATCCGACGAGATAAATGCTTCGGCTCTCTGTCGGCTAACTACAAGGTTCGGCATTAAAAATACAATCCGATGAGATAAATTCTTCAGCTCTCAATAAACTTACTACGTAACTACTACAATCCAGTGAGATAAATTCTTCGGCCCTCGGTAGGCTAACTTTCGGAAGAAAGAACTTCGTTGGTGTCTAGTGATACTTTGATCCCTAAAAGCTTCGGTTCTTGGTCACATGTATTCTCCTAATCTTGACCATTTATGTTTGAATTTACATAAACTAAATGAGAATTATAAATTCTCCTATTGTATTGTAACTACTACAGTAGTTACAATATGTTAATATGTTGATGGTGTAATATTTGTAACTACACGTTATATGTTGCAGATGCTAGAGGGAATGTGGCAGAAAAATATCGTATAGCAAAGAAATAAAAATTCTCAAGAAAGTTTTCGTTTTGGAGAGCTATAAGTATATGCGAGAAAGAAGCACTTCATTCATAAATAATGGCTCCATTAACACAGAAATATACGTGAATGAGTGCCTTCTCCCTTTCCTAAGAGAATACAGTTAATCCACTTTTTTCTGACCTGTTCTCACTTCATATGACCTGTCTTCGCTTCTTCTATAAAGAAAATGTTATTGCTTGTACCGAAAGAGGCCAATCCATCAAATTGTCCGAAACTCCGAGTAATTGAAAAAATAATTTAAGTACATTAAAAGCTCAGCTTAAAATGAAACGGAGTTTAAAAATAAGTGCTTATTCGAGCAAAAAAGTGACCGAAACACAATCAAACCTTTAATTGGAAGAATTCAAGAAAAGATCAGATATTTCCTTAAAAACCAACAGAAAATAATTTATTTTTTTATGTTTAGAACCTGAACGTAACAGTCATTAATAAAAATATAACTTAAAAAAAATCGCAAATTGGTTCAGTTTCTACAAGCAGATTTTTCTGTATGGATTTTTTCGTGCACAATCCTTAAAATGATCTTTTCATGTAATTTTGTTTACAATTTAACAAATACATTCGGAAAAACAAATAAACAAAGTGCTGTCGCTAAATTCTAATCATTCCATACTTTACACTATGCATTTTTAATATTTTCCGTGTAGGGGTCTTATGAGGCGGACGGATTTATGCATATACATAAGGAGTAAACATACATATATAATATTCAATAACTTGGAAACGGTTGATCTTAGAGTTTTCATTATTTTTTTATTCAGTTGATAATATATTACAGAAAAATATAACTTTTATAGTTCTAACCACTACTTATGAACTTGTAGACCATTTTTGGTAACCTTTCCGTTAGAGATTTGATAGTTGCTTCAGTCACTTTTTTAGAACAGTGTGCACATATTCTTTTAAAATCTTTGGTATTTTGGCTCATATTGAGAGATATTGAGCTCATAAAAGCTCAATATCTCTATAATTGTCTAAGCAATGGACAATTTGGAAAATTGACCTCTCTTGGTACAAAAACTATGTTATTGTTTGGTATCACTCCAGAGCTTTCTTATCATAGTGACAGGGCCAAAAATGTGTGGACACGTTGTGCTCTCTTATGAAAGGAAGAAGTATTTTTCGCAAATATTCCTTGATGTATATTTTGGTATTTATAGATCTGAATGTAAAAAATGACTTTCCTGTTTTGCCGCAACTGCAAAAAGCTTCTTATACCAGGAATTTTGTAAGAAATTGTTTTTACTTCTTGGTCCAAAACTTATCTCTAACATTGCCTCGAGCATTAACAATATAAAAGTTTTAAAACAAAAGCTGCAAAAATTCTGCCAGCACATTCGTTTCTTTGTCAATTATACAACTTAAATATTTTTGTATGAAATTTGGTTTTAATTTCCGTGTCCAGTTCTTGCCTTCTAAATTTTTTGCAACATTCCTGTTTGGAACTTTTTTGACTTTATATGTTATCAACTTTGTATTAGCTTTAAATGTTCCCACCAAATAGTCAAAGCACTAAGCTAACTGGACTGCTTTTCTACCGGATGTGTTTGCAGTTCCTTTCAATATGCTTTCAATTTTCTTGGCCTTCCCAATATCATGTGGACCTTTTTTCTTCCCGAACCAGGTTTCCTATCAATGGTCAAGTTCTCATGATACTGTTTAACAATATTAGAAACAGTTCGACAGCAGAAATTTAATTCTATAGCCAATTATTGGTAGACGCATTTGAATTTTTTTGAAATTTTTTAATAATTTGTAGCAGGCGCCGTGATGAAAATCACTACAAAATCAACGTGGTTGTTATTAAAAATAATAACTGAAGTATTTTTCCATGACAACTAGATCAAACAAAATTTTTAATATTAATTCCGAAAAAAATTATGAGGCAAAACGTGTGTTAAGATTTTTTCGATCGCACACCTTATATAGCTCAGTTAGTCCGAATTTTAATGAATTCGTAATTAAAATAAAGCATTTTTAATATTTTTCTATAAAAATGTATGGATGTAAGCGCTTATTCCATTTTAAGCCATTTTCAACCAATTGCAAAATTTGGCAGTTAAGGCCGGGTTAGTTGGTTGTTTATGTGATGTTGATGATGTCCCGTTTATTTACGGGAAGCATTTTGTGCAATTATCCAAAATTAATAACATGATATATGTTTTTAGCATTTGCCATAGTATAATTATAAAGTATACCCGTATGAACAGCTGTTTTGCAATTTTTTCATTGGGAAACCTCGCGGTACTGTCAAATTGTTTTTGTATTCATATGTAAAATTTTTTTCGAGTTTTTTTTATTCTTGCTCTCTTTCATTTTATTCTACAAATTGCAAAATATTTAATTGCCTAAGGCAAAATAGCCGTGAAGTAGATGAATAACAGAATAGCATATATTTTTTTTCATGACAGGTTAACGCTACAAAAAATTTAAATTGCGTTTCAAATATTCTAGGAATATTCGTTCCAATCACCATAAAAATTAATAAAGAAAATATGATTCCCCAAAGAGTTTTTGGTTATATAACTGAGTAAGAGTAAGAGCTAATGTATCAATTGCAGGCGAGAAATTTTGCTGAGGAGAAATAGAGCTATAACAAGAAAGTAATAATTATGTCCATAACACTCCATTATCCTATTATTTACTCACTAGAAATTTTTAAAGTTGCAGGATCAAAACGACGCGCAATAATCATGGTTAAATGAGAGTGAAAAATTTTAATGTAATTCAAACTTTGATGTCGCTCAGAAGAAAATTTTCCCGGACTTTTTCATTTCCCGGAATTTCACTTAAAAATGTGAGTTCAAATATTATAAAATTGTTTGTAGCTTCAATAGGGTGGTCTATAATCAAAGTTAATCGCATATTTAGATGTACTTAAATTATGAAGTAATATTTTCGTAAAATTGTCTACTCCCTATAATGATTAGAACATGATGCTATATGGTCTGACATGACTATCTTTTTTTCTCTTAACTTTCTTAATGTTTTTAAGAAAGTGAGTTTAAGTTATTTTACTTACTGCTTAATAGTGCTGACATGATATTTATTTGAATTCATACCCTAGATTCATCCTATACAAGTAATTTAAAGAATAATGAAATTATATAAATATGTAGTTCCCAGCTGGATTTAGCATATTATATTATATTCGTTGAAATATTCGAAAATATATAATCGTTTGTTAAAATTCATGAAATTTTCTTTCGTTTAAGTGCTTTTAAAATTCTCGGGAATCTCGGTTAAAATTCCCGGAAAGTGGGACATTAAAAATAGCAAATTTCCCGAGAAATCTCCCAAGCTGTAACTTTCTGAAGGAAAATTTTCGGTCTTTTAGAATAACCAAAATTAAGAAGAAAATCTTCATAGAAGCAAATATCAAACAGTCAACTAAGAACCAATTATTAAGTTCAACTGCACGTTCATGGGCGTCATATGAAAAATAATTGAGAGCATATCATAAGTTGAAATACATGAAATAAACTCTTATTATTAAAAATAATTCTATATTTCTTATTTTCTGAAGTAAATTACATGAGAAATTATTCTTACAATACCATATTATGTTAAACAAAAAAATATATTTTTAAAATACCGAAACTTAATTACCGGTATATACCGGTACAGTGGGAAACGGTATTTGAATACCGGTATTTTTAACAAAATAATAATTTCGGTATCGGTATTAGTTACTGTAATCAACTTTAAACGGTATTTAATCGGTATCGTTATTTATAACGGTATCGGTTTCCAACCTTGGTTATAATCCGATTTTTTTGGACACACTTTGTATATAGATGTGTTTAATAAATCCTCCAGAAAAAGTTATGATTTTGTGAAGACTTTATATATATATCTATATGGTTAGTAATCCCTTATACGCGTCCATGCTTCATGAACCGTATAATTAGCAATTTTTTTTACCTCAAATTATTATGGATTACAAGTTTTTACAAAGAGTTCTTAGTCTTTTATAGCACAAGACTTTTTACATTATACTAATATTGATAATGTTTCCGATATAAACTTTTATCTTGAGATCCATGATATTTCCATCTTCTCCCTACATTCTATAGCTAGACTCATGATAACTTGTTGCCCAATAAATCCAGATAGAGTAGATTTTTCTATCTATTTAAGACGCTTTAATCACTGTTGAATTTTTTGTTTAATAATAGTGACTTGCTGTTAATGGATGCTTGGAAAGCAATTAAAGTAGTATTTTTGTTGTTGTTTCTATAGAACATGGAATCTTAAGCTTAACTGGGCATACTATATACATTTTTTTTTAAAGCACAATCACCCTCATCCATGCAAAATACCACAATATCAATTTGAACAGCATTTAAATGTTATCTTTGTTATAAATCTAGATGGGATGCTTGTTCTGCTCTGTTCAATTCAATTGAATTCCTTATTCTTAATTCTATATCTGTTAAATATTTTTCCTTCATTTCTACGAGTATATTTCTCCTACAAAATAAAAAGAAATGCGTTTTGTTTTCGTACAGAATGTGTGCTTCGTTACAAGTGCATGAAGGAGGAGGAAGAGTATGATGAAAATGTTGCTCCTGATGGTGTGTGTTTTTATGTTGCATTTCTCTAAATATCTTGTTTGATCAGTGAAGTTGGTCTTAGATGTAGGAACATTTAAACATTTAAGACATTCAAACATTAATAGGAACTCATTTATATGAATGTGTGTACGAACACGAATACAATATTTTGGCACGCGTTTAACTTTTGTTTTGATCTAGTTTATAGATACCCTTATAGCCTTTTTGCTGTTGTTAGAGTTGCATTAGTATTGAATGAATGTAAGTGTAATTTTTCCTAGTATTTAATGCGTTGGAAAATAGCATTTTTCTTCGGATTTACTTGTAGTTTTTATTAGATTTGTCGTCGTTTTTTTTTTTTTTTGTTATTCAAACATGCCACACCAACCACATATATGTACATATGTAGGTATGTATATTTATACGTACAAGAAAACAAATGTATATTTGTACACAAATAACCGACAATTACTTGTATTACTGTATGTAATATTTACACTTGACACTATTATATTAAAATATAATTTTAAGTTTGCAATTTTAATTATTTATCATAAATACCATGAATTTATCAAATTTAACCTTTAAATTCAATTACGATAGAAACAACAGATATTGTATTATATAACACACACACACAAATTAAATAATTGCAAACAATTTTTACTGAACATAAAATAGTGTAAATAGCAATGTATACCTAAACACAAATAGTATCAGTTGGCCGATAGTCTATATACTTATTGTAATTGTAATTTAAATTATAATACTTATTAAATAAAAATAATAATAAATAGTATCAAACTTATAGTAAATACAGTAGACACTCACAATTAGAACCGCTTTGTTTTTGAGGAAATTCTAATTTCTGGACGTTTATTTTATTTTATTTTTTTTTTCGAATAAAAAAAAAAAAAATAAGTAAATTTACTTCCAAAAACTAAAATAAAACACTTTTGAATTTTTTTTAAATTCAATTTTATTTGATAAAAACAAGAAAACAAAACGTAACAATTCAGTCCAATACATCAAATGTATTTTTATAAATTAAATTAAAAAACATAACAATTCAGTCCAAAAAAAACTAAAATATTTTACATATGTATTTAAAAAAATATTAAATAATAAAGTTAAAAGTTATTGGAGGGATAGACTGTACAATGACCTAATTTACAACTAATCTTTGTTTGACATATAATCAGTTAAATTTGTTTGTATTTTTGGTTTCATCGAATTTACTCTCAAAAAAATACTCATATACGAAAGTTTGTTTATGTGTGTGAATGTGTATTTTTAAAAGTACTTAAAAACAATGTTTTTTTTTTTTTTTTTTTTTTTGTAAAATTGTTTTATTTTAATGGTTATTCTACATTCAGAAACATATTTTCATTAAAATTGTGCTAAAAAATATCGAATTTCTTAAATAAAAAGTACAGTAGACGCTCACAAATTAGAGCTTTCAGTAATTCGAACGTCCAGAAATTAGAATCAGTGTATGCACTACATTAAACGCTCTGAAATTCGAGAGCCAAAAGATTGCTTAGTGGAAAACAATTCACTGTTATTGCACCATTTTATTAAATTATTTACGCTTTCAATGGCTGTAGTATTAGAGACAACTGGTGAGACTTCAACAACATCGTCTTCGCTGCTATCTGAAGACTCACCATCGCTACTGAGAACATATGTATACAGATCCGTCATCAAACACATCTTCATTCCATCTGTCGATGTCTTCTATACCAATGCAATCGTTTGGAGCTATTTCTTCTAAAAGAGCTTGAGTTCTCTGAATAACTTCGTTGCAGTTCTGATCTATTTGCAATAATTGCGCTATTGGCACGTCATCGTCGCTGTCGTATTGGTTAGAGTCCCAATTGGAAAACTTTGACCAAGATTTCTTCATAACACTTTGTGGTACCTCATTCCAAGCTTGTTTCAGTAATAATATTGCATTGCGGATTGAATGGGATTTCAAATGATTCTTCAGTTCATCACCTTCAGCAATTAATTGAGAAAGAAACATACTTCTGTATTTGAGCTTTGTTAACCTTATAGGGTTTTGATCCATTGATTGTAAAGCTGCTGTTACATTTGGTGGAAAGAATAATGCAACTATGTTTCCATCGTTACTTTTAAGTTTCTCAATGGGTGCATGAGCGGAGCAATTATCTATAAGCAAAATGGCTTTCGATGGCAAATTATTTTCCTGAGAAAAGCGGATCACCTGTAAATTTTAAATGTTTGAAAATTACTGAACCTGAAATCAATATTTGTTTTTACCTCTAAATAGTAAATATTCGGTGAAACCATTCGAGAAGTCACCAACTCATTTTTTGAAAAGTTGTAATGCTGGGGCTTTTTGCTTTTCCAATTACCAATAGAACTAATTTATGTGATCCATCAGAGTTTGCACCAATTAGAACTGAAATTCTGTCTTTTTGAATTTTATTTCCAGGGGCGTTTTTATCAAAAGCAGAGACATATGTTCTGTCTGGTAGGCAACGAAAAAATAATCCGGTTTCATCGACATTATATATTTGTGATTCCATTAACCCCATCTCAGCGGCCTTTGCACGATATCGATGAATAAAAGGAGTGACTAAAGCAACATCACAGGAAAGAATCACGCCTCAAATTTTAAAAAAACGGATACCGTGTCGTTTTTTAAATTTGGTAAACCATCCATCACTTGCACGGAATGCAATTTCATCTTTATCGGGATATTCCTCTTTAAATATTTGTTTAGCTTTCTGTTTAAGTATGTGCCCAGTCAGTGTACACTTTTTTTCTCGTTGATTTAAAAACCACTCATACAGACGACTTTCCATTTTAGGATATTCAGCGTTGTGCAAAGATTTATTGCTTGCCTCCTGATATGTGATTGAAGATGTTGTCACATTAAAATCTTGGGCTAACCGCTTCCCTTGAACTCCTTTGTCAAGCTTTTCTAATATTTTGACTTTAGTTTCCAATGATAAAGTGTTTTTTTTTTACGTTTATTTGACATTTCTAATGATACACTTTCACTTTTTAATAGAGACTGCCAAAATATGAACACGCGTATCAAATTTCGCAAATAAACTAGCCACAAATATACATAAATGCGACAAAAAAACAACAAATAGGGAGTAAACATATATTATTTGGTGATTCCCCTTTTTAGTTTTACTATGTTCAAACAGAATAAAAATAAATTGGAGATTTCTTGTGTTCAAATAACAAAAAAAAAAAAAAGCTCGGAAATTCGAATTTCAGAGCGTTTAATGTATTGCATACACTGATTCTAATCTCTGGACGTTCGAATTACTGAAAGCTCTAATTTGTGAGCGTCTACTGTATAATCATCATAGAAATTTGAAAATATGTTTATCATTTCTTCCGCAATATGAGGATTAAGTGTTTGAATGAAATTTGCCTAAAATACAACAATTGTAATAGATTAGATGACTTTAGATTTAATATAACCAACTGGTTTTGGTAGCTTTTTTTTGGCATTGTTACTCTACAATTCTTAATGTTGTCTAGGATCTTTAGAAGTACTTGTGGGTACAACAAACTACAATCAGTTATCGTGTTCCAGTGAGTTTGGATTGCAGCGGCGCTTTAAGTAGTCTTTGATGTTAAACTACATTAATGCAAAATTAGATCTATTTCATTGATAACATTTTTGTAAAACTCTTGCTCATTTGTTGGTTTTATTTTTTTATTTGTACTTTGTTACATATGGTGATTTTAGTTTTAAAGTTGTATTATTTTAGGATAATATTTGTTAGATTACTATAATGTTTTACGTTCATGGTATGGTTATTACCAACAAATTATAGTTCAAAATATGGGTCAACATGTTAAAGTCTTTGTTAAAAATGTAAGGTATGTTAACTTTAACAGTAGTTATTAATTAAATGATTCCTTATTGAATAGGATTTTCTATAACGTAAGGTCTTCGAATAATCTTTTATTTGGCAGATATAAAACTGGTAACATTGTAAATACATACATATGGACGTACATAAATGGTAATAATGTAATGCATCAATTACTTGTATTTGCTTTTATAAACAAATCATATCCGAGCTATTTTTGTATACAATTTTTTTGTTTAATATTTGATATGATTATAGCGATCAGGAACTTATCATATATGCTGCTATAAATTAAGAAAATGCTGCGTAAACCTAATATATCCTGAATATTTGACCATCAAATACATACCATTTGGTATGAAAACGTTATTAAAAAATATCCAGATATAATATTCTTTTAAGATATGTTGCGATTTTTAATATGCTCAAGAATAAAATGTTGAAATTTTTATCATATAATGCACATTTATGAATTTGAGAAAAAAATTATGAATTATTTTAGACAAACAAACAAAACTGCAAACACTTGCAGAAATACCCTACTGTCATCGATAAGTACCTTCGCCCTCTCTTATACGCTGCCGAGAAGCTCCAAAATAGACTTTGAAGTACCGGCCCATACATGAGAGTTATATTCCATCTTAAGTCAGATATAGGTGGTATAAATAGTAAGAAGGTCAGATGGAGTGAAGTATCTTTCACACCGTTTCAAAAAACCAATGCTGTACTCTCATGCCAAGAACATCAAGAGCATTTGATTCCTTTTTATTTATAACACCCATAAATACAGATGAAGCAAAATGATCCGCTACACGTTTGTGTGTTAACATACAACATTGAGTTTTACGAGCATTAAAGTCGACTCTATTGGCGCGAACCCATTCAGAGATTATTACGAGATCACGGTTAAGAGTATCATTCATGTTCTGCCTCATTGTCCCGATCTCTAACGGGCTTGGTCTATAATTGAATGAGTATGAGTGGCAAATGCTGTTGTCATATGTAAAAGAGGATTGAAGGTTTGATAAAGAAGATCATTGTTAAAGATTGTAAATAGAGTAGGAGAAAGAACGGAACCTTGCGGTACACTTGAATTGATCTTGAACTCGTTTGATGAAACCCCATCTATTACAACTCGTATAGTTCGATCTCTGAGAAAGCTCGATGAAGTGATTACCGACACTGAAAGCTGTAAGTTTAGATAAGATTGCCACACTCTTTCAAACGCCTTAGAAATATCAAGAGCCACAACTTTACTTTCGCCAAAATGGTGAATGGAACGACAACATCCTTTCGATAAAAAGGCTAGCATGTTTCCCATAGAGCGACCTCTTCGAAACCCATATTGCCGATCGCTTAGTAAATTGTTAGACTGTAAATATTTAACAAGATGGTAAATGACCATGATCTCCATGACTTTAGAGAGTGCCGAACAAATAGCTATCGGACGATAATTTTCAGGGTTATCAGCATGTCCATTCTTTGGAATTGGTGTTACATTAGCAACTTTCCAACACGTAGTATATTCGTCAGCATATGCTGCTGAAAAGGTTGGCTAAGGGACGTGCTAACGTCGAAAAGCACTGCTTCAAGACCAGTGCTGGTATGGCATCCAGCCCAGGAGACTTGTTTTTGTTGAGGTCTGCTAAAACCTTTTTGATGGTACGAGCTCCAAAAAATATGTTCGGCATAGTTACTGATACTCTTTCGGGCACTGGTTGATTGTTTTCCGACAAGTATGAATTACTTGCAAATAATTCAGACAATAAGTTAGCTTTATCAACCGGGTCATCTTTTAAAAGATTTTGAATTGAAGAACTAGCATTATCCTTTACTATTTTGACGAAGGACCAGAAGGTCTTACTGCCACGAGGGGCATTAAGAACTTTAGCACGAAGACGCGGCTTGTACAGAGTTCTTTCCCGTCTTAGCACTTTGGCACACTAATACCTCGGCTTCTTGCGCAGCGAGTCAGTCAGTCAGATTTCATCCCAAGAATAATTATATTCTCCACCATTTTCGCTCTGGCATTAATATCATTGTATAAAAAACATAGTTTCCAGTTAAAATGCCGAAATTTGTATTAAAAAAATATTTGTAAAAATTTTGTATTGAAGATTAAACAAATATGCTTTAGAATATGAGCATAACCAATATTTTATTTCTATTAACCCCATATCGTGAATTTTTGGTTATAAAACTGTGATTAAAATTGGACCAATCAAAGTGTCATATAAATATTAAAAAATTCTTATTGAGTCAAATATTTGCAGCCATAACATACTTACATACGTAGTTTAATGTATACATTCAGACGGTGCTATATTCAGTTTTATAGTAAGAAAACAAAATGTTACCAACATGAAACCATAATAAATATTTCACTTGATCTATATTATATCAAACCTTTTGACAGATTATATTCGCAATACAATGCAACAAGCAACACAAATATATGAGCACATAAGCGAATCTATGGCACACACACGTTGCATGTGGCGAATTAAAATTGAAAAGTCGTTCAAATCGAATACAAACAAAAGAAGAATGAAAAGGGCCGGATATTGACAACAGTTCGATTTGGAGACAGGAAACATCTTGTAAAACTAGCAATAATACATGTTTTTGCTTTTTTTTCTTTTAGTATTTTTTAAAGAAGACAAACGAATAAAAATAAACGAAATCGAAAAGACAAGACCATCGTCGATGTCTCTCTAAAGAAGACGGCTTATGGCTTATCGCAGTGACTTTACATAAGAAAGGCCACATTTTTACAAGACAATTTTTTGTATTTGTTCGTACTTTGTTTTTTGTGTCCACTTTTTGTTTTTGTCGTCAATGTACCAAAAACATAAAATTGATTACGTGCTTTAGGATTTTTTTGTTTGAGTCCATACAATAATAATAACAAGAACAAAAAAAAAAAAATTATAATAAAAAAATAAAGAACAACAACGACGACAAGAACAACTGTGACTTTAGACATGCTTAACGCCCCAAAAGGCGACAATGAGATGTCTATTTTCTACAATGAAACTATAATTTTTGGTTGGCCCTTCTTCAAGTGTTTAATATACATAAAGTACGAACAAACAGCAACAACAATAACAAGAACAACAAAGTGCTACAATTTTATTTTGTTTATGTACCCTACATAATTTATGTTGATTTGAAATAAAAACAGGTCAAAGTGGTCTTAAAACTTTTCCAGGAGTTCTTAATTTTCATTTACATTTGGATCAAAACGTTTAAAATGTTTTTAGCACTTTTATGAAAATTCTTTTGTACTTGATTTCAGTACAAACCTTTCTCGAGATGTAGCTCTAACTAAATACTCATAGATTCTTCATAAATATATGACAATCAAAATGATTTATTAAATATTATTAGAATCGGTCAAAAGTTGTCCTGGCTCTCATAAAATATCGTTAATTAATCATAAATTTCTATAGGATAGTTATTATTCGTTTCCAACTGTAACTTCATCTTCTGTTTACATTTTTTCTTTCATAAAACAGCAGAATAATGTTGTTCGGCTAAAGTGTTGCTGTTGTTGTTGCTGCTGCATTGTGAGTTTAAAAAATACTTGTAGATGTATGAAAGTGTTGTACTCATCGTATATTGTAACATGTTGCGTTGCATTATATTGTTGCTGCTATTCATTTTGTGTTGCAATTGTCACGCCAAGTGAGAAATACAAATTTATGAATGCCCACTTTTAGCCATTGAATTTGTTACCTTCTTTTTATTTCTGGTCTGTTTGTCTACTGGCTGCTCCACCAAATGCATTTCAATGTTAGTGAGATATGAATTAAATTTTTTCTTTTTTAGTTTCTTTCAAAGAAAAACTTTTTACTGTCTTTAGTCGTACTTATGGAATCTTTTTTATTTATCTGAACAAACGTTAGCACTCGTAGTTGAATTTATTTATTGGTTTAAAATGTAGAAAAAATCTCGGAAGCTTTTAATACACGTGTAAGGTAAAATTATTACAAGACTTTTTTTGTACGAGTGCAAAATGGTAGTCTAATAAATTGTACATTAGAATTGAACTCTAGTATGATATTTGAACATTTTAACAACACAAATTTGTTAGATATAAAGAAGAAAATGTCTTTTAATATGGAATGTTGTAATGACATATACAAGCAGTGATGTATGTACAAGTTCATTTAATAAAATTATTTTTGTAAATTGGGAACATGGGTAGTAGTATTAATAATATTATATAATGTAACTACATAATATGTAGTTACATATAATATATATGGGCAATTCTCTTTTTATGTTTACCTTTATGAAACCGAACTTCATCTTTTTCTATTCTGATTTTTTTAAATAACTTTTGATGCAGTTATATTAATAACACTTGGTGGAGTAACACAACAAAAAATTAAGAGCTGAAACGGTTCCATGTGGTACCGGCAAACACTCAAAGTTAAAAAATCCAAAAAAGTGCTTCTAACTAACTAGTTTTTCTCTTTCCTTTGATTACTGTAAACGCAGATTTTAGCATAAGTGTCCAATTCGTCTAATGTAGACTAGAAACACTTGTATAAAAAACCAGCATGGATTTAATTAGCGTACCATTAACCAATATCAAATTGTGTTGTGCAAAAGTCGTGAAACCAAAATTTTAAAAACTTTGCATTTTTTTACTTGAAATTTTACTCCGATTCGGGTATTGCAACATTCAAAATAGGGTCTAATAGCTCTTGTAATTATTCATCTTATTACATATATCTTCTTAATGTGCCCTCAACAGAAATGCTGTAGAAGGTAGAAAGGAGAGAAAAAACTTGAATGGCTCCAAGGGGTTTCTTTTTTGCGAGACACACTTGCAGATATATAGAATATAGCGTGATCAAAAAATGTTTCCAAATTACATTTTAAAATTATTGTGGCATTTTAAAATATTAATTTGCAAAACGTGTTATGCATATTTTGGTTTAGCGGATTTGGGCATTATAAGGACTGCGCACGAAAAAATCCGTGCATGCAAATCTGCTTATAGAAACTAAACCAATGGGCGAATTTTTTTTAAATTATATTTTATTAATGACTGTTATGTTCAAGTTCTAAACATAAAAAAAATAAATTAGTTTTTGTTGGGTTTTAAGAAAATATCTGATATTTTCCAAAATTCTTCCAATTAAAGGTTTTATCGTGTTTCGGTCGCTTTTTTGCTCGAATAAGTCCACTTATTTTAAGCTAAGCTTTTAATGTTCTTTAAATAATTTTCTACTAGAGCCCAATATTTTTCAAGTGCTCGGAGTTCCAGACAATTTGATGGATTAGCATCTTTTTGGTTAGTGTTAGCGTTTATACCGAACACTAACAATTTCTTTATTATCACTCCATTGCTTTGTTGCTGTAATGAGAAGAAGCGAGAACAGACCAGAAAAAAGTGGGTACACTGTATTTTCTTAGAAAAGGGAGAAATCTTTTTCAAAGTCACTCATTCACGTATATTTCTGTGTTAATAGAACCATTTTTTATGAATGAAGTGCTTTTTTCCGCATATGCATATGGCTTCCCAAAAAAAAAAACTTTCTTGGGAATTTTGATTTCTTTGATACACGATATTTTTCTGCCATATTGCCTCTAGCATCCGCAGAATTCCTGGCCAGAAAGTTAAAAAAAGTTAGACTGTACGAACGTTTCATCGTCTATTATACTCTGATCATAATTATAGAAAAATTCGTCTGAAGAACTTTCAAGTTATTTTTTCACATCCAAATTCTTGATTTGCGTTTCTATTAGGATTTTTTTGTAGTTTACATGTCTTCAGGCTAGATTTCCTTTCAACTTTTCTAATAAAAATTCAAAAAAAAATTCTTTGTGGCACTTTTCTTCCAGAGATGAGGGGAATTTCCCTGAAAATCTTTTCAATTTTGTCTGAGTCCTACAGCCTGAAGATGCTATTTTTCTTCCACTACCTGATTTCCATTCAGTGACCATGACTTCTTTGTATAATATTATGACCCAAGAAACTGTATTTTTTGATCCAACTGCCTTGCTAGCAATTGTTTTATATAACCGATGTAAGATTTCATGAAAAATTTCTATTATGTGTTTTTCTGTTTTTTGTCCAATTTCCATTTTAAGAATTTTTAGTTTGAAATAAGTTCTTGTGATAAGTTTTACTTACGCAAATAATATGATTTCATTAAAAATATTCATCAACGGGCATCATGAGCTAAGATCGCGATGTTTTCAATTTAACATTAATCATCGAGACACACCTAAGGCGCTAATTAAAATAGGCATAATATATATCAATCTCTAGCTGCTTTAAAAAGCACGATATAGCATTTAATACAATTTTAGAGATTTAATTAAATACAAATAAAAATTTATATAAATGAAATTGCCTTATGGCATGTTTAAGAAAAAATTTTGCAATAAATTTTAATTGTTTTAATTGTAGAATTGGCTTATTAATGTTTGTGTAATTTTTATTGACTTTAATGTGAGAGAATGGTGAGATATTTAAGGACGTTGTAATTGATTAGTTAATTTTACTAATGAGGTGTAAACACACTGTAATGTTGTTTTGGCAGGAACTGTCTTGTGATAACATTGTGGGCATATAGTTCTGAATTGATGGTACTTTTTCTCTACTACTTCTATTTTAACTCTAAAGGAGTTGTCTTTTCAATTTGTTCTTGTTGAAGTTACTTATGATAATTGTATTATGTGTATGGATGGTGGATTTGATACTTGATTTTTATATGAATCACTATTCATCATGAAGTGCAAAATTAAATTTCTCTCATATATTCTTGCAAATTTCAGAATATATGTACGTAACTAATAAGTACTTTATAGCTTCCGAGTTTGAATTGCTTCATTACTATTTTCTATATCATACTAATCTCTTTTGTTACTACATTTTTGGGAATGTTTGTGAATCACAAATTGTGACTATCACACATTTTTTTTCTATATCATGTTTCGCTTGTTCCTCTTATACTTGTTAGGTTGAAATTTTTTAAGAAAATTGTATTTGTATTCTTAAGAATGGAATGTATAATTTAATTGTCCTTAATTCTTTTTTAATTATTTAGTTTAATATTTTTTTTTATACAATTTATTACAAATTCTTTATATATAATTAAATTAAATTAGTAGAATTAATTTTAAGTTGAAATATGTAACCGCTTATGGCCCAGAGGCTAGGTTATTGAATATTGATAATAAAAATAAAAATAAATAAAATAAATGGATGAATATAAATAATACTACATTAGTAATTACTATTTTAATATTTTAACTGCGAATTTCATAAAAAGGATTAATAACTATTAAATCACTAATATATCCACACATTCTTAACATATTGCGATATTTATACCCTAAACCACCATAGGTGGTTGGGGTATTATGCGTTTTTGCTGATGTTTGTAACGCATAAAAAAAGTTATACAACAACCACCTTAAAGTATACCAATCGACTTAGAATCACTTTTTAAATCGATCTAACGATGTCCGTCCGTTTGGCTGGCCGCAATTTTGAAGATAATTCAATGAAATTTGGCACATGATACAAGGACGAAGCCTATTGAAATTGGTTGTGATCGGTCCATGATTTCACCTAGCTCCCATATAAATGTCCCCCCGAAATAGAATTTCAACACACAAAAATGTCTTAAAAATAAGAATATTTTAATGAAATTGATACTTTGTATAAGTATCAATCTTTGTACCAAATTTTAAGAAGATCGGTTCACAACTGACCATAGCTCCCATATAAACCCATTTCCGAGAATCGCCCCTAAGTGCATAAAATCATGTAGATTTTAGAATTAACGCATTATTCTGTATTTGTGTACTTTATTTTATATTTAGTAAAAGTGTTGGTCTACGATTGGCCAAAGGTCTGATATAAGTCCCCTTTTTATTCTCATACATAATAGTGTGGGGTATCACATGGTCGGTCTTGACCGACTATAACTTTTTTTCTCGTTTTTTTTTTATTTAAGATACACCATTGTAGAGTACATAAATGCAATAATTTTTGATTTAGGACTATAAATAGAATTTTGGAAATTTTTTATAAATGTTTATCTTAAACCTCCATAATACAGACGTCGTTAGCTAAAAGTCATTCACGCGAACAAATCTGTGTTCCACAAGAGCTAAATAGTATTGATGTGCCATTAAAAACGTTTCTCAATTTTTTTGAACCCCAAAAGTAAACGAGTGTGAAGAATTGCCCATATGATGAATATTAAAAATTTTAAGTAAAAATATTTCCACTTTTTCTCTTCTGACACTAACGTCGATTTTTGGTTTTATTAATGACTACTTATGCATACAAAATCTGTAAAAGTTAATAATTTTTATTAATCCTTAAAAAAATCTTAAATATAGATCTTTGGATTTATCAAAATCTAAACAGTGCGATTTTATAGAACTATCAGCACATGTAAAAATTATTACAGAATCTTCAATATTTATCGAAATACACTGAAAGGAAAACTGTTTTATATTATCTTTTGCACAATTTCGTTAATAGCAAAAAAAAATATTGGTTTAAAATTTTGCAAAATAGTCTTTTAAACATTACTATTCATAATAATATTCCTAACAAAAAGGGCGATTTAAATTTTGATTCTTATTTGATGATAAATTTTACAATGATAAATTTTTAAGCTAATAAAATGCCTTAATTTGACATCAATAGTACCATCAATTAAGTATACTTCGTGATAGTTGTCAGCAATCAATTTTAATCATTAAAATATAGTTCTTACAATCTTTGATTTAGTCATTGTAATCAATTGCGTTAAGTAGAACCAATTTCCGAGAAGCAACCGAATCAAATTCATATATCAAAACGAATTATTGATATTTGCAATTAAACAATTGTTTATATTTTGATAATTCATTTAAGTATTCGATTGTAATAACAAAAAGAAAATCAATTCAGTATTTGCAAACGAAATTAATTAGTAATGATTAAACAATTTTTTGATCATATTTGACATTTTTGTAAAAATAAATAAGAAATAAAATGTAAAATAAAACTGAGGAAATATTTATAAATATACATATTATATTTAAATATTATATTTTGTAAAAAAACACAGAGCAGTGAAGAAGTTATTATATGGGTGAGTGTTTCTTTATTAAGAGCAACTTTAATGAATTTCATTTGCCTGTATTCATTTGCATGTATTATTTTATGAAGATTTTAATAGTGAGTGTCAAAAAACTAAATCGAGGTTAATGAGGATAAACCTTTTTAAACATTTCTTTAATAACCAAACTGTGGAAATTGTTTTATTCGTCTATTCGCTCCAAGATTAGTCAACCTTTACGTGATATATAATTGAATCCGTTCCAATTTTTTTAAATTTAGTACCAGCTTTTACTGTTTCTCAATCGGCTTATTATAGTATGAACACCAAAACCATTTCTTTAAATTATTGTGGTCTTAGCTCCTTTCCAGATCTCGTATAATGAATTGTTCCGGTAAAAAAAATGATATTTCATAGTATTATTATACGACTACTTATAATTAATTCCCTTTTTTCAGGCCTAATTACAAATTTAACTCTGGAAGTGCTTTGATAGTCGTTTCGACTAACAACATTGCTATTTTGTGTGATATTTCTTTATTCGTTGCATATTTTTTTTTGGGAATTTTGGTATAAAAACTGCCGTAAATAATATCTTGAAGTGTCCAGATCTATGTTGCTGTTAGCGGTCTGGAAGTTAGTATTTTGAGTAACCTTGTTAGTCGAAACGACTAACGAAGCACTAGTGTTACTTTTTGAACTTTTAGCGATTAAATAAATTAGTAAATTTAGTAAATATAGTATATATGTTCCTATAGTCTAAAATATATTTTTTGGGGGAAAATAAACACAATATGACTTCCAGAAATAATTTTAGCAAGACATAAGTATATTTTTTTGTCACATTACCCAATGATGATGAGGAAGCTCTATTTCCTATATCAAATAGAAAAGGCATGCTGAAGACTGAGTAAAGCCATATTATAAGTTAGTAATGATTACAGATCGACTACGTCTTATGAGTTCTATAATAAAACCTAAGGACGCAATTGATACTATATGCAGTGAAATATCTCACTAAATCAGGACTTATCGCTGCTGCTCTTCATTTTTAACCACTTTTTAATAAAATATCCTTAAAAACTGCATAGTGAAAATTGTGGAAAAAGAAAATTAAGATTTGCAGCTTCTGCGTCTAAAAAACACTGAAATACTATGGGATAGTGTAAAAAAATTCAAAAAAGTATCACAAATTTGAAATATGTACATAGTATACAAAAACCTTTGTTTTTAAGCTATTTTTTGGTTAGAATAATTATAGGATACACATATTTAAAAAAAGTATATATTGGCTGTTCTAAATTTTTTACACAACTATCACAAAGGGAACTTATGTAACACCATCTCTGAAAAAGTACAAATATTGAGGTCTTTTCAGTTTTTGCTTAATATTTTGAAAACAACGAAAAGTATTTAGGAAATTTTGCTGTTATTTTATTTAAATTAATTCATCAAATAAAAATCAATTGTTTTATTTTTCATTTTAATGATACGCCTTAATATATTTTTAATAAAAGTTAATGTTAGTCGTTTCGACTAACGAAGCCCTCAGAAGGGTAAAAATATCGAGGCCCTTCAAGGGTTAAAGCCGAATTACGCTCAATCAGCTTTTAAATCTTTTTGAAAGATGGAATTTAATAAAATTAATAATAAATATGCGCATTGACCGCTAGTTTTTATTAAAAAAAGCAATAAAAAATTGTATAACAAAAAATTTTAGTGATATTTGGTGGTCATGATATTTTAGTAGTAGCAACCATTATGGTGTGTGGAAATTAATTTGAATAGTTTCCACATAGCTGGTTATCATGATTAAAATAGTTTTTCTTTGTACCTATAAGATGATACTGGTAAATGATCAGATTCGTTTGGCAAAGAATTCGGTTGCCACTACGAATCTCCTTTCTCTGTGTATGGGCATGACTAATTTCTTAAAGTTTTCAAAAGAAATCTTAAGTACCCGGAGCAGATTTCTCAATTTTGAAAATTTTCTAATTAGCGTTATAAGAGGCGATTGACGATTTCAATGAAGGAAGTATATTTTTAAAGATGTTTTTCCAGGATTGAGATTTTGGTACAAAAAGTGGGTGTTTTTCTAATTCTTTTATTTTAGGATAAGTTTATTTATATATCAAAATTTAAATAAGATATCTTTGTTCGTTTAAATTTTATTTCAATTTATATATTAACATTATTTTTCAAAAAAGCACTTCCAATCTTAATTTTTAGTTTCTTAATTCTTAACTATATTAAGTGGAACGAAATTTACAATATTTTCCAGAGACCGGATTTTAATACTAAAAAAACAATCTTTTTCTTTTTATTTCAATCGAAAAACAATCTTTAATGTTCAAAAAATAATAAAAATCCATCATAATTTTTTTATTTTCATTAATAGTTTTATTTTTTTCAATATGATCGAAAAAAAAATTCTAAACAAAAACAATTTTATTGAATAAAAAAAATATTTTTGAAACAAAACAAAAGTATGAATAAAAAAAAAAAAAACAATAATTTAAAATTTTTTTTCGAACTGATATTTATTTTTAAAGATATTTATCGTTAAAGATATTTATTTTTTTCATCATTGATGGATATTTATTTTAAAAATAAAAATCCCTCATATATTTTTTTCAACAAATGAAAAAACATTTTGAACATTAAAGATATTTATTTTGATTGAAAAATAAAAATAAAACGTTTTCGGGTGCTTGATATTTTCATATGTATTCTTCTTATTAGATTACAGTATTGTTTAATATATTTTAGAATTAAGAATATTGTAACTATAATAATAATTGAAGTTACGTATTCTAATTCGGAAAACTTGTAAGTTAAAGGGATGATATGTACGATTAACATTAAAGGCACACAATTTCATAATTTTTTTAATATATAGCAGTTGATATGAGCACCTTTTAAAGAAGCAACCGGCGCGTCTAGTGTCGGGAGTTTTTAACAGACTTAATTTACGTAACTAAGAACATTTTACATGTCATTGAGAATATTCCGATTTAATTTGAGAATTCTCGTTTGATATTGAGAAAATTACCAATAAGTAATCGTAAGAAACAGAGTCAGTTCTAAAAAAATGGTTTATTGACTCAGAACTTCATAATTTCGTGAAAAATTTACTAATGAATCGGAATCCATGTCGGAAAAATAAATTCTTCTTTATCGAAATTTTGTAAAATATGTTTGAAATATACAAAAGTTTCAAACAAAGAACTTAAAAAAAATTGCCCTGAATATAAATATCCATTAAAAATCTCGAAATTGCCTTTTGAAATTCATTTTCAATGCTCTCTGTTGAGAACTAATCAAAAATTTGCTTCTTAAAATACTAATGTCGCGACAGTACAGTAAATAATTTATTTAACTAAATATTTCGTTTTATAAATCTCAAATGTAATACAAATTTCTTTTTAAACTAACAACAGCAATAATGTTAAAGATTTTCCTAAACAACATATTTTAACGGTTATCGATTTGTCGACCATTAAAACATTTTCAGCAAATTAAATATTCACTAAGTATTATTGGTTAAAAAACATTTGCCACCGTCATTATTGTAAAATTTATATCAAAATGTCATTTAATGGCCTTTTAACATTTTAATAGTGACTTTAACACAAATCATAATTTGAATAACGGTTTGTTTTCTTTTTATTTTGCCAGAAAATAATAATAAATAAATTTATATATCTATCCATCCACTCATATGAGCCACGATCCATCCCAGAAACAACCTCAAATGTCAAAATGATTTTATTTTTCCTTTTATTTTATCAAAAAGTTTGTCTGTTATTACTGTGTTTTATGAATGCACATGTTGCACGATAAATTTCGTGCATAATCATCACAAACGTCATAAAAGGTAAGTTTTTATTCACTAACAAATTTGACTTGGAAAATGCAAACACACACACATACACACTGCGCTATAGACATAGATATGGAAAACTGCAAGATACCGACATAAGTATTTCTAACTATTAAGAGTTTGAATGTTTTCAAGTACTGGATGATTTTTAACCATACATAGCTAACTCTTTAGTTTAAGTACAATCCAAAGTTGCAACTGTAAGTTGCAAGTTCATTTATATGAATTTTTTTTTTATGTGTGTGTGTATTTTTTATGCAACAAGTACGTACGATTTAAGATATTTTCACTATCGGAAAATAAACAAATTGTTTTCTATTTTTTATTTTTGTTTCTTGTTGTATTTTCGATTTGTTGTCTAAACGTATGAAAAGAATTACAACTGTGTGTTTGAGAAACATCAGTTTAATGGTTTGAGAAATTTTGACAAGTTCGAAAGAGATCAGTGTTATTTGGTAGACAATGTGTTACCCTACAATCGGTCTGCAAATGTATGTATTGTAGAACATTTAATCGGAAAAAGGCATAAATATTCGGACTATGGTCTGAGTTGATCATTGTGACTATTAAAAGTTTGACAAACCTTGTTATTAATAAATATAGGAAATCTAATATTAGTGCTCTCGAAGAGCTTTACCGAAATACCAATTACTAAAACATTTTAAGGTGTCACTAAAGTGTATACGTATATATGTATATGCAAGATTAAAATTATATTATATAGGGTACTGGCAGAATACCACTATATTTGTAGTAGAAAAATGCCTTCTGATTTGCATGACAACCACTTTATATGACTGGCTATAAAGCAAATGTTTGACCACTATTCAAAAATAAATTTCAAACCAAAAAAAAAAAAAAAAATACAAAAAACATAAAAGAAACACAAAAACCGAAACCAACTGACATGTGCCTGTCGTAACAGAATGGTAATTTGTGTGCTATCGCGGAACACCCAAATCATTAATCAAACATGATGGAGAATAGAGTATTACATGGCATGTATCTAAATACATTCATACAAAACTATACATTGGCTAGCATTTATGCACCATGATTGTAAGTGAGTAACTGAGTCTGTTTTAAGTAATTTAAGGAACCGATCATAAAATCATATGCGAATTATAGCACAGCAAACAGTACACAGACTTTAATATGCAAAGAAATCCCACAAAAAAAAAAAAAGAAAGAAAAAAATCCATTATGCAACTGTAAATTTTCACAAGCGAAAACGTTATAATGGAGAGCAATGAGCACGTCTCATTGAATGTATACTTTGATATTTATACAAATTTATAAGTAGGGGATTTTATTTAGATATTTTCAAAGATTTAAACACTTGTTGTATAGAAAAGGTGGAAAAAATTGTCAAATACGAGGGAAGATCAATATTTCCGTGACTTTTCGAACTTCCCTCGTAGTTATATGAAATGCAACACTGTTCCCATCAAGTACCAACTGTTAATAGACTACTGTAAAATTTTTAGCAAGTGTCGTCATTTACTTTGCGTTTAACTGTTGTTCAAAATATGCAACCTCGTGTATTTTTCTAAAAATGGAAAAAAGTGAATTTCGAGTGCTCATTAAACATTGTTTTTTGCGAATAAAAAACGTCAATCAAACCAAGGAAAAGCTCGATAAATACTATAGGGACTCTGCACCATCGACTTCAATGGAAAAAAGTGGTTTACTGACTTTCGTTGTGGTCGCACAAGTACAAATGACGCTGAACGTTCTGGACGGCCAATTGAGGTCAGTACACCCGAAAATGTTGAACAAATCCACGATATGGTGTTGGCCGAACGAAGAGTAAAAGTGCGTGAGATTGTTGATGCCATAGGCATTTCATATGGCAGTGTGGTTTCGATTTTAAATGATCAGCTGGGTTTATGAAAGTTGTCTGCAAGATGGGTGCCGCGTTTGCTCTCAATTGACCATAAATGTAAACGTGTGACAACTTCAAAGGATTGTTTGGAGTTGTTTAACCGCAATCCGAATGAGTTTTTGCGGCGTTTTGTAACTGTGGATGAAACATGGATACATTACTGTACTCCGGAGACCAAGCAGCAGTCTAAACAATGGGTTTCTCCGGGTTAAACCCATTTGTCGGCCAATAAGGTGATGGCAACAGTTTTTTGGGATGCACGCGGGATAATCCACATCGATTACCTTCAAAAGAGAAATACAATAAATGGCGAATATTATGCTAACTTATTAGACCGATTTAATGAAGATTTAAAAAGAAAACGACCCCATATGGCCAAGAAAAAAGTTCTTTTTCATCAAGATAATGCACGGGTGCACACGTGTGCAGTCTCAATGGCAAAACTGTATGAATTGGTACGAATTGGCTACGAATTGGTACCTCATCCGTAATATTCTACGGATTTAGCTCCTAGTGACTACTTCCTATCTCCAAACCTAAAGAAATGGCTCGGTGTAAAGAGATTCAGCTCCAACGATGAAATTATTGACCAAACAAATGCCTATTTTAAGGACCTCGAAAAATCCTATTTTTTGGAAGGGATACAAAAACTGGAGAAATGTTGGACTAAGTAAATTGAGTTAAAGGGAGATTATGTTAAAAAATAAATTTTTGTTTTGCAAAAAACACTGTGTTTCATTCAAAAAGTCACGGACTTATTGATCCGCCCTTGTATCTATCTATCTATATTGGCTAATCAGAAAAGTATATTACAGAGAAAGTGTTTTTACCTCAATGTTTTCAATTAACTCTGTTGTATGGTTGAATTTAAAAATTTAATTAAAAAAATAATTAATTCAATTAATTGCACTGGTCCACAAAAAAAATCCTCCCCCAAAGGTGAATAGTTAAACTTGATAGATTTTGATAATTTTCAGTTTATTTCCATCAGGTCAGGATTTTTTTATGGGCGTATCCAATATTTCGCCCATAGTAAGGTTTTTACTCTAGTATATTTCACCATAACTCAATAACGGTGTGTGATTGGCATGTGTAATATACTAAAAGATGCGGACTGAAAATATCTTCAACCCTATCTTCAATTTTTATGTGCTCAATAGTTTCGGAGTTATTTTTAAATTAGTGTTCGAAAAATACATTTTTCATGCAAAATTTAAGAATTTTTTTGTTATTAAAATTCTTAAAAATCTTTTGATAAATGAAAATACCAAAAATTTGTCAGTTTATCATCTTTATCTTAAAGCTGTTTAAGCTGCGAACAAAATAACGCATGTATCATCAAAATTGATGCGTAAATAAATGGACATGATTAATATCATCAACAAACAGTTCTCGAATTATCCAAGCGTGACTGCCTAAAGGCGGCGTCTAGTAGTCATGCCCATAAAAGAAATTCAGTACGTGATAGAAAAATATATTTTGTACGTTTTAATTTTATTTCAATTTACACAGAAAAAAATAAAAATGGATTTTGATTACGAAATTGCTTATATCAATTAAAATTTTAATTGATTTTGCTACAATCATCAAAATGATAATATTAATTAAATTAAATTAATTGATTTTTTCTATAATTTCAATTAAATTTAAAATTAAACAAATTAACTCCATGATTGAAACTATGATTAAAATGAATTCAAATATTTATTGACACAATTGAAATATACCCAACTTTGCAAAATAACATATTAAAATAACATATACAATAACATTATCATTATATAAAATTTTATATATTTACTTAATTTCCAATTGTTTTTAAAAACATACGAGTCAAAAATAAACATATATTTCACTCATTTTCGCGGAACACTTCAACAAAAGAGATTGATTAAATTAATTATTACATCGACTTTTGCACAACCTGCAACATTTGAAACATTTAATGATAAACGAATTCTTTTATAACATTAACAAAATTAAAATAAGGCTTACCTCAAAAACTTTCGAAGTAAGTAATTTGACCTCTATTTTTATGGACGTTAACATCGTTGCATGATGCATCTGTGATAAAACTAGAGAAAATAATATACATATAAGTAAATACTTACATATTGCCAAAAACTCAAAACGTATACTTACTTTGTATTTCGATATGAATCCTTGAATTGAGGTTGGTCAAATTCATATAAAACCAGAAATTTTCATAATTCAAAATATGTTTATACTTATGTTTGACATTAATAAACCAAAAATGGGCATGGTTCGCCCACTTTATCGCCTACCTCCCATATAAGGTGAAATGTCAACGAAATTTTATACAAATAGTTCAAGGATCAATTTAAACTCGGAAACAAAAACGGGCGTGGTCACCCACCTTACCGCCCACCTCCTATATAACGTAAAATTTGGAAAAGTTGATGGTGGGTATATAGATTCGGCCAAGCCGAATTTAACATGCTCGCTTGTTTTTTTAATTTTTTTTTACTAACTTTATATTTTTTGCCTAACAATTTTTTTCATAACTTTGAAACTATTGATCGCATCAAAAACAATTGTATACATCATTTAAAGATATTGTAAGTCAAAATTTTTGTAAATTTAGTTTAACAAAATCGGACAAGTTGTTTTTGAGTTATGACAGCATAAGTGGGGAAATGTCACAAAAAACTAAAAAATGACCGAATTCACTTAATTGCGAATAAATTCGAAAATAATCAATAGATTTTTATGACCGATATCTCATTTTGTTGCCATTACATGTGGCTTTGTGATAAAGCAATAAATCTGAACAGTTTTTGCCGTTTTATTTTTAATGATTTTTTTTTAAACAAAAAAACTTGCTATTTTCACGTAAAAATATATTTTTTGTTTCATTTTTTTATTATAACTTCGAAACTATTAAGCCGACTAAAACGCAATATATAAAGGTATTAAAGGTTGTATAAATTTAATTTTTGTAAGTTTATTTTAATAATATCAGACTAACATTTTTTGAGTTATCATTAATTATGTAGAGAAATGTCTAAAAAAAATTTATAATTTTACTTAAAAATTTAAAAAAAAAAAACTCTAAATAGTATTTAAAATTTGGACCATATTTGTACTACTGGAACCACAATACATCAAAATTGTAAAATGGTTTTTCAAACCTTTAAAATTTTTTCAATTTTGTTGCATTGTATAATTTAAAGTTGGTTCTATCCTGATAAACGCAAGAAAACTGAAGAATTTTTCATATGATTTCAAATAACAGGAGGAAATCACCGTTACAAAATATTGAAATCTATTTTTTTGTATTTAAGTAGTCTGTTCCACTATGTTTTATTTATTTGAAAAGTTAAAATCATCTAAGTTACACTGTTCAAAAATTATTTCGATTTGTTATTTCAAACTGAGCTGGTTCTATCTTGACGAGGAGTATATATTACAATCATAGTATGTTGCTCTTAGTTTACGGTCACTAGAACCATATTTTTGTTTTTTGGAGTACTTTGTGGAAAAAAGCTTTAGTTTTTACATTTAATAATCATCTCTTTTAGTAATCACTAAAAATACAGATTGAGTAAATTGGCACCAAATTATTTCAATGCACAAATGCAACATAAACTACGCGAATATTGAAAAGACAACAAACGTAAAAATGTCAATTTACTCGATATATAAAATATTTATAGATTTAAACCGTTAAAATTTTTAATTAATTGACGCTGAATTAGTGATTTTGACCACTGTGAAGTGCGTCGCTGAACTTGAGAAGCAAATACAAAAAAACGTAAAAACAGCGGCACACTTTTACGACCCTGGCTCGAAATAGTTAAAATAGATTTTAATATCTTTTACATTTATTAATAAAACAAGAAATAAATTAGATCATACGTAAAATATGTATTAAGTTATGTTCACATTTATCACATATTTGACCAAATTTGCGTTTTAATATTTAAAATTTAACGGCCACCTAAATCGAATGTGGCAGAATCAAATTTTTTAACTTTGTTTTTTGCAAAACAAAAATTTATTTTTCAACATAATCTCCCTTTAACTCAATTTACTTAGTCCAACATTTCTCCAGTTTTTGTATCCCTTCCAAAAAATAGGATTTTTCGAGGTCCTTAAAATAGGCATTTGTTTGGTCAATAATTTCATCGTTGGAGCTGAATCTCTTTACACCGAGCCATTTCTTTAGGTTTGGAGATAGGAAGTAGTCACTAGGAGCTAAATCCGTAGAATATTACGGATGAGGTATCAATTCGTAGCCCAATTCATAGAGTTTTGCCATTGAGACTGCACACGTGTGCACCCGTGCATTATCTTGATGAAAAAGAACTTTTTTCTATATGGGGTCGTTTTCTTTTTAAATCTTCATTAAATCGGTCTAATATGTTAGCATAATATTCGCCATTTATTGTTTTTCCCTTTTGAAGGTAATCGATGTGGATTATCCCGCGTGCATCCCAAAAAACTGTTGCCATCACCTTATTGGCCGACAAATGGGTTTAACCCGGAGGAACCCATTGTTTAGACTGCTGCTTGGTCTCTGGACTACAGTAATGGATCCATGTTTCATCAACAGTTACATAACGCCGCAAAAACTCATTCGGATTGCGGTTAAACAACTCCAAACAATCCTTTGAAGTTCAATTGAGAGCAAACGCGGCACCCATCTTGCAGATAACTTTCTTAAACCCAGCTGATCATTTAAAATCGAAACCACACTGCCATATGAAATGCCTATGGCATCAACAATCTCACACACTTTTACTCTTCGGTCGGCCAACACCATATCGTGGATTTTTTCAACATTTTCGGGTGTACTGACCTCAATTGGCAGTCCAGAACGTTCAGCGTCATTTGTACTTGTGCGACCACAACGAAAGTCAGTAAACCACTTTTTTACCATTGAAATCGATGGTGCAGAGTCCCCATAGTATTTATCGAGCTTTTCCTTGGTTAATAATGTTTAATGAGAACTCGAAATTCACTTTTTTCCATTTTTAGAAAAATACACAAGGTTGTATATTTTGAACAGCTGTTAAACGCAAAGTAAATGACGACACTTTCTTAAAATTTGACAGTAGTCTATTAACAGGTGGTGCTTGATGGGAACAGTGTTGCATTTCATATAACTAAGAGGGAAGTTCGTAAAATCACGGAAATATTGATCCGCCCTCGTAATTTTCTTTAAAAACCAGAATTTTCTTAAGCCAATAAAAAAATAAAATCATTTATGCTCCATATTTATATGTATGTATGTTTCAGATCTCGCAATGAAAATTTTTTGCCAAGGACTTGATGAGAAGGTGTATCAAAATTATATGCTTTAATATTCGTCTTACAAATATTCTTATATGTGTATGTGTAAATTTTTAAATTTTAACAAGATCTATGAATCAATAATAAATCTTTTATGTTCGCTTATTCTCTCTAGATATGTTAGGTTACTAACTAAGACTGGTAAATCGATTTTGATTAAAGGCGAAAAGTATGTAGACTACATGCGATATTATGGTTCACTTTAAAATCAATTCACTGTACATTTTTATCCTTCAGCAACAACTCTGACGGTTCGTTACATGTCATCGTCATTTCTCATGGACAACGGAAGAAAAAAAAACTTCTAGTATTTATACATATTAACATGAAGCTTACTTTTATAGCGGGTTATTTGGGTTAAGCTTTTAAGTATATTTTGCATGTGATCTATGCGAAATGTACTCGTTTTTAATGTCTTTACTAACATTTTTAATCATGTTCATGTAAAAAGGGGCAGGAGTGTCGGGTCTTTTCTTGCATATTATTCGATTTGGGTTGTGTTTGTATGTTCTTTTTCAATTTACTCCAAAAAATATATTATTGAATAAATGTTGTAGAATATATTTTAGCAATCATGCTTAACGTCTGACGAACTAACACACTGTCTATCCGAATGGATGACTGATGGACAGACTTTGACTTTAAAATTGTAAACACCCGCTAATAGTTACAATCATATGTGGAATGTATGAAATCATGTAAATATCTACATGTAAGCATGCACGTACTGACACATACTTTTGTTTAGGTTGTAATACGAATGTTTGCGGTCGTATTAAGGTACTTGTTAATATATGTACGAGTATTTTGGTTTCAGGTGCTGAAATGACTACATTAATAAATGAAATTGCTTAATTTTTTTTATTATTACTTATTTTCAGTTTGTTTTCTTAGCCTTAAAAAAATACCGAAAAATTTCAAATATATTATATAGAGTTTCATGCAGGAATTAAAAGAATTAATTATTTAGACTTAAAATAAAAAAAAAACAAAAAACTAAAAAAACAAACAATTTTAAAGTGTTGTTTAAATCACTATTTATGCTACAACCAGTGTTGCCAGTTTAGCCTTTTTAAGGCTAGATCTAGCCTTTTTATTTTGATTTTAGCCTCAAAATTTTCGTTTTAGCTTCTAGCTTTTTTGTTAGCCTTTTTTATTTTTAACATAGCCTTAAAAAGGCTAAAATTTTACAAATTTTATTTTTACAAAATCATCAATTTAAGCATTTGTGTATATTAATTTGTACAAAAATATCGAAATTATTTATATTTAATGAATATTTTTGCCTGCGGCGCTTCATTCTACAAAAATATTACAATTATTTTTTGACAAACTTTATTACCCATATAAACTAATTACTTTATATTTACAAATTCACTAAAATACATTTAACAAATACCAAAATCTAATGGAACAAAAAAATTAATGCTTTTTTAATTAAAAAAGTATGTTAGCTTTTTTCTGGCTTGATTTTTTAGGGCATTTAGCCTTTTCTGACCTTTTTTTAAGTCCAATTTAGCTTCTTTTTTTCTCAAGTCCTGGCAACACTGGCTACAACTAGCATTTAACCAGCTACTGTGTTTGTAATTTGCATGATTGAACACAACACATAAAAATTTATGTTAACAATAACTCAGTAATATCAGCGGAAAAGTATGAATTAGAGTTACGACGAACACCTAGTTTTTTTAGTATTTGGCCCATAACATGTTTGTTTATTTTGATTTTTCTCATTTTCAAATAAACCTTATGAAGACAAATATTTTAGTCCAACTTCTTCCCCATAAGTGGTCCGCTTCGAGACCTAATCTGCTTTTAATATACAGACGGGAATACCAAGATCGTCTTAGATTTTCACGAGGAACCAGAACTTTTTGGGCTGTTAGACATAAAGGTGGTTATAAAAATATCCTTATAAGAAAGAAAATGTACCGTAAAGTCCTCTTTGTTGTACCCTTACTCAGAACTATATATTTTGAATTTCTGTTTAAATTACAAAACATTTAAAAAGTACTATTTGATAAAAAAAAAGTACCACAAAATCGCCTCTTGTGAACTCTTACTCATTTTACCACCGTGTAAATATATATTTCATCTTTCTAGAATTATTTTTATAGAGTTTAAAAAGTACCATTAGAAGAACACAAAAATGTACCACAAAGTGTCATCTTGAAGATTCTCATCCACATAGAATCATTATAATATTATACTATATAATATTATAAGTTAATATTTTATTTGAGAGTTAGTAGCTCACGAAAACTAATCATGATTAGTGAAAATAATTGCGTACGGCGCACGTTGGGGTAAAATGTGTCAAAAGTGGCGCTTAATTGAATTTTAAAATGTAAAGTTTTGTAATTAAGTTGGATACCGAATAAAAATATACAAAATTATGTATCAATAGCAATAAAAATCTTTAAGCTGGGTTGTTTTGTTTTCTTATAAGAAGCTGTCAAAGTTAAGATTTTTTTTTACATTTTTGAAAAGAAGTAAAAAATTGAATTTTCATCAGAATTCAGTGTATTTATTTTAAATAAAAAGTCTTTTAAGGTAAAAATTTAAAATGAAATCGTCAACTTCAGATGTTTAAGTGTACTTTTCTTCAAGTATTTTTAAATTATATATTGTACTAATATTTTTGTTATTTTTTTTTTTTTTTTGAAAATTATCCTAAAATACTCTTATTTTCAACTTTCATGGAATGCAACTTAAAATGTTACAGGATGTTTATTCTGAAAATTTTCTGAAAAATAGCACATATTGTTCACTTTAATACTGTGAAAAAAAATCGTGCGCATATATATCCCGATTTGAGAAAATAATATTTTTGTGAAAAAACTCCAGCAGATTTCATACAAAAAACAGCTTAAATGCCAGACATTTTCTTTGCTTTATCAAACATTAAACAGTAGGAATGAATCGAAATAAATCTGTAACTTCTAATGGCTTGGTTGGATTTGGATGAAGCGGGATCCAATATTCGCATCAGGATCGGAACTATAGGGGTACTGATGTCATGGAAAATGTTTAACCACTAGCAAATTTTTGTTCCTTACCCGATTTCCAAGATTTTTATATCACCTAAAGTCCTTGATAAATCCTTTAGAAAACATGATTGCACGTACTACCTATCTTATTTATTTTTCGACTTTTATAATACATTTTTTTAATTACTAATAAATAGAAAAGTTAAACGTGATCATTAGTTGATACCACCTTTCTTTGAATAATGCATAATTTTCAACCCATTTATTTCTAATGTATAGACGGATGGACAGACATTACTGTTCTGATAAAAAAATCTCAAAATTCTAAAACTTTTTTTTCCTAATAATCAATAAAAAATAAAACGTGATCATTAAAATATTGATATCACCTTTCCCCGAATTAAGCGCCACTTTTACCCCAATGTGCGGCTTTGAAACCTCCCTTTACATTCATCGAATTTTCTATGACCAAAGTAGTATTTTTCTCACCTGTCACAACAAAAACATTAAACTTAATAATTCTCATTCACTCATTCTAATTTCATAGATGTTTATGAAATACAGAAAATACCATTAAAGCGACGAAAAGTACCAGTAAGTCTCTTTTGTGTGGGTTTTGTGGTTCTAACTTAAAAAATATAAAAAATGTAGAGAGAAAAATTTTCATTTTCATTGATTCCTTATTTTCTCAGAAACAATATTAGTTAACTTTTAAACCGATAAGTTAATTTATTGAAAACAATTAAATTTGGATGTTAAGATAACACTTAAATTATACAAATCTGCTTGCAACAACTTAAAAAATTTAGCCCCTTAATATGTACGCCTTGGTACTCGAGTTCCAAATAACATTCCATTAGCTTATTTTGTATGATTAAATGATCCAATATTCAAATTCTTAATCAAAATTTGATCAGTGATTTTTAATAAAATTTAATTTCCAGTTGTTTCCCTTTATGGTACTTTTTCTTCATGGATATAACAAATATTGTATTCCAATGAATAAAGTCAACATTTATTGCAGGCTTGAAAAATGCCATTGGCAAAATCTTTGGAACACATTAAAGTGTTTGAAACTGCATTCAGTTTGTAGATACATACTTTGTGATTTTAGAAATTATAAGTTAAAGTAAAAATTTTTACAAATTCGGGACAGTCTGTACATAATCTTATTGGTTTTGATTTTATAATCATCTCTATGAATACATTTCATAAAAAAGTAAAATTATTATATAAACAAGATTTTTTGGGTTATTACATCCTTAAATATTGCCTAATATATTGATGATGAATATTTTTATTTTTATTAAATATGACTTCAATTTTATGAAGCCAAAAAAACGTAACATTAATACAAATTTTAGACAAATTATAATTCAAAAGATTTCTGATAACTTTTACAACAACATTTTAATAGCTATTTTATTTCTAATAAAAAATATTTTTTTAACAAATGCGATGTTACGTTATTTTGACTTAAGAAAATCACTGCCTTCGTTAATATAATCGTTATTTTTTTAGCTACAAATCTGAAAAATTGTGATCACAATTATTTTGGAAAAATAAACTATATTTCATGAAAAACACAAATTTGAAAATTTTGATGTTACGTTGTTTTGCATTTTCGGTGACGAAATTTAGTTGCTTTTATTAATTAAATGTATTAAAAATCCCTCAAAGAACAATATTACAAACAAAAATATGAAATACTTGCTTCAACACTGCACAGTGGGGCAGAATCGAAATTTGTTGGAAATAAATCTGTAACTTCTGATGGCTGGTTGGATTTTAGGAAATTTGGTACATACATAGCAGAGAAGCATACAATTTTAAGTTTGGAAGGGGGACCGTACAGACCTCACAGGGACGGAGCTAAAAGGGCTCAAAGTTGGGTACCTCTGACATACAAATTTTTTAATCGCTTGCCAAATTTTTGTTTCTCGTCCAATTTATAACTCTACGTCTCCACGCAGACGTTTTTATTTCCTAACACAAGAAATAACGTCGGCAGAATAACAGGAAAAAGTTTTTATTTCCAACTTTATGTTAAGGGGTGGAGAAAACGTATATGAGAAATAAACATTTTAATTTGTCTTTTTTTTTATTCTCGGTTTTTATTTTTTATTTATAGTTTTAAAACAAATTTAATGCATTTTTTATCTTTATTTTGCTAAAATAATCAAAATTTAAAAAAATAACAATAAATTTGACAGCTTATGTTAAACATTATTGCTCAGCTTTGTGTTTAAACATTTATTGCGAAATAGATTGCGCAATAGATTTCTTATTGGTCCATACGTAACATTTTGAAGAGAGAGATAGAATTTGACAATTGCGGACACAAAAATGGAGACTAGGGGTAAGAAGATTTTATTTTAGAGAAAAAAGAGTGTAGATACTTTTTCGGTCAAAAAAACACAAAAAACAAAAAAACATATCGACTTCAATTTTTTTATTCAATAGAAAATTTTGTTCTTTAACTAGATAAAGAAAAAACAAATTAAATCGGTCTGAAACACTAGAATATATATGAAGAAAACTGGACCAAGAATATGCAAAATTGAGGTAATTAAAAATTCAAATGCAAATAACTCAAAAACCATAAGAGATAAATAAGACATGCAAGCATGTTTTTTGTAGTTCTTATCAGTGCATACAATAATGTATACAAATATTTGAAATTGGACGAGCAATAAAAATTTGGCAAGCGATTAAAAAATTTTTATATTAGAGGTACCCAACTTTAAGCCCCTTTAGCTCTGCCCCTGAGGGGTCTGTTTGGTCCCCCTTCCAAACTTAACATTGTACGCTCCTCTGCTATGCCTATTTTATGCAAATCCAACCAGCCGATCAGAAGTTACAGATTTATTTCCAAAAAATTTCGATTCTGCCCCACTGTGCACTGTGAAGAATATTTTAAACTTTGGCCAAAGTATCAACAAATTTTCAAAAATACTGTGAACTTTAAGTACAATTGAAAGCAACCTAAGTCTGAAAGGTGTTCGGTATTTTGAAATGTTTTCCATATAGCACATATTAAATTATACTTATGTGTTTTCTATGCCAACTTTTGAACTAGGTAAGTTTTAAAAATTATTCATTTTACGGATTTTGTATTAAATTATTCAAGTTTTTCGATTTGCTTATTGAAAATATTAAATTTACAGTTACTTAATTCACAAAGTATATTATTTGAGTTATTGTGTTATATGTTATTTAAGAAAACACATTTTTAAAATTTTTTTGAAAATTTATATGGAAATTTAAAACAACATTATAACATTGTGAAACCTATGTTTATGAATTATGTTAAAAAATATTTTGTTTAAAAATTTTTAAATTTTTTAAATGAATACAATTTCTTATAAAATTTTTGTTTTATAAAATGTATCACTAAAAATAAAAATTTGCATAAAAAGTAAGATTTTTCATAAAAAATCCAATTTTGCACCAATAAGCTAATTTTTCGCTAAAATCCGATTTATCACTAAAAAATCAATTTCTCACTAGAAATTCTATTTTCCTCTAAAAACTAAAAATTAAAAAAAATTATTTACCAAAAAGAAAACAAAAGTCCAAAAGTATAGTTGTATAAATAATATTCTATACCCTTGCTTTGACCACAAGATGATCTTCGAGTTGTTCGGAAATGACCTAATATGTGATCAATGGCCAATTGCGGACCTATTCTTATGAATCCTTGATACTATAGTTTCTGTCTTTATGCGTGTTAGTGTAATTTTCTGGTCTGATTCTGATTCTCTCTTTTATAAAATTAATTTGTTCCAAATTTTATTGAAATCAAGGCATAAATAATGTATTTATGTACATTTAAACACTGTTTCGGAAGAAATTTTTGCATGGATGTAAAGTGAAACAATGGACAGATGATAACCAATTTCAGTTTAGCGTTATACTAAAAAAGTCCCATTTTCCAAATTAGATCAAATTATCTTTAAAATTAAAACTTATTGATTTTTATGCGATTCAGGGTAATTTTCAGGTCTGGTTCTTGTATTCTGATTCACTCCTTTATAAAATTTATTTGTACCAAACTTTATTGAAATCGTGGCATAAAAAATGTAGTTATGAGCATTCAAACAACGTTCCGGGGAACATATCCATAAAAAGGCTAAAAATTTGCTCATTTTATTTTTACATAATCATCAATTTAAGCATTTTTGTGTATTAATATTAAATTTTGTGTATTAAGGAAAATTTTCGCCTGCGGCGTTTCATCCTACAAAAATATTATAATTATTATTTAACGAAATTTATTATCCATAGAAACTATTTATGTTATATTTACAAATTCACTAAAATATTTTTAAGAAATACCAAAAACTAATGAGAACAAAAAAATAAATGCGTTTTTAAATACAACAATATAAGTATTAGCTTTTTTCTGGTTTTATTTTTTTGGCACATTTAGCCTTTTCTGACCTTTTTTAAAGTCTAATTTAGCTTCTTTTTTTCTGAAGTCCTGGCAACATTGGTTATAATATATAAAAATCCTAGTTTTCAAAAAATAAGATTTCCTTCAATATTTTTCATTAAAAAAAATAATAATAATTTTAAATGTTGAAATTTTTTCAAAATAACAATATCATAACTCATTCAGATATAAGACACATATTCACAAAGTGTGTTACTTTTAAAAATTATTTGGGGGATTCACAAGGTGTGCTATCATGTCATATTGTCATAATTTCAATAAAAAACGAGAGAAAAAGATATAGTCGGTCAAGCCCGACCATATAATACCCTACACCATTGTGTACATTATAATGCGGAGAGGGGTATTTTATTAGATTTGGAGCCAAATGTGGACCGATACTCATATTAAGTGTAAAATAAAACATACGAATACAAAATATTACCTCGATGTTAGCATTTATATGAATTTATTCACTTTTGGGTTATTCCCGTAAGAGGGCCTTATATGGGAGCTATGGTAAATTATGGATCGATCTTCGTAAAATTTGGAACTTTCATTTATGTTTATATAAAACTTATATGTGTCAAATATTAACTTGATACTAACATTTTAATAGAATTTATGCCCGTTAAAGTGATTTTCTGAAAAGGGGTTTATATTGGAGCTATGGTCAATTATGAACCGATCTTTATAAAAATCGGCACAATCGGCCAAATTTCATTAAAATATTGCTGTATTTAAGGGTTTTATAATCGCTAAACCCTTTTCCGGGAGGACATTTGTATGGGGGCTAGGTGAAATAATGGACCGATCATAACCAATTTCAACAGGCTTCGTCCCTGGATTGAAGGAAATCTGTGTGCCAAATTTCATTAATTTTTGTTCAAAATTGCGACCTGTAGTTTGATTACAAGGTTTACATGGACGGACAGACGGTCGGACGGACAGACGGACGGACGGACAGACGGACAGACATCGTTAAATCGACTTAGAAAGTGATTCTAAGCCGATTGGTATAAATTAAGGTGGGTCTTAGAAACACCTCAATTTATACCACCTATGGTGGTGTAGGGTATAATTAAATATTTTTTAAGAAACATTTTGTTTTATCCATTATAATATTTTGAATCCCCCCATTATTTTTCTTCGTATAAAACTTTAACCAATAACACAATAACGAAGTTGTAAATTAGGTAAGTATTTTAAAGATTAATAATTGTAAGGAATGTATTCCTAAATACTTTAGCATAGCTGTAACTTATGAATGAAATAAAAAATAAAAATACTTTTTATTTCATTTCTATTTCTTATTTCTAATTAAAAAATATTTGTTAATCAATCTATTATCTTTTGAATAAAAATATTAAGGATTTCTATTTATACTAAAACAATTGAATTTATTATAAATTTGTATCTGATTGAACAAAATAAATTAAAAATTAAAATATTTTATTTAACCAAAAGAAAAACAAATATATTTTTATAAGAAGATAATCAAAAGTTTTTTATTTGACTATTTTAAAGTTTACTAATATTCATATGTATTTTATTTAAATAAAAAAAGTTCAACAAATTTTTCTGATTTTTATTCAAAAACTTTATATTCAAATAGAAACATTTAAAATAAATATTTTTATTATTTTATTCAACA
Source organism: Protophormia terraenovae (assembly GCA_951394005.1). Classification (NCBI taxonomy): domain Eukaryota; kingdom Metazoa; phylum Arthropoda; class Insecta; order Diptera; family Calliphoridae; genus Protophormia; species Protophormia terraenovae. The sequence goes on from OX596073.1 coordinate 61,188,430, forward strand.
AAAACTCCAAAAAATAAAAATATTCAGCCTCAAAAGGCTTGAATAACAAAAAATTATAAAATTTTTTCAAATATTCAAGTATAAAAAAAAATATTTTCCTTATTTTTCTTTTTCAAAGTAAATTTAAAACTATTCAAACAAATTCATGTTGAATAAAAATATTCAAAAGTTTTCTATGAATAAAAAAAAATTGAATGTTTTAAAACAGATATTATTTTATTTTTAAAATGGAAAATAAAATAAAGAACAATTGTATTCAAACTAAAGAAATAAAATATATTTTAAAATTAGTTAAAGACTTAAGAATTTGATTTATATTTTATAAATTTATATTCGAATACTTTTGTGGAAATATTATTTTATCTAACTTGTTAACAAATGGAATAATATTTAAATAATTTTTATTCAAATTAATTTCAAGTAATTGAAAATCATATTACAAACAGTATAAAATAATTTTAAAGAAATTTATTTCTAAAAATATGAATAAAATATTAAAATAATTTATTTTTAACAAATATTTTGATTGAAAATATTCACAATGAACAGCTATGTACTTTAGGATAGAAGAACCAACAACAATTGTGATTTTATTAGAAAAATAAGCAAAGAATGAAAATCAAATTTAATTTCAACTAATCCTACAGTAACATTTCATCGAAACAAAACAAATCTAAACAGCAGTATAAATCTTACGTAAATCCAAACAGCCAATTAGATGTTACAGATTTATTTCCAAAAGAATCGATACCGCCACACTGTGGATTCCATCCGAACAAAATGAGAACATCCAAAGTAATTAATAAGATCCTTTTTTTTTATCGGCGCAAGGAAATTAGTTTTAATACGTACATAAACTAACATATTTTTTATGCATAACTTATTATACCCTACACCACCATAGGTGGGGAGGGTATAATGCGTTTGTGCTGATGTTTGTAACACCCAAAAATATTGGTCTAAGACCCACCTTAATTTATACCAATCGGCTTAGAATCACTTTCTGAGTCGATTTAACGATGTCCGTCCGTCCGTCCGTCCGTCTGACCGTCTGTCCGTCCATGTAAACCTTGTAATCAAACTACAGGTAGCAATTTCGAACCAAAATTAATGAAATTTGGTACACAGGCTTCTTATAGTCCAGGGACGAAGCCTATTGAAATTGGTTATGATCGGTCCATTATTTCACCTAGCTCCCATACAAATGTCCTCCCGGAAAAGGGTTTAACGATCATAAATCCCTTAAATATAGCAATATTTTAATGAAATTTGGCACATATAAGTTCCATATAAGTCTAAATAAGTGTGCCGATTTTTAAAAAGATAGGTCTATAATTAACCATAGCTCCCATATAAACCCCTTTCCGAAAATCACTTTAACGGCCATAAATCCCATTAAAATGTTAGTATCAAGCTAATATTCGACACAAATAAGTTTTATATGAACATAAATGATAGTGCCAAATTTTACAAAGATCGGTCCATAATTTACCATAGCTCCCATATAAGGTCCTTTTTCGGTAATCGGCCAAAAGTGAATAAATTCATATAAATGTCAGCCTCAACGTAAAATTCTGTATTCTTAAGTTTTATTTTACACTTATGAGTATCGGTCCACATTTGACTCCAAGTCTAATAAAAGACCCCTCCCTGAATTATAATGTACACAATGGTGTAGGGTATCATATGGTCGGGCTTGACCGACTATAGCTTTTGCTCTCGTTTTTAATTTGTTTTAAACGTTTCTTTTTAGTTACAAGTGTTTGTAGAAATAACAACCGAACCTCAACGTTTTATAGCAGAATAATTAATTTGCATCTTTTCCTAATAATATTGTATGGACATTGTTCTTAAACACAAGAAAATGTACACTTATTGATAACACTGGTCGACAAAAGATTTTTTTTTGAGCTCCTTCAAAAAAAATATGTAGACTAGATGGAATTCAGCATGCTTAACTTGAATTTGCTTTCAGGTTTTTTCCATCAGCTCGGGATTTTTTTATGGGCGTGTCTAATATTGTGCCCTAAATAAGCCGATTACTCGAGTATATTTCACTATAACTCGAGAACGGTATGCACGATTTATATAAATGATATACCACGATATGCGGAAAATTAGCTTTAAATCGCTCTACCATAAAATTTTTATCCTCTCAGTAGTTTAGGAGATATTTCGAAAAAAGTGTCGGAAAAAAATTTGTTCATGCAAAATTCAAGATTTATTTTTTTTACTAAAACTTTTTTTTAAGTGAAAAAATCAAAAATATTTAAGTTTATCACCAATTGATGCACAAATCTTGATTGGATTCACTGTTAAGTTTGGATACCCATGCATACCTATTGCTAATTGGATTAGGTGAAATTCAATGTGCTAAACAAGAATCAGCTTTTACTTTTTTTCTATCATTTTTTTTATGCGCATGACTACTATGACTCCGCTTTTAGGCAGTCACACTTGTGTAACTCGAGAACAGTTTGTCTAATTAAGATAAATCGAATTTTAATATATAGCGACCTAAATTGCTTTTGAGCTGAATTTATATAATTTTTTGCCCAGTTAATATTTTTGTAGTTATTCGGTAATTTGTACCGAAAATTTTAAAATTTATTTTTTTGAAAAGTGGTGAAAATTTTGATCCATAACGTTGAAATTCTTGAGCGAATGAAAAATATTTTTGACATACCTTGAAGACAATTTTCGTAGGCATCTTCTGATGTATCTCTTATCAAAATCGTGTGAAGTGTTCTTGATTTATAGCCTAAGTTTGACAAACCATTCTCGAATTTTATAGTGTGACCGCTGAATAAAGTGATGATATTAGTCAGGCACATAAAAAATCAGTACCCGATAGAATAAAAGTGAATGCAGATTCTTGTTTAACTCATCAAAATCCACCTAGTCCACCTATTTTTGTTTCAAGAAAAAATAAAAAAAATTGTTTTTGGCCACTACTGTATTTCTACTCAATTGTATGTAACATGGGTATTTTTACTTAAATGTGAATAAAATCAAGATTTGTGCATCAATTTTGAAGATACATGCCTTATTTTATTTGCAGCATTACCAGCTTTAAGATAAAGATAATAAACTGTAACATTTTAGATGTTTCCATTTATTAAGAGAAATTATAGTAACAAAAATATCTAAAATTATGCATGAAAATTATTTTTTTCGGACACTTATTTCAAAATAACTCCGAAACTATTGAGCACATAAAAAAGTTCGAGTAATTTGAAGATATGTATAGTATTTGGTGTATCACTTATGTCAATCGTACACACCTTTCTTGAGTTATGAGGAAATATACTAGAGTAATGGCCTTACTATGGGCAAAATATTAGACACGCCCATAAAAAAAAATCCAGATCTGATGGAAAAAAACTGAAGGCAGATTCATGTTTAGCACATCAAAATACATCAAATCCTACTATTCGTCTATGGGGGAGGATTTTTTTGTTGACCAGTGTAATTTGAAACTAGTGAAAGAGTACTTCCCCAAAATTAATTTTATTTATATTTGTGGGTTATAACAGAAATAAAAAATGTTTTAAAGTTACAAATCATAACTGAAAACTAAATATAATTTGCGTCGAATAACCCATTAACACAATTTATTCGGTTTATTATTTATTCGAAAAAATAGTACTTTAAATTATTCGAACAATCGAATGACGATTAATCGATTGGATACCCCAATATATGCTCTACAATTGTGGTGAAGGGTATATTTCAAGGAACTTAGAGCATGCTTTTAGACAAAGGAGAAAACAAATAATTTTGCATAAGGAATGCGTTCGAAAAAATCTTAACATATATAATATTCAGTAACTTGGAAACGGTTGATTCTAGAGTTTTCATTCTTTTTTTATTTAATTGATAATTTAGTACAGAAATAATATAAAAAAAATATATATATAGTTCTAACCACTACTTACGAACTTGTGGACCATTTTTGGTAACCCTTCCGTTAGAGATTTAATAGTTGCTTCAGTCACTTTTTTGGAACAGTTTGTACATCTTCCTTTAAAATCTTCGGCATTTTGGGACACCTTTTTTGTGCTCTTCAATTTACTTTTCACAAGAGCTCAATATCTCTCCACTGGTCTAAGCTATGGACAGTTTGGAAAATTTACCTCTCTTGGTACAAAAACTATGTTATTGTTTTGGTACCAGTCCAGAGCTTTCTTACCGTAGTGACATGATACCAAATCAGGTCAATAAAGTGTGGACACGTTGTCTTTTTTGAAAATATTCCTTGATACATATTTTGGAATTTATAGATCCGAATGTATCAAATAACTTTCCTGTTTTGCCGCAACTGCAAAAAGCTTATTATACCAGGAATTTCGTTAGAAATTTTCTCTGCTTTTGGGTTCTAAACTTATCTTTAACATTGCCTCAAGCATTAACAATAAAAAGTTTTGACACAGAAGCTGCGAAATTTTTGTATGAAATTTGGTTTTAATTTCCGTCCTATTCTTGGCTTCTAAATTTTTTGCAGCATTCCTGTTTGGTATTTTTTGTTCTTTATATGGTATCAACTCTGCATTAGCTTTAAATTTTTAATTGGGAGATCCTTTCAATATTCTTTAAATTTTCTGGTCTTCCCAATAACATGTGGACCTTTTTTTCTTTCCGAACCAGGTTCCATATCAATGATAAAATTTTCCTGATACTGTTTAATAACATTAGAAACAGTTTGACGTCAGAAATTTAATTCTGTGGCCAATTATTTGTAGGACCTATTTGGATTTTTTTAAACTTTTTAATAATTTGTAGCACGTACATCTTTTTTGTCACTCATTTTGATCAAAATCACGACAAATCAACATGGTTGTTATTAAAAATAATAACTGACGAATTTTTCCATGAAAAAAATTTTAATATTGATTCCGAAAAAAATTATGAGGCAAAACGTGTGTTAAGATTTTTTCGATCGCACTCCTTACTCTCTCTCTCATAAATGGTTTAGATTTCTAAAAAGTTTAAAACCAATATTATTCAATAAATGAGGTTCTCCAATCTAAGACCTGAAGACCACTAAAAGATTATGAGACGTCTGAAAATGATTTAACTCTTTGAGAATTTGATTCCAACATTATTTTGTTGTTGCAATTTTTGGTTTATTCAAAAACACGCTGGTATTTATGACATTTAATGGCGCCATCAAATATGTTGTTGTTGCTTCAGTTGTTGTTATAATTTTTGAAGTTGTTCTTTGATGCATGTTGCATGTTGATTTTATTTTTAAATTTTCTCTTATTGGAATTTTTTTTTTTTTTTGAGGGTTATAGTTTTATTTTTCTACAATATTTAAGTTTTCTACGTAAAAAATATATAACGTCGGTGCGCTGATCAAAAGTCTATATGTATTTTTTCAAATTTGTTTTACTGGACCATTTGAATGCTTTATTGATCTTCAATTTTAATATTTTATACACTTTCAAATATCTAGATTAGTTTCGATGTTATCAAAGAGATGAGTATGTAATTTTGTATAGCTTTTATAGAAAAATAGTTTTTTCGTTATCCTTTGAAATGTTGTTGTTCAAAAACTCATAAGACTTTTTGTCAGTGCACCCACGATATACTTAGTTGAATCATAAATTAAATGTATTTAATGTCTATAAAAATCATAATCACCATGTTTATCGTGAACATAAATATTTTGTAAAATTATTTTGTTTTTGGAAATTATTATTACATTTTTTTTTTTTACTTTGTTTTGCTCTTGAGTTAATTTAGTTTGCAAAATATTTGATATTTAATATGGTAAGATTAAAAACAGAGATAGATTAAATATTTACACTATAATTGTGTATGATTATGTTGCATGCAATCATTGTGTGCCACATTAATTAGTGCACACAAAATCAATGTTGTAAGCGAGGAAATATTGCTCTTGTTGATACTTGTGCTGTGTTGCAAGTAAGGTTTTGTTTTTGCTGATGTTGTCGTCATATGTATATAGTTGTGATTATTCTGTAATAACCAAAAAAATATTTATTAATTATTGCAAAATGTTTAAAATAAATAATATTATTATTATTATTATTAAGTAATCATTTTATATTATGATAATTTATATAAGCTAAGATGAATTATTAAATGTGATGAGAACATTCGGAATTTGGACGATATTTCGGTTTTGCATTTTTCTTAGCTTTCTAAATACTTTTTACAACTAATTTTTTAATTTTTGTAAAAAATGATTAAAGAAAATGAAATGAATAAAAAATCTTTTCAATTTTATTTTATCTCTTAATTTTGCAAAATAATAAACTAAATATAAAATTTTGGAAAAAAAACGTATTTTCTAGAAATGAAGATTAGTATGTTCTTATATGATTCCCAAAATAGTACATCTCAATGTTAAGATTTGCGTGAGCTGGACCATTTTTAAAATACCTCTAAAATTATGTATTTATTTCAATATTATTATCAAAATTTTAGTTATAAGAAAATTTACTTTAAATTATAATAGAGGCATACTACGACCTTTAATAATTATTTAAATGTGTCTCTTTTAAGTTGCGGAATATTAAGATTTTACTAACATTTTTTATCATATTATCATTGTTCAAACATGTAATTTTATATATTTCGGAAATTTTTTAAAATATATTAGGTTTTAATGTACCACAGAAGTGGTATATCCTGTTAATATTAAAGATAACACGTAATTAACACATTATGAGCAAGAGGGTAAATTTTATGCATTTAGTTCCCAAAAACTTAAATTAGCAATTTTTGCAAATAAATCGCATGGAACAACTCATTACACTTAGATGTTAATAAATTTATGCAAAACATAGTAAGTTCATTTAAAACAACGATAATAATCGAGTAAAAAGGAGTTTTTTAAATTTAACCGCCATTTTACACAAATTCGCCGCTCTTTTGACAAATGTATGCTCTTGGGGACATGTATGTCCTTAACTAACCATTTATTTGGTATAAAAATTAACTTAACCAATTATGGTCCGAAAATCCCAAAATATTATTTGTGCAAATAAAGGGTTAAATAAATGCACGTATCAATAATAGTTAATAATAGCTTTCCAATGATGCGCTAAAATATAATTTACGATGAAAAATGTCCAAAATATTCAAACTTTAATAAAATACTATTTTAAGTAAAATCGTTGAAAATTTTACTAAAATTTTAATTTCGCGAGAATGAAAACAAATTTTAAATTATTTTTGTTCAATATGTAGATATGATAGAAAATCGACGTCTAGATTTTCTATCATATGTAAAATTTTTTTGACAATAAGTTAAAAACTATGTATACTGTCGATCGAAACCCATGTTTTTGGAGGTATTTTAAAAATGGTCCAGCTCACGTAAATTAAATAATTGTATCGAAATATTTTGGAAATTATTTTAAAACATATCAAACTTTAATTTTAGGGGGGTATATTTGGAACTTTTATTATCCCCATACAAATCAAGGCACTGTAATGTATAGTATTTATAATTACACAGGTCAACAAAATCGCAAAAAAATGTTATATCTGGAATAAGTCTTCAATATTATTATTCCTTAGGCTTGATATAGTGTAGAAAGTCAAATGAAAATTGTCCATCACGTCACATTTTTAACCCATTGAGTACCAAAGAAAATTTGTTTCCTTGAAATTATTTTAGGTTATAAAATTTTCCAGGTATTAGTTTGAGGAAATTTTTCACACACGTTTTATAGGTAAGACATGGGACTACAAAAATGTAGTACTAGTAAAGTCTCCAACTTCTCACACATAGCCCCTAGAAGTCGTTAAAGGTGTAAAAATCAAGAATTTCTCAATTAACCCTCATAAATCCATTGAAAAATGAGGGATAAAGAGTGGGTGTATAGAGGAAATTTGTATTTTATATAACTGATATAAGACCGCAGATTTCAAAAATGGTAAAATTTTTAAAATCGCATTGACAGAAAATGCGTAGACACCAAAAGTTAGAAAAAAATAAAAATCCAAGTTAAATAACAATGCTAACAAAAAATTAGGAAAAAAATATATCTTGAATAATTTTGTTTAATTCTTACTTCTAACACTAAATGTAGTGAAAAAAGTAACATGAAATATTTCCATCACATCACACTTTTAACCCATTGATGACCAAATGAAATTTGTATCTCTAAGAAATTTTTAGGTTATATAATTTTCTGGGTAATAGATAGAGTAAACTATGGATCCGTATTTTATAAAGAAGGAACAAAAAAACAATAGTGTAGAATATGTCATGTCTCTAACATGCCCTCCGTAATACCTAAAAGTCTTTAAAGTTGCTAAAAGCACTGAAAAAATGGGACAAATATTCGAAGAACAATGGAAGCTTTTGCACCAAAATGCTGTTACTGAGAGATTATATCAACGCATATAGAATCCATTTAATCTATGGCAATTTTTCAGTTTAAATTATTTTCACAAATTTTTTTAAGTAGGGGAGTTTGGGGTAAAGTGTAGAATACTTAAATCTAATTATAATACCTAAATAATACCTACCAATAATCCTTTAAACCCTCCAATAAAATTATTGTATATAATGGATTATTGTCGGAAATTTTGCATAAAAATAATAAGATTACTTAAGATTTTGGTATTATTTTTGGGTTTTTTTAATCAACTATTTTTGTGTAAAAATGAAAATGTTGGTAAGAGTATTAAAAATGGGTCTCCCTCTGGAACTAACCCTGATATTTCTATTTTATCAATGCGATATGATAAGCTTGATGTTCACACGAAGTTTTAGGACTTTCACTATATTAGATCTTTAGATATACCACAATGAATATTTACTTTGTATGGGAAGAACCACTCTCCCTATTCCGATCGAAAAATAAATTTAGAGACACACAAGGTGTACTCTATTGTGTGTTAAATTACATGTAAATAGCTACGTTGATAATGTGCAAAATTGATTTTTTTGAAATTGAAAAAAAAAAAAAATTTTAAAATAGGCGAGATCTAACACAGCCTATAACCACCGCCGGCAATGGTACTATCTGTGTGTCAAGTTTCGTAAAATTAGGTTCAGACGTTTGAGAGTTTAAAAAAAGTGGGCGTTACATCCAGTCGAGATCTAACATAGCCTATAACCACCTGGTACTAACTGTGTGTCCAATTGGTTTAGCCGTTTAGACGTGATTGACGCACAAACAAACACTTCATTTTTATAATATACGAGCTGGATTGCTCCTGCGTAGCATGTTATCTATTTCCAGTAAAGCTTCTTCTAAAAAAAATTAATTAAAGTTTGAAGTGCAAAAAACTGCAGTATTTTCGTAATTTGCATCAATTTAATTTTAATTTATATCCTATAGTTCCTTATCTATATCTATATTTAAAATTTCATTGAAATCGGTTCAGCGGTTTAGGCGTGATTGCATCACAAACAAAACAACACACACTTGATTTTTTTTAGCTGAATGCCCCTTTGTTGCATGGGATCTAAAAAGCTAATAAAAAAATTAGAAGACGTAAAAAACAGCTTTGTCCCTTTATTTTCAAATATCAATCTTTCCTGTATTTTCATATTATTAGTGATTAAACAAATTACTACTATATTTTTACCATAATATCAAAATTTCATAATTTTTACAGCAAGTGGAGATCTGTAAAATCATTATGTTTTTGCGACAAAATTTATCTTAAATATGTGTACGTTATTAATAAAAAAAGAAAATACATATTTAAAGCCTGTGTCGATACAGAAAATTATAAAAAGAAATTAAAGGGCGTAGAAAGGGGAACTTTTATGAAATCTAGACACTTGTGAAATTAATCCCTCAAAGTATTCAAAAGTATTAATTTTTAATTTGATTTTTCTTAACTGAATTATGTTACCACTTTTCTAAAATTTATTATGTCATTTTTTGATTTTTGGTCACACTCACGACACAGTGCGGCATAGCCACTTCTTTTAATTAAATGTAATTATTTGTAAAGTGAATATGGACGTAATAATATTCAGACAATTAATTTTACATATAATAGAACATTGTCCTCATTTAAGTACAGTAAAAGCTCCCTTAACGGACAGCTCCCATAGGCAGACATCTCCGGTAGGCGGACAATTTTTTAGATCCCATGGTTTAGGTTGCATTTTTAGAAAAAATTAATCTCCGCTAGGCGGACGCTCTCTTGGGCGGACGCGGACACCTGTTTTTAGAGAAAACATCTCTCGTAGGCGGACAAAATCATAAACCGTAAAAGAAATATACCGAATATTTTATAATAAGATACTACTTATTATCATTTTTGTCCTTGTTTACATTCATATTTCATATTTACTTACATTTTTTTTAAATTAAATAGTTTACTATTCGTCGTTTAGTTAACTACTATTTTTTTTTATTTAATTTTGACTTTTACACTTCATTAAAAATTCTTCATACTAGAAAAAAGAAAATGAAAACTTGAAAATGCATAGAAATTCTGCTCTTGTTGTGCAGAGCGACATTGTCATCAGTCATATAAAAAAGAAATTGGGTGCTGCTTAAGATCGAGACCAGGCCACCAACATCATTTTCCCAAGTTAATTCTGTTCTTTTTAAATGCCAACATATGTAGATGACTTTGTTGTCAAACTTGTCCTCAACATGATTTTGATTTTTAAAATTTCGTGGAAAAATCGTTAGTAAAAATGCAGTTGAAAGAAGTCTGACCCTTAGACGATTAAGAGATGTTTTTTTTTTTCGCGTACGAAAAATGAAAACGGAGAGAAGCGAACTGTAGCCATAAATTCGATAAAATAGATATCATGAAATCATAATTTATTGCAAATAATGTCTAAATGAAAATGCAAAATGTCGTTTGCCGCAGAGCAAAAGAAAAAGCACAATTTTTAGTTTTTTTTTGCTTTAAAATTGAGCTTTTAAGTAAAATTTTTCAAACGTTAATTTAATGCAAACATAGATAAATCATAAAACACTTTTCAAATAAATTTTTTCTTATATGGAACAAATTTTAACTGTTTCGTTTATGAAGTTAATGTAACGATCTTTTGACTTTTGTCAATACTGATATAATTATTGAAGACATGAGCATGAAATTTTTTGTATAAATGTAGTTTGCGTCAGTACATTATAATCCAGTAAATAAAACCAACATTTGATTTTTTGCATTTTAGTTGACGATACATATGTATAAATAAGAATATGTATATCTATGTTAATTCATTACAATCAATCTTGGATGTTGAAATAAAAAGATATAGTATAGTATCATAGACGGACATCTCCCCATAACGGACAAAATCAGCGTAACGATCAATGTCCGCTTATGAGAGCTTTCACTGTATCTACTTTTTAAAATAATAAATATTGCTTTAACAAATTCATTTTATTTAATAAAATTTTATATTTCGATAAAATATTACACCAATACATACATATAAGCCAATACACACATATCTTTGTATATAGTAAGTACCATGTTACATTTCATCATGTTATCAATAAATTTAAATTGACATTTCACACTCGATATGTCACACGATACTTCTGTCAAATATTACCAAAACATGAACGATTGCAAAGAAAAAAACATGAAAATCAACTTGAAAAACAACAGAGAAACTCTAAATATGTCGCCAGAGCGATAGGAATTCTGTACTCCACCAATTTAACAACGATTACATACGTATTTATATCATATAAATAAATACATACTTGTACAAGAGGCAGCAATATTTACATACATATGTACATATCTTTCAGTCTGTATGTCTGTCCATCTGAACATTCAGTTACCGTCTGTTTGGTTATTCATTCAGGCTAAAATCCAAATAAATGAAATCTTTATGGTAGACGCGTTAACATACAGGTTCATGTAATCTTTTTGTAGCAAACAATAATAACAACAACAATATCCAGCCACAATATCGGAAAAAAGGACATTAAAAACTTTTAAAATACAAAAATATTGAACAAATCCAATATATTCCTGACAACAATTTCAACGTTCAACTACACTGTAAAAAAGATAAGACAACGATTTTTAAAGTTAAAAAAAAAAAATCACACAAAAATAAAAACTTATAGTAAAACGAGAGAAAAAGATATAGTCGGTCAAGCCCGACCATATGATACCCTACACCATTGTATACATTATAATTCGGAGAGGGATCTTTTATTAAACTTGGAGCGAAATATGGACCGATACTCATAAGTGTAAAATAAGACATACGAATACAGAATATTATGCCGATGCTGACATTTATATGAATTTATTCACTTTTGGGTGATTCCCGAAAGAGGGCCTTATATGGGAGCTATGGTAAATTATAGACCGATCTTTGTAAAATTTGGCACTATCATGTATGTTCATATAAAACTTATTTATGTGAATATTAACTTGATACTAACATTTTAATGGGATTTATGCCCCTTAAAGTGATTTTCTGAAAAGGGGTTTATATGGGAGCTATGGTTAATTATAGACCGATCTTTTTAAAAATCGGCACACTTAGTTAGACTTATATGAAACTTATATGAGCCAAATTTCATTAAAATATTGCTATATTTAAGGGATTTATGATCGTTAAACCCTTTCCCGGGAGGACGTTTGTATGGGGGCTAGGTGAAATAATGGACCGATCATAACCAATTTCAATAGGCTTCGTCCCTGGACGAAGTGCCAAATTTCATTAATTTTGGTTCAAAATTGCGACCTGTGGTTTGATTACAAGGTTTACATGGACGGACAGACGGACGGATAGACGGACGGACATAGTTAAATCTACTCAAAAAGTGATTCTAAGCCGATTGATATAAATTGGGTCTTAGGCCAATATTTTTGGGTGTTACAAACATCAGCACAAACGCATAATACCCTCCGCACCTATGGTGGTGTAGGGTATAAAAATAAATATACAAATACCGAAACTCAATGGAGTTAAGTACAAAGAATATGTCGAAGAGTTTGATTTTGTTCTTTTTAGTTTTTCTTTTCATAAATAAAGATTAAACAAACATAGAATTTACATAAAAATGCATACAGTTCGTAATTTACTACTTATATAAAAGTGTTTACAGTTGTGGATAATTAAAGAGTACTAAATATACAAATTATGAAAGTTGCATTTAGAATTGCAGTAGGACCTGAAAATAATGTACTATAATTAGAAAGGTAAATTAATTATATTTTCTTTTAATAAAGCTGTTTCGATTAGAAACTTAGAAAAAATATAGCTTTACAAGAAGATCTGGTAATTAAGGCGATATTATGAAAGAATTTACTAGTTCTCATTTATGTATTCAATCGAACAATTAAGTTATAACCAGGGCAAGTTTCTATATGCACAAAAAAAAAATTATTTAAATATGCGCTTGAAAATGCACGAAAAAATGGTATAATATGCAAAGAAATATGCAAAAATAGCATGAATATGTATATAAAAACCAACGAATTTATGCGTTCTTATATATTAATGTGTAAAAAATATGCTCTAGTAGATTTCGATGTTTTTAAAAATATAACTATTTTAATTTAAAGTATCATATTTGACGCTTCCGAATTTTTTTCTTTACAATATTTACAATGTACTCAAAATACTCACAAAATTTTTTTAGAAATCATTTGATTGAACTCCAAAAAATCACAAAAAAAAAAAAATGTGTTTTTGTTAAGAAAGCTAACTTTTGTATCCATTATATGCAAATTTATGCAAAGATTTAAAATATAAGCATTTTTTGTTAAATTCTTTTGAAATATGCAAAAGCTTACTTTCCAAGCGAAAAGCTTGAAAAACTTGCCCTAGTTATAACAATATTGTCTACATGGTTTTGAGGGATCATTACTATTGCATCTATTGCAATAAATTTTCCGCAGGGTTATAACACTGAAACGGCCAGCATATTGCATTAGTCTAATTGGAAATTTAAATTTATAATAAAAATACCTAAATTAATTACCTACAAAAATATATACCTGATTTTGCCTTGATTTGTATAGGGAATAAAAAGTCTCAAATATACTCCCCTAAAATTAAAGATTGATAAGCTAATTCCCAAAAGATTTCAGTTCAATTATTTGATTTATGTGAGCTGGACCATTTTTAAAATACCTCCAAAAATATGGTTTTCGACGTATAGTGTCCCATTTCAAAAATAAAATGGAAATAAATCTGGAATTTCCGAACGGATGGTCTGATTTCAATGAAATTTCAAACAGTGATAGTTGAAGTATGGGCGAGCTTAAGTTTTGAGTTGCATCATATAGACCTACTGGGGGCGGGTCCACATGGTCCCAAAGTTGGACACCTCGGGTATGAACATTTTTAAAAACAATCCTGATTCAAAACTTGAATTTGTTGAAATCTTTCGAAATTGCATACAATTTTTGTATTTCAAAATTAACTTTTTAACGGATAGTAAACCGGTTACTTCCCTAAGGGAAATTTGTGGCAATTGCAGTAATGGACCAGTCCCTCAGTACCAGTTGAGTACCAAGTGACATCTAACTCGTCACCAAAGTTCCAATTGAGAATCAGTTGACACAAACACACTCACTATTTAACAGTAGCAACTCGCGCGCAATAACAATCAGTGGCTGAGTCGTTAGCGTTGAAGACTATAAAACATAAAGTACGTTAGATGAACATGGGTTCGATCCAGGGATCCGTTAACGAAAAATTATTAAATAAACATAATTTAATAATAACAAGCGCGAATATATTCGGCCCGGCCGAATCTATATACCCACCATCAACTTTTTAAAGTTTTACGTTATATGGAAGGGGGCGGTAAAGTGGGCGGACCACGCCCATTTTTTATTTCCGACTTTACGTTGGTCCTTGAACTATTTGAACACAATTTCGTTGATTTTCACCTTATATGGGAGGTGGGCGGTAAAGTAGGCGGACCACGCCCATTTTTGATTTCCGAGTTTATATCGACCCCCGAACTATACATACAAAATTTCGTTGTCGTACGTGCTTTTATTGAAGAAATATCAGCAGAAAAGTATTTAACGGACACCCTGTGTTTCTAGTTTTAAGTCCATAACTTTTTTGTTTATTAACCGATTTTACCCATTTTCAATACCAAACAAACTTTATATAAGATTAATATTTGTGCCAAATTTCGTCTCCCTACGTTACCCCGTTCGAGCTCTATCGTGCTTTCAAAAGACAGACGAATGGACGGACATAGCTAGATCGACTCACAATCTAACCAGGACCCAGAAAATATATACTTTGTGGGGTCTTAGATGATTCCTTCGACATGTTGCACACGGAATGACAAAATCAATATACCCCCCATCTTTTTGATGGTGGGTATAATAAAAAATAAAAAAATTAAACAATTACCGAATTTTTTTTTAAATTTTTATTATATTAATCGACACTAAAACTGTCCTCTTGGACCAGCCCTATGATCTATCCAGTGACCTGTTCCAAGGGGCTAATTAGCCACCTCCAATGACAACCCCATGTAAAAGTGACAGGTTTCTCTCATATAATGGAACTGGGACCGGTCACTAGCTCTAAGAACCTGTCACGTGACTACTTTTGAATAAAAACCATGTTCATTTTTCCTTATTTTCATCAAAGTAAGTGACGAAAAAGATTTACGTCCTACAAGTTATTAAAAAATTTCAAAAAATCCAAATAGGTCTTACAAATAATTTCTAATGTTATTAAACAGTATCAGGAGAATTTGACTATTGATGTGAAACCTAGTTTGGTAAGAAAAAAGAACCACATGATATTGGGAGCGTCAGAAAATTGAAGGCATATTGAAAGAAACTCCAAACACATCTGGCAGAAAATCAGCTCAGTTTTCTCAGTGCTTCGACTATTTGGTGCGAAAATTTAAAGCTAATGGGAAAGTTGATAACATAACATAAGCTGTATAATTGTCGAAGAAACGTAGGTGCTGGCAGAATCTTCGCAGCTTGTGTCTCAAAAATTTTTATTGCTAATGCTCGAAGCAATGTGGGAAATAAGTTTAAGACCCAAAAGCAGCAACAATTTCTTACAAAATTCATGGTATGACAAGCTTTTTGCAGTTGCGGCAAAACAGAAAAGTCATTTGATACATTCGGATCTATAAATACCAAAATATGCATAAAGGAATATTTGCAAAAAAGACTTCTTCTTTTCTTAAGAAAGCACAACGTGTCCACATATTTTTGGACCCATTTGGTATCATGTCACTACGGTAAGAAAGCTCTGCAGTGGTACCAAATCAATAACATAGTTTTAGTACCAAGAGAGGTCAATTTTCAAAATTGTCCATAGATTAGACTAGTGGAGAGATATTGAGCTCTTGTGCACTGTTCCAAAAAAGTGACTGAAGCAACTATCAAATCTCCGAAGAAAGGGTTTTCAAAAATGGTCTACAATTTTATAATTAGTGGTCAGAACCATAAAAATTATATATTTCTGTGATCTGTGTTATATGCAATATTTATTGATTCTTGTTTTGTTATATCATTTGCAGAGGTTTTAATGCCTTTAATCTAGAGCTCAAAAAATTCATTATCTAAGATATGTGACATTTCCACTTAACATAAGCTTTCAATAATTTATCATATCGATAGGTTCTTAGTTAACTGTTTGATATTTTCTTCTATGAAGATTCTCTACTTAATTTTGGTTTCACCAAAAGAACAAAGAATTTCATTCAGAAAGTTACAGCTTGGTTCATCTTCCATTAAAGTATTCACAATGAATTTGATGATCGCTGAATTTTCTCTTAAGCGACTTCAGTTTGAATTACATTGAATTTCTCACTGTTAGTTAAGCATGATTATACTAGTATGGTGTTTTAATTTTTTCAACTTTAAAAACTTCTAGTGATTAAATGGGTTAATGGGGAGTTAGGGACATAATTGGTACTTCATTGTTGAAGCACTATTTCTCCTCTAAAAAATTGATCGTCCGTAATTGACACATTAGCTCTTATACTTACCAAAACAATTATATAACTTAAAAAATCTTTGGGGAATTATATTTTTATTCCCAAATTTTATGGTGACTGGAATGAGTATTCCTACGATATCTAAAAGTTATTTTCCATATTTTAATTGCGTTAACCTCTGCATTAGTAAACCATTTGTAAATCCACTAAACAAAATAAAATATTTAAAGATCACTTAAGGATGAATTGTAATGCAGTTTTGTTTCCAGCTGGGGTATACTCAGACTGTTCAGTTTCTTCAAAGGTCTGCTTCCTTGTGACAAGAACAACGATGAAATGATACCTATATATGAGGGGAAAGAATAGGGTCGACAATTTTAGTTCTTAGGTTGGTTAACTAGATTAAATTCGACGAGACAAATTCTTTAACTCTCAGTCGGCTAACTACGGGTTTCGTATCTAAAATATAATCCGACGAGATAAATGCTTCTGCTCTCGATCGGCTAGCTAAGATCGTATGATCGGCTAACTAAGATCGTATGGTACTTAATACAATCCGACGAGATAAATGCTTCGGCTCTCTGCCGGCTAACTAAGATCGTATGGGCTATTTTATGAACTAAATACGATCCGACGAGATAAATTTTTCGGCTCTCTGTCGGCTAACTAAGACCGCATGGACTACTAAATACAATCCAACGAGATAAATGCTTCGACTCTCTGTCGGCTAACTAAGATCGTATGCACTACTAGATACAATCCGACGAGATAAATACTTCGGCTCTCTGTCGGCTAACTAAGATCGTATGCACTACTAAATACAATCCGACGAGATAAATGCTTCGGCTCTCTGTCGGCTAACTAAGATCGTATGAGCTATAAACTAATACAATCCGATGAGATAAATTCTTCAGCTCCCAATCGGTTAACTATGGTACTACTACAATCCAAGTATAACAAGATCGGTACTTCGGTTCTTGCTCAAATGTGTTGTCGTAATATTGACTATTTATGTTTAAATTAACATAAACTAAATGAGAATTATAAATTCTACTATTGTATTGTAACTACTACAGTAGTGTTGGTGGTTTAATATTTGTAACTACAGAATAAAAAATTAAATAGATTTTAAATAGAAGTGTATCGATCATTCCAACAAAAACAAAATATATATCAGAAAACATAATAAAGCTTTTATTCAGGACACTTCAGAAAATATTGATTATTTTATTAAAAACGAACAAAAAAATTTTTTTTTATATAAATTTTAAAGTACAGTATAAATGACATTAATAGAAAAAAAAGTGATTAGCCCATTGATTAAATTTTTATAAGCTGAATTGTTTGTTTTATTTTTTGAGGTACAGTTATTACGATTCCTTTATATTTAACTGCATAATAAAGTATCAAATAAATTTTGTAAAAATCTGTGAAGAAGTCAAATTTTCAAAAATCAAAAGCAAACAAAAAAAGTTTATATTTTGTAAGTTCGCAACCATTTTTTTCATTTTTATATTTTCCGTTATTTGAAAAAATAAAAAATTATCGATATCTTTTGGCGTTCGCGAAATAAGCGATAATAAAAGAAGCGATAATAAAAGAAAATTTCACATAGGAATCTTCGCTAGCGCGCCGATGATATAAAATAAACCTTTTGTTTTGTCATACACATTAAATATTTAGCATTTCCAGGATTTAAATAACAGATCTCCGAAACAAAACTTATAAATTCCATCAAATTTATGTCACAATTAACATATTCTCCCACTGTGCCGTGACCGTTGTCAAGTTGCAGGCAGCAGTGCTGCAGATAATAACGAATAAAAAAAAAAGTTTGAAGGAAATTAAAAGAAAATAAAAACTGCTCAGATAAAGTTCACATTAAAAATCTCATTTTACAAAATGTAAACATGTTGTGTTTATAAATATAAATAATCACACTTATTACCACAAATGGCATTCGCTCCAAGACACTTTAACAAAAACAACTACAACTGCAAACCGCAAACTAACAACAAAAAAACTTCAACAAACAATGTAAATAAGAATAATTCTATAGGGAAACTTCTTAACTCCTCATCAATACAACAGTCATACTGCCAGTCAGTTAGTGAGTCTATCAGTCAGTCATTATTGATGAGATGAAAGTCAACCAACTAACCAAGCGACCATCATCCAGTCAGTCATCCAGGTTGGTATAAATGTCTTGGTCATATCTTTTAATAGTGTACCAGGATTTTGTTATCAGTGCGTGTCTTGCAGCAAAGGTGTTGCCAACTGATTTAATGTGTATTGGCCTGGATGAACTGTATGCCTGGACTGTTTGTTCAGATACTTTGTTAGTATTTTGTATTAAATTGTTTAGGTTCTTGTTTTTTTTCTGTCTTGTGGACATTGGATGACTGGCATTTTATGTAGTTATTAATAAAATGTTGTTAAAGTAGCTGCCTTGAAAATTGAATTGTTTGTTCTGTTTGTCCAATACATTTCATTTTATTCGATTCGGTTCTTTTTATTTTTTTTTTTTTTTTTGCAGTTTGTCATAATCCCAATTCAAGTTAAATGAAGACACCTCAAAACTGCTGGAAGGCAGACAGACGGACGGACGGACAAGTGTGTGGACAGACATAACAGGGACATGCACATTAACAACCTAAAAACAGAATTTGTTTGTTGTTTTTCTTATTGACTCCACTTCTCATTACCGCCACATAACCATCATCAGGTATTAAGTGTCAACAACAACGGTAACAACAGTTGTGGCCATGTTGCACGTACATACCTATACATACATATATATGTATATGGTGTCTGTCCACCTGACTGTAGGTATTTGAGGGAATGAGTTTGTGTTGTGATTAAACTTGAAGTGTTGGCAATCAAATTGACATGAAATATGAGTATCACCTTATTTGGTTGCATACATATTTTTCCGACTAATTAAATTGATGTTATAAATAATGAAGATTCATATAAAAATCAAAGGAAAAATAATCATAAAAAAAATTAAAACAAAACGTAAGTAACACAAATAGCGTCAGAAAAAAAGGATTTATATTTATGGAATTGTTTTTTATCTCTGTAATAAAAAGTAAATTAATTTAAAAATAAGTATACAGAATTATGACTGCTTAAGAAATTAATACAGAACTTTAAGGAATGACTTCTTATGTAACTAACAGTAATGAACATAATTGTAAAGCTTAAAATGCTTTTCAAAACCACAGTATACTGTTTGTACGTTAAGATCGTTGGTTTATACTTAATTGAAAATTATAAAATTCGGCCCAATGTAGAGAGACCATGTTATTACAACCTTGTTCCATTTCCCAGTACCATTATTAGTAAATAAAAGTAGAATCAAGTTTCTCCTCCACAAAGGAAAAAAACTACATACAAATATACATAAATAATTCAACTTAATTACTTTTCAGGAAATTGTTTAAGATTTTAATTAAAATCAGTGTTGCCAGATGATAGTATTCCTCAATTGGGGACTTAAACTTTCGTTAGGGCACAGATTTTCTTGGAATGAGATTTGGGATTTTTATAATCTATGGAGATTTTTTATTAATTTGAATATTTATCAAATTATAGAAATTTTTAAATGTTTTAATTTGCTATTTTAGGAAAATTTCGATAAATTATTAATTTAATAAATTTTTTATTTTTTTAGAAAATATCGAATTATCATCATTATTTTTATAAAATAATAGGATAGTTTTTTACAATTCTATAATATTTGCTGATATATGAGTCACTCCGTTTAAGCCCTACCTGCTGATTTCATCACCTCTGCTAATTTTAATTATATTAGATACACGCATCACTCAAAACTAAACTTATAAAAATTTTAAAAATTTTTTATTAAATTGTATAGCGATTTGAAATTGTAATATACTCAAAAATATGTACATAAAAATTTTGTAGAAAGACGCTCAAACGATACATAAAAATTAACTTAATATGGAAAAAATATCTTCCTACATCGATATCTCAGAAAATCTTTTCCTCGGAACTTTCTATCCACACAAATCTACAAATATGTATATAAAGTATTTGTTATATTAGATTCATTAAGATATCATAATTAAGTTATCAAAAGTTTCTTTAAAAAACGTGCAATACCTTAAATATTTTCTTCCAACATTCAAATGATCCATATCTTACAATTACGAATGGAATCTTAAAATTTGTTTCAAAATTATGGGTTACTCATTAAAATGTTTTCTAAACCCTTGGTAAGTGATATGCATGAGACTTCATAAACTAATAAATTACATAGGTGGGCAAAAAACTCATCCCCAAAGACGAATAGTTGGACTTGATGGATTTTAATGTACTAAACACGAATTAGCTTTCAGTTGTTTTCTATCAGGTCATTTGGCAGAGGATTGTACAATGTTAAGTTTGAAAGGAAATCCATCAGACTCATTTGTACTTTCACATGTAATTCATTTATTAAAATTACTTTTTTCAGTTTTTGTATTTAGCATGTCAAACTCCATTGAGTCCACATATATGTATATATATATATATTTTTCTTTTTTTTGAAGGAGGACGAAAAGCATTTTTTGTTGCCGAACAATGGTATTTGTTATATTTGGCGGTTAAAAATGGTGATTTTTATAAATCTACTGAATTAAACAAAAGATGAAAAAATTGTGACCAGTACTTACCATTTTATTCTATAGTGGTTACTAAAGAAATAATTAAGAACCATTTGGTACTGAGCAGAATATTTAGTATAGTGACAATTTTTATTATCAATATGGAAAATATAAACTATTTTTAATATTAAAAAAATAATAATAATGGAAGGTTTTTTCATCGAAATGACTTTTGAAAACTGCTTTTAGTATCAGTACAAGGTTTTGACTAACACTGCATGCTTTTATCCTTTACTATTTGTTTTTTGTACTAAATTTAAAATAAAAGTGTCAGAACACAGAAAAAATATTTCGAATTATTTTTTAATAAAATTAACTTTATATTGGAGTTTAATTATATTATTTATTAATATAATTAATTTTCTAATTGGTTTTCACTTTTGTTTTTAAATAAATTGTTAATAAAATATAAAAAAAAAATGAAAGATTTGTCTATAAAAATACAGATATAAAATAAATTAAAGTCAATTTTTAACAATTTTTAGCTCGTTATTTATATTATATTAAAAAAAAAACAATTATTCTACCTATTAATATTATCATTTTGATGATTGGAGCAAAATCAATTAAAAATTAATTAATATAAGCAAATTCGTAATTGAAGTCCATTTAAAATTTTTTTTTGTGAACAATTAAAAAGATATTAATTTATTAGTAAAATTGTACTATTATAGACAAACTGCAATAACTTCTATTCCCATTGAGATCAGATTTTGATTTTTTTAAACTAAAATGACTATATGATTACGAATATCAGGTGAAAAAATAAGGAAAATGAAAATACCCCTTTTCAGGATATCCAAGGATAAATGATATTTTTTGCATTTTAGAGGTACATATGCCAGTAGGATGTGTAACTTTTATGATTTTATGACAAAGCAGAATAAAAGTCCTTTCCATTGACAGCTTTGTTGTTAAAATCTGATAATGCACTTAAAGGTTATTAAACATTAAACCATAAATATGAACCGCAAGTGATATGGTACTGATTCATACACCATAAAATGCACCATGACTAGTTTAATGTACACACCAAATTTTAAAATTTGAAGATGTAAAATTTCTAAAACACTAATTTTGGATCCATATTTTTTGGAATAACACAGGTAAGAAGCTCCGTTGTCAAAAACCTAAGTCGGTTCTCAAAATAACCTTAGTATACACAGAAAAAATTATAACAAATTTTTTTTTTAACAATCCCTTATTTGATTTTAAATTATATTCTATTAAAAGAGTTATTTGATTTTAATATTTTAATTTATTGATTGTAAATCATTTCAAATATTTCATGACAACTTCAAAAAAAAAAAAAAAAAAAAAAAAATAAAATAAATAAATAAATAAAATAAAATATGGGAGCCAATAAACAATTTGCATGTTTTAAAGGATTTAAACGTAAATAATGTGATATCTCTGTCGTTCCAATACACTAACATTTGTTTTGTTTTAGGCTAGCTAAAACGAGGTGCGTTTTGCTAGCCGTTTCGTTGTATATTACGCAATCCGATAGTGCAAGTCAAAGAGTAACAAGAGACGAAACTAATTGTTAAAAACCTAAGTCGGTTGTCAAAAACCTAACTCATGCAACAACAAAATACATGTAATCAAATACATTTTGTTGTTGCAAAAGAAAATAAAATCACATTTTTGTTTACAAAACAACAATTTTGTTTAAATGTCAATCGAGAATTTCGTCTCTATATGCTACTCTATGGTGCAAGTTTCCACAAATATCTAAATCATTTAGTTTAAATATAATCAAATCTATATTTACTCTTTGTGAGAAATGCAAATGTCAATTTTTAGCCATAACAATACCAAAAGCTTAGAGAAAGATGTGAGTAAAATATTCTTCCTAAAAGGTATAGTTAGAAGTTTACTTAACGTTCAAGTTTTTCAAAAATCTTTTATATTTTCAGGCGACATAGGCATCAATATAATGTAAATATACCATTAAAGGTACCAGAAAAAGCAGGAAGTCCCTCTTTTATGGATCTAATTCGCTTGGAATTATATTAACCCTTTAAAAAAACATTTTTAAAACTTCTTTTGTTTTACAATATAAGTACTTGTTTGGATATCTTTTCAAATCCAAATATAATTTTTTTAAATTCTAACAATTTAATTGTTTGAAATTTTTATAGATTTTCAAACATTATATTTTATAAATAGTATATTATTTTAATAAGAAAAATTTTTTATTTTTTTCAATAAACATATTACGAATTAGAGTTTTTGTTTTTACGAATATCGTGATAGGTCTTCTTTCAGTAAATAAAATTATTGACTAAGAATTTTATTATTGAATTTGAGAATTATTTTTTTCTGTGTAAGAATGTGTAAAAAATTTTATTAAAAATTAAAACAATTTTAGAACGTGTGCTTTTTGAGTAATTTCTTTTAAGTTTCATATCTATGTTAGTAATTTATGGTAAGCGCCATCTTTTTGCGACAGATGGTCTATCCAGTGTTGCCTATTCTTGGTGACTAAATTCGTGACAAAAAATGGCTAAAAGTGGGCTAAAAAATCGCTAATAATTTTTAAGCAACAAAATGTATAAAATTCAAATGAAAAGCATAAAATCTGTTGAATTATTTTTAATATTTATGTTCAGGACGATTTCTGTGGTTAAAATTATTGCATAATTCGTAAAAAAAATATTCCAAACTTAGAGGAACTGAAATTTGCAAGGTATTTACAATTTAGTCAATATCATTTATTTGTTTAATAAAATTCTTAAACAATTCTTGACAAAATTTATAAAAAAAAAATAAATTTAACTTATGTAATTATTTAGCGAAATAAAGAACTTTAAAGAAAATATTACATTTAATAAAACCTGAAAATCTTCATCCTTATAACAGTCGTAAACAGTGTTGCCAGTTTAAATCAAGCATCTTTATTTTCTTTTAGTTTTTTTTTTATACCCTTTTTTGATTCTTAAAATTACCTTAAAAAGGTTAAAATTTTAGCCTTTCAAAAAAATAAAATAATTTCTTAATTGCTTTTACTAAAAAAATCGAGATTATTTATATTTAACTAAAAATTTCGCTTGCAGCGTTTCATTTTCCAAATCAAATAAAACTTTATGGACTTAAAGTATGCTTAGACTATTCAAATATTTGACCAAAATGACGTAACCACTATATAAAATATTTTCAAACTTTTACATTTTATTGAGAAAATATTTTTTATATAACACTAATCGTAGCTGACATTTTACTGAATCTCCTTTTACGCCGTTTTCTCTTACAAAAAAATTACCTACAAGATCAAACAAGGGCAAACAATTTTTTGTAGAACTAGTGGTCACAAAAATTTAGTCTAATATTTGACAAATGTGAATATAGTTTTACTAAATAAATTATTATAATTATTTTTTATTAAACTTTATTAACCATAGAAATTAAGGAGTGAGATCGAAAAAAATCTTGAGATACATATGTATAAAAAGTCCAATGGTTGATCTTTGAGTTTTTATTATTTTATTTAATTAATATTGCTTATATTACAGATCGCAAAAAACTTTTAAAGTTCTAATTTACACTACTTATATTTTTTTGTTAAGCCTTAGACTAGAGAGTTGATAGTTGTTTCAGTTATTTTTTTGGAACAGTTTGCCCATCTCTTTTTAAAATCTCCAATACTTTGGGACACCTTTCTTGTGCTATTCAATTCTCTTTTAACAGGAGCACAATATCTCTCCACTTGTCTTAGCTCCGGACAATTTGGATGATTGACCTCTCTTGGTACAAAAAATTTGTAATTGTTTTGGTACCACTCCAGAGCTTTCTTATCGTAGTGACATAATGCCAAATCGGGCCAAAAATATGTGGACACATTGTGCTCTTTTATAAAAGGAAGAAACTTTTTTTTTCCAACATTGTTTGATGTATATTTCGGTATTTGTAAAGCCTACTGTAACAAATTACTTGCTTCTTTCTCCGCTACACAGTGGTCACAAAACGAAATTTTTTGGAAATAATTCTGTAACTTTAGAACTGCTGGATGTATTTGAATGAAATTTCACATGGGCAATCCTGAGGTGCATGGCAATTGATTTGGAGGAGAACAGGTTCTTAGCGTGTCTGGGGGACGGGGGTTGGACCTCCAAAGTTGGTCACCTCGGGTATGAAAATGTTTTAATAAATCCCCAAAATTTAATTTATGATTTGATTGAAAAAAAAAATTGCACACAGATAGTCCTTATAATTCTCTACAAAAAATATGCTTACATGTGTGGGTTATCCCTTTTACTTCAAGAGATATTTGTAAAATTTTGACCCTTTTTTGGATATGTTTTTTTTTTTAAGTTCTTTGAACTTGGCGGGCTCAATTTGAGTTCTACGATCTTTCTAAAATATTCTTTGGAATCTGTACAAAATTCTTAACAATTTTCATGCAAGGATTATATACCTGTGTGGTTTGAATAAAAAGTTATATTATTTTGAAGTAGAAAATTTGAAATAAATTGTGATTTTTTGTGATTTTTTTTCAAAAAGGTGGTAATATTTTTTCACTTTAAAATCCATTATTTTTCTCTGGACTATACATTTTTTTTCATGTTTCTAAAAGAATACATAAGATAAATGCATGTAATACAAATCCGGGGGCAGTTAGGATAACCATATCACCGCTAGCCCTATCAGAATTTCGTTAATTTTAATTTTTGTGTTTTTAGTTTTTTGTGGAGCACAAAAATGTCAAAGCTAATATTAAAATAAAAATACCGTAGAAAGCTACCTCCATATGTTGGCTAAATATACAAAAATTTTGAATAAGCCACGCCTCTTGTAACGATAGGGTGACCATTTTACTGAAAAAAGTCAATTTTTGAAGTAAGTTTTCCCCGAACAGGAATTTTGGATATTTTGGAGTAAAAAATGGTAATCTATTTATATTTTTCTTTTAAGAACCATTTTTTTTATATAATATTAAAATTTCAGAATGACAGCTTTATTAATATAGATTTTATATAAATTAAAATATTAATTTTCTTTTTGAAAAATAACACTAAATACAAAAATTTTTCGTTTTTTGAACAATTTAAGGAAGAAATTTAGTTGAAATACTTTATTATTTAAATATCATTTTTCAAGTAATAACCTTTCCAACGATGCCAAACACTTTCACAAATACTTTACACAATCGTTTAAAAACTAACTGAAACTTTACCCCCTTCGCCAAAATTTGCACATTTTCCTTCAATTTCTATGGTAAATGTGTGCTGAATAGGGTTTGGGGTCCGAGAATTCCCGGGCGGGAAAATTTTCTGGAAATTCCCGGGAATTTCCATTTTTTCAAATTTTCCCGGGAAAAGCGGGAAATTTAGTATTCGTGTAGTTTTATAATCTTATAGGAAAAAATGTTACTGTTTGTATCGCCGAAGTGAAAATTGTACATTAACTAAAGGCATTTTTAGATTCTAATACGAAATATAAATAAAATTAGATACAAGTGATATTTAAGATTATTGAAAAACATTTCATCGGTGCGCTGATGAAAAGTCCTATTTGACTACTTTTCACTAGGAAAAAAAGTTTTATTTTGTCCATTCACATTCTGAATACACGAGTTTTTAACTTTATATTTCTATAATCTTTTAAACATTTAATGATGATATACCATTTTAAAATTTCATTTAAATAATAATTTTTCACCATTTTCAAAAGTATACTTCTACTGAATAAATTTATAAAGAAATCATTGAATTTTTGTTAATTCAAATCTTCTGCAAATTTAATGGAAATATATTTTTTAAATATTTTATACATATTTTTTTTGTTTTCAATAAGTTTGTTCGCGTACTTTTTGGGTGAAATGAGAAAAGGCTGATATTTCTCTAAAAAATGTACAAAAATACGGGAACACGAAAAATAATTTGTTTAGCAAGTAAACATCAAACTATTTGGAAATTCATGTGTGAATGTTATTTTATTTTTTATCGTATATAAACGTTCTTAATTTTTATGCTCTACACCAGAGACCTGCGCCGAAGAATTTTATCGGCGGCGGCGGCTTGTGAAAAAATGCTTCGGCGGCGGCTTAAAATCGGCTGTCAGCCGGCTGAAATTATACATTTTTCTAATTAAAAAATCTTATTTTCATTCCCCATTTTTCATAAAAATAGGACTTTATATTTTTTAGCGAAAGTGAAGATTTTAATTTATATGTTATATTCAAGCAATTTTTAAGAGGAAAATAACGTCACCTAAAATGCAAAAGGCCGTTACCGCTGAAAAATCAAATAACAAATTTAGCTTAATTGCTTAATTTTAAAGCATTTTTTTACATAAGTGGGAAATGACGCTTTCAAATAATAAAAAAGTGAGTTTTTTAAAGATATTTTCCAAAATTAATTTCAAAACGGCGGCTGTTTTTAAGCTGAGTTAAGCCGAAAATTTTACGGCGGCGGCGGCTTCCAAAATTTCCTCGCCGGCTCGGCTTAGCCGAATCTCAGCCGATCGGCGCAGGTCTCTGCCCTACACCACCATAGGGGGATGGGGTATTATGTGTTTGTGCAGAAATTGTAATGCATAGAAAAAATCTTCGGACCCCCACCTTAAAATATACCGTTCAACTCAGAATCACTTTCTGAGTCGATTTTACGATGTCCGTCCGTCTGGCTGGCTGTCCATGTAAAGCATGTGCGCAAAGTAAAGGGCGCAATTTTGAAGATATTTTGGTGAAATTTGGTACATATTGTTTTTTCAACACGGACGAAGCCTATTGAATTTGGTTATGATCGGCACATTATTTCACCTAGCCCTCATACAAATGTCCCCCGGGATAGAGTTTTAACACTATTATGTGCCTTAAAAATAGGAATATTTTAATGAAATTTAGCACAAATAAGTTTTATATAAGCCCAAATCCGTTTCATGAAGATCGGTCCATAGCTGACCATAGCTCCCATATTAACCCCTCTCCCAAAAATTACTTTAACATGCATAAATCCCATACAAATGTTACTATTATATTAATATTTAACACAAATAAATTGTATAAAAGTAAAAACTAAATTATGTGGATCGAAATGGTGTAGGGTATTATATGGTCGGACTTGACCGACTATATCTTCTTCTTTCGTTTTAATTGAAACTTTCTTCTTAGTACCAAAAACTAAATATTTATTTTCAAAGTTTTTATTTGTATTTCAAAGAAATTTCAAAGAATTTAAGACTATGAATTAAATTGTTATGAAAGCTTTAAAGAAATGTATGAAATGTTTAAGAATATTTAAATTTTTGTTGTTTTATAGTATTGTATAGAAAAAATTGTATTCTTTATAAAAAATTATTGCTTTTTTTTAAATTTCCCGGGATTCCCGGAGAGATGGAGATATGGAGCATTTTTATAGTAGGAGAAAAATGTTGTAAGTCATATTAAATATTCTTAATGAAAGACCTTAATGAATCTGGTATCATAAATGCTATGAAAGATATTTGTGATTTTCTGATGTAATTTCTTATGTATTTTAGACTTTTAGTTTGCTATATCAAAGTTAGTTAAGGTTAAAATTTATAATTTTTCGTGTTGGTTTTAAATGAAATGATTCATATAAACAAACCTATTGTTCATATGTATATCTTGAAAAACACAACTTTTCAGGAGAGAAAAAAAAAACTAATAATAATATTTTTTGTACACTATATTTTTATATAAAAAATAAGTTACGGTAGCAATTCGAAAATCGTTTTTCTTTTTTTTTTTTAGCAGTCTAATGTAGATAATTATGCATATACATATGTATATTTTAGTGAAATGCTTAGATTGTTGTTACTTTTCTCTGTATAGAATTAGGCTAAAATTTAATTTGTAATTGTTCAATAAATCTAAATTAAAAACATATAAAAATCCAGTAGTTTTACAATATCGAACAGCTCCAATTTAGTCTATTTATTTATTGGTTTATATACACATCAACAATCAAATCTATAATATCAAACACCTGATAAATAAAACGTAGAAAAACGTAACAGTTGCATAAATATACCTATAATAAAATCATTAAGGATGATCAACAACTCAATTTAACTTTCTGTTCAACTTGTTAAAAACTCATAAAAATTGTGATTTTAGGTTGTTGTTTGTATGTTGTCTGTTAGTTTTTTTTTTTTTAAATGTCAACAAACAATCAGGTAAAATTTAACAATTTCTTTATAATCGTAAGCGACTAAAACTGTAACTGGAACTGGAAAATTGTATTTAATTACAATAATCATGTTCTATTTAAAGAAAAACATCGGCGATTTCAAAACAACAAGACATATATTGATGTTGATGACATGATAAATAAAACAACAACCAATTAAATGTTTAAACATAGAAATAAAGAAATTTAACAACTTTGCTAATGAGATTGAATTTGAATGAAATTTGATTTACTTAAATTACGAGGGTTGTGAGATGTGGAAAATTCTTTTTTAATAAAATTTTTTATTTGATAGCAAGATGTGGTAGCTTCTCCTACGACCCTCTTTACTTTTTAAATTGACACAAGACGAGTAGTGTTTTTATTTTCTGTAAATAAATCTTAGAAAAAATGACTTAATTGGAATAGAGATATAATGACCAAAAAATGATTTTAACACTTGTATTTAAATTTGAAAAGAAATTGGGACATTAAAAATGAATATAAAATACATACAGAAGGACAGAGATACTTAAGGCAGTTTAAAAAAAAACATCCAAATATTTTCATTAGTTTTCATGTTCAACATACAATTTCGAAATTTCTTCTAATGATTTTTATGGTTGTACAATTTAAATATTTTATTATTTTACTATTTTCTTGCTGAAGATTCCGTCTGTGGTTGGAAGTTTGTTTTTCCTAACAAGACATCAACATTTAATTAATGATTATATTAGATTGGTGGAACATGTACCTTTTGTGTGTATAAGTATGTGAATATGTAAAGTCTCATCTCCTGTTTATTTTATGTTTTAACATTTACATACAAAAACCCTCTAAGAGTTGCTTAATTTTATGACTTTATTAATTTATATTCATACACAAAATATTTATTTTACATATTTACATCTATTTTATTTCATTATTTTTGTATTTTTTTATTTTGCTGTAAGCCTGGCTTTATTAAATATCTTGTTTTAGCTGTATTTTCTTTATAAATTAATGTGTAAATATTACGTTTTAGTGTTTATGATTTTTTGCTTTCGTTGGATTGTTCTTTCTTATTTTTATCTTTTTTTATGTGTCACTGCTGGTTATGGCCCTGCTAATGGTTGCTCTTTAATTTCCTGGTGTTGTGCACAGTGTTTCTCTATAGGCTTTTGTCTTACTTTGCACATCATTTATGATTTGTTCAAGTCATAAATTACTTAATTTTCTATAATAAAATACTTAATGTCAGAAACTTTTTTTCGGTTGTTTTTGTGATTTTTTATTGCTATGATCAGTGTGATATTTTCACATCTTCATAAAATTTCCTTGCTAGA
The DNA here is from genome assembly GCA_951394005.1 of Protophormia terraenovae. NCBI lineage: Eukaryota > Metazoa > Arthropoda > Insecta > Diptera > Calliphoridae > Protophormia > Protophormia terraenovae. The sequence goes on from OX596073.1 coordinate 61,219,434, forward strand.
ACAGAATTCCAACGGCGAAATATCACACAATTATGTAAATGCATATTTAATCGTAAAACAATTTTTTATTTGCGTAATAATTTTTACTCATTATGTTTGAATTTGTCACAATTTGAAAAAATTTAAAATTTATTGGAAAATAATCGGCGGTGGTCTGTAGTAATTAAACAATAAATATTTAAACATTGTTATATATGATTTTTATCATTCTTTTAATCAAATAAACTTGCTATATTGTAACGATATTTTGGGTGTCCTTAGTCTACAAATTAGTTTTTGATGCGTTAGTTTATGCAATCGAGACAGACTATTGTACAAAATTTGCCCGTTTTAGTCGGTCACATACGAACACGAACTGTTTTTTTTTTTTTTTTTTTTTAATGTTGAAATTTTATAACATGTTTTTTTTTATAGCAAAGCTTAGATACAGTGGAATATTTTGTTTAAATTTTGTATAATTCCAACTAATGACATATCCTAAAACAGCAGTTCAAACAATAATTTCGCTCGTGAACCCTTTAAGAAATTTCTCCTTTTTTCTTTCGGACGACCAATCTACTTGAATTCTTTAATAATACAAAACGAGATGGAAAAACATAGTCGGTCAAGCCCGAAAATATCATACCCTATACCATGTGCATCAAAATTCGGGGAGGGGTCACATATTAGACCTGTGGCCAATTTTGGATCGATACTTTTACCAAGTGAAAAATAAAATATACAAATACTAACATTTGTAAGAAATTATGCGCTTTAGGGTGATTCTCGAAATTATGGGGACTATTGTCAATTATGGACCAATCGTGATGAAATTTAGCACAAAGTGACACTTATACGAAACTTCTTTGCACCATTTATATGGGGGCTAGATGAAATAATGCACCGATAATAACCAATTTCATTAGGCTTCGTTCTTGTGCCAAAATAACTATTCGTGCCAAATTTCATCAAGATATCTTTAAAATGGCGATCTGTACTATGTTCACAAGGTTTACATGGACAGATAGCCAGCCAGCAGACCAGACGGACGCACATCGTTAAATCGATTCAAAAAGTGATTCTGAGTCAATTGGTATACTTTAAGGTAGGGGTCCGACGATTTTTCTGTGCGTTAAAAATATCAGCACAAACGTATAATACCCCAACCACCTATGGTGGTGTAGGATATAAAATATGCAAAAAATGATTGCAGCTTCGTTCGCAGCTAAAATCATAGCAGAAGCATAAAGTGTTTACAATGAGAAGTATAAATATTGCAAGTATTATAGCCGGTTCTAGACCCTAAGGGAGCTTTACAGAATATAAATATTACAAGTATTATTTACATTTAATCGATATACAATTTCTAAGGCATTATGGTCCATTTAAGGTTTACTTCCGAAAATCACTTTAAGAGACACACATTTTATATAAATGTTGATTTCAAAAAAAAAAAAAAAAAAATATTTTACAGAAATAAGATTAATATTAATATTAGAAAACACGCTACCATATTTCGTAAACATTTTTATATGCAACAATATATGTTTGCAGAAGCAGTCAGCAGTCACACAAATTATAATTACCACCAATAATATTGTGTTCATGGAAATAATACTTATCTTTTAATTTTATATTAAACATTATTTAAATGATATATATTAAATTATGAATATCCTGATTAAATATTGCAAAATGATCGAGTGAAATATGTAAAAGATAGAAAAATGATTTGGGTTTCTTTAACCCACTTCTATGCGAACAAAATTGGGTTCCTGTATTTCGAACAATACAAACGAAAATATCAAAATCAGTAACTTGCTATTTTGCTTTCGACTATTGCTTTCTTAATGAATACAAAAAAAAAAAAAAATACAGGAAAATTACTTACCAGTTCAAATGTTCTTCAATTATGTTTGGTATTCTTTTGGAAGGATTTTCATTCTAGCATCTTTCCTTTAAATTTGATAATTAAAAGGTATTTCTGAAAATACGTATATGGAATTTCAAGTTTGAATAAAACCGCGGACCTCCATTGAGAACCGCCGTTTTGGATAGAAAAATACTAAAAATAGACGTTGGCTAGTAAGAAAACGTAGTAATTTTACTATGTGAATATCTATTTAATAAAATTTTAAAAATTAGCCAAATAAATTGCCACCTTTTTAAAAATCGCCAAAAAATTCGCCATGCCGCAAAGCGGAAAATTCAGTTGACAAGAGTAATTAAAAATCGCCAAATCTGACAGCCCTGAACATATAAAACTACTAGAAGTCCAACTCTTCTCATTCGCATAGAAACAAAAAATTACTCTCTTCACACGTATAAATTTGTTCTGTAGAAAATTTTACTAACACATACAAAGAGTTAGGTTTTTTGACAATTGAGTTAGGTTTTTTGTGAGCAAGTTGGAGTCATAGCGTAATTAGAAAGTGCTCGCACATCTACAAAAACAACAATTGCTTGTATTTTGTTAGTGTAAAACAGGGAACGGCGCTCTTAAATTTCACATTCTATATGCTCTTGTTTCCGTGCTCTTATATTTTGCACGGAAACAATTTTTAAATTTATAATTTAATAATATCTTTTGCTTTTCAACAATTTATGGTCTGTAATAAAAACTATAATTGAATATTAAAACAATTTGTTAAAAAAGGATTAAAAATATATAAAATTAATAAATAATTAATAAATAATTATTCTCTCTTCACATGTAAGAGCATATAGATGTGACAAAATTGAGAGATAATTTGCCCGTGTGCACTATTTTGCGGGTCGTGGGTGAAAAAGTACTGCACATAATGTCAAAATGCTTTGAACGGAAAATAAGAGAATGAAGAAGAGGAAGAGTAAAAAAAAAACTCGAAAAAAATTTTACATATGAATACAAAAACAATTTGACAGTTTCGCGAGGTTTGTCAATGAAAAAATTGTAAAACAACTGTTCTTACGAGTATACTTTATAATTATACTATGGTTGGAGTTCTAGTTGTTTTCTATGTATATGGATGCCGTGTGAACTGAGAGAACTATGTATTAACAAAAGAAAATAGACAAAAATTGTAACTGTAAATATCCAAATTTTTATAAGTTATTACATTCACTCACATCATTTTAAAATTTTTTTGATAATATTTTAGTCCATTTTGCACAAATTTAAAAAATAATTTTTATATAAATTTTTGACATTTTATTTTTCCCATACGCACAGAGTTCTATAAAAATATTTTAAAATTAAATTTGCTTGCATTATCAATACCAGAAGTTTTTGGTATTGATATTTACGTTTTTGTTAAAAACACATATTTTGAGTTAGATACTTTTTCACTAACACACTCTTAAAGTTAGGTACCCCTGCCAAAGAGTCGGACTACTTGTATATACTTTGTTATATACATATGTATATAGAAAATTAAATAACAAATTTATTTAAAAATTTTGTCTAATATTTTTTTCTATGAAATGTACAATGTATCAGCCCAACTTTTGATAATTTATTCTGAAGTGAAGCGTATTTTTTTTTTTGTCTACGGTATCTGAATCGACGAAAAAATAATAGTCAGAAGGGACAAATTCTGGGCTATTCTGTAGATAATATAGCAGTTACTTTGAAGACTAAAGGATATTCGTTTAGTATACTAAAGTCCAGGCCAACAGATATTATAATTTGTGACCTTATTACATAACTGAAAACCACAATTGGATCTTCCATCTCTTACTTCCGCACCTATTATAAAAAAAATAAATAAATAAATTTATACATTTATTTAGACCTTCTCGCGGACCAACTAAAAGGTTACTACGAAACCCTAGTTGGAAATCAATGCTGTAGGGCATAAACATTTATAATTTTTTCTTAGATGCTTAAGCAATAAAAGATTTTAAAAATAATTTTAATATTATTCAAAATGATCTAATAAAAATGAAAACAAACAAAAATATATTCTGTTTCCTCTTTATTGTATTCCTATTTAACCAGGCTATTTATTAATTTTAAAAGGTGTGTAAAATTGTTGCAAACTTAGACCGTTATTTATTGTCATAAATAATAATCATACATTTAAAACGTTTATTTAATTCGAATTCAAGCCTAAGAAAAATAAAATAACTAAATAAAACACAAAAAAACAAAACTTTAAACAGGCGTTGTTTCTCTATTTAAAGCCGTCAAAAAAATTATTACATTTCTGACGGCATAAATCACATAATTCATGCGTGTTGCCTGTTTAATATTTAATTGGCCTCAAGCTAAAATAATAATAACACCATCTTAAAAAGAAATATACACACACGTACTCGAATACATGAGTGGCTTTAATAAGACAGAGTGATTTTTTAAAGTACGTACAAAATTTTTGGTGCAAGAGACAAGAGTTTATATTGGTACAAATATACAATTTCGTAACTCTTTAACACACATTTATATTTGTTAGAATTAAAAAAAAAATGTAATAAAAATATTGCAAATCTTTTTTAAACACCGTTCCCACTAGCATAATTTATTTGATTCAGTTCCATTTGAGAAATATCAAAATGACTAAACTGTTTTCTTATTTGAGGACAATTAGAGTTCTTGAAGTTTAAAGCTTATTTGAATATATGATATACATAATTATGATATGATAAATGACACAATTTTGAACATAAATCCATACATTTCTTTGCATTACGTTTTTCCATATTTAATCATATTATAATTATGTATGTATACGAAAGATCTCAACAAAATTTAGTTTAATTTTTCATCAATCAGAACTTATAATTTCTTTGCTAGTGGTAATAGATTTAAAGCTTTATGTTTTTCCTTTTTTTGAGGGAGACCCACCTTCACCTTATTCATATATTCGGCCATAAACATATATCGTACTTACATACATATTTACACGTTTTCTTTTTGTTTCTATTTTACACTGCTTTTTAACTAAATAGCAATTCATGGCAATTTTCCATTTAATGCCATTAAAACGCATTCCCATCGTAAATCTTTGTTTGGAGTAATTTTGTTCTGTTACTTAGTATTTTTATTTTGAGTAAAAATTTATGGCAAATTACAAATTAGAAATTTCCTTTTATCTTTTATGTTTATTTCTAAAATAGTAGGATTTTCCTGGCATCAATCTTGGCACCTTTTTCTGCTTTCTGTTTTTATTTTAATAAATATTTTTTCTAATTTCCATCCTAAATTGATGCATAAATATGTCGTGACATATGTGAAGTTATAGTCGTGCTTTAAGGTGACCACATACTTATAAAATTTTTAAATTTCAACATCATAATATTATAAGCAAAGTTTGTTATGAAAGAAAAACATTTTATAGCATTTCCGATTTTTGGGTTTAATTAATTTTACTTCTGGTGTGTTATCAGTTAAAACACATCCAATAACCCTAAAAGATATACCCACATACATACATCTTATCTATTGAGCTTGTCATTAAAAATATACTAAAGCAAATGATTCGAAACATAATTTAATAAAAATAATATTTTTTTTTTTAAGTAAAAAATTACCGAATTTTTATCCAATTTTTATTATATTAATCGACACTGAACCTGTACTCTTGGACCAGCCCTGTGACCTGTCTCAAGAGACTAATTAGCCTTTGTGTCACTTGGTTCCTCTCATAAAAAGTTCCGGAACTTGGACCGGTCATTACCCTCAGAACCTGTCACGTGACTAGTTTTTAACCAGGTTTCTTTACTCTAGGGTAATTACTCAGTACTTTATATAGTGTAAATTGACACCCTTTTGAACAGCAAGGTTAATTGATTTATAGCTACGTATTGTAACTTTTCTGACCCTGTGGTAAAATGTAAGAAGACGAAAAGAAGATAACAACTAATTTATACTGACTCATTGTAACTAGTAACGTGATTGTGTTTGCACAAAAGTGCCAAATATACCCATAAAGTGACTATTTCCGTAGCTATTAAAGAGACTAGTGGTATCCTAATTTAGACGCTTATGTACATCCACCAGATGCTGCTGGGTAATACCTAAACATTAAATTTTACCACTTTTAATAATTTCCAGAATCTTTTTATGCCCTACACCATGTTGCCCCTGTAGGGTAGTTGATAGAGAGCTAGTCTATCAGTCTGCGGCTCGTGGGTTCGATACCCACCAGAGACTGGTTTGTTTCGTTACAACTGGCTGATGGTCTATGTAACTATGCTCGGTTAGATTAGAATATAATTTGTAACTGGATTGTAAAGACATACATGCATACAAATAAATAAATAAATAAATAAATAAATAAATAAATAAATAAATAAATAAATAAATAAATAAATAAATAAATAAATAAATAAATAAATAAATAAATAAATAAATAAATAAATAAATAAATAAATAAATAAATAAATAAATAAATAAATAAATAAATAAATAAATAAATAAATAAATAAATAAATAAATAAATAAATAAATAAATAAATAAATAAATAAATAAATAAATAAATAAATAAATAAATAAATAAATAAATAAATAAATAAATAAATAAATAAATAAATAAATAAATAAATAAATAAATAAATAAATAAATAAATAAATAAATAAATAAATAAATAAATAAATAAATAAATAAATAAATAAATAAATAAATAAATAAATAAATAAATAAATAAATAAATAAATAAATAAATAAATAAATAAATAAATAAATAAATAAATAAATAAATAAATAAATAAATAAATAAATAAATAAATAAATAAATAAATAAATAAATAAATAAATAAATAAATAAATAAATAAATAAATAAATAAATAAATAAATAAGTAAATAAATAAATAAATAAATAAATAAATAAATAAATAAATAAATAAATAAATAAATAAATGGTTGGGTTTTTATGTGTTTGTATTGTTGGAAAAATTATTATTTAACAATACCAATTGACTCAGAGTCTTTTTCTGAGTCGATTTAACGATATCCGTCTGGCTTACAATGAATCCTTTTGGTTAAGATCGATCAATATTTCACATAGTCCCTATACAAATATCTTCCCGGAATATTGGTTAACTTTAAATATAGCAATACTTCAATACAAGCCTAAATCTTAGTGCCAAATTTTATGAAGAACTGTCCATAATTCATCATAGCTCAGATATAAATCCCCTGAAAACGTTAGTTCAAGTTAATGTTAATATAAATAAGAAAACATGGTCACACTCTAGCAACAATACTAAAAACTAAAAAACAATAACAAAGTACATGCCACAAATAGACACAATAGCGAAGAGAAAAATTATGATCGATTACTACAAAAAAAGAAATACTGACTTAATAAAATAACAAAAAAATAGGCGGCACACGTTGAAATCACTTAACATTATTGTGTTTATTATTGTTGTTGTTGCCTATGTTGTAGCAATTGTTATTACAACAACGGCAAACATTGCCGTTCACCATTTTATTCAGCACCCTACAATGCAGTCAAATCTGGCAATCAACATGAGTTGTTTAAAATTGATCATCGATTCTGTGAATGCCAACACGCCGTAATAGATTTCATGAACCTGGTTTTATGTTTTTCTTCTATTTAATAAAATGTTAATGTTGATGAAAATAATTTACAAAGTTATTTCATTCAATTCGATTAGAAGACCAAAATCAAAATAAAACTGCATAAATATTTTTTGATTTGAACATCATCATCATCAAAATTGTTGTTGCAACAAACAAAAACAACAAAGCGCTGTATAAATTATTATTATTTTGACTTTGCGTCACTTTTAGCTGCAGGCCACAACTTAAGAACACACGACATATAGTTTTAACAAAAACTAAAAACAACAAGGCACGAACTAAAAAAAATCTATTAAAAACAACAAAAATAACACTTTTCTGATATTTTTACATTAACAGATGGATTTAGTTAATGGATGGATGGGATATGCTTTTTAGTGGCTAAAAAAATCGTGATTGCATTTTCTAAAACGTCACTTTGAGGCGTCATAATATTAAATTATGTTCTCACATTAATTCATTTGATTCTACTTATTTGAGGATCGAATATTTTGGGCAAAAATTTAAATAAAACTATATTTTGAATGAAAATATGAAATATGTATGTAAACAAGTTGTACCTCACTAGAAATGAAGATTAGTTTGATCTTATATAATTCCAAAAATATTACATTAGGCGGAAGGTTCAGAAATACCAAAAAAAAAAAAAACAAAAAAGTAATATCGAGAATTTGATGTCGGATTTAAAATAAACTAAAATGAAGCTATTTTCAAACCATTAACAACGATATGCCATATGTTGCGATCGGCCTTAAAATGGCGACGCTGTATACAAAAAAAACAAAAAGGGCGGTATTTTTAGGCGTGGCAAAAAAATATTTTTTGTATTTTTGGAAATGTCATTTAGTATTCTTTCATTCTAGGCGGTACAACTTGGCACAACTTTTTTTCGACCCGTTAAAAAGTTAAAAAAATATGAATGTTTTATAAACAACATTATAGAAAATAAAATTTAAAAATAATTAAGTCAATACATTGAATGACTAACCCGTACCTGCGATTTGAATTCTGCGGATTTCGGCAAAAAAGCAATTTTTTATTTTTTTCGAACTGATGTTCAAACTAAACACAGTTATTACTAGGGTGATCGATTATTCGACTTTTTGGAGAAACCGGTTTTCGAATAGTTCGAATAGTTGGTATTTTGAAAAAACCGGTTGTACTTTTTTAAATTCAGAAAAAACCGGTTAACCAGTTTATTTGCAGAAGTTAATATTTCTATTTAAAAACTACAAAGAAAAATCAATAATTTTTTTTTTTATTTTTGAAAATAACTATAACCCATTAAGAACGAGATAGGAAGATATAGTCGATCGAGGTCGATATTACCCTACACTATTGTGTGCATCAAAATTCGATGAGGGGTGTTTTTTTTTCTAGACCTGTGTACTGTGGTCAATTATGGACCGATCTTCATGAAATTAGGAACACAGATTTAAAAGTATATGATTTCTGGGAGGTTATTTGTATGGGGGCTAGGGGAAATAATAGACCAATCATTACAAATTTCAACACGTTTCGTTCTTGAACTATAAGAAATCAAAATTGCGACCTGTATTTTGATTACAAGTTTTACATCGACTTAAAGCCGACTGGTACAAATGAAGGTAAGTCTTAGACCCATATTTTTGGGTGTTACAAACATCAGCACAAACGCATAATAGGCATGTAGGATATAAACATTGTAAGAAAATAATCATCAAAAATGATATTAACATTTACTTAGCTTAAATGGAAACCAAGGGTTAATATGGAAAAAGCCAGAATCAATTTTATTAAAACGATTCTTCAGGTGAAACTTTTTTAAAACAAAATCTTTGAAAAGCAATTTCTTCGTTGAATAAAAAAAAAAACTAAAACTTTTAAATTAGATGCAAAAATATTACAGGTGTTACAATAGATAAAACAAATTTCATTCAGGATAATTATTACTTACTTATTTAATTTTAAACTATTCTTTTAAGACATTAAAAATCATACTTTATGAATATTCAAAAAAAAAAAATAATCATAAATTTCGAATCAATTATCAATATTTAGTGCATAATTTTTTAAATAAAAAGGTATTTTTAAAACCGGTTTTTGTGTTTAAAAAAACCGGTCTATTCGACATTCGAAAATTGAACATTTTGAAAAAACCGACAGCACATTGGCTGAAAAAACCGCTTTAAAAACCGGTTGGAAAACCGAGTCGATCACCCTAGTTATTACATAATAAGGTCAAAAATATTCTGAAGTTTTAAAAATATTTGACAAAGAACTCTACTTTAAGCCCTTAGCTCTGTTGGGCCCCTTTCAAAACTTAATTGTACACTTGAATGTCTCGCCATCTCATTTAGAGATGTCCGGCATTCATTTACCAGTCTGGATGTCGAGAGGACACCAGAGAGAGATTTAATCGCTGGCTGGCTATCGGTACAGATTTGAATATTCACTCCAAATATCCTATAGTACATTAGCCAATTTGCCGCTCTCTTAATGGCCGAGATTTCCGCCTGTAGGGCGCTACAATGATCCGGCAATTTAAAGGAAATGCGCTTTCCATATAAAGGAATGAAAACACCCCCCCCCCCCAACCCCCTCAGCAGATTTAGACCCATCAGTGTAAACTTCAAACGTTTCATCTCCTATGGTAGGATCAGCAGAAGTTGACACTGAGAAGCCTCTGTCAAGAAAGGGTTTAGGAATACAATAGTCAATATTGTCAGGGATGTCCTCCATAATTCCCAGGATGGACGCATGGCCATAGTTCCTACTGTTCCATGCACATATAGAGTTGAGCCTAGTCGCCGACATGATAGCGATTTGTTTGGCCATTAGATCAACAGGCAACCAGTTCATTAAAACGAATAATGCCCTGGATGGTGTTGTACGAAGCGCGCCCGTAATTAATAGCGCTGAGCTACGCAGAACTTTATCAAATATTCCGCAAAAGGTGGGTTTCTCCATCGCCCTCCACCATACTAACGCTCCATACATAAGTATGGGCTTAATTACCATATCGAAGAGCCATTTCGTGTTCCTAGGATTTAAACCCCATGACTTACCTATGGCCTTCCTACACATATAAAGGGCAATATTTGCCTTTGACGCCCTAGCCTGGACATTCTGGTGCCAGGATAGTTTGGAGTCCAGTATGATACCCAGGTACTTCGCACTATCAGACACCTTTAGTTCAATCCCGTTTAGGCAGGGATGTGGGAAAGAAGGGATTTTGTATCTCCTTGAAAGGAGAACTAATTCCGTCTTGCCTGGATTCACGCTGAGGCCACTAGCTATACTCCATTTACTGAGTAGGCCTAGCGCAGTTTGTAAGCGGTGAGATATGGTATCTAGGAATTTTCCAGATACAGCAACCGCAACATCGTCTGCATAAGCGACAGTTTTGTACTTCAAGGAATCTAGTTCCAAGAGCATTGTGTTGATGGCTACGTTCCATAAAAGTGGAGATAAAACTCCCCCTTGTGGAGTGCCCCTGTTCGCCACTCTATAAGTGGTAGCCGCACCCATACTGGAGATAATGACCCTATTGGTAAGAAGTCTCCATATGATGCTAATAATCGACTGATGTATACTCAGTCTTTCCAGAGCCAATTTAATTGCCTCTGGTATCACATTATTGAAAGCTCCTTCTATATCAAGAAAGGCCACTAATGCATATTCCTTATGCTCGAGAGCATTTTCAACATACCCTACAAGCGAATGTAACGCCGTCTCAACCGATTTGCCTTTCATATAGGCGTGTTGGGACGCTGATTGCATATAGATAGTCCTTATAATTCTCTACGAAAAAAGTGCTCACATGGTCTAAATATCTCCTTTATTTTAAGAGATATTTGGACCAAAGTCACCAACTTTTGGACATGTTTTTTTTAAGTTTTTTGAACTTGGCGGGCTCAATTTAAGTCCTACAATCTTTCTCAAATATTCTCTGGATTTTGAAAAATAACACTAAAAACAATTGATCAATTGAATAACAAAATTTAGTTCGAATACTTTATTATTTATAAATTATTATTTTTCAAGTGATAACCTTTACAACGATACCAAATACTTGCATAAATACTTTACAGAATCGTTTAAAAACTAACTGAAACTTTACCCCCTTCGGCAAAATTTGCACATTTTCCTTCAATTTCTATTGTAAATGTGTGTTGAAGCTAGAGTTTTTCACGGGAAATCCCGGGACAAGAATTCCCGGGAATCCCGCCAAATTTTCACTCCCGTAATCCCGGGAAATCAAGCGGGAATTCCCGGGATTTCTTGTGTATGCAAAATGTTTATATTTAACAACTAATATATGGATATTTTAGTATATAATGTGTTTTTACATTTGTTTTTATTTATTTAATTTGATTTGTTACAAGTTTAAATATTTTTAAGGAAATTTCTAAATTTGTTTGATATTTTTCGTATAACAGTCTGAAAACAAAATATCGTTTTCTTTTTTGCTGAATAATTAAAAAAAAAAAAAAAAATTGATTTTAAATTTTTTTTATTGTGGTCAAAAATAATATTTTTAAAATTCAATATTTAAGAGGTATATTTATTAAACGATTTGAAGATGCAATTTGCACGCATGTGAAAGTTGTAAGAGGAATATTTTTAAAATGTCTGGAAACCTCAAACAACAACTTACATTTTTAATGCCCCAACGAAAACGTGAGACTAAAAGTATTCAAACTGTAAAATTCCCTGAGGTTTTCTTAACAACAAGCTTACTTCCGTATAAATATTAAGAGGTTTTTCCAAATAGAGTAAATGAAAACCAAGGTATTGATTCGACTTTCGTATGAGTTGTTATATAATAAAAAGTATTCATTCAATATTCAATATTTCAAAAAGAATTAGTTTATAATTTTATGATTAACTAGTTTATTTTAATATTTTTTTTTTTTTTTTTTCTATTAAAATTTTTAATTATTTGTTTTCGGCGGGAATTCCCGGGATCCCGGGAAATTTAAAAATCAATCCCGATTTCCCGGGAGCGGAAAAAGTCCGGGAAAAGAAAAACTCTAGTTGAAGCATTCTAAATACATAAGTGCACAGCAGTTTCAACGTGTTTTTTTAAATAACTTTATGTATCTTTTGAACGGATAAATATATTTAAATGAAATTTCACATAGTTATTACTGAGGTAGTTTCCAATTGTTTTGGAGGAGCACAAGTTTCTATGTAGTCTTGGGACAGGGGGGAGGACCTCCGACATGGGTCACCTCGGATTAAGGTATCATTGTGAAATTTTAGTATAATATACAAATTTTTGTCCTTAAAAGAAGAGAATAAATACATTCCCATTTTCTTATTTCGAAATGCCCAAAATTCCACTTCGGGGAAAACTTGCTTCAAAAATTTACTTTTTTCAGTAAAATGGTCACCCAGTCGTTATGAGAGGCGTGGCTTATTAAATATTTTTTGTGTGTTTAGCTAACATATGTAGGTAAGTTCCTAACGTATTATTTTTTTAATTTCGGCTTTGACATTTTTGAGCTCCACAAAAAACTAAATAAACAAAAATTAAAATTAACGAAATTCTGATAGGGCTAGCGGGGAGACTGTTACCCCAAACTGCCCTCTTATTTGATATACATGCATTTGTGTTAAGTATTCTTTTAGAAACATAAAAAAAATGTATGGACCGGAGGAAAATAACGAATTTTAAAGTGAAAAAATGTTACCACCTTTTTGAAAAAAATCACAAAAAATCACAATTTTTTTCAAATTTTCAACTTCAAAATAATATAACTTTTTATCTAAACCACATAGATATATGACCCTTGCACAAAAATTGTTTAGAATTTTGTACAAAATCCAGAGAATATTTTAAAAAAATTGTAGGTCTCAAATTGAGCCCGCCAAGTTCAAAAAACTTAAAAAAAACATGTCCAAAAATGGGTCAAAATTTGACTTTGGTCCAAATATCTCTTAAAGTAAAAGAGATAACCCACACATGTGAGCACATTTTTTGTAGAGAATTATAAGGACTATCCATGTGCAATTTTTTCTCAATCAAACCATAAATGAAATTTTGGCGATTTTTTAAAAAATTTTCATACCCGAGGTGACCAACTTTGGAGGTACACCCCCCCTCCCCCAGACTTACTAAGAACCTGTCCTCCTCCAAATCAATTGGCATACACCTCAGGATTGTTCGTGTGAAATTTCATTTAAATACATCCAGCAGTTCTAAAGTTACAGAATTATTTTCAAAAAATTTCGTTTTTGGACCACTGTGGCGTTATACTAAGAAATTTCTATAAAAAGAAAAGAAAAATGTCTTGAACATTTATTCAATATGCAAAAAACGAAAGCATAGAACATATATACACCAGATCATATTTTGTCATGACTTTTCATAAAGAAAATCTTTATATAATTTGAAGGCTTTATCTATTTTTATTATTCATTGAATTTATTTTTTCGCTTTAAGCCTTTAGCCGATGTAGCAACAACAAATAAAGTGTTTTAGTTGTAAAATTTACATATCATTATTATTAACGTATAAAAAAAATATAGCTAGTATTCTAGGGTTAATATTTAGAGAAATATTTATGATACCCTACACGATTATGTATGAGCATAAAAATTTGGGAAGGGGACTTATATTACACCTGTGGCCAATTGTAGACTTTTACTAAATGCAAAACAAAATAAACAAATGCTGAATATTGCGTTGATACTAACATCTATAGGATTTTATGCACTTTAGGGCGATTCTCGTAAGTGGGTTTATATGGGAGCTATGGTAAATTATGGATCGATTCTAATAAAATTTGGCAATGTTATTTCTACTTATATAAAACTTATTTGTGTCGAATATTAACTTGATACCTACATTTGTGTGAGTTATTGCACGTTAATATAATTTCCGGAAGAGGGGTTTATATGGCAGCTATGGTCACTTGTGGACTGGTAATCGTAAAATTTTGTACAAAACTTCTTTGCGCCGAATCTCATTAAAATGTTTAAGGCATTTTAGAGTGTTGAATCTCTATTCCAGGACATTTATATGGGGGCTAGGTGAAATAATGGACCGATCATAACCAGTTTCAATAGGCTTCGTCTTTGTATTATAAAAGTCCCACGTACCAAATTTCATTGAATTATCTTTAAAATTGCAATCGATTGGTATACTTTAAGGTGGGTGTTATATAACTTTTTGTATGCGCTACAAACATTAGCACAAACGCATAATACGCCAACCACCTATGGTGGTGTAGGGTATAAACATAGTATTTTTTCCCCATCAGTATGGTTTTTTGTTAAATTTCACTCGTTATAAATGGAATAAGCCCCATCATCTTCGATGTCCATAATAAATATTTAATGTTATTGTGTCCCTAATTACAAAAACAACAATAAACAACACTCCTCTGCTATGCCTGTACCAAATTTCACTCAAATCCAGCCATCCGATTAGAAGTTAAAGTTTTAAATCCAAAAATTTTAGATTTTAAAAATCTTCGATTCGATATTTTTTTAAAGTGAATGTGTTAACTTTTTATTGTTGTTTTTGTAATTAGGGACACAATAACATTAAATATTTATTATGGACATCGAAGATGATGGGGCTTATTCCATTTATAACGAGTGAAATTTAACAAAAAACCATACTGATGGGGAAAAAATACTATGTTTATACCCTACACCACCATAGGTGGTTGGCGTATTATGCGTTTGTGCTAATGTTTGTAGCGCATACAAAAAGTTATATAACACCCACCTTAAAGTATACCAATCGATTGCAATTTTAAAGATAATTCAATGAAATTTGGTACGTGGGACTTTTATAATACAAAGACGAAGCCTATTGAAACTGGTTATGATCGGTCCATTATTTCACCTAGCCCCCATATAAATGTCCTGGAATAGAGATTCAACACTCTAAAATGCCTTAAACATTTTAATGAGATTCGGCGCAAAGAAGTTTTGTACAAAATTTTACGATTACCAGTCCACAAGTGACCATAGCTGCCATATAAACCCCTCTTCCGGAAATTATATTAACGTGCAATAACTCACACAAATGTAGGTATCAAGTTAATATTCGACACAAATAAGTTTTATATAAGTAGAAATAACATTGCCAAATTTTATTAGAATCGATCCATAATTTACCATAGCTCCCATATAAACCCACTTACGAGAATCGCCCTAAAGTGCATAAAATCCTATAGATGTTAGTATCAACGCAATATTCAGCATTTGTTTATTTTGTTTTGCATTTAGTAAAAGTCTACAATTGGCCACAGGTGTAATATAAGTCCCCTTCCCAAATTTTTATGCTCATACATAATCGTGTAGGGTATCATAAATATTTCTCTAAATATTAACCCTAGAATACTAGCTATATTTTTTTTATACGTTAATAATAATGATATGTAAATTTTACAACTAAAACACTTTATTTGTTGTTGCTACATCGGCTAAAGGCTTAAAGCGAAAAAATAAATTCAATGAATAATAAAAATAGATAAAGCCTTCAAATTATATAAAGATTTTCTTTATGAAAAGTCATGACAAAATATGATCTGGTGTATATATGTTCTATGCTTTCGTTTTTTGCATATTGAATAAATGTTCAAGACATTTTTCTTTTCTTTTTATAGAAATTTCTTAGTATAACGCCACAGTGGTCCAAAAACGAAATTTTTTGAAAATAATTCTGTAACTTTAGAACTGCTGGATGTATTTAAATGAAATTTCACACGAACAATCCTGAGGTGTATGCCAATTGATTTGGAGGAGGACAGGTTCTTAGTAAGTCTGGGGGAGGGGGGGTGTACCTCCAAAGTTGGTCACCTCGGGTATGAAAATTTTTTAAAAAATCGCCAAAATTTCATTTATGGTTTGATTGAGAAAAAATTGCACATGGATAGTCCTTATAATTCTCTACAAAAAATGTGCTCACATGTGTGGGTTATCTCTTTTACTTTAAGAGATATTTGGACCAAAGTCAAATTTTGACCCATTTTTGGACATGTTTTTTTTAAGTTTTTTGAACTTGGCGGGCTCAATTTGAGACCTACAATTTTTTTAAAATATTCTCTGGATTTTGTACAAAATTCTAAACAATTTTTGTGCAAGGGTCATATATCTATGTGGTTTAGATAAAAAGTTATATTATTTTGAAGTTGAAAATTTGAAAAAAATTGTGATTTTTTGTGATTTTTTTCAAAAAGGTGGTAACATTTTTTCACTTTAAAATTCGTTATTTTCCTCCGGTCCATACATTTTTTTTATGTTTCTAAAAGAATACTTAACACAAATGCATGTATATCAAATAAGAGGGCAGTTTGGGGTAACAGTCTCCCCGCTAGCCCTATCAGAATTTCGTTAATTTTAATTTTTGTTTATTTAGTTTTTTGTGGAGCTCAAAAATGTCAAAGCCGAAATTAAAAAAATAATACGTTAGGAACTTACCTACATATGTTAGCTAAACACACAAAAAATATTTAATAAGCCACGCCTCTCATAACGACTGGGTGACCATTTTACTGAAAAAAGTAAATTTTTGAAGCAAGTTTTCCCCGAAGTGGAATTTTGGGCATTTCGAAATAAGAAAATGGGAATGTATTTATTCTCTTCTTTTAAGGACAAAAATTTGTATATTATACTAAAATTTCACAATGATACCTTAATCCGAGGTGACCCATGTCGGAGGTCCTCCCCCCTGTCCCAAGACTACATAGAAACTTGTGCTCCTCCAAAACAATTGGAAACTACCTCAGTAATAACTATGTGAAATTTCATTTAAATATATTTATCCGTTCAAAAGATACATAAAGTTATTTAAAAAAACACGTTGAAACTGCTGTGCACTTATGTATATAGAATGCTTCAACTAGAGTTTTTCTTTTCCCGGACTTTTTCCGCTCCCGGGAAATCGGGATTGATTTTTAAATTTCCCGGGATCCCGGGAATTCCCGCCGAAAACAAATAATTAAAAATTTTAATAGAAAAAAAAAAAAAAAAATATTAAAATAAACTAGTTAATCATAAAATTATAAACTAATTCTTTTTGAAATATTGAATATTGAATGAATACTTTTTATTATATAACAACTCATACGAAAGTCGAATCAATACCTTGGTTTTCATTTACTCTATTTGGAAAAACCTCTTAATATTTATACGGAAGTAAGCTTGTTGTTAAGAAAACCTCAGGGAATTTTACAGTTTGAATACTTTTAGTCTCACGTTTTCGTTGGGGCATTAAAAATGTAAGTTGTTGTTTGAGGTTTCCAGACATTTTAAAAATATTCCTCTTACAACTTTCACATGCGTGCAAATTGCATCTTCAAATCGTTTAATAAATATACCTCTTAAATATTGAATTTTAAAAATATTATTTTTGACCACAATAAAAAAAATTTAAAATCAATTTTTTTTTTTTTTTTTTAATTATTCAGCAAAAAAGAAAACGATATTTTGTTTTCAGACTGTTATACGAAAAATATCAAACAAATTTAGAAATTTCCTTAAAAATATTTAAACTTGTAACAAATCAAATTAAATAAATAAAAACAAATGTAAAAACACATTATATACTAAAATATCCATATATTAGTTGTTAAATATAAACATTTTGCATACACAAGAAATCCCGGGAATTCCCGCTTGATTTCCCGGGATTACGGGAGTGAAAATTTGGCGGGATTCCCGGGAATTCTTGTCCCGGGATTTCCCGTGAAAAACTCTAGCTTCAACACACATTTACAATAGAAATTGAAGGAAAATGTGCAAATTTTGCCGAAGGGGGTAAAGTTTCAGTTAGTTTTTAAACGATTCTGTAAAGTATTTATGCAAGTATTTGGTATCGTTGTAAAGGTTATCACTTGAAAAATAATAATTTATAAATAATAAAGTATTCGAACTAAATTTTGTTATTCAATTGATCAATTGTTTTTAGTGTTATTTTTCAAAATCCAGAGAATATTTGAGAAAGATTGTAGGACTTAAATTGAGCCCGCCAAGTTCAAAAAACTTAAAAAAAACATGTCCAAAAGTTGGTGACTTTGGTCCAAATATCTCTTAAAATAAAGGAGATATTTAGACCATGTGAGCACTTTTTTCGTAGAGAATTATAAGGACTATCTATATGCAATCAGCGTCCCAACACGCCTATATGAAAGGCAAATCGGTTGAGACGGCGTTACATTCGCTTGTAGGGTATGTTGAAAATGCTCTCGAGCATAAGGAATATGCATTAGTGGCCTTTCTTGATATAGAAGGAGCTTTCAATAATGTGATACCAGAGGCAATTAAATTGGCTCTGGAAAGACTGAGTATACATCAGTCGATTATTAGCATCATATGGAGACTTCTTACCAATAGGGTCATTATCTCCAGTATGGGTGCGGCTACCACTTATAGAGTGGCGAACAGGGGCACTCCACAAGGGGGAGTTTTATCTCCACTTTTATGGAACATAGCCATCAACACAATGCTCTTGGAACTAGATTCCTTGAAGTACAAAACTGTCGCTTATGCAGACGATGTTGCGGTTGCTGTATCTGGAAAATTCCTAGATACCATATCTCACCGCTTACAAACTGCGCTAGGCCTACTCAGTAAATGGAGTATAGCTAGTGGCCTCAGCGTGAATCCAGGCAAGACGGAATTAGTTCTCTTTTCAAGGAGATACAAAATCCCTTCTTTCCCACTTCCCTGCCTAAACGGGATTGAACTAAAGGTGTCTGATAGTGCGAAGTACCTGGGTATCATACTGGACTCCAAACTATCCTGGCACCAGAATGTCCAGGCTAGGGCGTCAAAGGCAAATATTGCCCTTTATATGTGTAGGAAGGCCATAGGTAAGTCATGGGGTTTAAATCCTAGGAACACGAAATGGCTCTTCGATATGGTAATTAAGCCCATACTTATGTATGGAGCGTTAGTATGGTGGAGGGCGATGGAGAAACCCACCTTTTGCGGAATATTTGATAAAGTTCTGCGTAGCTCAGCGCTATTAATTACGGGCGCGCTTCGTACAACACCATCCAGGGCATTATTCGTTTTAATGAACTGGTTGCCTGTTGATCTAATGGCCAAACAAATCGCTATCATGTCGGCGACTAGGCTCAACTCTATATGTGCATGGAACAGTAGGAACTATGGCCATGCGTCCATCCTGGGAATTATGGAGGACATCCCTGACAATATTGACTATTGTATTCCTAAACCCTTTCTTGACAGAGGCTTCTCAGTGTCAACTTCTGCTGATCCTACCATAGGAGATGAAACGTTTGAAGTTTACACTGATGGGTCTAAATCTGCTGAGGGGGTTGGGGGGGGGGGTGTTTTCATTCCTTTATATGGAAAGCGCATTTCCTTTAAATTGCCGGATCATTGTAGCGCCCTACAGGCGGAAATCTCGGCCATTAAGAGAGCGGCAAATTGGCTAATGTACTATAGGATATTTGGAGTGAATATTCAAATCTGTACCGATAGCCAGCCAGCGATTAAATCTCTCTCTGGTGTCCTCTCGACATCCAGACTGGTAAATGAATGCCGGACATCTCTAAATGAGATGGCGAGACATTCAAACCTAGAGTTGATCTGGGTAAGGGGTCACTCAAACACACCGGGCAACACTGTTGCGGACGAACTAGCCAGGATTGGTTCCCACCTACGAAATGGGGAAACTGACCAACTGGTAGGTGTGCCGCTGTCATCTTGCAGATCTATGATACTGCAGTATTTATCGAGGATGGCTCAGCAAAGATGGACAGATGAGTCCACATGCTCCACCTCGAGAAGTATATGGCCCCAGTACGATCACTTGCGATCGAACTATATTCTGGGATTGCCTAGGCGTCAGCTACGGATACTTGTAGCAACTGTCACAGGGCACTGGGTAGCCGGTGCGCACGCTAGGAGATTAGGACTCCCTTATAACGACTTTTGTAGAAGTTGCTTAGATGAGGAAGAGGAAGAGACAGTGGAGCATCTTCTATGTCACTGTCCTGCTCTTACAGATATTAGGGATACGGAACTTGGTAGTCCGTTTCTGCATGCGTTATCTGATCTGTCTATGATCGACATAAAACAGATCAGATCCTTTATACGTGCGTCATGCTGGTTCGATCCGAACCTCTTTGAGGACATGTGAAACTTCCACGTGATCCTAAGGGTGACACAATGGGACCAATAGGACCCAAGTGAGTTGTTTCATACTCAATAGTTACAGCAACCCATTTAACCTAACCTAACCTATCTATATGCAAAATTTTTTTTCAATCAAACCATAAATGAAATTTTGGCGATTTTTTAAAAAAATTTCATACCCGAGGCGTCCAACTTTGGAGGTCCACCCCCCCTCCCCCAGACTTACTAAGAACCTGTCCTCCTCCAAATTAATTGGCATATACATCGGGATTGTTCATGTGAAATTTCATTTAAATACATCCAGGAGTTCTAAAGTTACAGAATTATTTCCAAAAAATTTCGTTTTGGCTCATAATTTTCTTTCAATTATTATATTAATTTTATTGAAAAGTTAGAATTGATACGTAAATTTTACGTAGTAACTTTTTTGTATCTGTATTCAGAACATGAAAGACTCTAAAAATTTATTATTTTCTTTTTAATATATGTTTAAAAACACTTGAAGAAAGAACTTATGAAATTTCATACCGTTATGTTTCCACACACGAGATTAATAATGATTTAAAAAATATATACGTAAAATTTACGTATATTAGTATTTAAGGGTTAAATTTATTTGATGTTTGTTTTTCAAATAAATTCTAGAATTTAGAATTTGATTTTTATATCATATTCTAGAGTTACTGTAGAAAATATATTAAAGCTGAGATCAACGATTTGGAATTATGCCCTCGATATGTATCTGATAAGATGTCTGATAGCTGCTACTTTTCTTATTATCTTTGGGCTAAAATAAGAGAATTTTCAATTACAGAGTTCTAACATCGTATTTTTATCATATTCAAAAACTTTACTTTGGAGATCTATTAAAAATTTGTATACGTTTTTTTTAAACCACCAAGTTGTCAATGAAAGATGTTTTTTTTTTTTTATTGAAACAATATTAATAACAAACAGGTGCCAAAAAATTCTTAAAAACCTCAAAACATAAACAACATTTAGCAAAAAAATAATAATAAATAATGTCGTAAAATTATCTTTTTAGTCTTTCTATATAAAAAATTTAAATTGCCTTTTGTTTATGTTTTTGTTGTTTTAGACATAACAATTCATTATCTAAACATTTTTTTTTTCTTTTTTGTCAAATGTCCATTTGTATGAATTTTACATGTCATATTCATTATTTAGTCGTACATGTGTCATGTTTATTTAAATGTCGGGGCTAATGTAATGAAACCAAATGTAACGCAATCATCGTCCGAGTACTCGTATTTAAGAATGAAAATGGCAAAAAAAAAAAGTCATTAGGACAAATAAACATTTCGCTCTTCATTACAACAACATAAACTGCGACAAATACTTTATACATAAAAATAAAATTGGCATTTTCATCTTTTCACAATTTGTTTCTTTAGTGTTTTTCTTTTCTTTCGTCTAAGTACAAGCACTTTAGTTTTTTTTTTCTTCGTTCTTTTTATCTTTTGCCTCACAGTATGACAAACATGCGAAAACAATCAAACGCCTCATTTGTATACTGGCACATAGTACATACTTTTTTGCAACATACATATTGTACTTAGTTGCATGCAACATTCATGTATCCAATATTTTGAAAGAAAATATTTTGGCAGCCTAAATGTTTGCACATGTTGAGCTTTTTGTACTGAATAAATAAATAGAAAACTACTAAAACTAAAAATTATTATTAAATTTTAATTTTATAAATAAGTTTTTAATTTTTGTTTTAGATATTTTATAATTGCTTTTACTTACATGTATTTATTTTACTGCCGAAACATATTCTACTTTATATAGAAATGATCCAGCATAAGTCAACTTGGTCCAGAGCAAACTTTTACTTCTTCATATGCTACTAAAAATTAAAAGAAAAGGAAACTTCTTCCCCAGACCAAAATTTATACTATACATTAAGATAATTGAATAATGCTAATCTTAGACTTTATATAGACATGCGATTAGGTGTAACTTAGTATTTTATTCAGACCTTCGAATAAAGCTAATATCGGAGGACTATACAGTACGTTTCATAATTATAACGTTTATTTTGTAGCATATCATTTTGAAATATTTAATAAAAATGTTTGATACATTAGAAGAATCTGGACCCTTGGATTAATGCACAATCCTCTCACAGACCCCTCACCAAATTTCGATGCATACATATACAATAGTGTAGGGTATCATATGGTCGGGCTGGACCTTTATTTCCTGACATTAAATTATTAGTAGTGAAGAATGTGACTTAAATTGTCTCTTGGTTTGTAAGCTTTCAAAATACAAATGTTTTGTTGGTTCTAACCAGTGTTGCCAGTTTAGCCTTTTTAAGGCTAAATCTAGCCTTTTTATTTATACATGTGTCTGGTACTTTTTTGAAATTCGACTCTTTTAGGAAGAAAATGGGTAATTTGTTACTGTTTTTGGAACCCTATCTATCAGTAAGTATAGAAATAAAATAAAATTTGCATCAAATTAGTACCTTATCGAAAATTGGCGAATACATGTCTGGTACTTTTTGGAAATATTTTTTTCTTTTTACTGACACATACATACATACATACATACATACGTACATACATACATATGAATATTTTAATATTAGATCCCAGTACAATTTAGAAATTCATTTAAATACAATCTTTGTTACATTTAGGGGAATAAAAAATACCAAAAAGGGGATAACATCTTAAATTAAATAATGCATTTTTTATTTTAATAATCTAAGAGACATGAACTTAAGTACATGTAGTCCTAAGCAGTGTTGCCAGTTTAGCGTTTTTAAGGCTAGATCTAGCCTTTTTATTTTGATTTTAGCGTAAAATTTTCATTTTAGTTTCTATCTTTTTTGTTAGCCTTTTTTATTTTTAACATAGCCTTAAAAAGGCTAAAATTTTACAAATTTTATTTTTACAAAATCATAAATTTAAGCATTTGTGTATATTAATTCTTACAAAAATATCGAAATTATTTATATTTAATGAAAATTTTCGCCTGCGGCGATTCATTCTACAAAAATATTACAATTATTTTTGACAAACTTTATTACCCATCTAAACTAATTACTTTATATTTATAAATTCACTAAAATATATTTAACAAATACCAAAATCTAATGAGAACAAAAAAATTAATGCTTTTTTAAATAAAAAAATATGTTAGCTTTTTTCTGGTTTTATTTATTGGGGCATTTAGCTTTTTCTGACCTTTTTTTAAGTCCAATTTAGCTTCTTTTTTTCTCAAGTCCTGGCAACACTGGTCCTAAGTGAATGAGAATTTACAAGACGGAAATTTGTGGTACTTTTTTGATCTTCGAATGGTTCTTTTTGAATTTTCTATAATATTGAACCCAGAAATTAGAGATATATGATCCTAAGTGAATGAAAATCCATAACAGGGTACTTTTTCATTCTTTTAAGGATACTTTTTGAATTTTCTAGTTTAGGAGCTTCAGAAAAAGAAATAAAGGTTAATATGTGACAAGTTACAAAATTTTCGAATTATCGCTGTTTTGAGCCAGTATTTATGAATATGAAAATGATACCGCACATTTTAGCCGTTTTTACATCTTTCACTGCATTGACTTTGGTTTTTGTGGATTTCTTTCAGTTTCTCAATATCATGTAGTAATGTCCACCACTTTTAATCCAAAATATCATGCAAGTGCTCAAAATATTGAAATTATTTCCTATATTCGTTCTAAGGAATGTAAGCTTTCTATATTGTAGCTTCAAACATGATAAGACGCCATGACAACATTCCTTAGTGTTGTAAAAAAAGTTATTCTTAGACGTGACCTATTTTCGGTCAGAATATTTTATGGATCCTGTGTTTAATTGTGGATGAAGTCAGTGCTATTATTCTTTAGGACTGTAAGAACGTTATAGTCATTCTTGACCGATTTTCTCAGAGAGTTTATATGGAACGTGTGTTTTATTTTAGTTCAAGTCTTGTTGTAAAATTTAAATTTTAAATGTATACTTTTTACAATCTTTTGTTTAAAAACACGTGATGTTTACAAATACTAATTTATGCACGTTATGCTGATTTTCGGAAATGGGCCACATATGGGAGCTATGGATTTTTGAGGTGCGAACCTGATAAAAAATGTTATAAATTAGTTTTTACGTTAATAAAAATTATTTTATAAAATTAAATAGGGTTTCTAACGTCCATAAAATTTTTATATGTACTAAATTATGCAATACTAAAAAAATTTATGGACGTAAAAACCCCATTCTAGGAGAAAAATTATATGGGGACTTGGTTGTAATAGGTAACCATTATAAAATAATTTTAACAGACCACGTATCTGCATCATATAAAGCCAAAATTCATAAAATTATTTCAAAAACTGCATTTTGTAGCTTCAGTAAAAGTTTATTATGGACTGCAAGACATCGCTTAAATACTAGGGTATCCATTCGAATAATGTTCGTTCGAATAATTCGAATAATTTTTACGAACAATTGTTCGAAGAATTTAAAAATGCTACTTTTCGAATAACGAATTATTCGAACAATTTTATGTAGAATACTCGAATATTCGAAAGAACTACCAACAACATCAACAGCTTCAATCGGTCCAATGTTGCAATTTATTTACAACCAAACTCTACATTCCCTTGAACAAATTATATGCAGAAGTGTAGCAGAAGATAATATGTCAGTATGAGCTTTTGAGAAATTAGAAGTTATAATAGAATTTTTAAATTCTAGAAATTTAAGAATACCATCAAGTGAAACCACAAAATAGAATTATATTGACATTTTTATTCTGAAAAGAAAAGTGATATTATTACCGAAATTCGACAAATTACCTAAAATAAAGGTCGCCTCACAATAACAGTAGATAGGTTGTCAGATAACTTTTTTTTTTAAATACATAAAGTTACAGCAAGATATGACTTCAGTAATGCTTTAAAATCAATGCGCTGTTTAACAGCTTGGAAGTAATTGCTTATTGTAATGACACCTAAGTAATGTCTAGGGTAAGTAGTTGCCTCTAATGTCATCACCGTGTTAAAATAATGAGTTATTGAGCTAATGTGTAAGTAGTGAAGAGTGATTATATTAGCTTCTTAACTCATTACATGGCAACCAAAGTTTTTGCTGGGTATATTACAATGAATTGTTAACTGTTGTTTTTGTTTTCCTCTTACAATAACATGTTTGAAAACTTATCAAAATTTAAAATTTTCATTTTATATTTTTAATTATTCGAACAATTCGAATAATTTTAAACGCGTGATGGAATAATTCGTATAAGCCATTTTGATTTATTTGAATTATTCCATCACGCATTCGTTTTATTCGAACAATGAAAAAATCGAACAATTTGGATACCCTATTAAATACTCAAACATGTCTTTCTACACGTTATTATCGATTTGCATTAAGATCTGGGCCAATTAAATGGTCGTAATAAATAATTTGTATAAAATTATATATTTTTTGAATAAAGTCAACGAAAATTACACTATAGTACTACGGGTATTGACTAACGTTATTTTTTTTGGGTATGTACCGTAGGGTTAATGGTACTTCTTGAATTTTTTACAATATTCAACTTAGAAACATGAAACTAAAGATATATGGTTCTATGTGTGTAAGAACTCTAAAGGAGAACTTTGTGGTACTTTTTCATTCTTCCAATGGTACTTTTTTAATTTTCTATAATATGGAACCTACAGATATGAATTTAACGAGAGAAGAATATATAGTCGGTCAAGCCCGACTATATGATACCCTACACCATTTCGATCCACATAATTTTGTTTTTACTTATATACAACTTACTTGTGTTAAATATTAACATAATACTAACATTTGTATGGGATTTATTCACGTTAGTGATTTTCGGGAGAGGAGTTTATTTGGGAGCTATGGTCAGTTATGGACCGATCTTTATGAAATTCGGCAGATGGATTTTTATTCTTATAACTTATTGGTGCTAAATTTCATTAAAATATTCCTATTTTTAAGGCATCTATAAGTGTTAAATCTCTATTCCGGGAGGACATTTGTATGAGGGCTAGGAGAAATAATGGGCCGATCAATACCAAATTCAATACGTCCCTGTAGCGTATGTACCTAACTTCATCAAATTATCTTCAAAATTGCGACCTGTACATTGCGCACAAGCTTTACATGGACGGCCAGCCAGCCGACTAGACGGACGGACGGACGGACGGACATCGTTAAATCGACTCAGAAAGTGATTCTGAGTCGAACGGTATATTTTAAGGTGGGTGTTCGAAGATTTTTTCTCTGCGTTACAACTTCAGCACAAACACATAATACCCCAACCACCTATGGTGGTGTAGGGTATAAAAATATATGGTCCTATGTGAATAAAATATTAAACCTGGAAACATGAAATTAAGGATATATGGTCCTAAGTGAATGAGAATCCATAAGAGGGTACTTTGTGGTACTTTTTTTTATTATATAATTAACTTTTAAACGTGAAATTAAAGATATATCGTTCTGTGTTTATAATCCACAAAACCTATTGTTCATATTCTTCTCTACTAAAATATAATAATAGAAATTATTAAATAGTTTTTGAAACTTCGAACGTTAAAAAAGTAAGAAACTGGTAACTAAAATATTTAAGTTTATTGTTCTGAATGCAACAGAACACCAATATTATAACTGTCCCATGGGTGATGGGATTCATAGTTAAATTTTAAGGGTTTCTTAATTTTTGGTATTTCACTTAGTTTTTTCTAAATAAAAAGGCTACCAAGTTTTTATCTGGTCTATGTAGGAGTATTGCAAGATCAAGTTAAATGCTATCTTTATAAAAGTGAATCTGTGTTTGTTTGTTTTGAATTTTATTTCAATGCTTTTATTTTAAATACAATGAGGTAGCGAAGCGCACAGTCTTTATGCTATTAGAAATATAAAATAGAAATTGACTCTCAACTGTTAAATATTGAGTGTATTTGTTTTAACTGGTTCCAAATTGGAACTTTGGTGACGAGTTAGGTGTCAATTGGTACTCAACTGGTACTGAGAAACCAGTCCATTTCTGCAATTGTCACAAATTTTCCGCAGGGTAGTTATACATTTTTTTATAAAGTTTTTCTTAAAAAGAATCTACGCAAACGAAGTAGCTGGTATACTGCTCGTACTATAGAAAATTAAAAAAAGTTTCATTAGAAGAACAAAAAAGTACCACAGAGCCCCCTCATAAATTCTTATCAACATAAGCCCATATATCTTATTTTAATTTTCTACGTTCAATATAATAGAAAATTCGAAATGTACAATTATAAGCAAAACGTGTCAAGTTCCATTTTCTGCTCCAGAACAGATCTGTAAGACGTGAATTTTCAAAGTGCTCAATTCGCATGTGACAGATATGACTCAAAATTTAAAAATATGACTTCAATAACTTAAGAAAAATTATGTACTTTTTCTCCCATGGCTGTACCAAAAATTACATTCCAATGACTTTAAAAATTGTAGTGGGATTCCATAATAAAATATTTATATGAATATTTCTATAAATAGAAAAAATGTTTTGTGATAGATACAATTTGTATCCCCTAAATAAAAATTTTTTAAATAATATAAAAAATGAATATTGTGCCAGTTATTAATATAAACTCATTACGGTCTTATTCATAATAAATTCTTATTTTAGGTTTATTGTACAAAATAGATATTAAACTGTTTTTCCTTATTAACTTTTTATAAAAAGAACATTATTCATAATGTATTAAAAACAGTTCAATAACTATTAAACAGTTTTTGTTTTGTTCTGGCAATGCTATGTTTATATTCTCTCATTTTTTTTTATTAGTGATAAATAAAATATTGAAAATTTATTCGTAATTAAAGAAAAAAGAAATTAAGTTTTTCTTTTACTTAATTTTTTTTACAAAAATATAAAAATTTTTTTTATAAAATATGTCCAATGCTTTAAGAATTTAATAGCTTATGGAAGCAAAGAGATTCATGGCCTTTTTTGGTATATTAATTTGTGAAATATTTAAAATATTCGAATAATTAATTTGTTTTGATTTTATGTACATCACAAATTTCCTATTTTGTTTTTAATTAATTTTTTACATATTTTATGAATTACTTATGAAAAATCCCTTCCCAGCCTATTGACTGATCACCGGGTGTAATCATTCTGAAAGAAAATGAGAGGATTCAAAGCCTGATTTATGAAATTTTATATATAAAGCGTTATGTTATTGAAAAACGGGAATTTTACATAAGTTAAAGTAAAATGCGTCAATTTAAATCAATAAATTGCATTGCTTGTAGACCTATATATTTTCAAGTAGTTATTTTTAAAAAAGAAGCAGTGATTGCAGTTAGGAAATTATTGCTAATGCAATTATTTCATTTAACACAACACTCACACATTCTGCTTTGCAAATGGAGCTATTAGCACTTTTTCATTACTGGCAAATAAAAACACCTTTAAAATTTATGGAAGCTGATTGAATATTAGACTATAAGCACTTTAACTAACACTTTTTCCAATATATGCAATTTTAATAGATTTAATAGATCCAATTAGAACTCAATGAAGATTTATATGGAAGTTAGGCGGATCACATCAACTCTTCATTTTGATAATTTTAACTATTTATACAAAATTTAATGGCTGTTGTTAAGAGATTTTAGCGGAAAAATATCAACTAGAAATACCACGGTCACTTATTTTAGTAGTATTTGGCCAGATAGTAGCTAGATCTTTTTGGTGGTTTGTTTAAAATAATACAAACCTTTTTGGTTTTAGCAACAAGCAAGTCCATTTGATCTTACTCTTAACAAGCTAAAAGAACATTGATGTTTTGTTTGAACAAAAATGCTGTGTATTTTTTGAACGAAATGTTTCCAAAAATAGAATATATATGTATACTTCAAATTTGTTTGCAAAATATAGTTCCATATGTATTTTATGCAACAGAAAGATATAACAGTTGTAAATAAAATTACTATCATGCGTCTGTGAAAAAGAGTTTAATGCAGTTATAAATCCCACTTATAGAACTGTGCACTAAGACCTAAATATAAAGTAATATATTTAAAACTATGCAAAACTTTTTGTAAATGCATTCAATTTGCAAAAAAAGTAATATAATTCTAAAAATTTGTTTTATCAAACTGTTAAAGTAGGTTCTCACCAACAATAAAATTTTAATATTTTATACAGTTTTATTAAATGCTTATAAAACAAAAAAGTGATTATGAATAATAAATTTTTAAAATTTCTTATTAACCTTTTATAAAACCTTTTATAAATGGTTCAAAATGATTATGTATAAGGCTGTTATAATATAAATTAATTTTAAAAACTTTTGGTATTTGCATATAATAAATACGTTCCAATTTTTGTAACATATTTTAGTTCATCCAAACATATACTAAAATTTATTAAAAAACATTTAATCCATTCGATTAGTATATTCTGATAAATGATCCAAATTAAAATACTTCACATAAATATTCATAATTGACAACAGGCTTTTAATGCAACAATAAATCAACACCTAATAAAGTATAAAAAATGTAATTTTTTTGGAGCATTAATTAGTTTAAATGCTTTTAAAGTGAATGCAGCTACTAAAAAATACCAAACTAAAGCAAAAGTATCTGAAAACAATGGGATGCACATAACAAATACGAAAATGCAACTTGTTTAGATAACGAGACACAAATTTGTGTAAATATTTATGGCATGTCGATCATAAAAGCACACATACACACTCAGTTTTTTTTTTTATTAAATGAAACTTTCTTTTTCATTAATTTTAACACCTGTATTTAAAATAAAACAAAACCTTTAAGAAAAAAAGGTTTTACATACAACAAAACAATACGCTACAATACCATTTCCACCCAATCAGTGAGGCGGTTACACAAAAAGAGCAAAAACAAAACAAATACAACTGAATATATCTTTAAATATTTATATACACTTTTAATGAGCTGTATCGTATCTAAAAAGTTGTTGTATCTAATGCTGTATATAACATTATAAATCTTTATATTGCTCTTAAACTGACATAATTATTGGGTAATTTATGATTATTACCGAATATCTGAATCAGAAAATCTAAAAACAATAAAGTGTCAAAGCAAGTCATTAGTATACCATACAATAGCATAGATCCATGGACGCACATATAATGCTGCTTTCTTTGCTGTCTTCCCTTTTTTATTTTTGGACTTTTCGGGGAGTTGAATTTGTTTAACTTTAAACAAGCAACATTTAAATAATAATGAAAAAATAAAAAAGAAGAAAATTTATTCATATAAATACAATTCATTTGGAATATTCTTTAACAAAAGGGGAAGCTTAAGTGACCAATTAAGTATTTAAAATACGACTTTATACACGTTGTAAAAGATCGATAGATGAAAATACCAATAAAAATACAGTCATATAGATGGACAGCAGGGCGGACAGACAAAACACCTTGTTAAAAAGACATTACAAAATATTTCGATTTTGTATCGGTGATAACAAACCAAACTAAAAGTAAAAATATTTACGTTTAAATTTGGAAACAAAGTGATTAAGAAACAAAAAAAAAAAAAAAACATTTTCATAAAATATTTTTAATTGTTTTCGAATCTCATCATTGATTAGCTCTCTAATTTGAAGTTGTAAAAAATTTCAAATTATTTGAATATGATAGCCTGTTTAGAAAGAAGTTTGTCAAATGAATAATTCAATGAAAGAAAGATGAATAAGAAACTCTAAACAGTGAACTATAGGATCCATGGAACTATACTGACCCATGACATAAATAAGTAATTTCCAATTGCCCGATTCAGTAAAAATTTTCATATACTATTTTTTGCATATGTGAAGTTAACGATACTAACTTCACTCCTAGTTACAAAATATTGGAATTTCTGAAATTATTTTCGCTTTCCTTATTCTCACATTGCATTAGACGAATTAATTATCGAAAGGTCTATTAATGAAGGTAAATAGAACATGATTTCTATTTAATCCTACAAGGGTATATTTCGACGACACAAGACTATTTTTATGCGATTTTCCATAGTATTATATTTAATTTTTTGTATAGTTCAAAAATTTTAAGAGGTGTTTCTATATGCATTTACACAGCTCAATTTGAAATGACTAAATTGTTTTTTTTTTTGTCGACACGACGAAGTGTAGCCTTTTTGCAATTTTTTCGTTTGTTGGAATTTCTTTGGTATGTTGTATTTATAGCCTACACCACTAAAGGTGGTTGGGGTATTATGCGTTTGTGCTAATGTTTGTAACGTACAGAAAAAAACACCCACCTTAAAGTATACCAATCGACTCAGAATAATTTTCAGAGTTGATTTAACGATGTCCGTCCGTCCGTTTGGCTGTTTATTTTGGCATAACGACGCTATTGAAATTGGTCATGATCGGTCCATTATTTCATCTCACCCCCATACAAATGTCCTCCCGGAATAGAGTCTTAACACTTACAGATGCCTTAAAATAGGAATATTTTAAGGAAATTTAGCAAAATTAAGTTTTATATAAGCCAAATATCCGTTTGCCAAATTTCATGAAGATCGGTCCATAATTGACCACAGGCCCCCATATAGCCCCCTCTACCGAAAATCACTTTAACGTGCATTAATCCGACAGAAATGTTAGTATTTTTTTAATATTTAATACAAATAAGGTTTATATATGTAAGAAAAAACAAAATTATGTGGATCGGAATGGTGTAGGTCATGACCGATTATACTTTTCTCGTTTTGCTTTTATTTTGGTACATACCATTAATGTTCTGGAATGGCGATACAGAGTACATACCGTCAAATATGTTCAATTGCAAATTCGACGATCCAAAAAAGTTCATGTTAAAAAAAATTTCATTTCTATATTCATAATTGTAAAAATACTTTATAATTAATTATATTATAATTAATTTATAACAAAACATAATAAACAATTATACTAAAAAAGAAATAAACGCCTTGATTTATAAGTAATTTTTAAAGCGAGTTTAAAATGATTTCCAAATTATATGCTTTTGATATATTACAGCACATAGGCTATGTTCTCAGTTATTATATTTTTTTTTGTCTCAGGGAGACAAAATGAAACGATTCTCTATGACTCGTATACAGGCAAAGAAAAAATATAGTGAATAGCAACTATAATCGAGTACTGTCATATTGTTGATCTACAACAATATTTTTGTTGTATATATATTTGATTCATGTATACAGCAATAATATGGTTAAATCACAATAAAAATATTGTTGATCTACAACAATATATTTGCTGTATATACTTGATTCATATATACAGCAATAATATGGTTAAATCATAATAAAAATATTGTTGATCTACAACAATATTTTTGTTGTATATATACTTGATTCATGTGTACATCAATAATATGTTGAATCACAATAACTGTACTTAGCGTCGAGAAACAATTATTATGCCTAAAAATAAATAAAAGCCAATTAATTATCGTATGGAAGTTTTTATTAAAATTAATTATAATTTAGTTATGTAAAATAAATCACTTTGGTATAAAAAGATAAATTTATCACCTGTGAACGAACGAGAAATTTCTTGAATACTGGTACAAGCTGACACATTTTTTTTAGCACTCTGAAGACAACCAACTATGTAGTTTTCTTTGTATATTATCCATTTAAAATATTTTCACAATATGAAACACTTATTTATTTCTAATTTAACTTTAATTAAAATAATTCATTTTAAATAATTCACTTTTAAATATACATTCATCATATTTTCTAATACATTTTTAACTTGCCGACAGACAACTTGCACAATGCAAGAAGCAAACTAAACTGAATAAAAATCAACAAGTATATTTATTGTCAAGTACTAATAATGTAAATTGTTGCCAATACAAAACAAACATTTTGTTGTCAATTCAAAATTACAAACCAAATAATATATTCAGGTATTGAAAATAGTTTTTTTCCGCATGCAATTTTAACAACAACAATGTGGTTCTAATTTAAACATATTGCTTAACATGTTGTGCCAAACAATATAATTGTGAGTTGAGAAGAAATGTGTAATTGATACAACAAAATTGTTTTTAAAATAAAATATATTCAACAATAAGAATGTTTGCGACGGAAAAATTTCTCTGCAATGAAAATAATATTGTTGGAGCAACCATATTGAGAAATGTTTTTTTTCTGCTTGTAGTTCTAAGCCAATACAATCACTTTTTACAACAATTGGTAGTTGACGTAATATGCATATGTGCTGATGTTTGTAATTCACAGGAAAAATCTTCGGACCCCCACCTTAAAGTACCGATGTTCGTCCGTTACACTTAATACAAGTACTGCTCCACTGGAAACTTAATACAAGTACTGGTCCATAATTGCCTGTGAAATTTTTATTCAAATATACAATTGTGCAGGGCATCATATGGTCTGGTTGGACCGACTATATCTTTCTTAGTTGATTTGAACTGAGATAAGCCGTTATATGGAAAATTTATGAGTGCAACATATGTCTAATTTGGATCAATAAAATGGAAAAAAATAATCGAATTTAAATTATCTGCAATTTATATATTTTAATATGCTTTAAAGAATCGTGGAATATAAAAACACTGCTATCTTTCCTCTTTTAACATAAAGCCGTATATGTTACAATTAAAAAGAATCCTATTGGATTAAAATCAGGTCGCAATTTTTAAGATAATTAGATGAAATTTGGCACATATGTTTATTTGGGCATAACGACGAACGCTATTGAAATTGGTCATGATAGGTCTATTATTTCACCTCGCACCATACAAATACTAACAAATGCCTTATTTATGTCACTTTTTCAATAAAATTCGTTACGAATAAGTTCTATATATAAATAGTTCTATATATAAATAAAGTCGAATCATTTATGCTTGTTTTAATTGCATTAAACATATCTCTATTAAAGGGCTTTACAGAAAAAAGTTTCCCTCTGTTTGAATGAATGTATGTTCCTATACGATTCCCAAAATATTACATCGAAATGTTTTCATTTTTGTGAGCTGGACCATTTTTAAAAAAAAAATTTTAATTAATTTTTGAAAAACACGATAAATTCTTTTAGAACCGCAGTAATAACCGAATAAAAGAAAGACTTTGAAATTTATATGCTATTTTACATGAATTCATAGTTTTTCATTAAACTTATGCTTTTGGCGACATTTATTTTCTTGAACAAAAATTGTTTTGCCATTAGAAATAATACTTATGCTACTAAAGGATTAAAAGAATACATATATCAATGATGCCCTTCTCAATTACGATAGAAAATGTACGAAATATTCAAACTTTAATAATATAAGCAAAAAAAAAAAAAAATATAGAAAATTTTATTAAAATCTTTATATTTTTGCTCATTATGTATTAAGCGTAATTTGTTTGACAAAAAGTTAAAAATTGTGCACACAGTTGATGAAAAACCACATTTTTGGAGATATCTTCAAAATGGTCCAGCTCACGTAACCGAAATATTTTTCGGATTAATTTAAAACATATCAATCTTTAATTTTAGGAGGGTACATTTGCAAAATTTTTTGTTTCCATACATATTAATGCACTTCAATTTATAAAAGAGGTTACTTTATATTTATTATCACATATCTCCAAAACTATTACAAATAAAGTCCCCCTACAAGGAAAATACTATTTATAATTTTCAGATAACTTAAATACTGTTTTAAAATTTAGCGGGAAAAAGATACATCAACCACCCATACAACGGAGTTATTAAATATCGTATATATATTTGCTATAGCAAGATTTATAACATTTTAGCTCCCATATAAATTAGATATTACTTGTCGCATCAAAAGGGATAGCGAAGCTTATGGAGATTGCTAGTACATTATAAAAATAAAAAAACTATCCAAAGATGCTAATTTGCTCAACAGCATCGATATGGGTATCAAATAATAGAATATCATTTCGATATTCCACAAAATGTTTGTTTGTTTTATAATGACATTAAAGATATTTTTCCCTTCAGATTTTCTAACAAATTATTTTAAAATTATATTATTTTAAAATTTTACTACCCTGATCTTGAAAATGGCTGTTAGTTTGTCAGACTTGAAGTCCCACTAAAATCATAAATAAATTTTTAAATTGTATACTGATAAACAATTTTAATTAATATTAAGATTTAGTAGCATCTTTAACATGTATTAAATATTTTGTAAATTATTGGTTATAGTTGTTATAGAATTGGGTGGAAAGAAACCATATTATGTGGTTGTGACAAATATGTTTTATGTTTACCACAAAAATAGTTTTGTAATTTAATTTTTTCAGTGACCATAAAGACATTTAAACATGAAATAAACAATACCCAACTACATTCTTTCTCTAGGTGTATGTACTTATTATTTATTTATTATTTATGTATATAATCGAAATGTAACTGTTGGATTAAACTTTTTCCAAATAATCGTCTTAAGATATTAAACATGTAATCCCTGCATTCATAAATGTTTGAATTTCCGGTAAATTATCATGATTTGGCAGAATTTCAAACCACTTTATCAATTTTTTTGGCTCTTAATTGAATATATGAACGTATATATAGAATGTATTTACGTAAAAATAGCTAGAACTAATTTCTTTTCGATTAGCTACATTGATCTCAAACAATAACAAAAATCTAAGTAACAATTTGTCATTTTTATGTCTAAAGACTGAATAGAGAATTTTCAAATTTAAGACCGAAAGAACAGATAAACAATCGATCACTTGGTAAACGAAAACAGCCGCTCACTTTGAAAACATGATGAGCATTTTTTTACAATTGAAATTCAAATTTCTTACTTGTTTGTTTTTTTATAAGTTTATTTTTTATGATCTTGTAGAATATAATAAAAAAAAAAGAACAATGAATTTTATAAATATTTATTGGAAACTATTATATATTTAATGTGAATATTTTCCTCTAACTGTTTTATTGTTCACTTAACAAAATATTTGTATTAAAAAAAGATCAATTTGATTTCAACACTTTTTCATAAAACAAAATACCAAGGAAATAAGTTAAATGTATATTCATTTATTGTCTTTTGATAATATGGTGGAATATATGTTAAAAGAATAAAATCGTTTTTAAATGTTAAATATTTTTAAGCAAATGTTTAGATTTACAATAATAAGCTTAAAAACTTAATTCAGAAATTATTATATGTTACTAAGGTATAAAACATAAAAAAATCTTAGCAAAAAATTAAATAATTTAAAAAATTAATTAAATTTAAATAATATTTAGTGTTAGGATTACGTTCGTATAAAACTTCTGGCCGAGGATATAAAAAAGTCATCCTACGAAATCAACTATTAGATTTAAAAATATACATCTCATCTCACCATCAAAAAGATGGGGGTATATTGATTTTGTCATTCCGTGTGTAACATGTCAAAAAAGTCATTTAAGATCCCATAAAGTATATATTTTCTGGGCCCTGGTTAGATTCTGAGTCGATCTAACTACGTCCGTCCATCTGTCCGTCGGTCCGTCTGTTGAAAGCAGGATAGGACTCGAACGGAACAACCTAGGCAGACGAAATTTGGCTCAAATATTTGTCTTATATAAGGTTTGTTTGGGATTGAAAATGTTGCCCATTGTTAATAAACAAAAAAGTTATGGCCTAAATACTGGAAACACAGGGTGTCCATTGTAGATTCATCTGCTGATATCTCTTTAAAAAAAGCATGCACGACAACGAAATTTTGTACGGTTAGTTCGAAGGTCAATATAAACTTTACCGCCCATAAACTCGGAAACAAAAAATGGGCATGGTCACCCATCTTACCGCCCACCTTCATATACATTAAAATTTTGGAAAAGTTGATGGTGGGTATATATATTCGACCAAGCTGAATATAACATTCTTGCTTGTTTTTTCTTATTCTCACCAACATTTGTTCGACGTTACAATTAAATTTAAAAATGTTATTATATCCATTAAGTAAACATACAATTCTTTAGAAACTCTGCTTCTAAAAGTTATTATCCAGCTTTTGCTACCATTGTTAATTTTAAACAATTGTTGAATGCTTCCAAAACATGCAACAATTTGTTGTCAAACAATTTAAAAAAAATTTAGTGTCATAAAATATACTTTAGAAAATATAAGAAACACAAAATAAAATGCAACAATGACTACTTAATTCAACGACAACAGCTTAAATAAATATACAAAAAGAAAAAAAAAGAAACATAAACTAACTGCTAAGGAAAACAAAAAAATATTAAATAACAAGAATAAAATGTAACAAACTATTTTAAAGATACGAATGAATAAAAGCAGTTACAAATGTAAAAATACGTTTTGTATATTTACACGTAGAGTATGTATGTGTTAATAAAATAATGTTAACACCAACATCTACTCTAACCTACCAACTTTCAGTTGCATTAAATTATTTCGTTTTGTATTTGGTCCATTATTTGACCAGTTTTGATTGTCTGATATTACTTTAATTTGCATAAGAATGAGTTTGTTTCTTTGTTTCAGTTTCTTTTCATCAAGCGTCTCTAGTGTTCATCAACAATTTTTTTGTTATCTTGATGACTTAAATAGTGCACTTGTTTTTAATTTGGCTTAGACCATTCATTGGTAGGGGGATAAGGTTAGCATTTGAAAAAATATCAACATTCTGTCTTCACTAGCCACTGTTTTGTGTTTTTTTTTTTTCGCTTCGGGCTCAAATTAACGAGGGTCGTTTAGTTAAGCAATTATATTTTGGATTGTACTATAATTATTTTAAACTGGAAAATAAAGACTAAATATACCAAATTATAGAATCCTACTTTGTACAATTTTTTAGATAATTTTTCTGACTTATGAACTAAAGTATCTCATAGCAAACAGCAATTGACTGCTAAGCTAATTTTTGACCCACATTATTTAATTTATCGTATATCAATGAACAGTTAATTTTTATTTAATTTCTTTTACATCCACACATTCATACAACCCTCGTTACATTTAAGCCATCCAGTTATTAATACAATTTTATTCATTTCATTTTAGTTTGGATTTGTTTGATTGCTATGAGAATCATTTAATCCAATAATTAAGTGAAGATTGTGTATTTAAGTAGTAATAGAGACTAAGAAAGTGTTACCATTCCATGTCACATTAATGATTAAACCAAACATATTTATTTGTTTTTATTGTTTCTTTTCAACACAAATTGGAATGTTTGTTCAACACTTGTTTCATCTGCCATTGTTGTCGTTCCAAAATATTTTAGTGTTTGAATGCATTTAAAGCGGCATTTGATACAGGTGCATTAACAGCTCAGCAGGAGCTGTTTAAAAATCTTTTATTTTTTATTTAAAATATTTTTTTAATTTTTTTCTTTGTCTTTCAGACATCAAATTATTAAATCTTTTAATATTTTTTTGTTTTTTATTTATACGATAACTACCTCCAAAATGCATAAAATAATAATAACAATATTTGATTAGTTTAATGAGTTTTGTACATGTGGACTTGGACTTGTTAAGTTATTTTATAGCTACATATTGCAAGTTTAACATAAATTAACCATTAAACATTTCAAAAATTAAAATTTATATTTAAAAGGGTGTAAATATTTAAACATTTTATGAAAAAGTGCTATTGTATAGAAATTAAATATTTATATATAAATAATGAAGCTTTTTAATAAACATCATTGTCATCATGATCATCTACATAGTTAAAATATTGATAAACTGTAAATGTTTCTAAATTTAATGGTGCCGCTGATTTTTTATTGTTTAACATTTTTACAATAACTCAGATCACCTGATGTGAGCTTTAGTTTTGATTATATGTATTGTAGACTATTGTAGTGTATATTTTCCGATGATTTTTACACCGCAATTTATAACAATATTCATATATTTTCAATTAATTAGTTAATATTTAAATATTTGATATATTTTATTCATTTAATAAATATTTTTATTCATTTAAATATAATATTAGTTGCAATTAATTTTAAATTAATCAACAATATAGTAATTTCACTGGGACTCAAAAATAAAATATATATATATATATATATGTATGTATATTTTGAAAAATGTCCGAAATATATATAATTATACATATCGAGGGCTTATATTCTAATTGGGCCTCATGCAGATTTAAATTTTTTTTTTTTTGCGTCAGACTTTTCAGTTTTCTATTCTTTATACACACGCAGAGAAAAAACATTTCTCAATATGGTTGCCCCAACAATATTATTTTCATTGCAGAGATACTTTTCCGTCGCAAACATCCTTATTGTTGAATATATTTTATTTTAAAAACAATTTTGTTGTAGCAATTATACATTTGTTCTGAACTCACAATTATATTGTTGACACAACATGTTAAGCAATATGTTTAAATTAGAACCACATTATTGTTGTTAAAATTGCATGTACAAAAAAAATATTTTCAATACCTGAATATATTATTTTGTTTGTAATTTTGAATTGACAACAAAATGTTTGTTTTATATTGGCAACAATATACATAATTAGTACTTGACAATAAATATACTTGTTGATTTTTATTAAGTTTAGTTTGCTTCTTGCATTGTGTAAGTTGTCTGTCGGCAAGTTAAAAATGTATTAGAAAATATGCTGAATGTATATAAAAAAGTAAAGTTAAATTAGAAATAAATAAGTGTTTCTTATTGTGAAAATATTTTGAATGCATAATATACAAAGAAAACTACATAATTGGTTATCTTCGGAGTGCTAAAAAAAATGTGTCAGCTTGTACGAGTACTCAAGAAATTTCTTAGGTTTCATCGTTCACAGGTGATAAATTTATCTTTTCATACCAAAGTGATTTATTTTACATAACTAAATTATAATTAATTTTAATAAAAACTTCCATACGATAAATTAATTGGTTTTTATTTATTTTTAGGCATAATAATTGTTTCTCGACGCTAAGTACAGTTATTGTGATTCAACATATTATTGCTGTATACATGAATCAAGTATATATACAGCAAAAATATTGTTGTAAATCAACAATATTTTTATTGTGATTTAACCATATTATTGCTGTATACATGAATCAAGTATATATACAACAAAAATATGGTTGTAGATCAACAATATTTTTATTGTGATTTAACCAAATTATTGTTATATACATGAATCAGGTACATATACAACAAAAATATTTTTATTATGATTCAACCATATTATGGTGCTACATCTAACCATAATATAATTTACAAACAACCATAAAATCTAACCATAATATGACAGTACTCGATTATGGTTGCTATTCACCATATTTTTTCTTTGCGTGTATATTTTGATACATTAGTGCCAAACGTGTTGGTATAGTTACTACATATATTCTGCATATTCCTGGACAAAATTAAGAGGTTTTAGTAATAATTAAGTCCATCATATTGGTCAATTATGGGGACCCTTTTTTTTTTTTTATTAAATTTCATGCAATTTCTATTGGTGACACATCTGGAATTTGAATAGGTCGCTCTGAAATGTTAATTATTTCCTCAGCTATATATTTTGAATCAAATTCACCCTAATTTATGGGTGAATTTCCCTACTATAGGATAAAAATCCACAAAAATTAAACAAAAACTTTTTAAAACTTTATACCTTTTAACAGATTAAGGTTAATCTGGGATTTTATTTTACCTTTGTGTACAACTTTCTTTTCCTATTTTATAAATAGAAATGTATTTCCAAACCATTAAGCCCTTTCCGCCGGACTTAAGTATTGGTTTTCTATACTTAAAAGTTTAAACATTTTAGAGCTAATCATACATATAGTCTACATTATATTTCATGCGAATCATAGGTTATTCAATCCAGAGACTTATTTTCTAAATTTTTCATATTTTTAGACATAATCTGTATAAAACGTCATCAAATTTTGGAGATTTATTATATTTATGTATAAAATTTTCCTTACAGCTAGACCATGTTTTCCGTCTTCATATATTTTTCTGTTCAGACCGTAGTTTTAGGACTTCCGGAATAAGTTCTGATAAAAATTTTGGAGCAGAAAGCTTAAAATTTTAAAGCTGAATTGATATCTATTCTTTTTGCAGTCATTTTTATGCGTTTACGAGTGTAATTTCGGT
This sequence comes from Protophormia terraenovae, assembly GCA_951394005.1. NCBI lineage: Eukaryota > Metazoa > Arthropoda > Insecta > Diptera > Calliphoridae > Protophormia > Protophormia terraenovae. The sequence continues at coordinate 61,261,200 of OX596073.1, forward strand.
CAACGCGTTCATTGTGTTTGAAGCATGTAACCACCTTGAGAATAAAGTGGCCCTTTTATTAAAGATTTTTTTTTATATATTTCTATATGTTCCACCTTTTGCGTATTGTATAATAGTTATTCTTAGTTCTTCTACACTTAATTGTGCGGTATTTGCCATCCTTTAGGTTGAAATTATGGTTAAATTAAAATTTTCTGATTTTATCAAATTTTCTAATATAATCGAAAAATCGATTTTTTATTTCTCCCATAATGTAACAAATAGCTATCTCTATTGTGCTAAAATCATTTTGCAACCAAAACTTCACATACTTTTAATAAAAAAATTAAAGAAATTAAGCCAAATGACCTCTGCGAAGGGGTAGTCATCTTGTCGCGATGCAGAGGCTTACGTGCTCTAGTAGCACTAACTAAGAACTACCCTTCCCTTGTTCTGGTAGCGTCTGTTTTTCCCCTATGGGGCGGCTATCAGAACCCACTCAGAGCACTTCTCCTTTCATTGAGAAAGGGTGCTCTGGGTGGAACTAGGTCCGATTGGTCCTTTTGGACCCTGCGTGTCCGTCCGAATCCACCAGCGTCTGTTCCCATATTGGGCGGCTTGGTGGTCTGCGTCTGTTCCCCAGTGGGGCGGCAGTTATCAACACCTGGCAGCAGGTAAAAAATGCGCAAGAAATGTCCGATGAGAATGTCTGAGAAGAAGTCATGCCCCTCGTACCCGGTCAGGGGCTTCATAATCTCCGGGGACCCTACTCCCACAGCGACGGTGACAGGCTGTGCAGAGTCGAATGCTACTGCAACCCTAACTAATCTGGTGGTAACACCGGGCCAGACTAGTTCGAAAGCTACTGGTGTTGCAGAAGGTCAGGGTAGGAAACCAAAACTGGCCGACTGTGGTAAATTAAAAGCAACCCGACCAGAAGGCGGTTGTTCAAACAAAAGCGGCGAGGTACCTCTGACTTCGGATCCAAGTACCTCCAAAGCTGCCAAGGTCCTAATCGACAACAAGTCGGTTGAAACCCCTGTTTCGGGTACTGACAAAGAGGGAGCGTCTAAGTCGTCCTCTGAGTCAGCCTCCCATGTGCAAATTGTGCAAAAGGGACTAGTGAAGGAATCCTCCTGTCCCTTGCTTGCACCTCCCCCTGCCAGAACAGGCGACAAATCAGCACCTAAGCACAAAACACCTGCGCGTAGGGCCTCAACAACCAGGCGTTCCGCCTTAAGATTTATTGAGCAATTAGGCTCCAAAAAGGTCGAAGACCTAACCAAAGAGCAAAAAGCCTCTTTGGAATGGGCTAAGGCTCACATTGCTTCTCTGGGTGAAGCTCCTCCTTCTGCTCCAGCCGGAGCGGTGCCTAAACGGCAACGTTCAGAGGAAGAGCAGAGCACTCAGAGTCAGCAACCAGGGACTAAACGTCCCAAACCAGCACCCGTATCAACTAGGTCCTTTAGTGAGGTGTCCAAGGACCATCTCGTAAGGGCTATTATTGATCGTGGTGTAAGCGACGGGGCCATTTCTCATCCGAGATGGGAACTGGTCAAACAGAAGCTGCTAGGTGTGTTCTGGAAGATCCTTGAGGATAATCCTGGACCACCACCACAATGCGATGACATTGGCTGGTACCAAGGTCACGTAAAACTCATGGCTTGCGCAGATGAACGCTCAGCGTCTCTGCTAAAACTAGCCATTAATGAAATCGGTGAAGCATGGATAGGCGCTAAGTTGGATGTGGTACCTGCCAGTGAAATACCTCGCAGGCCCAGATCCATCGCTGTCATTCCAGCTGAACCATCAAATCCGGAAGAGATCTTGAGAATTCTTCGGTGCTGTAATCCACAGCTTCCAACTCACGATTGGAAAGTAGTTAAGGTTACAGAACCTGAAGGATCTTCAAGAAAGGTGATTGTGGTCCTTAATCAGGAATCTTTGGTACCACTGAGAGAGAAGCAGGGAAAGGTCTACTATGGCTTTAGTACGATCTTTCTCCGCGTCTATCGCAGTGATAACAAAGCCAATCCCTCTCCGAAGGTCAACGATGCCGAACAGTCAACTGACTGCAAGGTCAAAGTCGAGGACGCCTCTTCGTGCGACAAAGAGGACACTCATTCTCTCACAGAGATGGTGGGTGGTCTCTCTGTGTACACGGATGAGGCGAGTGATGAGGACGCTCTTCTGGAGTCTGACCAGGAGGACGTCAACATCACGATAGTCGACAACAGTGAGAATGTGGAGGGTGACCCAGATCAACCTCCACCACTCTAAGGCAGCTTCTGCTGCTTTGCTCCTCCGGTTGATGGAGAGGAAGGAGGAGCTAATCATGGTCCAAGAACCCTGGATACATCAAAACAGGGTTTGCGGACTAAACACCAAAGGCTACAAGCTATTGTTTGCCAATTGCACAGGTAATACAAGAATTAGATCCTGTATCTTGGCTAAATCTTCCATAAATATCTTCATCTTGTCTGATTTCAGTGATGAAGATACGGTAACTGCGGCTGTTGAGACCACGACCGGCGTCCTGTGGGTGGTCTCCAGCTATATGGCGCACGATCACGGTGACTCCCCACCAAACGAGTTGATCCGGAAGGCAGTACAGACGGCAAATAGCACAAATATTCCTATTTTAATTTGTGCTGATGCAAATTCGCACCACATCATCTGGGGCAGTAGCGATACAAACCCAAGGGGTGAGTGTTTATTCGACTTCATTCTTGATACTAACCTAGAAGTAGTTAATAAGGGCTCAGAGCCGACGTTTATCATTGCTAACAGAAGTGAGGTTTTAGACATCACGCTGATAAGTTCCAAATTTGCTTACTTAGTAAAACACTGGAGGGTCTCTAATGACTGTTCCTTTTCCGACCACATGTATGTGGAGTTCAATATAGACAATCGTGACAGTATTCTGTTACCTGTTCAGAACAGAAGGAAGACGAACTGGGAGGTTCAACGTAGGGAACTTTCCAATTCTCTCAACTTCATTCCAGTGATTTCATGCACACGTGAAATTGAATCGGCAGCCAACCTTCTGACCGAATCGTTGCGCTCTGCCACTCTTCTGGCATGTCCACCAGCTACTCCTAAAGGTAGGGCTAAACCCCCCTGGTGGAACCATGATATAGCGCAATCTAGGATTGCATGTCGTCGACTATTTAACTTGGCCAAAAGATCAGGCGACTGGTCATCTTATAAGGCCTCTGTGAACAAATTCAAAAATTTGATTAGAAATGCGAAAAGGAAAGCCTGGAGAGGCTTCTGTAGCAAGGTAGAATCCTCTTCAGAAACAAACCGATTACGTAAAATCTTGGCAACTACACCGACAGTACCAAGTTATATTCAGAGACCATGTGGTAAATGGACTGTAAACAGCCAGGAAACTCTTGAGGTGTTATTTGACACTCACTTTCCTGGTAGTACCAATTTTGATTCTTGCGAGCAATCTATAATTTGCGATCAGCCCTCGAATAGGGTCTCAGTCATCATTGATGAGCAGAGACTTCGTTGGTCGATTGATAGTTTTGAACCATTTAAATCACCAGGATTAGATGGTATTATACCTGCGGACCTGCAAAGGAATGCGGACCTAATAATACCATGGCTAGCGGTTATCTATCACGCTTGTCTAAGTAATGCATACATTCCACTATGCTGGACTAGGTGTAAGGTTATTTTTATCCCAAAGGGAGGTAAACCATCACACACCAAACCGAAGGATTTCAGGCCCATCTGCCTGGCATCCTTCTTACTCAAAACCCTGGAAAGGGTGATTGACATTCATCTGAGAAACACTATTTCACCTGCTCTTCTCTCATCTTCACAGCATGCCTATACGAAGGGAAAGTCTGTTGAGACAGCTCTCCACTCACTAGTAGACTATATAGAAAAGTCGCTATTGTTTGGAGAGTTTGCTCTGGTAGCTTTCTTGGACATAGAGGGTGCTTTCAACAATGTTGAACCTGATTCTATCATGACCGCCATGTATGATTTAGGTATTGATAATAATACTTGTAGTTTGATAGGTAAACTGCTGAGTAATAGGCACATTCGTGCTGACATTGGCCACACTAAGGTGGAAAGGATGGCTAGTAGGGGTACTCCTCAAGGCGGGGTTTTATCTCCGTTCCTATGGAATATCACAATCAACACTCTATTATGTAGGTTGGATAATATGAGGATCAAGACGGTCGCCTATGCGGACGACGTCGCGCTGGCAGTATCTGGGAAACATCTCGATACTGTCTCCAACTGTATAGAATCTGCTCTAAAGACCCTTAGTGACTGGAGCGTCACATGTGGACTAGGAGTGAATCCGACTAAGACGGAGTTAGTTCTCTTCACTAGGAAGTATAAAACGATTGAGTTTAATGTTCCGAAATTAAATGGGATCTCCCTAAAGATCTGCGATAGGGCCAAATACTTGGGTATTATTCTCGATAGGAAACTATCATGGGGACCTAATATCCAATCTAGGGCTGATAAGGCCATTATGGCTGTTTACACATGCAAGAGGGCCGTAGGTACTTCCTGGGGGATAAATCCAAGGAGTATGAGATGGATCTTCGATGCGGTGGTTAAACCTATACTCCTGTATGGAGCTATTGTCTGGTGGCAAGCGATGGATAAGGAAATCTATCGTAAAGTCTTTGTAAGAGTCCTTAGGTCGATGGCCATTCTTATTACGGGTGCGCTGCGCACGACGCCGACTAAGGCTCTTTTCACACTTTTAAACTGGTTGCCTGTTGACTTGATGGTCAGGCAAGCTGCTTTCAATTCAGCAATAAGGCTGAATGCAGGATGTCCATGGGGTAGAAGGGACTATGGTCATTCTCGTATTCTAGGCTTCTCGACGAGTAGCCATTCACATATCGATTACTGCATCCCGAGACCATTCTTTGATGCATATTTCTCCGTCATTATTCCTGAACCTAACGCTTCGGCCGCCATTCATTCAACTCTTGGGGCTCTGAGGATTTACACCGATGGCTCGAAAAAGTTGAATAGGGTCGGTTGTGGTTTCTATGTTGAGGAATATGATAGAAAGGTCTGTTATAGACTTCCTGACATGTGTAGTGTTCTTCAAGCGGAAATATCCGCAATAAAAAGGGCAGCAAACTGGCTGAAGTATCACAAGATATCGAGAGATATCTGTATTTTTACTGACAGCAAAGCTGCCATTAGATCTATAGCGGGTGTCTATACGACATCTTTGTTAACAACTGAATGCCGGGTATCTCTTAACGAGATAGCGAGACGTTCAAGGGTTAAGCTAATATGGGTTCCTGGGCACGGCGATTGCGCTGGGAATATTTTGGCTGATTCTGCAGCCAAACAGGGATTGACTCTCAACGAAGAGTCTATTGATCATCTGATAGGTATTCCCGTAAGGGAAATTAATACTCTGTTCTATAGGGAACTACTAGGTATTGCTCAGACGAGGTGGGCTAATGAACCCACATGTCGCACTGCTAGAATAATATGGCCCACCTATGATAATAGAAGGACCAATTCCCTTTACTCGCACTCTAGAGTGCAAGTGAGACTGCTAGTGTCGGTAATTACAGGGCACTGTATTTTAGGGACTCATGCGCGTAGAATGGGTCTTCTGTTTAACGACTTCTGTAGAAGTTGCAATGATGAGATGGAGGAGGAATCAGTCTTCCATCTACTCTGCGAATGCCCGGCATTATCAGAGATTAGGAGGTCCATACTAGGCTTTCCGACTCTGGATCAAGGTGACTTGAACACAATTGATTTAAAGTCACTATTTTCTTTTCTTGTAGGATCAAGATGGTTTGGTGAAGCAATGTTGCAGTCGGAGTAGCAGCGGACTGCAAACCTGTATCTGGGTAACACAACGGGATCGTACATCACGGACCCAAGTGAGATGTCTGTCCAGGACACTGCCCGTACTACCTAACCTAACCTAAGCCAAAAGTTGCTTGTTTACTTATTTATGACTCGCCCGTAAACGACCACTTTTCAACTTTCTCTAGAAAGAGACTTAAAATGGAATAATATTTTAAAAATTTGTCATCAATGTAAGAGAAAACAAATTGATTTCATCAAAAACATGTGAATTTTTAAAAATGGACCGTTACATTTGCCGCTATTTAAAGCGAAACAGAAATTATAAGTTTCTTTACTTATTTATGACACCCGCTGTACATTAAAAATAATTAAGACAAAACGGGCTATCTACCATAACTTCGCGAATAATGGAGTTAAAATACTTATTTTTCAGTGTGAGGTTTAGTAGACGTAATATTAATAACTCGTAGAAGCACGGATTGCAAAATGTTGAAAAATGAGGGAAATAAACAGTTTTTATGTTCTCCTGAAAAATGCTGTTTAGCATGAGGCCCGTTTTGAATTTAAGCCCTCGATATGTTTGAACAACGAAAATGTGATTAGAATAAAGACATAATAATTATTAAAATGAATATTGAAGATCGTAGTATGCCTCTATTATAATTTGAAGTTAATTTTCTTATAACTAAAATTTTGACAATAATATTGAAATAAATACATTATATCAGAGGTGTTTTAAAAGTGGTTTAGCTCACGTAAATCTTAACATTTAGATGTAATATTTTGGGAATCATATAAGAATATACTAATCTTCATTTCTAGAGGGATACTTTTGCAACTTTTTTTCGTGAGGCACTTTAATGTTCACTAATATTAGGAAACATTGTCTTAGAAGAAAAATATTGAACTTGCTGTGTAAAATATCATCTTCGAAAGCACAGTTTGCAGATAAGGTTTAATAACTCTGTGAAGTACCAAGAAAACGGTGAGTTTTTTTATAAATTCAGTGTAAGCTCTATTTCTACTGTAATTAGAAAGCATTTTTGGAACAAAATAAGTCAAACATACCTTGTAATCATTAAATTGTTGTATTTTGTACCTTTATAAGTTGATATAATATGATGCTTTTAAAGTATACAGATATTTTCGCATTTCCGGAGAATGCTTGCAATCATCATTACTTGTTTTTGTTATCCGATGAAGTACTAGGTATCCATCAAATTTAGTTATTGTCTAATGTATTTTTCAGCTTCTATTAGAATAAACAAAATAATTGATTAATACCTACATAATGCCCATGAATATTTCGATATGTTAACAACGGAATGACAAACTCAATATACCCCAACTATTTGTGGATGGTGAATATAAAAATAGATAAATAATCGCATATCTAGTTAAAAATTAGTGGAATATTGTGAAAACAATTTTCTATTCTAGTTCCACAATTCAGATAAAAATCGGAAGGGTAGGTTAGTGGGAGTAGTAGTTCCCATGAAATGTAAATATTATCACCTATATAAATGACTATTGCAGTGAGTCTTAAAATTGTATAGGAATACGAGCTGTAAACCCGCTACTTCATTAGCGGATTTTTTTTTATAAAAACCATACTATATAATAAATTTAAGCTAAGATTCTTAACTCCCGTGGGAACATTTTTAATAATGGTGTTATATCGGAATTTACAACAATAAACTTTTTAAATATTTTATCTAAAAAAGTACCAAAAATTACAATAAAAAATATCTCTTTAATTTCAGGGTTCTAATTTTAGAATAACGAAAAATAAATATCAGAATTACGAAAAAGTATATTAGATAATGAAAAAGTACCACAAAATCTATTTTAAGCTTTCTGATTTACTTAGGACCTTACATCTTCAATTACAGAACATTCAAGAAGTACTATTAGAAGAACGAAAAAATATACCACAAAGTCCCTTCTTACAGATTCCCATTCATTTAGGACCACATATCCCTAATTTCATGTTTCTAGGTTCATAATTATAGAAAATTCAAAGTGTACCATTAGAAGAACAAAAAAGTACCACAAAGTCCCCCCTTGTGAATTCTTTCCAACATCGGACCATACGTATTTAACTTCATGTTTTTGGGTTAAATATTACAGAAAATCAAAAAAGTACCAATAGAAGAAGAAAAAAGTACCACAAAGTCCATCATCTTGAATTCTTACCCACAGGACCATGTATATTTAAGTGCCACAAATTCCACTCTTGTGAATTCTTATCTACATAGGACTACAATTTCTTAATTTAATGTTTCTATATTTAATGTAATTGAAAATTCATTATTACGTTTGAATAAAATGTAATTTCTCGCCTTTACCCCATTTTTGGTACTTTTTTTACCCATAGAAGTATCAAAAATTGTACTCCAATGAGTTTCTTAATTATAGTGAGATCCCATATTAAAATACGCATATGGTTATGTCAATAAATATAAAAAAATGTTTTATGAAAAAAGAACCAAAAATAGGTACGATTTTTACCCCTTAAATTTATTTTAAGTTTTTTTATAAGTTATGAATACGACATAAATTTTATTTGTATGTTGATTGGTTTCAGATACATATGGTGCCAAAAAAGTACCAAAATACAGTTTTTACCCATTTTCTCCCTAAAAGAGACGATTTTCAAAAAAGTACCAGACACCTGTCCGATTATTTTTTAAATGAATAACAATGAATATTCAACTTTTTTTGTATCTCTATTACTTTAGGAGATATAAAGTTACCGATTTTACCCGTTTTTACCCTTTTACCTAAACATTCGAATTTTCAAAAAACCCGTCTTAGTGGATCTATATGGAGGGAGACCTACCTACGTTCCAAATTTCGTCTCTCTAGCTTCAGCCGTTTGGGCTGTGGGATGATGAATCAGTCAGTCAGTCACGTTACTCTTTTAAAAGTTAACAAAATATAAAAAGTATGCAATTTTAAATATTGATATCTCTTGAAGTTATTGATGGATTTCTGTAATTTAAAAAGTATTTAAAAGGCCATTGTATATGTTTTGTGTAATTTAGTCAGTACTTCGAAAACCACCTCTTCGATCCATAATATTTTCAAAATATAAATGCAGTCTTTAGATGCATTTTTGTTAGTTGCGAATTTATTAAATTTTAATTTTTCAAAAATGTATTTAAAAATGCTTTCTTTATTATAACTTAAATCAATAATTAGTCTGATACATAATAGTTTTACTATTTTTAACGATTTTTTAAAAAATAACACAATAAATTTTTTTTAACAAAATACGTAAAGCTAATCATAATACCAGAAAAATATAATTTTTATATGAAAAAATTTACACTAGTTGAAGAAAATGGGAAAATATACACAGTACATGTGTGCGTCCCAAAAAATTTGAGATTTTTATTTCAATGAAAAGATTCCATGCTTTCCAAATACGTAAACAAATTTAAAAAATTGAATAGCATATTTAATGAAAAATGCATTCAAAAAAATGCAATTGCATTAAAATGCATTTTTAAAAAGTATTTTTTATTTTTAAAATTCTCATGTTTAAGGTGAACGCCGTTTAAATCATAAATTTCTGTAAAGCCCTTCCAGAAATATTTGTATTTAATGTTGTATACTTTCGAGATTTTTTTGGTTTTATAGAAAGTGAAAAAGCGAAATAAAATTGCGAATTTTCTGAATTTAGCGAATCTGAAAATAGAATTATTTATAGACACCCATAGACCTAATACGTGTAAAATTTTATAAAAATCGGAGGATACTCGGTATATTTTAGGGCGTTCTTTCATGGAATGGACGATATATAGATATTTCACAGTAGATATGAGAATAGGGCTGTATCCTCCATACAAGATCAATTAGAGCTCATTTTCATTGGGGATTTTCCCTGGAAAAAAACGGTGCAACTTTTACGTTTGTAGGCAAGAGGTGTACAAGAAGCAAGCGCGGTAAGGAAAGTTGCACGTCGTGGCAAAACTAAAAATTTCATGAAATTTTTTATACCCAGCATCAAAAAGATGGGGGGTATATTGATTTTGTCATTCCGTGTGTAACATGTCAAAGGAATCATTTAAGACCCCACAAAATATATATTTTCTGGGTCCTGGTTGAATTCTGAGTCGATCTAGCTATGTCCGTCCGTCTGTCTGTCCGTCTGTTGAAAACAGGATAGAGCTCGAACGGGGCAACGTAGGGAGACGAAATTTGGCACAAATATTTACCTTATATAAGGTTTGTTTGTTATTGAAAATGGGCAAAATCGGTTAATAAACAAAAAAGTTATGGGCTAAAAACTAGAAACACAGGGTGTCCGTTTTATACTTTTCTGCTGATATTTCTTCAACAAAAGCATGTACGACAACGAAATTTTGTATGTATAGTTCGGGGATCGATATAAACTCGGAAACCGAAAATGGGAGTAGTCCGTTCACTTTACTGCCCACCTCCTTTATAAGGTGAAAATCAACGAAATTGTGTTCAAATAGTTCAAGGACCAATGTAAACTCGGAAACAAAAAATGGGCGTGGTCCGCTCACTTTAATGCCCACTGTACCGCCCCCTCCCATATAACGTAAAATTTGAAAAAGTTGATGGTGGGTATATAGTTTCGGCCGGGCCGAATATTTGCGCTTGTTAATTTTTCTGATTAGTTGTTTATTGTCAAACATTTGTTAAAAAAATTCACAATAGAAATTTATGTGTGTAAATCTAGAGGGATTTTGAATCAAATTTAAAACAAAATATCATAAACAAACCCTGCGATAGTCCCCAATGTAAATAGGCTCTAAGTTTTTGCTAGTTTAATACAAAAATTAAATTTTAATAATTTGTAATTATCAAAAACAATTTTTAGTAACTTATGAACTATTATTTTGAACTATATATTATAAATATACTATTTGTTGAAAGAACTGGACAGTTAAGATGTAAATATTTTATATTTACATATACAGTGGTGGCTATGAGGTTAGCACATATCATATATACTGTTTTTAAAAGAGAATTATTTCGTCTCATTACAATTATTTACTAAAATTTTTGCTTTTTAGTGTTATGGTGTCTGCAATAAGTCCCGTTACTTTTTTTTTGCATTCTATCGCAATTCTCTTTTAATTTTTAATTTAAGTGCAGTAATAGGCAAAATAAGCTGGTCACAATTTCAGCACAAGCAAGTATATTTAAATTTTTTATTTAAATGTACTATTTAAATATAAAAAAAAGTATTGTACAGAGGAACAACGTAAGATTATTCAACAGATGTACTCAAGAGGAATAAGCATAAGTGAGATAGCTAATACTTTGTAATGTTCCAGAAATATGGTTTATAATGCACTAAACCATATTCGGAAGTATGAAACATTTACACAGGCTCCTAGGCCAAGAAAAAAGTCAAGTAAAGAGGATTCCTTAATATATTGAACCTCTATCGAAGAGCCTTTTAAAAGCTCCACCGTAATTCAGAGGGAAATTTCAAGAAAATATGGTACCAACGTGTCCTGCAGAACAATAAGAATAAGACTTAATGAAAAAAATTTACATGGATGCATTTCTCACCATAAGCCACACGTTTCAAATAAGAACCTACGGGATCGGTTGTGCTTTACTCGTGAGCATTTGGAAAAGCCATTAGTTTTTTGGAAAAATGTCCTCTGGAGTGATGAATCAAAGTTTTGTAGATTCGGATCGGATGGTAAGAGGTATGTATGGCGTCCTCCAAACATGCAACACAATCCAAAGTACACTTCTGAAACAATAAAACACGGTGGAGGAAATGTGATGGTGTGGGCAGCTTTTTCTGGTCCTATATGCAAGATTGATTCACATATGGACCAATATGTATACCAGAATATACTACTAAATAAAATGATGCCTTATGCAGAGGACAACATGTCACTTAGGTGGAATTTTATGCACGACAATGACTCAAAACACTCCTCACGCTTAGTGAGGAGTTGCTTAGAAGAGAACAATATTAACGTGTTAAAATGGCCAACCCAATCTCTGGATCTCAATCCTATTGAGAACCTTGGGATTGATGTGGAGCGCAGGTAATGAGAGCAAATCCTATTTTAGTTGATCGCTGTATGGGACTTGTGGAAAGTATGCCAAGGAGATTGGCAGCTGTAATAAAAAATAATGGATACCCAACTAAGTACTAAGTTTATAGTGAAATAAGTTTTTTGTTTTGTTACTTTTTTTTTAAATGTGAATAATTTTTTTTTTTTTTTTTTTTTGTGCTAAAATACTGTCCAGTATTTTTTGATAGTTATTCTATTCTGAACAGAAAAACAGCAAATATATATATAGGAATGACAATGAATATATTGTGATGTCATCTTAGCAAGACATGTTACTCGTATATAAAAGAAATATTAAAAAAAAAAAATAAAGAAATACAGGAAATATTTGCTTTTAAAGATAGGCAGTAGCAAGTGTGCTAACTTCATGGCCGCCACTGTATATATGTATGTATGTCAGTATAAAATTCCCTAACTAACTTAATTTTCAATTAAATAACAAATCTATGAGTGTTACCTTGTCTATATGTATCATTTCTTTAACTGTCTAGTTGAAACATAATTTATTATTCATCTAAAAAATTTTATTGTATGCAAATCAATTTATAAAAGAATTTAAATATTTTTAAAGTTTTCTCAAAGAGAGACGACCACCTTGTTGTGTTGCATGATTAAATTGAATATCATTTCAAATTAATTCAATGCTAAACTTTGACCGGGTAATAAATTTCTTACAAAAAAACCAACAAATTTTAATTTTAATACTCTAAAGTTTAAAAACAATTATTTTTATTTTATTATCACTATAAATATGATCATAAATATGTTCCATATCATTGCCTGCCCTTTTCAATTGTAGTTGGTTACAGCTAAGAGAGTAAAGAAAAAGAAAATAATAATAAAAAAAAAACAACTCATCATGGTATCATATTAAACATAATTGACTGCAATGATTAATTGTGGGAGCAAAAATTTCCCACTGTGCGCGTGGAAATCTTGGTGAAAACTTGTTAAAATGAAATGATAACATTTGCGTGTGGTTTTTTTTTAAAAAAAACCCAACCTAAAATTGTATATGGATGTTCACTGGAGCATAAAAATTGTACTCTTATATTCCATACATACAGCTACATACATTTAAAGTTTCCTTATATGTATTTATGTATGTATGTAGGTACCTGTGTAGAGCCATCATCGATCTTTTTTACAAATTGTGAATGATGATAGAAGTATTAACATCAAAAAGGGCGTTGCAATATAGATTTTTCTGTTTTCTTATTTTACTTTATCAAACAATTTGTTTAGTCAACCATGTTACGACGGTCTTTTGGTCTATTCAATCTTCTCTTAAGGCTTCTTCTTTTAGTTTTTCTGTTGTTCGTGGATGGTGGTTTAATTAATGATTTGTTGATTTATTGATTGGTTCAGGTCAAGTGTTTCACCTGGGCATGATCATTTTATTAATTTCTTTTTTTTTCTTTTTTCTTCTTTTTTCTAATCTAGACAATAGTAAGAAAATAAATTGTGTTAGGATTATTAAATGCATACAGTTAACGTCGCTAATAAATTGAAACCACAATTGCGGTCGTTTATTGTGTTAAAGTAATTGATTTTTTTTGTTGTAGTAAGAAGAAAGTTTTCTGATAGAAAAATAATACCTATTATTTATTAAAGAATAAAACTATTTTTCGATTTATTTCTCGTAAAGGCAATTGAAGAAGTTTGTTACTTTAATCCTTTTAGGAATTATTTGATTCGTAGAACCAATTGCAAAGTATCCAAATTAATATCTGAAATGCTAATATATATTGACAGATACTATTATTAACTTAATTTTCTAGAGTTATATACTAACTGTTAATTTCTTACTACCCTACAAAATAATTCATATGAAATATGTTTGCGGAAATATTATTAAATTTTTTTCTGTTTTATATATTAAAAAAAAAAAAACAAACAATTTAAAAAAACTATAGAAAATGGTTTTATTTACTTTTTCAGACGCTACCGCTGTATATCCTTAGTTTCCTATCTCGCACAGTGCTTTGATTTCATACAACAATCAGAGAGTGTTTGCCTGATTTCCGTTCCAAATTTTGTATTTTTATTAGTTTTCAATGCTATATTAAATTTTAAAGAAGTATCGATTTAACATAACGAAACATTTTAACATAAATAATTGTTAGACTTTTGTGTAAGAGTTGTTTTTTAGTTGTGGTAAAAAATAGGAAGTAACTCTTCTTAATAGTCTTCCTAAGTTACAAAATAAATACATTTTTGTATACGTACATTTATATATATATTTTTTTTAATACTCCATCGAACACTTGTAATTTTCTTATAAAATTTCTTAGTTGTGTCTTAAATATTGAAAGCAGGAACTCATATACTTTTTACATTTATTATTTTATTTTTTTTTTAAGTAGTGGCAAAAAGTAGATACTATTTATTTTTCTTAATTTACACAGAAAAAAAAAAAAACAAAAAAACAAGAGCGAATGTTATATTCGGCTCGGCCGAATCTATATACCCACCATCAACTTTTTCAAAATTTATGTTATATGGGAGGTGGGTGGACCACGCCTATTTTTGTTTCCGAGTTTACATTGGTCCTTGAACTATTTGAACACAATTTCGTTGTCGTACATGCTTCTGTTTAAGAGATATCAACAGAAAGGTATGAAACGGACACCCTGTGTTTCTGGTTTTTAGCCCATAACTTTGTTTATTAACCGATTTTGCCCATTTTCAATCCCAAACAAACCTAATATAAGACAAATATATTTGTTAAATTTCGCACCCCTACGTTCGAGCCCTATCCTGCTTTCAACAGACGTACAGACGGACGGACATAGCTAGATCGACTCAGAATCTAACCAGGACCCAGAAAATATATACTTTGTGGGGCTTAAATGATTCCTTGTCACGGAATGATAAAATCAATATACCCCCCACCATCAAAAAGATGGTATTCTAAAAACAAGAATAGAACTGGATTGATTTAAAAAGAATGAAATACTTAATTTTGGTATGAAAAATATAATACTGAGAACAAATTGTACTTAGATCAAGTAATAAATTTATGGAGTTTAAATTAAGTTCAAAATTTGGTACACAGGTTTCTTTTAGTCCAGGGACGAAGCCTATTGAAATTGGTTATGATCGGTCCATTATTTCACCTAGCCCCCATACAAATGTCCTCCCGGAAAAGAGTTTAACGATCATAAATCCCTTAAATATAGCAATATTTTAATGAAATTTGGAACATTATATATTATATAAGTCTTAATAAGTGTGCCGATTTTTAAAAAGATCGGTCCATAATTAACCATAGCTCCCATATAAACCCCTTTTCAGAAAATCACTTTAAGGGGCATAAATCCCATTAAAATGTTAGTATCAAGTTAATATTCACACAAATAAGTTTTATATGAACATAAATGATAGTGCCAAATTTTACAAAGATCGGTCCATAATTTACCATAGCTCATGCGCGGATCCAGCCAAAGCATTTGGGGGGGGAAATTTTTTTATCATCACTGGAAAAATTATGTTTTTATATATAATTTTAGAACTATGAAAATTTAACTATTTTTTTTTTTTTTTTTTTTTTTTTGTTTTTTGCCAGAAAACTGGTTATTTATAATTATTATTATTTTTAATTACAAACAAAAATGCAAAATTACAAATATGTATTTAAATAAACATTTCTCAGAGAATATTGAAAGGATTTTAATTATGAAATCCGTGTTTTTACTTTTGTAAAACTACTGAATAGTTCAAACTAAAATAATTTAAATAAAGAATGCATCATTAGAAAAGCACAAAATTCTAAGCTATTTAGATCTGGATAGGAGGTCAAGCACATTTGGGAATGGTAAATCGATTTCGATTTTAGTCGATTTTCATAGGAAAAAAGTCGGTTGTTTGCAATCGATTTTATGTCAACTATTTTATACTGAAATCGATTATTTATTTTCAAAAATCGAGTTTGTTTAAAAAGTTAAAAAAAATATGTAGAATTATAAAAATCTTATAAATTAAAATTTTTTGGTTGGTAATAATAAAGTTATGTCCGCTTTTTTAAATATATTTTGGCGGTGAATATTTAAGGAGTAAAAGTAAAATTTAAAAATGCACCCAAGTGGAGTTTGCCAATAGAAAATGAAAAAAAAAAATCCCAATATTAAATTCGAAAAGATCTTATTATTTTTACATATCATTCCTAGCTGGGCAGTTGGCAACAATAGTCTAAACCCTCTGAAGGAAAAAAAATAATAAAACAATTTATCCTAATATTAATAAAATTGCTCGAGAATATCAATACCGTGTGAACTTCTATTCTTGAAGGATGTCCTTATAATAACCCAGCAAAGAAACAGGCTTAGTAGTGACATAGCCTTTTTTATAAAGCTTTACTGAAGAATATTGGTTTGATGGATAAATAAAATATTCACAGATTTCTTATATATTATATACATAACTTTTATATATGTGACCTGAATATTTTAAATTATTTTATAGGTTTATTTTTTAATTTTTAGATGTTTTTGATACACTTTTGACTTTATCAATAAAATATCGACTTCAAAATAAAATCGATTTTGGGGACCGATAAATCGATTTTGAAAATCGAAATGAAAAAAGTTGATCGTAAAATCGAAAATCAAGTTTTGGCATTGTTTACCATTCCTTAAAGCTTACTGAACTATCTCTTCGTTATGTGAGTAATTTTTAAAATTTATTTTTTTACTTAGATGAAAATTTGAAGTTAATCTGATAACACCAAAACAAGTATCCAATAAATCACCAAAATTATTATATCAATCACTAATAACTACAAAAAATTAAAAATAGAAAACATTTTTCAATTAAAAATTGATTAAATCAATAAAGTAGATGATTGAATGAATTAAACATTTAAATGTGAAATAAAATCTCGCTTAAATTTAATTTTTACTGGAATATATTATATGTCAACTGGAAAATATACGCTAATAATTTTTTCTGCAAAGAGAAGCCCGTGAAGAAAATCTAGTGAAAATTATGTAAATAAATCACTTTATAAAATTTCATACTATTTCAGTCTGAATGTTTATATTTTTGTAGTTTTACTCAAAGAACAATCTTCTTGAGTACATCACCAACCAATTTTCGAGAAAATTCGAAAAAAACAATTTTGAGATTAGTTACTGAACTAAAAATCTCGGAACTCCCTAAATTTTAGATAAATTTTAGATTTTTTATTAGGAAAAACATACCTTTTAACTATATTAAAATACTTTTCTATTTTACGTATTTCTTTCTTAAGTCTTAATGATATTTTGTTTACAATAAAATGAGATGTCAATATTTAAAATCGTTTAAAAACTCAAAAATTTTATCAAAAATTTTTTCATTTATTTTAAACAAATTATTTCATTTTAAGCTTTATTTGTAGCATACCTTCTGGGGAATTTCACATAAAATCTAATAAGTTCTTCAGTTTTTATCTAACTAAAATAACCAAATCTTGCTATATTTACAACAAAAATGTTTTTAAATTGATTGGATATTTTTTGTTGACTTTTACAGAAAAATTCTAATACATTGAATCGCCAAAAATTTCAAACCAAAGAAATAAATACGACAATAAACTTTCAAAATATCTTAATAGAAAAAATACAGGAACCTAAAAAATTTAAGCATAACTCCAAAATTTGATAAGCTTTGGACATTTAAAAAACTTATTTATGATGCTATTTATGTTATTTCCCTAGTAATTTTTCAACGCTATAGAGTGTATTTAAAAATTAATTTTTAAATATAAAAAATTTTCACACAGGTGTGCGAAAAAAGTACAACAACACTTCAGGAAAGCAAGAGAAATTTTCAGAAGGTTTAATAAAATATTAAGCGAAAAGTAATATTTTTGTTATCGTCCTCTAGGAAAATGGTAGACATTTTCTTGGGAAAATGTTAAATTAATGGTTTTATTTAAACAATTTTTTTCTTAACATAAAATTGTGAATATTTTCAATAAAAATAAATTAAAGTTTTTTCTTGAAAAATTACAATTTTTAGACCTTTATTATTTTATTTATAAATTAAATCTGTGTAGTGAACCAAAATTTCTATCATATGTAAAATTTATTAAATCTAAAAAAATATTATATTTTGTATAAAAGAACTGGGAAAATTTTGTGTTATTTATTAATAAATGGTTGACTTTTATTAAATTTTTTCTGTGAAAATGCTTTTGTTCATTTTTGATGTTAAAAAATTATTTCGTATAAAATTTTGAAAAGATTCGGATTTATAAAAAGTAATATTAAAACATTAGTTAGTGTAATTTCAATATGACATGAAACTAGCACTTATACAATATATTTTTTTTTTGTTTTTGACATATAAGTTTTTAATTGTATGTAAAGTTTAAGCTTGAATTTAATGAAAAAAAATATATAGGAATTGCATTTCCTATATTTTTTCTATTTTTAAAAACCCATTTATTTGCTTTAAATTTTTCGAAGAAAAAATACGATAAATACTTTTTCCTAAACATAGTTTGGCCATTCCTAGACTATATTGAAGATAAATTCATTCTGCCTTCTTTTATTTTCACTAAAGAAAATTTTTCTTAAAGAATTTTTAATTTTTCCTTTTCCTATTGTAAATTTTTAATTTTTCTAAGGTCGAAAATCCATTTTGGGGGGGGAAATTTCCGATTTTCCCCCCCCGTGGATTCGCGCCTGCCATAGCTCCCATATAAGGCCCTCTTTCGGGAATCACCCAAAAGTGAATAAATTCATATAAATGTCAGCATCAACGTAATATTTTGTATTCGTATGTTTTATTTTACACTTATGAGTATCGGTTCACATCTGACTCCAAGTCAAGACCCCTCCCCGAATTATAATGTACACAATGGTGTAGGGTATCATATGGTCGGGCTTGACCGACTATTAAATGCCAACAATAAGCCAACATATGTAGATGACTTTGTTGTCAAACTTGTCCTCAACGTGGTTTTAATTTTTAAAATTTCGTGGAAAAATCGTTAGTTAAAATGCTGTTCAAAAAAGTCTGACACTTAGCCAATTAAGAGATGATTTCTTTCGCGTACGAAAAATAAAAACGGAGAAAAATGTCTAAATGAAAATGCAAAACGTCGTTTGCCGCAGAAGCAAAAGAAAAAAAAAAAACGATTTTTATTTTTTTGCTTTAAAATTGAGCTATTAGGTAAAAATTTTTCAAACCTTAACTTTTCAAATAAAATTTTTCTTAAATGGAACAAATTTTATAACTGTTTCGTTTATGAAGTTAATGTAACGATCTTTTGACTTTTGTCAATATTTATATAATTTTTGAAGATATGAGCATGAAATTTTTTGTATAAATGTAGTTTGCGTCAGTACATTATAATCCAGTAAATAAAACCAACATTTGATTTTTAAGTGGTTACGGCCTTTTGCATTTTAGTTGACGATACAGATGTATGTGGGATTGGAGCCTGGTCGCGTCACCAGATCTGGCAGACGTTGGTGACTAAAGGATTAAGATAGTTAACGGACAGAACATTCTCGACGGAGCTAGTGACGAGTCACGTACGCAACAGACAAAATATGGACGAGATGTAGAACGAATATTCCAGACGATGTTCTTTAATTTTATAAACGGACTTACCATGGACAGGAAAGGGACAAATATAGGATCCACTCGCCAGGAAGTTTCTGGAGCTTTAGGGAAGTAGCGAGTGATAGTGAATAGCATATAAATAGGAAGAAAAGAGAGTAGTAAGTAAGTTAGTTGAAGAATAGTTGCTGAGTTGTGCTAAAGTTGAAGAATAGTTGAAGTATAGTTGAAGTAAAGTTGAAGTTGCAGTAAAGTTAGTTGCGGAAGAGTTGATCTAAAGTTGAAGTTAGTTGTTGAGAAGTTGCAGAATAGTTGTGCAAAAGTTGAAGTTGCTCTAAAGTTGAAGTTAAAAGTTGTAATTGAGTTAAAACCAGCGGTAGCCAAACTCTAATAAATTGTAAAGCTAAAGTGAATTTTAATTTTAAGTTTGATAATTTAAAATAAACTTTGTACACTATAATTTATTAATCAAAATAAATTGTGTTTTAATTGATTAAAGCCATCAAGCTTAAATCGCAGGGATTTATTTAAAAAAAAAATCCCACATGTATAAATAAGAATATGTATATATATCAGTTAATTCATTACAATCAATCTTGGATGTTGAAATAAAAATATATAATACTGAGTTACCCCTTGTATAAAAAAAATTATGTACCATATCCCATAGACGGAAATCTCCCGATAACGGACAAAACCAGCGTGGCGATCGCTGTCCGCCTATGGGAGCTTTCACTGTATTTCCTTTTCTTGTACGTGGAAATGGTCCAATCAGGTTTGAAGGTTTTGCAGGAGTTACAATTTAAAACGAATTCCCTGACGTCGATTACTAACCTAGACCGAAAAAAGAATTGCCTGACACGATGTACGGTTTTTGTAATACCTCCGTAGGCAGCTTTTAGTAGGTCGTATGTGGAACAGATGACATCTTTACGAAGCTCAGGAATATATAATTTCAAGCAAAAATGTGACCTTTTATAGATATACTTATCTACCACACAATACACAGAAAAAAGTAAAAATGCAATTCAATTACGAAATTGCTTAAATTAATTAAATTTTAATTATTGACCATAAACTAAGAGCAACATACTATGATTGTAATATATGATCCCAGGTTACAATAAGTATATTTGTACGTAATCATTTTTCTGATTCCATTTAATCATTTTCTTATCATTTAATGATTCGGTTTAATCATATTTATAACTTTTTTTATAATATTTCTTCTGATTTCCCAATCTTTTTTATCATTTAATAATCCCATTTTATCATGCATATAATCCCATTTTATCATAAATATAACCCCCTTTTTGTAATACTGAATATATTTAAAATAAAGCACATTTATCTGAAATTTTTATTTATTTATAGAGAATATTGAACAAAAATTTTTCAGGTATAAAAATTGATCAATTTTTAATTATAAAATTATAAGTTATTAATAGTTTTTTATATAATATTTATACACTACATATTAATTTTTAACATATATTTACATATTCATTGTTTAAATATTATTTACATATTATATTTTATAATATTTACATAAGAATTTATATGACCAAATAATGGAATTTCAATATGGAAAACCAATCCTGCATATCTCAGAACAGGACATATTTTTCATTTATTTTTTTATTTTGTGGTTTTATTTCACAATTTTTTAAACTTAGAACACAAATAAATTGAACGCTTTTCTAAAAACACACAGCTAAACCGTTTGCCTTCTAACAAACTACTGAACTTATACACAAAAATGTGTATTCAATAGTTATGTAGAAAATAAATATGATTAATGATGAAAATACAATAGTTGTGTGAAATCAAATTATAGTCAAAAACAAATATTTTATATTTGAGAAAAACACTTTCAAAAACAAACATTAAACAGTTGTGCAAAACAAAATATGACTTAAAATCAAATAAAAATATTAGTTAAATGGTTGTAGAATTGACTAAATTTGTAAAATTAATTTAATGATTATAGAATTAACTAAATAATTGTAGAATTGACTAAATTCCAATAAATAGTCAGTTAATAATTTTATTAAAAAATAATTTGAAATATTTTTTTCTGTGTAGTTTTGTAGTTCTGACTTAGAAAATTAGTCCCTTAAACGGGAGTATTCCTGGCTTTCGAAGCGTTGGAATTATGGTTAATAGCTGGTAATGTTTCAATATCTAATACAGCTACAGTTAAGTCGCCATTAAAACCACATGGTAATGCGTCTGGTATAATGTCTTTATCAAACCCTTGGATTTTGAGTGCCCAAGTGTCCTGTAAGGTCTTTTTTCTCATAAGCCATTTGAGGCTCGCGTGGTCAGTTATAATCCTCAACACGTGTCTCTCTACGAATGCCCTGAACTTTTTGATTGCTAATATTACCGCTAAGCACTCGAGCTCTGTGATAGAGTAATTTCTCTGGGCACTGATAAATTTTTGGGCTGACAGTGAAACTCAGTATTTATGTCAGCATGGTGGGTGGGTATAGATTAAATGCAGAGAATTCCACCTCAAGCTACACTTTAATCATTAAACGCTGCTTCTATATTTTCTTTCTGTTATTTTTATATAATGTCTTTCCGTTTATGCTACCTAAAGTGAAATGTTTGTAATTGATTCAAATCCTCTTATTTAATATTAATTTGGGTACACCTCACACCCCCAATTGAAGAGCATGGCCGAATTTAAAAGGTAGCTTCGTTTCCAATATGAATTCACGAAACATAAGAATAGTTACACATAATTTACCATAGCTCCTATATAAGACACAATTTCGGGAATCACCCAACAGTACATAAATACATGTTAATATCGATGTAATATTTAGTATTTGTATGTTTTATTTTACACTTAGTACAAGTATAAGAATAATTCAATTTAAAAAAGCCTTAGATAGAGCTAAAATTAATAACTTTTTGCTATTTTTGATTTAAGTATTTCGATCTTGGTTCAAGAAAGTACTTACCGAACTTTTGACACCGCTTCGGATTGATTTAAGTATGGATTCTTCAATTTATTTCTTGAGTATATTAAATATTTGTAAAGAAAATAAATAAACAGTATGAAGAAAAACATATATATTTTGTTATAAATTGTTGATATCCTTCATCAAATCTGAATAATTTGTATGTTTTTAAATAAGAAATGTATATAAATATGAACAATAAAATATTTATGTTATATTATATTTCAAAAATATTAATAGTTTTAATTTACAAATATAGTAAAGTATTGAAAAATCAAAACTTCGATGCATTTTATTAAAAAACTAATTTTGGACAATTTCTTCCTGAAGTAGGATTTATATGAGTTATATTTTTATATTACTAAAAATGTATATTTCAACATAATTTAAAAAAAAAAAATATTTTTATTTTGACTTTTGCCTATGGAACAAAGCACTGTGCCTCGTCTTCAAGAAGAAAATTATGCATGACAAAAACGCGATGTTTAACACAAAAGATTTTAAATTGTTTATGGTTATAAATCAGTGTTTGTAGCAATGACTAGCAAAAAAAATATTTCGTTACGAGTTTTTTTTTTTTTTTTTTTTTTTTTTTTTTTTTTACAAAAAAACGAAACAAAGAAACAAACCTGAACAAATTTTTTTTTATTTAGTATAAATGTGAATTCATTCATTCATTTTTATAGTCAAATGTTTTTAACAATTGGTGTTGAAGTTTAACCCTTGTTGTAAGCTAAAACTCATACAATCAAATACAAGCAGCTAAAAAACGTTGCAATTGTGACTGGCTGCTAACAACGCAGAGGCAACAAGCATGTTGTTTAGCTCGTTATCAAGTCAAAATAATCATCTTTGCTATTGTGTTGTGAATAAAAAAGAGAAACACTTCAAAAATAAATACAGAAGTCTTCTTTAACTAAAATACCTCTAAAAATCAGAGAATCTTTTACATTTTCATGGTTTTTAGTTAAAGCAGCATTTGCTAATTCGTATACCCCAACTCGATATCATTGTAGCCTTTAACAATCACAATGTTTACTCTAAAGCATATTTATTTATATATCTAAGTAAGTAAATGTGTTTGAGCATATTATAGCCAGGATATAATAAACATTAATATAATTTGCAAAAAATTTATAGAAAAAAAATTTAAAACTGTGCAAATGTGCATTGTCATCGTCACCATAGTTTTTTTATTGAACATGTTTTCTTTTTTGCTTTAAGTTTTAGCTAAAATACAAAACAGTCATCATCCTCATCATCTGAATTATAACCATTATATGATTATCGTGAATGCTGATGGTCATTGTTTTGGAAGTGTAAGCAAGTGCATGTACAATGACACATGATTTGCGCATTAATTTGTTTTACTTCTTTATGAGTAAGATGAATATTAGGGAAGTGTGCAAGAAAATTAAATTTTTTCTTCCTCAAGAAGTTACAAGCTCGTCATGTATGTGGTTTATATAATTTTCAGTGAGGGAGAACCGTTATCACCAATTAAAGTATAGAAGTGTTTTGAAAACTTATAGACCACTTATTTTCCAATTTTAATAATAACACTGGTCAACAAAAAAATCCTCCCCCATAAACGAATAGTTGGAATTTATGTATTTTGATGTGCTAAACACGAATCTGATTTCAGTTTTTTTCCCATCAGGTCTGGATTTTTTTTAAGGGCGTGTCTAATATTTTTTTATGTGCTCAATAGTTTTGGAGTTATTTTGAAATAAGTGTCCGAAAAAAATAATTTTCATGCTAAATTTTAGATTTTTTTTGTTACTAAAATTTCTTTTAATAATAGAAAACATCTAAAATGTTACAGTTTATCATCTTTATCTTAAAGCTGGTAATGCTGCAAATAAAATAAGGCATGTATCTTCAAAACTGATGCATAAATATTCATTTCATTCACAGTTAAGTAAAAATACCCATGTTACATACAATTGAGTAGAAATACAGTGGTGGCCAAAAAAAATATTTTTTTTATTTTTTCTTGAAACAAAAAAATATGGATTAGGTGGATGCTGACGAGTTAAACAAGAATCTGCATTCACTTTTTTTCTATTGGGTACTGATTTCTTTTTATGTGCATGACTAATATCATCACCTTAATCAACGGATACACTACAAAATTCGAGAATGGTTTGTCGAACTTAGGCTATAACTCAAGAACCCTTCACACGATTTTGATACGCGATACATCAAAAGATGCATATAAAAATTGTCTTCAAGGTATGTCAACAATATTTTTCACTCGCTCAAGTATTTCAACGTTATGGATCAAAATGTTCACCACTTTTCAAAAAAATAAATTTTAAAATTTTCGGTACTAGTTACCGAATAACTAAGAAAATATTAACTGAACTAAAAATTGTGTAAATTCAGCTCAAAAACAATTTAGGTCGCTATATATTAAAGTTCAATTTATCTTAATTAGACAAACTGTTCTCGAGTTATACAAGTGTGACTACCTAAAGGCGTGGTCATAGTAGTCATGCCCATAAAAAAAAATCAATGCGTGATAGAAAAAAGTAAAAGCTGATTCGTATTTAGCACGTTGAATTCCATCTAATCCACCTATTTTGTTTATTTAAGACGAAAAAAATTTTTTTTTTTTTTGCCCACTAGTGTATTTCCACTTACCTATAGGTATGCATGGGTATCCAAACTTAACTGTGAATCCAATCAAAATTTGTGCATCAATTTTTACAATATGTGGCTTTATTTACTCGTAGTTTTGCCAGCTTTGAGATAAAGGTGATAAACTTAAATATTTTTAATGTTTTCACTTTAAAAAAAAAGTTTTAGTAAAAAAGGAATCTTGAATTTTGCATGAAAAAAATTTTTTCCGACACTTTTTTCGAAATATCTCCTAAACTATTGAGCGGATAAAAATTTGATAGTAATGCGACTTAAAGCCAATGTTATTCCACATAATTTGGTGTATTTATTTATATAAATCGTGCATACCGTTCTCGAGTTATAGTGAAATATACTCGAGTAATCGGTTTATTTAGGGCGCAATATTAGACACGTCCATAAAAAAAAACCCGATCTGATGGAAAAAAACTGAAAGCAGGTTCGAGTTTAGCATGCGGAATTCCATCTAGTCTACGTATGTTTTTTTGGAGGAGCTCAAAAAATTTTTTTGTCTACCAGTGTAATTTACAGGTGGAAGAATCGGAATAAATAATGTAGAATTTTACTAGAGTAATATAATTACTCTAAAAATATATGAGGAAAATCAAAAATTTCTAAAACTGTAAGTAAAAATATAACTCTAAAGTCGATTTGTTGTTTTATTAACGACTATTTTTGCATACAAAATCTGTTTGCGTTAATCATTTTTATCAATGCGCACAAAAATTTTGGAAATCTTAAAGTAGAGTTTTGGTTTTATCAAAATCGAAACAACGCGATTTTATAGAACATCTAAAGTGCTATCATCTTCAATATTTATCGAAATTAATCGGTTTTAGTTCGGAAAATATAGTCGTTTAAACATTACTACTCTTGATAGCATTAAAAAAAACCGCAATTTTAATTTTTTTAAAAGTGAATTTTGAAAAAGTTTTTTCCTTATTTGATGACAAAAATTTACTCTGAAAATTGATTTTATTATTTCAAAATATGAACAATAGTGCGATATATGTAGGGCTGATTTTTGAGGTTTAGAACATGTTTTTTGGTCCATACAATTATATGTCCTTATGATATTTTGACGCCATTTAAATTATAATATTCAGCAAATAAAATCCCTTAATCAATATTAAAATAATTTATACCTTGCGATAGTTTTCAGCAAGCAAAATAAGTTTCAAGATGAATGCCGCTGTAGCCGATACAAAAGACGATTCTTTAATTTTTTTTACAAATATCAATTATAGTCGTTAATATGATTACAGATATTTTTCAATGATCTAAAGCAAAGGTTCGAAAGGCTTAATTCTTTAATTCATTTTCTTAAATCAAATTAAATTTATTATCATAGTCATTCTTTTAAAGCATTCAAATAAATTTAATTCATAGAATTAAATTCTTTGTACCTCATATGAATTGAATTAATTCTGCTATGAATTTATTTCTTAAAGAATTCATTCATCAATTATACAATTCAAGCATAAAAAATATATTGAATCATTCAAATTTTCTTCAATTCAAATCTATTACAAATTAGCTTTAGATAATATTTTTTAATTCATTTTAAAAAACATTAAAAAACAAAATATTACAAATTGAATGAAAAAAAAAAAAAAATATTTTCATTCAATTTGGAGAAGATTTGAATTAACAAAAAATTTAATGAATTCTTTATGAATTAATTCAATAAGGATTTGTTGCTTTAATAAATTTCAAGATCTATAATGGACTTATCCCTCTTAACTCTTCCAGGTTATAAAAAAAAAAAACATTTAAATCTATAGCGCGATAGTGCTGCACACTCTCAGAGGATATGAAATATATCCTTTTCCTCCACGCTGCCCCATCTGCAGTTATTATCATCACGTATACCAATTTTCTTTAGAAAATATTTTAAATCGTTATGACCCGTAATATTACCTACAAATATTCTCAGTGCATTATTTTCTATATCTTGAACTTTCCTCAATGTATGTTATCCCTTAGTTCCTATAACGCCTTTGTCTGCTTATATCTCGAGATCATCGGCTTCCAGTTTGAATTTATCTCTTATTTATATATATATATATAATCTAGTCCAGGATAAATGTCTTCACATGTGTTAGTAGATTCTATATCCTTTTCGTGGTAGTTCATTAGCTATTTCGTTACCTTGAATATTATTGTGACTCGGTACCCAGCATAGTTATAATTTTAGTTTTAAAAGTGTTGTTCGTTGTGGCAACGGCAGACCACCTTTGATCTAATATTCCTATTACAAAGTGTTCTCATCTGACTATCTAGTAGGGTATCCAATTATTCGGGAGTTTATATTAATCGGTTTTCTCGGCAAATAATTATTCGAGGTTAAAAGTTAATCGGTTAATAACCGATTATTGACAAATTATTCGGTTAACCGAATAACCTTAGTTAAACATATAAAACATATAAATAATACAAATTATACCATTTAATCTATTGAAATAGTTGATTGGAAACATAACATCAAATCCTTTTAAATGGGAATCAAATCCTTTTAAATCATAATTATTTTCTCCTATTTGAATGAAACATTTTAATTTTTTAGCTAATACTACAAAATATTTTCCTAATTCCGCTTTATTCAATACATTTTTCATGTAAGTGTATTTTCCCTGTAAGAATGATATTTTGTTAAACGAGTCTAAATTATTATTTTTTGGGTACATTTAGAAGATGATAATTAAAAGTATTATGACTTGTGTAACTTTGTATTTACTTTACCCAAAGTGATGTTTTAAGAATTTCTATTGATACAAGTTTAAGATATAAATTATTACCTTTTCTTGTCGATTTTTATAAAACTTTCCATCCAAGAAATTTGTATAATTTTCAATGAATTGATTTTTTTGATACCTGTGTTATGTCATGTCATGTTAACTATTTTGTGCAAAATTCCAATGAACATCCAAATTTTTTAACGGCTCAAGAAAATTAATTTTAATTTTTAATATTATTTTAATAAAGAAAATTATTCATAACATTGTTTTTCATTTGTTTCAGGTATTTTAGTTTTTGAAAAGATAAAATCCGAATATTAACGTCTCATATCAGAAAAATTCATTTAATTCTTTCTATATATATTGAATCCTCTTTTATTACTTCTAAAGCAGAAGAAAAAGTACCTCACTAAAAATTATTTTTATTTATTTTTACTGGAATGTAAATTACATGAATTTATCATAAAAGTAAAAAAAAAATCTAATTTATAACTCAAGAAAACTACATTTCGGTTATCCGGTTATTCGACACAAATTATTCGGTATAGCCAGTTTTAAATTATTAGGACAGTTAATCGACAAAATTAACCGGATTTATCGCTCATAAATATCGGCATCATAGATATGTGAGTGACGTACGTTGAAATCTTTTCACAGAAAATTAAGAAAAAGTTTTATTCGTTAAATTAAGCAAATAAGTTACTACACACATTATATGAAATATATTCAATAAAAAAGAGTTTGCAAAAAAATAAAAATAAATAAATTAAACAAAATTTGTTTTATTTTATGACGGCATTATAAACTTAAAAAATATATATATCGTCCATTCCATGAGAGATTTATAAAAAATGCCAATTTTTTTACGGAGGGTCAACCGATTTTGTTCATATTTGATACGCATATAATTTATGGAGCCGTTTAAAAATTTCCATTTTTATTTTTTTGAATTTTAAAAAATTCGCGAATTGATTTTCCGAAAAATCAAAAAAATCTGAAAAGTGTATGATTTTAACCATCAATAACTCTAAAAGTTGTTAACGGATTTTAATAATTTAAACTGCACGTAGAAGATGAATATGTCCTCTTTTAACGTAGTATTTTAGAAATAATAATGCAATTTAAAAATGCATTCATAATGCAAATGCAACTTTAGGTTGCATTTTTGAAAAATGTCTACCCTTTCAATTTTAATTTTCTTTTAATATGTTAAAAAGCAATATCTTTGCTATAAAATGCAA
This sequence comes from Protophormia terraenovae, assembly GCA_951394005.1. Lineage (NCBI taxonomy): Eukaryota > Metazoa > Arthropoda > Insecta > Diptera > Calliphoridae > Protophormia > Protophormia terraenovae. Next base: position 61,290,233 of record OX596073.1, read on the forward strand.
AAATAACTGTTCTGGGACAATAAAATCTACTATTTTTAATATATAATTAAAAAAATTTTCATCAATAAATTTTGATTTTTAACTTTTTTTATTATACTCTTTTAGTAATATGTAGCTTTAAATGTGTATAACTCCTTAAGAATACGTCGGATTTTATTGATTTAAAAATTAGTATAAAGTTTATTACGAAAAATATTGTAAATTATATTATATGAATCAAAAATAATTGCACTCACGAAATTAATGCAATTTTCGGATGCATTTTTAAAAAAGTCTACCATTTTGATTTTAAATATTTTTGCTTAATATTGAAGACAAATATGTTTATTATATAAAACATTAACACTTAATCTGGGACAAATAGGTTTTCTACCGCAAATAACAAATTATGAAATATTATGATCAAAATTAATTTTGAAATAAGCTCACAAAAATTAATAAATACAAAAATTAAAAAAAAAAATTTTTTGTATGTCAAAATTTGAAGAAATATTTTAACAAATTTTTTTAAAATAGTGAACCATTTTGTCCCAGAACGATTTATGTTGCAATTTTTAGCAAACATAATAATGTTTATTATATCAGAAGAAGAAAAAAATTTAAAGGGTAAAAATTTTTCAAAAATGCATACTAAAATTGCATTTGCCTTATGAAAGCATTTTTAAACGATAATATTATTTTTAAATAACTACATTTATAGTGGACTTATTCTTCTTAAATATGCAATTTAAATCATTAAAATCCGTTAACAACTTTTTGAGATATTTATGTTTAAAGTTAGACACTTTTGTAATTTTTTTCACTTTTTGAAAAATTTAAATCGTGAATAAATTCGCGAATTTTTCAAAATTCAAAAAAATAAAAACGAACATATTTAAACGGCTCCATAGCGTATGCGTATGCCAAATATTATTAAAATCGGAAGACATGAAAAATATTCTTGGGCGTTCTTTCATGGAATGGACGATATATTTCTTGGAAAATATTTAGGGATGGCTCAAAGCTATCAAAAACTTCAAAATGGTGATTTTTGTGAAATTTTACCGTGAATATCTCGTGTAAAGCACACAATGGCAAATTTTGATATGATTTATGTTTAAGACAATATCTGAGTTTCTTCAAACGTTCCTTCAACTATCGCTTGATTGTCTTAAACTTAGGGTGAATTTAATTCTCATAAATGTTTCATTCCTTTTTCTTATCAGTTTTAAAGTTTGAAACACTATACAAAGAAAAGTTATTAAACGTCTCTAATGCTTATATCCTTTGCCGTATTTGTAGTTTATAAATGCTGACTTTGAGTAAATCTATATTGATTGATAGAATCAAGTGCGTGAGGAGAAAATATAAAGTTTTAAAATTCACTATTAAGTTTGTTTCTTAAGTCTTTTGTTTTCTATTATACTACTCTTCATTCTGTTAGTCATTAAAAGCTTTAAAAAATATTACTACCATTTTTAATTTCACCCCAAAATTATCATCACTTCAAAAACATGTACTTGTGTAGTTTGTGAAAGAAAAAATAAATAAATAAAAGATATAAAATAAATAAGTAAAAAAACGTGGTCATAGACAAACTTATATTTCGTTTAACTAGAATTCAAGTGACGTTTTGTTGATGTTTTGTTGCTACTGTTATTGTAGCAATTTTTTTTTATTTAATTTATATACATTTTTTTCTTAAAGTCATCATTGCTACTACCACCAAGTAACATCGCGAATAAAAATACCACTAGTCTTAACAACCATGACAATAACTTTAACTCAATTGGAAAAGAGGCACGTTCTTATGGAAGTTGAGGAATAAAAAAAAAAAACATTCAAAAACAGCAGCTAGATTTTGAAAAAAAATTAACAACATCCTAAACAAGATCCTTCACACATGCTACTACTATTTCACGGCTTCGTCTAAATAAAGTAGCAAACGAGGATGATGATGATGATCGTTAGTAGAAATGAATGGTGGAGTATAACAAAACTAAAATTACAACAAGAGGCAGAAAAATTAAATGAAAAGAAAAAAAATCAACAATATAAAGTTTAACTAAGTGTAACTTTTTACAGAAGTGCTAAGAATATTAGTTTCAAAATAGAAAATATATATTAATGGATTAATATGTATCTACATTTTGGAATTTAGCAGGTTATAAGTTTGTATTTTTTATATATATTTTGAGAAATACTATGATTTCTTATACCTATATTACTACAATTTCCACCATCACTGTTTCTCCATCAAGCACTTACAGATATAAATGTTCGTTATAATGTTGTTGAATCCTCTTCATTCATTGTCATCTGCAAAAGTGTAGTTTAATGTATGATTTTTATAAAATCTTTAATTTTTTTTCTTTAGTTTCTCTTAAACTTTATTTTATTTTTTATATATTTTTCTTAAAGGTGACTTCTGTGTAAACGTGCTGTGGTATGATTTTTAATTAAACAATACGTGTGCAACAAAAGCGCAACAAAATAAGTGTGAAAAAATATGTTTCATTTTCACTTAATATTTTTTTAATATAAAATAAAGTGCATTTTATTTTCCTTTTTTTCTGTTTTCTGGATGATTAAAGTCATTCTTGTTAAGGGTTTTTTTCTTTCTAAGTGCGGTAGAAAAAAAAAAAATACGTGAATTCTTATTTCGTTGTGGTTCATTTATTGTTCTGTATAATGTTGTTTTTATATATTTTTTTGTGATTGTTAAATTATTAATGTTGGTTTTTTTTTTAGAGAAAATCACGACTGACTTCCTTTATAATTTTAAATTGAAAAGAAAATAAACGGAATAATATTTGACTTTTTTTTTTTAAGGATTAAAGGTATTTAAGAATTGAGTATTTAATTAAACTTTTGTTGATGATTTCCTGTGTTGAAAAATATGTTAAGGAAAATTAAATTTCATACAATTTTAAATATCATCACGAAAAAGTATTTTTGTCTGCGGTACGAGATTTCTCAGTCAATTTAGTTTGATGTGATTATGATGTTCTCTGTGCTTAAATTTAAATGTCACAGATAAGACTTAAACGATGCAAATCTGCCTTCAATTTCCTAAAAATAATATGTTTTACAAAAAGTGCCAAACTATTTATCCGAATTTGGTCCTATCTACGTCTTGGTATCCGACGTCCAATTGTTTTATTTTGTGTGACTAAATTTTTAACAAAATGTTTTATTTTAGTGAATTTCAGAATTGTAGTGGAGTCTCATAATAAATCGTCCAAAACAAATATAGAAAAATCGTCCAAACGAAAACCCCCGAAAGAAATAAAAAACTGCCCAAAAATAAAATGGTTCTAACGAGGTAGGATTCTGGTCTTTCTCTCTGAATAAAAAAAGCGACAGCCCACCTATAATATCGAACATGATTTATCAGGAAAGAAGTAAAGCCCAAAAATGATGAAAAATCACAGCAAAATTGTGTTTAAATTTTCAAATGAAATATTATACAGATTTATAACTATGGGATTTATTTGCGCGATTTTATATATTTATCTATATTTTATTCCATAAATAAAAAAAAGTTAGATATATAATATAAATTTAATTTCTATATTTGAGTGATATCTCTGATTTCAATAAAATTCACCACAGTTATTAGCTATTGCAACTGTTTCCATCTTTCAGACTGAAGCCCCTTTCCGGTCCAAAAATATAAAGTTTTAAAAATGAAAAAATTATCGAAATTTTCCCAATTTATTGCTCATAACTTCTTAACTATATACTTTGTAAGATTTTAATTTTTATATCATCGATTAGAAAAAGTTATTTACTTTAAAATGACGAGTATAAAATTTAACTACTTTGAAAGTTCAAAGTTCGAAATCGATAATATAAAGATCAAAACTGAATATATTAAAAAACGTATTTTAAAATTCTTAAAATAATTATATATTTATAATTTAACTTTATTCTGTACTAGAGCCAAAATTCAAGTTAGAGACTCTTTTGGTTTCGGAGTTATGAAACAAAATATGGTAAAAAGTTATTTTTTGTATGTAAAAATTTAAAATAAATTAAAAAGAAACAAAATTTTCTTTACATAATTTCTAAACTAATGGAATGTCCAATATGAAATTTTGCACGTACATGGACAATAGTTGTGTTAACATTAAGGAGTGCGATCGAAAAAATCTTAACACACGTTTTGTCTCAGTGAAAATTATGTCAGTTATTATTTTTAATGACAACCATGCTGATTTGTTGTAAGTTTGATCAAAATGAGTGGCGAAAATGGTGTACTTGCTATAAATTATTAAGAAATTAAAAAATTCAAATTAGTCCTACAATAATTGGTTTCAAGGTTATTAAGCAGTATCAGCAGAATTTGACCATTGACAGGAAACATGGTTCGGGAAGAAAAAAGGTCCACATGATATTGGGGAGGCCAAGAAAATTGAAAGCATATTGAAAAGAACTCCAAACACATCTGATAGAAAAACATCCTGATTAGCTCAGTGCTTTGACTATATGTAGCGAAAAGTTAAAGCTAATGTGAACTTAAGAACATATAAAGTCCTAAAAGTTCCAGACTGGAATGCTGCAAAAAATTTAGAAGCCAAGATTGGAGCATGAAAATAAAAATCAAATTCCATACAAAAATATACATGTTGTATAAAGAACGATGAAACGTATGTACTGGCAGATTTTTCTCAGCTTTCGAGTTAAAATTTTTATATTGCTGATGATCAAGGAAATGTTGACGATAAGTTTAGGACCGAATAGCTGACAAAATTTCCTAAAGAATTCGTAGTTGCGGCAAAAGAAGCAAGTCATTTGTTACAGTGGGCTTTATAAATACCTTAAAATACATCAAAGAAAGTTTGCAAAAAAAATTTTTTTGCTTTCATAAGAGAGCACAATGTGTCCACAAATTTTTCTGTCGATTTAGGATCATGTTACTACGTAGGAAAACTCTGGAGTTGTATCAAAGCAATAACATAGTTTTTGTACCAAGAGAGGTCAATCCACTAAATTGTCCAGAGCTAAGACCAGTTAAGACATATTGGACTTTTGTGAAAAGAGGATCGAAGAAGACAAAAGAGTTGTCCTAAAATATCAAAGATTTTAAAAGGAGATGGGCAAAATTTTGCAAAAAAGTGATTGAAACTACTATCAAATCTCTAATGGAAGGGTTATCAAAAAAAGGTCTACTAGTTCATAAGTAGTGGAAAGAAGTATAAAAGTTATGCTTTTCTGTAATCTGTAGTATAATATCAATTCAAAGAAACAAAACTTTAAGAATTTTTTGAATTTTCTATAATATTTAACCTGGAAACATGATTCATAAGAGAGAACTTTGTGGTACTTTTCGTTCATCTAATGGTTCTTTAAATTAGAAACATGAAATTACATATGTGTGATACTAAGTGAATGAAAATCCCTTAGAGGGGACTTTGTGGTACTTTTTGGATTTTCTTTAATATTTAACCTAGAAACATGGAATTAAATATATGTGGTCGTAAGTGAATGCGACTTTGTGGAACTATTTCATTACAATTGCTCTTTGATTTTTTCGTAGTAATTAATATAGACAAATGAAATTAAAGATATATGTGGGTGAGAATCCATAAGACCTATTAGTCACATTCATCTCTACCGAAAAATAATTATAGAAATACTTTCGTAGTTTTTCGAACGTTAGAGATATAAAAAAGTTGGTACTTAATTTGTACCCTACAAACTTTTCAAACCAAAAACAAAAATAAATTGAAAGTAATATCTTTTTTAACAGAAATATATAAAATGTGCCTTTCGTACTTTTTGAAAATCCTACTATTTTTTTGTACTTTTTGCTACGTTTTTAAGTAAAATATTCAAAAAATGTATTGTTGTAAGTGCTAACAAAATATCATTATTATAAATATTCCAACGAGATTCAGGAATCATAATTTAATTTTACGGGTTTTTTCACTTTTGGTATTACATTCAGTCTGTTTTTACATTTTATTTCGATGTTTTTACGTTATTTCAATACGATGGGGTGGCAAAGCATATTAAGTTTAAGTTATTCAATAAATGATTAAAAAATTTATAATTTAATAATACACAATATGAATTTATAAAATACTATGGTTTTTATTAAAAAAAAATTCCGCTAATGAAGTAGTGGGTTTACAGCTCGTATTATACATTTTTTCAGAAATTTAAAAATGACTTTTTTATACCCACCATCAAAAAGATATATTGATTTTGTCATTCTGTGTGTAACATTTCGAAGGAATCACATACATTTTTTTATAAGGAGTGAGATCGAAAAATTCTTAACATACATAATATTCAATAACTTGGAAACGGTTGATCTTAGAGTTTTAATTATTTTTTTTATCATTTGATAATTTAGCACAGATCACAGAAATATATAATTTTTATGGTTCTAACCACTAACTATAAAATTGTGGACCATTTTTGAAAACCCTTTCTTTGGGGATTTGATAGTTGCTTCAGTCACTTTTTTGGAACAGTGTGCACATCTTCTGTTAAAATCTTCGGTATTTTGGGACACCTTTTTTGTGCTCTTGAATTCACTTTTCACAAGAGCTCAATATCTCTCCACTGGTCTAAGCTATGGACAATTTTGAAAACTGACCTCTCTTGGTACTAAAACTATGTTATTGATTTGGTACCACTCCAGAGCTTTCTTACCGTAGTGACATGATACCAAATGGGTCCAAAAATATGTGAACACGTTGTGCTTTCTTAAGAAAAGAAGAAGTCTTTTTTGCAAATATTCCTTTATGCATATTTTGGTATTTATAGATCCGAATGTATCAAATGACTTTCCTGTTTTGCCGCAACTGCAAAAAGCTTGTCATATCATGAATTTTGTAAGAAATTTTTGCTGCTTTTGGGTCTTAAACTTATCTCCAACATTGCTTCGAGTATTAGCAATAAAAATTTTTGAAACACAAGCTGCGAAGATTCTGCCAGCACCTACGTTTCTTCGTAAATTATACAGCTTGAGTATTTTTGTATGAAATTTGGTTTTAAATTCCGAGTCCTATTTTTGGCTTGTAATTTTTTTTTGCAGAATTCCAGTTTGAAATTTTTTTAACTTTATATGTTATCAACTTTCCAATTAGCTTTAAATTTTCGCACCAAATAGTCGAAGCACTGTGAAAACTGAGCTGATTTTCTACCAGATGTGTTTGGAGTTCCTTTCAATATGCCTTCAATTTTTTGGCCTTCCCAATATCATGTGGTCCTTTTTTCTTACCGAACTAGGTTTCACATCAATAGTCAAATTCTCCTGATACTGTTTAATAACATTAGAAACGGATTTACGGACGACATTTAATTCTGTGGCCAATTATTTGTAAGACCTATTTGGATTTTTTGAAATTTTTTAATAACTTGTAGGACGTAAATCTTTTTCGTCACTTATTTTGATGAAAATAAGGACAAATTAACATGGTTGTTATTAAAAATAATAACTGAAGTATTTTTCCATGATAACTAGATCAAAAAAAATTTTGAATATTGATTCCGAAAAAAGTTATGAGGCAAAATGTGTGTTAAGAATTTTTTGATCTCACTCCTTATAAGGTTTGTTTGGTATTGAAAATGGGCAAAATCGGTTAATAAACAAAAAAGTTATGGGCTAAAAACTAGAAACACAGGGTGTTCGTTGTAGCTTAATTTCATACCTTTCTGCTGATATCTCTTAAACAAAAGCATCTACAACAACGAAATTTTGTATAAATACTTTGAGGGTCGATATGAACTTGGAAAATGGGTGTGATCTACACTCTTTACCGCCCACCTTCCATATAAGGTGAAACTTCAACGAAATTGTGTTCAAATAGTTCAAGGACCAATGTAAACTCGGATACAAAAAATGGGCGCGGTCCGACCACTTTACCGCCTAGCTCCCATAAAACGTAAAATTAAGAAAAGATGTTGTTGGGTATATAGATTTGGCCGAGTTTGTTTGTTTTTGATATAGTGATTTGATTTGTAACTGGCGAACTTTGACTTTGATGTAATAAAACATTATAAATATCATTATAAAGGTCATTAATATGAAACTAAAACTAGATATCTATCATATATAGTTTAGTGTTTATTAGAAATTTCAAGAAGTACACCTTTGTGAAGTTTTTATCTTTTTTCGTTTTTTAAAGCGTCATACCAATTCCAATTGCATCGGATATGTCAAATCCATTGATGTGCGTTTTGACGTGGAATCTCTCATTTACTAGTTTAAAAGATTCATAGGATGCTAAAGAGGGGAATTAAAAAAAAATACACCTGTACGCTTATTTTTTAAGTGAATTAGGATAGGTATTAGATTATTATAAGATTCATAAATGTTATGGCTTAGTAATTCATAATCACGTATGTCTAAATTGACTAAGTAGAATTTGTTTTACCCTGTGTGGTTTTTTTAACATTCGATGACGAAGGTATGCAATAAATTCTTTTGGACATTTAATGCTCAGGAACTCTATTCCTTATCTTCGTCCAGCCACTCGAAAATCAAATGTCTTCTAGTAGCAGAAGTTTGGAAATAAAAAAAATGTTTAAGTACACAATTTAAACTATTTTTATTATGGTCAATAATATTACTTTTAAAATTTACTCAAGATAAGCTATTAAACCAAATTTAAACTAAGTTAAAATTTATTTTCTTTTAATGCCCTCGAAATCAGGTTTGTGTCTTAAGTCTTTTGTTTTCCTGTATATATTTCGCTGCTTTAGAAAATCAAAATGACAAAAATAAAAATAATAAAAACACCCTTCTAAATACTGACCACAATTTGTGTGTAAACAAGAAAAATCAACAAAATATTCTCACACTTTGTTTACAGTCAGATTAATGTCATTTTAAATATATTGAAAATGTCATAAACAGCATTAAGAATATAACAATAACTGCTGACAAATTGTCAAATGAATTGACTCAGAGAGAAAAAAATAATGAAAGTGATAAAGAAAATATTTACTTTATACATTTAGCTGTAACTGTCATGATATCATTAAAATTTAACTGTTTTCTTTTTTGGGTTTCCTAATCTTAAAACATGTTGTGGCCCCTGTCATTTCCTCCGAGTTCACAGCCTCTAAAATACAAATAAAACAAAGACACTGAAAATAAACTAAAAGCAGTTAAATATATAAAAGTAAATAAATATTTTAACTCCTTTTGACAATAATACCTGTAGTTTATTGTGTAGCAATGTCTTTTTAACTACTATTGTTTAAAACTAATTTTATTGTTTTTTTTTTTATAGAAAGAAAAAAATTAAAAAATCCCAGCCGTTTATAAACTCATAATATTTAGAATAAAATAAATACATATTTATGTGAATGAAAGCAGAACAGAATAATGATCTTTGTAACTATTCATTTAACTTGATATTGAAATGTTGATTTTAACTTTGAGATTTCCTTGTAAAATTATTGAGTTTTATCATAATGTTTGGTAAACATACATAACTTAAGTATGTGAACTTTATATACATACATATATTTTATATCTACTTTTAAGATGCAAATGCAGTTAAGAGCACTTGTTTTATCTGATGTCTGTCCATCAAATCTCATGGCTTTTCAGGCATCACAACGAATTCAGTTACTCAGTCATTCCATCATTCTAAGTCTCATATTTAGTCTTTTATTTAAATCATTCATTCATTCATTCAATTCATATTTTTATTTGTATATGTATGTATAAAGTTTTTGTTAAAATCATAGTCATTGTTTGTGTGTTCATATGAATTAAATACTTTTTTTTTTTTTTTGGATTGCGTTGCAGTGTATTTTAGTTTTCTTGTTTTAATAAATTTGACACTATCTTTAGTTTAAATCTAATGTCTATTTATTTAAATATTTCGTTTTTATAAACGATTTTTGTTTATTCATATTTTTTCTATTTAAAGCATCTTCTGAAGTGGACACTTTTTAAAAAAATAAAATATTTTCTTGTCCTCAATTTGTAGATAATTTGTATATTTTTTGTAATATTTTTGCGTTATCATTACTTAGAGATCAACAAGATTAAAAAAAAAATAAAAAAAAAACAATTAATATATTTATTTCTTTATTAAACATAATTTTTCTTAAATTACAATACAATGTAGAGAAACATTTGAGATTTTAAATTTAAAATTTTTTTAACCCATTATTGCCTGATGGAAATTTCACTTACCAGCACTTTAATCAAGTATAGATCCTACTAAGTATGAAGAATTAAAATTTTCTTTAATTTGTTCCACAATTTAATGTCTTTTAAGAAAACCATTTCAATATTTTTGGTTTTCTGTTATCTTTTCGAATGTTATAAGTAGCAATATGCAAAAAAAGTACTTTTTCAAGCTATGAATGCCAAAGGATTTTTAATACTTCGGGGCTAGAGTCAGCTATCTTATTATTTAATTTCTGTGTCCCTCAGTTGTCCTAAAACGGAAATAAAGGGTGGCCTTTAAAACTTGGATTTTTTTACTTTTTATGAATTTAACGCATTATTTATGTTAACAGCTACAAATTCAATGTTTTTATTAGTTGGATAGTTAGTCTGGGTTGTAGTCTTTTATTTTCGGATATTGTTGTAATAATACACTGAGAAAAACAAAATGGCAACAACAAAACATGGAAGTAAGAAAATACTACTGCTAACATTTAACGCGGCACAAATTGGACTGAATGTTATGCCTTGAAAGTCAACACAGTTGTTGATGACAATAATATCTAAAATTCTGAGGCACAACGAAGGTGGTTTGTTTGATATTAAAAATTAGTAAAATCTGTTAATAAACAAAAAAGTTATAAGCAAAATACTAGAAACACAGGGTGTCCGTTGTAGCTTAATTTCATACTTTTATGCTATATCTCTCTGAAATAAAAGCATGTACTATAACAACATTTTCATGGGTCGATATAAACTTGGAAGCAATAAATGGGCGTGGTCCGCCTACTTTACCGCCCACCTCCCATATAAGGTGAAAGGTCAAAGAAATTTTGTACAAATACTTCATGGACAAACGTAATTACGGAAACAAAAATAGGCGTCGTGAGGCCACTTTACCGCCCACCTCTTATACAACATTCGCCCTTGTTTATCTTTGTAATGTTATTGCTTTTTATTGTTTTTCTTTGTATCACTGTTTAGAACATTTTTTACCGATTTCCGGTTGTTTTTCAACTGATTTTCAAAATTGCTGAACATAGTTAGTACAAATTATTGCCGCTAGATGGCGCAAAATTCATTTTTTTATTAAAATTACATCAAAACACCCTGTATTTGCAAATATTATGAGTTCATATGTTCAGCAAAAATACTCGCCAAAGGATTTTGTACAAAGTTGCCAAACATCATTTGGTCAAATTCTGTAAATTTTAAGATCAAAATTGTGATTTTCTTCAATAACTTTAAAATAACGGTAATTTTGTAAATAACCAATTTATGAAAAAGTCGCAGAACAAAAGATGCTGCTGAAGCCCTAAAAAAACATTTTCAACAATAAAAAAGTTCTTTTTCGCAAAAAGCCGTTTTTGGCTTTTCGCTTAGCTCCAAAAAAGGATTTTAAAGGAACGATAAAAATTATATAAAATTTGTAAATTACCAACTGACATTAACTCTTCATTTAGAGGACTTTAATTACACTGGCCAACAAAAATGGCATTCCGCATGCTAAACTCGAATCTGCTTTCAGTTTTTTCCCATTAGGTCTAGATTTTTTATGGGCGTGTCTAATATTGCACCCTAAATAAGTCGATTACTCGAGTATATTTCACTATAAGAACGGTATGCACGATTGAAATAAATAATACACCAAAATAAGTGGAATAAAATTGGCTTGAAGTCGTTATACTAACAAATTTTCATCCGCTCAATAGTTTTGGAGATATTTCGAAATAAGTATCCGAACTTTCTTTTTTTTTTGCTAAATTCAAGATTTCTTTTTTTTTTTACTAAAACTTCTTTTTAAAAATAAAAACATCAAAAGTTTTTAATTTTATCATCTTTATCTCAAAGCTGGCAAAACTACGAGTAAATAAAGCTACGTATCATAAAAATTGATGCACAAATCTTGATTGGTTAAGTTAGGATACCCATACCTACAGTTAAATGGAAATACACTAGTGGGCAAAAAATTATTTTTTTTTCTTAAATAAAAAAAAAAAATAGGTGGATTAGATGGAACTTAACGTGCTAAATAAGAATCAGCTTTTACTTTTTTTCCATCACGTATCGATTTTCTTTTATGGGCGTGACTACTATGACCCCGCCTTTAGGCAGTCACACTTGTATAACTCGAAAACGGGTTATCAAATTAAGATAAATTAAACTCCAATATATAGTGATCTAAATTGTCTTTGAGGTGAGTTTACATATTTTTTTTGTCCAGTTAATATTTTCGTAGTTATTCTTTAATTAGTAGCGAAAAATTATTATTATTTTTTTTTGAAAAATGGTGAAAATTTTGTTCCATAACTCTGAAATTCTTGAGTGAATAAAAAATATTGTTCAGACACCTTGAAGACAATTTTTGTATGCGTTTTCTGGTCTATAATTTGTAAAAATCATTCTCGAATTTTATAGTGTGACCGCTGAATAAGGTGATGGATGATATTAGTCATGCACCTAAAAAAATTAGTACATGATAGAAAAAAAGTTAATGCACATTCTTGTTTAACTCGTCAATATCCACCTAGTCCACCTATTTTTGTTTCAAGAAAAAATATGTTTTTTTTATTTTTTTATCCATCACTGTATATCTACGCAATTGTATGTATAAATGGATATTTTTACTTAACTGTGAATAAAATCACGATTTGTGCATCAATTTTGAAGATACATACCTTATTTTGTTTGCAACATTTCCAGCTTTAAAATAAAAATTCAATTATTAAAATAAGTTTTAGTAACAAAAAAATCTAAAATTTTGCATAAAAATTATTTTTTTTGGGCATTTATTTCAAAATAACTTCGAAACTATTGAGCACATAAAAAAATCAAGTTGAGATGATATTTTTAGTACGCGTTTTTTGGTGTATCTCTTATGTCAATCGTAAACACCGTTCTTGAGTTATGAGTAAGTATACTAAAGTAATGGCCTTACTATGGGCGAAATATTAAACACCCCCATAAAATCCAGACCTGATGGAAAAAAACTGAAATCAGATTCGTGTTCAGCACATCAAAATACATCAAGTCCAACTATTCGTCTATGGGGGAGGATTTTTTTGTTGACCAGTGTTATTGCTATATTATCAACAAAATTATACATTGCATTTTATTCCATTATATTTTTGCCGCAATACCTCAGTTTCAAAATTTTACGTCAAGTAGAGATATGAAAAACCATTATGTTTTTGGGGCAAACTTTTTTTTGCAGTTGAAATACATATGTGCAAAGTAAAGAATTAAACTTTGTATTTATTGATTTAAAAATTATCTTAATTTGGATATGTTTCTCGGAAACAACAAATCCTAAAAAAAACTTTAAAAGTACCCATAGAAAACAGATTCGTTGTAGCAACCGAATTTATTTCCAATCGAATTTGGTCTGTTGCACGTACTATCTTTAAAAACGAATGTGTCTATCGATTATTTCGTTAGCTTGGAACATCCTATTGAAACTAACATAAAATATATTGGCCAAGGAAACAAATAATTTAGTACAGTATAGTAGACACAACTGTTTTTAAAATACAATTCGGTGGGAAGAACTGAATCTATCATAAAGTTAAATTAGAATAATGTTTTTATACCCACCATCAAAAAGATGGGGGTATATTGATTTTGTAATTCCGTGTATAACATGTCGAAGGAATCGTCTAAGACCCCACAAAGTATATATTTTCTGGGTTCTGGTTTGATTCTGAGTTGATCTAGCTATGTCCGTCCGTCTGTCCGTCTGTTGAAAGCAGGATAGGGCTCGAACGGGATAACGTAGGAGGACAAAATTTGGCACAAATATTTGTCTAGTATAAGGTTTGTTTGGGATTGAAAATGGGCAAAATCGGTTAATAAAAAAAAAGTTGTGGGCTAAAAACTAAAAACACAGGGTGTCCGTTACATACTTTTCTGCTGATATTTCTTCAACAAAAGCATGTACGATAACGAAATTTTTCACGTATAGTTCGGGGATCAACATAAACTCGAAAACCAAAAATGGGCGTGGTCCGCCCACTTTACCGCCCACCTCCCATATAAGGTGAAAATCAACGAAATTGTGTTTAAATAGTTCAAGGACAAATGTAAACTCGGAAACAAAAAATGGGCGTGGTCCGCCCACTTTCCTGCCCTTTTTAGCACCCCCTCCCATATAACGTAAAATTTGAAAAAGTTGATGGTGGGTATATAGATTCGGCCGGGCCGAATAAAATTCGCGCTTATTTTTAGTATACAATTTTCTTGCTTCACAATTTAGATGATTGTAATGATCACCGAGCTCTACTAAATGATAAAGAAAACGAGAGAAAAAGATATAGTCGGTCAAGCCCGACCATATGATACCCTACACCATTATGTACATTATATTTCGGGGAGGGGTCTTTTGTTAGGAGTCAAATGTGGACCGATACTCATAAGTGTAAAATAAAACATACGAATACAGAATATTATTGCTGACATTTATATGAATTTATTCACTTTCGGGTGATTCCTGAAAGAGGGCCTTATATGGGAGCTATGGTAAATTATGGACCGATGTTTCTAAAATTTGGCACTATCATTTATGTTCATATAAAACTTATTTGTGTCGAATATTAACTTGATACTAACATTTTAATGGGATTTATGCCCCTTAAAGTGGGGTTTATATGGGAGCTATGGTTAATTATGGACTGATCTTTTTAAAAATCGGCATACTTATTAAGATTTATATGAAACTTATATGTGCCAAATTTTATTAAAATACTGCTATATTTAAGGGATTTATGATCGTTAAACCCCTTTCCGGGAGGACATTTGTATGGGGGCTAGGTGAAATAATGGATCGATCATAACCAATTTCAATAGGTTTCGTCCTTGGGCTAGAAGAAATCTGTGTACTAAATTTCATCAATTTTGGTTCAAAATTGCGACCTGTAGTTTGATTACAAGGTTTACATGGACGGACAGACGGTCAGACGGACAGACGGACGGACGGACATCGTTAAATCGACTCAGAAAATGATTCTAAGCCGATTGGTATAAATTAAGGTGGGTCTTAGACCAATATTTTTGGGTGTTACAAACATCAGCACAAACGCATAATACCCTTCCCATATGGTGGTGTAGGGTATAACAAAGGGCAAAGACCTAATATCTGCAAACTAATCAGGAAGAATTTGATTATTGCAAATGTCTTTAATAAACGTCTTAAAGATGAACAACCAAATGATATGATATTAATGCAATCATATTTATTCCTGTAAAAATTCAAATTCAAATTAGTAATTCATGTTGGAAAATTTTGATCATATCCCCTCAAACTAACCATTTTAAATCCATTAGTTTCTTTTATTTTTATTATTTGTTCTTTCATTTGTACAAAAATTTTAGAAATTTCTCTTTCATTTTTAAGTTTATTTTGAGTCTTTATCATGTTTGAATACCCAAGTTGTCAATATTTTATCTATGGCATGTGAAAGCATTATTTTCTGTAGAATTCATTATACCATTAATTTAACGTATCGAACTTAGCCATTTGATCAAAATTTCTCATATTAACTTCGATTTGTCTGAGAAAAAAGACTATTTTCTATCGATTTTGAGTACACTGTACCAAAAAAGAGCAGTAAATACTGTAAAGTGTGGTGTAGAATTGAAGAAAAGTAAGTCAAATATCAACCAACAAAATCATTAGTCATTTCAACAGACATTTTTGTTAATTTTTCGTAAATTAGTTAAATCGACGAAAATTCGTCAATATGACTAATTCAATTAATTTTAAATTTGACTAATTTGACTAATTTTAAAACAAATTGAAGAAAATATTATTCAAATTAACTATATTTGTTAATCATTTTGAAGAATTTTTATTCAATTTAAATAAATTATATTATTTAATTTTAGTTGAATTAAATAACTTATGTACACAGAAAAAAGTCACCAATTAACAAATATATATGAAAATAATTCATTCAATTATAAACTTGTTTAAATTTGCACCTCTCACCAAAATGATTATATCAATTACTAAAAACTATAAAAAATACAAAACAGAAAAAAATTCCCAATTAATAAATTAATTAAATCAATCAAGTAGATGATTGAATGAATTAAAAATGTGTATGGGAAGAAAAATCATACCAAAATTTATTTTTTATTTTATTTTTTCTTTAACATATTTATTAAATTTTGATGCAAAATTAAACAACTGAGTTAATTGTAAAAAAGACGGTAATAATTTTTTCTGTGTACTCAAATTAACTAATTTTTTTCTTCAAATTGAAGAATGTTTATTCATTTTAACATATAAATTTTATTCAATTTGCCAAAATTTTGTCAAAACCCCTCAACGAAAATTTAGTGTAAGTTACTATCATCAAAAATAAAACAAATAACAATTGTTTTTTGTGTAAAAAGTATAATTCATATTAGAAATAAGCATACGAATTACAAATATATGGACAATTCTCTTTTTACGTTTACCTTTATGAAACCAACCTCAAATATTTTTTTAAATTCTGACTCTTTTAAATAACTTTTGATGCAATTATGTCAACAACTCTTGGTTGTGTAACACAAAAAAATCAAAAATCAAAAAATCAAAATCATTGCAATGGATCCATGTGGTACCGGCAAGCACTCAAAGTCAAAGAATCCACAAAAAGTGTTTGAAACTAACAAGTTTTTTATACCCTACACCACCATAGGTGGGGAGGGTATAACGAAAATTTAGTGTAAGTTACTATCATCAAAAATAAAACAAATAACAATTGTTTTCTGTGTAAAAAGTATAATTCATATTAGAAATAAGCATACGAATTACAAATATATGGACAATTCTCTTTTTACGTTTACCTTTATGAAACCAACCTCAAATATTTTTTTAAATTCTGACTCTTTTAAATAACTTTTGATGCAATTATGTCAACAACTCTTGGTTGTGTAACACAAAAAAATCAAAAATCAAAAAATCAAAATCATTGCAATGGATCCATGTGGTACCGGCAAGCACTCAAAGTCAAAGAATCCACAAAAAGTGTTTGAAACTAACAAGTTTTTTATACCCTACACCACCATAGGTGGGGAGAGTATAATGCGTTTGTGCTGATGTTTGTAACACCCAAAAATATTGGTCTAAGACCCACCTTAATTTATACCAATCGGCTTAGAATCACTTTCTGAGTCGATTTAACGATGTCCGTCCGTCCGTCCGTCTGTCCGTCTGACCGTCTGTCCGTCCATGTAAACCTTGTAATCAAACTACAGGTCGCAATTTTGAACCAAAATTGATGAAATTTAGTACACAGATTTCTTCTAGCCCAAGGACGAAACCTATTGAAATTGGTTATGATCGATCCATTATTTCACCTAGCCCCCATACAAATGTCCTCCCGGAAAAGGGTTTAATGATCATAAATCCCTTAAGTATAGCAATATTTTAATGAAATTTGGAACATATAAGTTTTATATAAGTCTAAATAGGTGTGCCGATTTTTAAAAAGATCGGTCCATAATTAACCATAGCTCCCATATAAACCCCTTTCCAAAAAATCACTTTAACGGGCATAAATCCCATTAAAATGTTAGTATCAAGTTAATATTCGACACAAATAAGTTTTATACGAACATAAATGATAGTGCCAAATTTTAAAAAGATCGGTCCATAATTTACCATAGCTCCCATATAAGGCCCTCTTTCGGGAATCACCCAAATGTGAATAAATTCATATACATGTCAGCATCAACGTAATATTCTGTATTCGTATGTTTTATTTTACACTTATGAGTATCGGTCCACATTTGACTCCAAGTCAAGACCCCTCCCCGAATTATAATGTACACAATGGTGTAGGGTATCATATGGTCGGGCTTGACCGACTATATCTTTTTCTCTCGTTTTTTCTTTCTTTTGGTTGTTGTCATCGAGGATTTTAGCATATGTGTTCAATTCTTCTAATGTAAACCACAAACACTTGCAGAAATAGGCCAGAGTGTGTTCAATCAGCCCGTCGTTGACCAGTGTAGAAATACATTGTGGATAAGTTGTTAAACCAAAATTTTAAAATTTTTAATTTTTTTGCAGTTTTTTAATGAGAAAATTTGTGTCGTTTCCTGTATCACAGCATAAAGGACGGAGGTTTATTGCCTTTGTAATTACGTGTAGTTTGAGATATATCTCGATAAAGTGGTAACAGTAACGCAACAGGAGGTGCCCAAAACTTTGGGAGACAAAACTTAAATGGCTCTAAGATGTGCATTTTGCACGAGACGGTAAAGTGGGCAGACCACGCCCATTTTTTGTTTCCGAGTTTACATTGGTCCTTGAACTATTTGAACACAATTTCTTTGATTTTCACCTTATATGGGAGATGGGCGGTTAAGTGGGTGGACCACGCCCATTTTTGTTTTCCGAGTTTATATCCCCGAACTATATGTACAAAATTTCGTTGTTGTACATGCTTTTGTTGAAGAAATATCAGCAGAAAACCATAAAACGGGAACCCTGTGCTTCTAGTTTTTAGCCCATAACTTTTTTGTTTGTTAACCGATTTTGCCCATTTTCAATCCCAAACAAACCTTGTATAAGAAAAATATTTGTGCCAAATTTCGTCCCCCTACGTTATCCCTTTCGAGCCTTATCCTGCTTTCAACAGATGGACAATCGGACGGACATAGCTAGATCGACTTAGAATCGAACCAGGACCCAAAAAATATATACTTTGTGGGGTCTTAGATGATTCCTTCGACAAAATCAATATACCCCCCATATTTTTGATGGTGGGTATAAAAATACTACACGTCTCCGTAAGAGTATTTTTGTAATTTTTTTTCACATTGTTTTTGAGTTGCTCAAAAGTTTTCAACTTTTTTGGTATTATTATACAATTAAATAGTGGGAAATGGCACATTCAAAAAATATGGAGGAAATCTCATGCCATATTACTGACTGATTCTCTTCCCTAGCCTGTTATCCAAAAACCTACAAAAGCGAGCAATGTGTATGGGCTGCAGCAAACGGCTATGCATTAATTGTACTAAGACTGAATTTGACGAATGATAATTTTACCTCAAAAAACTGATTGTTATTTTTTTATATATATAAGATATTGAAATGTTCCTTTTTATTTTAATAAATATATAACTTAGGCTGTTGAAAATGCCATTTATTGTTTTTGTTTAACCTTAATTTTCTTAATGTACAAGTAAATGATATACGTATTTTTTTTGTTTGTGTAAAAGACGCTTGTGAAATAAAGTACAATTTTTTTAAATAAATTTGAATTTTTTTTCGTTGTTTTTGTTAATAATTCGTTTAGAAGCAATCAAATTCGAATAATATAAGTATAACATTATTATAATATATACACATTAAAAATTATATGAAAAATAATTCGGGTGTATAATTTACACCACCTCTTCATATACGCTAAACAATTTCAATTCATAAGTTAAAGATTAACAAAAAAAATTCATAAAAAATATCTATAATATTTCATAAATCGTCGAGGCACAGCCAAGGCGCTAATTGAAATCGGTAAAAATATATACCAATCTGTAGCTGTTATAATAACTTATATTGGAATCAAGTGGAACACAAAAATAATAACGTGTTTGAATTTAATGCAACTTTTAAAATTTTTTGGTGTATATTTTTGGCGCTGAAGAAATTATTTTACAATAATATAATTAATATTTGCAACTTTTTATTTATTAACATCATTTGAAGATTTTTTGTGGTAGGATATAAAAAACACATCAGTGAATTAAATGCAGTTAAAAAAAAAAAAAATAATAAAAATCTATGCATACTTAGTTTTTACTCGATTTTTTATAGGAAAGTTTAAATAGATATATAATCGCGAATATGTTCACTAATATAAAACTTATGGAACTTTCTTTAATTTATATTTTGTACATCTTTGTGTATATTACATATGTATGTGCATTTATTTTTGACATCGGACTTAAAATGTAATTTTTACAATTTATTTAAATTTCTCATTTTTAGCCACCAAAACATAAATTGTCATTTCTTTTCCATAATATAACATTAAAAAAAATTTCGATTGTCAAATATTAAAAATATATCAAAGAATTTTATAAAATCAAAGGACGAGAAAATCTACATATGCGTACATTGTCAATTAAAATTTTTTTAATGAAATGTTAAAAAATCATTATGATCGAGATTATCTTCGTTGTTATCAACTACATCGTATCACTTTTAATTTGTATTTTAGACATATTGATGTGGTTTACACAAGTGTAGTAATTTTTGAAACATTGCTAAAAATAGAATTTTGCAATTTTTTATAACTTTTTTTTCTTAAACCTCCACAACACCGACACTGTTCTCTAAAAGTCATTCAAGAGAACAGATTTGTGTTTCATTTTAGACATAAGGTATAAAATAGCGCTCATGTGCCATTAAAGACAATTTCTAAATTTTTTGAACCCCAAAAGTAAACGAGTTTGAAGAATTTCCCATATAAGCAAACGAGAAAGTTATAGTCGGTCAAGCCCGATCGTATGATACCCTACACCATTGTGTGCATCAAAATTCGGGGAAGGGTCTTCTTTCTGGTCCTGTGGCCAATTGTGGACCGATACTTTTATAAAGTGTAAAATGACATACGAATACAGAATATTATGTCGATACTTACATTTATATGAGTTTATTCACTTTTGGATGATTACCGAAAGAGCGCTTTATATGGCAAATTTTAAATTTGGTAAAATTTATATTTATATAAAACTGATTTTTGTCGAATATTAAGTTGCTACTAACATTTTTACGCGATTTATACACGTTAAAATGATTTTCAGAAAAGGGGTTCATATGGGAGCTATGGTCAATTCTGGACCGATCTTTGCGAAATTTATCATACGGATTTATACTTATATAAAACTTATTTGTGCCAAATTTCAGAAATAAAAAATATTGCTATATTTAAGGGATTTATGATCGCTAGATTGTCCTCCCTCTTCCGGGAGGACAATTGTATGGGGGTAAGTGAAATAATGGACCGATCATAATCAATTTCAATAGGCTTTGTCCCTGGACTGTAAGAAACCTGTGTGCCAAATTTCATTAATTTTTTTTTTTTTCAAAAATATAATAAAGAATATTTTTATTAAATTTACTTCAAACTTAGGTAGCGAAAGTTTTAATTATAAGTAATTTTATGACGAAGGGTCCAATACGTGTTCAATAAGGTAAAATAAACCATTTCCAATTCTCTATAATCCAAAACGGCTCCTTGAGATGAGATGCTTGTTCTTGAAGTATATCTGATTTAATACAAATTCATACTTGTTTTTCACTATGTATTATTTATATGTGTATACAAAATTTTTAAACTAAATTTAAATTTATTGACACAAAAACACGTGTACAAGCTTTATTTTTAGTCGTTCAACTGATCTTCACTATGCGTTTTCTATATTGAAGAAATTTTTTGAGTTCTTCATATGTCTTTATACCCACCATCAAAAAGATGGGGGTATATCGATTTTATCATTCCGTGTGTAACATGTCGAAGGAATCATTTAAAACCCCACAAAGTATATATTTTCTGGGTCCTGGTTAGATTCTGAGTCGATCTAGCTATGTCAGTATGTCTGTCTGTCTGTCTGTTGAAAGCAGGATAGGGCTCGAACGGGGCAACGTAGGGGGACGAAATTTGGCACAAATATTTGTCTTATATAAGGTTTGTTTGATATTGGGCAAAATCGGTTAATAAACAAAAAAGTTATGGGCTAAAAACTAGAAACACAGGGTGTCCGTTTCATACTTTTCTGCTGATATTTCTTCAACAAAAGCATGTACGACATGCTATAGTTCGGGGGTCAATATAAACTCGGAAACCAAAAATGGGCGTGGTCTGCCCACCTCCCATATAAGGTGAAAATCAACGAAATTGTGTTCAAATAGTTCAAGGACCAATGTAAACTCGGAAACAAAAAATGGGCGTGGTCCGTCCACTTTACCGCCCCTCCCATATAACGCAAAATTTTAAAAAGTTGATGGCGGGTATAAAGATTCGCCAAATAGAATAATTTTATTCAGTTTGACTAAAATAAAACTGTTAATTTTAACCAAATTTCTTCAATTCTACATGCTTTTAGTAAAATTAAATTATATTAAAACCTAAAAAAAATACCAATCATAGAGGTTAAATAGAGAAAAAAATGTTAACATTTCAATCATACATTTGTTATCTTCAGTACAATAACAAACGCATATGTTATGTTTGCCAATTTCAAAAACACAATCAAAATAACATCTCAGTTTTAAATGAATCTACTGCTAAAAAGAATCAAATTGCCTCGAAGCTAAATATGAACTCATTTTCAAGTCAATCAAATCAAATAATTTATACTGAATGTACAATTGTTGGCAAACAAAACTCAAGCAAAAGTTAAAAAAATAGTAAGTAAATGCTGAAACAAAAAGTAAGGTCAACATTGTAACCAATAAACCAGCATATGTGTGAATACGAGAATGTGAAAAAAACAACATTGAATGCAAAAAATACAACCAAATAAACCGAAAATATATTAAAAGAGATTTGGTTCTAAGCATAGAGATGGCGGCTTAAATGAACAAATCAAAAAAGATTTATCAAACAAACTTTTACGTTTTTGTTTTGGTATTTTTCTTTTTTGTTGGCAAAAACAATTCAACCAAGTGTACAAAAATGGAAATAAAAAGCATTACAGACCTGAACATATGATCATAGTGTTTTTATTATTTTATTTATGATTTAGCAGTTTAAAAGTATTATAAATTTTCATATAAATGCCTTAAAGGGTTGGTAGTAGGTGAAGGTTAAAATTGCTTTATTAATAAAAAACTAACAACGTCTGCTAGTAAATACTTACCATTATATTGAATGAATACAAAATAGTTATTTTCTTAACACAAGATGATCATTTTTTTAATAGACAAATATTATATCTACACTGAGCTAAAAAGGTAACATAAATACAACGAACATTTTCATTGTTTAATTGAACTTGTTTCCTAATTTTTAGATGGACAGCACATTAACATAATGAAACTTGTTTCTTCAGTCAAATTAAAATATTAGTAGAAGAATAAATTCATGGAACCTGAATAAAAGTGTTCTTTAAATCAACGAACTAATACGATGAATCAAGGAACTGATCTACGACTTTTATAAGTAACGAGCAGTATACCCGCTACCTTGTTAGCGAGGATTCTTTTTAAGAAAATCCATACTATATTATAAACTCAAATTGTGTTAAGTTTTATCTTTATAACTATAAATTTTTGAACAATATTTCTAATAGCATAAACACAATGCGCTTCGCTACCCCATTGTATTGAAATAAAATAAAAACTTCGAAAAAAAATTCTAAAACAGACAGACTAACAAACACAGATTCACTTTTATATAGGAAGCATTTAACCAGATCTTGAAATACTCCTACATAGACCAGATGAAAACTTGGTACCCTTTTTATTTATTAGAAAAAATAAAATGAAATACTAAAAATTAAGAAACCCGTAAAATTCAATTATGATTCTTATCAGATTGAAAAAAGAAAAAAATATTTTGTGAAGAAGTACCAAAATCAGATATGATTTTTACCCCTTAAATGTTCGAATTTCCAAAAAGTACTAAACTTGTATTCGCCAATTTTCGATAAGGTACTAACTTGATGCAAATTTTATTTCTATACTTACTGTATTAAAAGGTAGATAGGGTTCCAAAACAGTACCAAATTAAAAATTAAAGACGCCTATCCAATTATTTTTCTATCTCTGTTTTTACCCTTTTTACCCCCTAAACGTTCGAATTTCCAAAATTCGTCTCTTAATGGATCTATTTGGTAGGAGACCAATCTAGAATCCATATTTAATCTTTCTAGCTTCAACCGTTTTGGCTGTGCGATGATGAATCACCAAGTAAGTATATAGACAAATTTAGCGAATGTTTTCAACGTACCGTACATAAGTGCGTTGAATATTTTTTGATGAATATTTTCGTTGAAAGAACGAATTCTTAGAAAAAAAATTCATTCGATGTACTTCATTCGTTGAAATTACTTTTTTCAGTGTAGCTACATAAAATACTACAGATTTGTAAAAAAGTAAGTGTTGGACTACACAAACAAAAGAAAATAACGTATTAAGAAATAATTTAAATTTTAAAAATTAATTTTCTACTTTAATTTACCTTCTTAATGTTAAATCCTATCATTATGGTTGACTTTAAAATATTTTGAAAATTAATGAACCCATTTAAATCATAGCAGTGAACAACAACAAATTTATAGACATTTAATCAATCTTTGGTGTTCAGTTTCATAGTTATAAGGATTGAAATAGCCAAAGAGAATACAGATTCTTTAGTTACATTTTAATAACACCTTTTACTTGAAATTTATAACCTTCATAAGAAGAAATCACAAAATTTATGACTACACTTAAGTTCCTGTTGCACTACTTTATTTTAATAAACTCCAGTTTCTTGTGCTTTTTCGTCTTTCAAGTTGTTGTAATGTAGCTTGAGCTTATCTTTGAAGAGGCGCCTGTATTCCTAGTAATTAACTCCTCTTGCTGCAGAAATGCGCAAAAATAAAAAAATAAAAACAACAACAACTAAGCTAAAATATCGGTGGATGCAACAAATAGCAAATGAAAACTGGAGCATAGAATTTGAATGTTATTTTGAATTGCTTTCGTAATAGTCACAACCAAGGATGTCTTTTTGCATGGGGAGTTCAAACATAACAAAAAAAACTTAGCCGACAATATTTTGTGTTCATTTTATTATTTTTTTGGTTGTTGGCTTTGCATTTGCTAGATACTTGTGTCATTTGCGTAATTTGAATATCAATCAACTTGAATCGCGTATTCTGATGTTGCAGCTTCATGATTCTTTTTTTGCTTTTATTTCTATATTCTCATTTTGTTTATTATTATTTTTTTTTCTTACAATGCACTTGTGCAGACTTGAAGTTTTTTTGTTTTGTGCGCAACTTACAAAATCACAGACTTTAGCAGGTGTATGAAAAGAAGTGTTTAGTAAATAACAAACACACTGCCAGAAAAAAATGAGAAGTAACTTAAGTATACATATATTTTAGTATTTCTTTTTTTTTTTATTTTTATTCATTTTGTTTCAACAGTAGCTCTGCTGCATTAAAATGTTGTAACTTCTTCTGCTATCTATGATTTCATCTGATGTTGTAAATATGCCGCTTTTAGTATCAACATCAGCAGCAACTGAACAAAAAAATATAAAAAAATTGCTAAGAAAAATTACAAAAAATTGTACACTTAATTGATAAATTCGATTGGAATTTTAAACTTTTAAGATAATAAAAACGCAAATAACTACTCTAAATGGATGTTGTTTTGTTAGTGATTATTTTTTTCTTTATTTTGTTTACTTTTATGACGGAGTTTTTTTTTTTTTTTTAACTTTACAAATATTTTAATAATCGTATATCTTTTTAATGATTATTATGGAATATTTTGCTTTGAAAATGTTATAATAAAAGTTAGTTTGAAGATTTGTAACATATATTTTTTTATTTACACGTATTTGGTATAAAGAATCGAAAAACTTCTAAAATGACAACAGACCCTTTCTGAGTATCTTGAAAGTCACCCTTTTATTTTTTTCCTGCTGGATTTTTAAAATTTGGATTGTGGTGTTATAAAGTAGTCGATGAAAACTATATTATGTTACTTAGCAAGTGATTGTTATGTGTGCTACAATACAATATTGTTTGAGTTTATAGATATTTTTTACATAATTGATTTTTCAACTTTTGAAAAACAAAATACTAACGTGTACGATAAATATTTTACGTTAGTTTTCATTACAATCGGTTTTGTACTTTAGACATGAAATAATTTCTTCCCGACTGGCTGGCAGAAAAAAAGAAAAGGAATAGATTTATCAACAATTTTATGAGAACTTTTTTAATTAAAGATTTTCTATTTGTGCAATTGTAGTTTTTCACATCATCACTGAGATTTTAATTTAAAATTATTTGGACATTTTTAATTTTAACAGTTTTAAATTTAAAAAGTTTCCCTCTTCATCTCTTACCCACATAGGACCATGTATCTTTAATATCATGTTTCTAGGCTCAATTTTGTAGAAAATTCAAAAAGTACCATTAGAAGATCAAAAAGTACCACCAATTATCCTCTTGTGAATTCTCACTCTCTTAAGACTACATGGACTTAAGTTCATGCATTATTTAATTTGAATAAAATTTAATTTCCCGATTTTATCCCCTTTTTGATACTTTCTATTCCCCCTGAATGTTACAAAGATTGTATTCCAATGAATTCTTAAATTGTACTGGGATCTAATCTTAAAATATTCATATGTATGTTTCAGTAAAAAGGAAAAAAAAATATTTTGCAAAAAAAGTACTAAAATCAGGTACGATTTTTACCCCTTAAACGTTCGAAATTCCAAAAAGTACCAAACTTATATTCGCCAATTTTTGATAAGGTACTAATTTGATGCACATTTTATTTTTATGCTTACTGAATTAAAAGATAGATGGGGTTCCAAAAAAAATACCAAATTAATATTTTTACCTGTTTTCTCCCTAGAAGAGCCGAATTTCAAAAAAGTACCAAACAACTGTCCAATTATTTTTTAAATGAATAACGATAACTATTAAACTTTTTTTGTATCTCTATTAGTTTAGAAGATATAAAGTTACCGATTTTACCCGTTTTTTTTCTTTTTTTTTACCCCCTAACCATTCGAATTTCCAAAAAACCCGTCTTAGTGGACCTATTCGGTAGGAGATCAATCTACAGTCCATATTTCATCTTTCTAGCTTTAACCGTTTGGGCTGTGCGACGATGAATCACCAAGTAAATCAGTCAGTCAATCACTCAATCATTACTCTTTTATATACACATATATGAGTCATTCCATTTAAAACCAACAAGCTGATTTTCTCACCTCTTCCGAATTTGATAATATTTGGTAAAATTATTATTCTTGTCAAAACTAAGACTTATTCAAAATTTCATATAGTTTCATCAAGTGTTTCGCGAAATATCGCGGTTGCAAAATAGCTCAAAATGTGTACAAAGTTGCATACACAAAATTACAAATATCTTTCGAAGTATTTATTATATAAGATTTATTGAGATGTCATATTAAAGGTATCAAAATTACCTTTAATATGATGTATAATATGATTTTATTTCTCAACATCAAAATGGTCCATATCTCTTTTTAAAAATTTCAAAAAAATATATGTTAATGGTTAAATTGTTTTCTATAAGCGTGGTAAGTGGCATTCTAGGACTCGTAATATTTTAGGAGTTATTACAATAAATGTCATAATAAATACGAAATATTTGTTGCAACTGATATTGTTTTGTTTGTATTAAAATTGAAAAATCGCAAATTTTTTCCAAAAATCATCCGAATTTAATGAAATTCGATAAGAATATTAACATCGATGCTGGTAACGCAAATGCCGAGTTTAAGTTTGATAACCGCAATTTTTCGCGATTTGTAATATCTCAAAAATGACAATAATGATTGTACCAAATATCATTAAATTCGGAGAGGTAAAGTCAAAAATTGTAATTTTTCGTGTTGGTTTTAAATGTAGGGATCGCATTTTCCCGGACTTTTTGATTTCCCGAGAAAGCGGGAAAAAAATTTCGACTTCCCGGGATTCCCGGGATCCCGGACTAAAAACTATAATTATTATTATTACTCACATTAGCAGGTCAACTGAGACCCAAATAGGATATATATCTTTCCATTAGCAGATTTGAAACAGGATTGTAAATGTAGCGAAAATTTAATTTAAGTAATTGATTAATCTGAGTAATTGAAAGAGTTTTATGGGTATCAACTAGGGTGATCGATTGTTCGACTTTTTGGAGAAACCGGGTTTCGAATAGTTCGAATAGTTGGTATTTTGAAAAAACCGGTTGCACTTTTTTAAATTCAGAAAAAACCGGTTAACTGGTTTTTTTGCAGAAGTTAATATTTCTACCAAAAGACTATATTTCTTAAAGAAAAATCAATAAATATTATGATGTTCAAGTTAAAATATATTACACATAATTATTTTTGGAAATAACTATTAATCCAATAAGAACGAGAAAGAAATAATCGGTCAAGTCCGACAATACCCTACTCAATTATGTGCACCAAATTCGGGGAAGTGTCTTCTTTTCTAAACCTGTGGAATTGTGGGCCAATACTATGTTCAATTATGGACCGATCTTCATGAAATTCGGAACACAGATTTTAACTTATATGGAACTTACATGTGTAAAAAAAATTCTTACTATATTTAAGGGATTTATGATCGTTAAACCCCTTTTCCGGGAAAATATTTGCATGGCGCTAGTTTAAATAATGGAACGAACATAACCAATTTCAACACGCTTCGTTCTTAGACTATAAGAAACCTGTGTGCCAAATTTCAAATTTAATACAAAATTGTGACCTGTATTTTAATTAATTAATTAATTATTTTTTTATGAACAGACAGACGGACGGACGAACATCATCAAATCGACTTAAAGACGATTGGTACAAATTAAGGTGGGTCTTAAACCAATATTTTTGGGTGTTACAAAGCATATGAATGAACGAATAATATAATATAAAAATTTTAAGAAAATAATCATCAAAACAAACAAAACAGAAACCATGGGTTAATATGATAAGAGCCAGAATAAATTTTACTGAAACTATTTTGTAGGAGAAACTTTTTTAAAACAAAATCTTTGAAAAAAAAGAAAATATTGAATAAAAAAAAAGACTAAAACATTCAAATTAAGCGTAAAAATATTACAGTTGTTACAATTGAAGTAATTATTACTAATTTATTTATTTAATATTACAATATTTAATTTCGTTTTAACCTTAAACTATATTTTTAAAACATTACAAATAATAGTCTAAAAAATATTCATAAATTTGATTCAAATATCAGTATTTAGACATGTTTTTTGAAATAGTCATTTTTAAAACCGGTTTTTTGTGTTTAAAAAACCGGTCATTCGAAAAATGAACATTTTGAAAAAACCGACAGCACATTGACAGAAAAAACCGGTTTAAAACCCGGTTGGAAAACCGTATCGATCACCTAGTATCAACACAATACTAAGCAAAAACAAAAATAATAATTATTGATTTTATTTAAAACACAGAAAAATCAAAAAATAAATTCAATTAACAAATATGTTAGTAAATAATTCATTCCATTAACAGTTTTTTAAATTTGCACCTCTCACCAAAATTGTTAAAACTGAAAAACAGAAAAAAAATTCTAGATTAAAAAATTAATTAAATCAATTGAATGAATTAAAAATTTAAATGAGTAAAAAAATATTACTGAAATTTGATTCTTACTTTAATATATTTATTAAGTTTTGAAGCAAAATTAAACAACTTTGTTAATTAACCATAAAACAATGTATTTATGACAGAAAATAGAGATGTCAGAAATTGACTAAAAGATATTTACTCAGACAATGATATCATTCAATAAAATTTTTAACTAGTTTCGTAAATCATTATAAAATTTAAATTTATTAAAAGTCCACTAAAAAGAATTTATTAATTCTTAAAGAAGTGGCTGATAATCACTTTTTCGGAAACCCCTAGTTGTGATTCATACTTGAGTTCAAACTCTATTAAATTGTTTGTAGCTTCAATATCGTAATCAAATTTAAACATAGCTTATATTTTGACTAAAATTTTACAAATGATGACCTTATTCATATTTTAAGGTAGGTTTAAATTTAGCTTGAAAAAATTAACTTTGAACCAGTCAGTTTCAATTTCTTGTTTATTAATATTATTAATAAAACATTTGATTTCATGTTATAGATCAGACCAGACGATCTCATACATAGCAGAGAATATTATCTGTAGCTTTCCAGTTGAAAATTATATGAATAATTAAGGATTTGTTGGACTCACTTTCTAATTCTTCTCTTAACTTTTAATGTTAATGTTTTGTCAAATTTCTATGAGACAAATTCCGCTTGTTGTCTATACTACTAACAACTTATAACGAATAGGTACATATTTAAAATGTCTAAAATTAATCAGTTTTCACTAGCTGTTTTTTAGTGCTGACATTTTATTAAGATGCTTAATTGAATAAATGCCATAAAGTCATCCCAAATAAACCGGTTTATATAGTGTACACAAAACATATTAATAGAATTGCCGTTAAGATTTAGTTCCTAGCTGAATTTCTAGTTTAATTTTGTTTAAAAATGACTAGAATGTACAAATTTTTGCTAAAATTCAAGTAGTCTTCTTCCATTTAAGTGCTTTTAAAATTCCGGGAATCCCGGACAAAATTCCCGGGAAGGCGGGACATAAAAAATGTTTGGGAAGGGAAATCCCGGGATGCATTCCCTATTTAAATGGAATGACTCATATATAGATATATAGATAGATAGAAGATGGAAGATAAATTAAAATGCTATATAGAAAAGATTAATGCACATTTGTTTGGTAATTAACTAAATATAGATTTCATAAAAAAAGTTAAAAACAGCAGCACATTAAAAAATAATGCACTTTTTGTGAATATATATCCTTTTTACTAGGAGTATTTCTGCAGTATTTCCCAAAGCTATCGCCTGCTTAATATCATCCTATGAGGTGTATCTATTATTTCGAACAAATCCTAGAATACTTATTCGTTTTCAGACGTGGGGAAATCGTTAAATAAATAAAATGAGCATCCAGTTTTTCTCCTGGATATCTAATTTCCTAACAAAAGCACTTCAAAGTGTCGAAAAATGCGAAATGTTTAAGAATATTACAAAATATTTACGAAAATTCTATCGACTCAATATGAATGTAAAATGAAAGCTACAAGCTATAAGAAAATAAAATTTTTTAAAAATTTCGAGTTCTCAAAACAACATACCTTGCACGTGTTTATAGGAGACTTTTGGACAATATGTATAAGACCAATAGATGAAGAAGATTATCCTGGGCTAAGAGTACATTTGGTAAAAAGCTTTGAAGTTTAACATCTTAAATACAACTCTGTGTTAAGATATAAATTAATTTGTAAATATGTGAACATAATTTTAATTATTATACCCTTCACCACAGGTGTAAAGGGTATATATAAGTTTGTCATTCCGTTTGTAATTCCCACAATTTTCGTCGGAGAGCAAAAAAGTTGACATTTTCGGCATCCTTTTAAGAAATGATGGCGATAGGACCAAGTCCGTCCGTCCGTGTGTCGGTTGAAATGGCGTTTATGAAGCCCACCGATAACTGGTATATAAAATATATATCAAACGATCGGAAATTCTTTCGAGAATTTCGCTATTGAAATTCAGCAAAATCGTTTCATAAAAAACCGGTTTTTAGAACCGGTTTTCCAGTTTCTGAAGCCTCTGCATATACAAGGGACTTCGTTTTTCTAAAGAGGGCTCGAAATTTTTTTCTGAATTTGTTTGCTAAAAAATGAAATAAATCAGTTCAACAATAACTGAGATATCGGGCGAAACGTATTTTTTATTTTTTAAGCCCTTGTTCAAGCTACAGATTTTTATTTTTATATAGACCAGTCAAAAATATTTTTATAAAATTTCAGTTTTCTTAATAAACCAAATTCGTTCATAATCAACAGAGTTATGGGCCAAAAACAAATCTATTAATAATATAAATACGAGAGACCGGATTCTAATACTTAAAAAACAATCTTTTTATTTTTAATTCAATCGAAAAATAATCTTTAATGTTCAAAAAATAATAAAAATCCATAATGATTTTTTTATTTTCATCAATAGTTTATTTTTTTTTTATCATAATCGAAATAAAAAATATAAATATCTTTTATGATATTTATTACAAAAGTTTTAAATTATTTTGAACTTTTTTCATCGGATGAAAAAGGTTCAAAACAAAAACAATTTCATTGAATGAAAAAAAAAAAATATTTTTGAAACAAAACAAAAGTATGAAAAAAAAACAATTATTTAAATTTTTTTTTCGAACTGATATTTATTTTTAAAGATATTTATCGTCAAAGATATTTATTTTTTTTCATCATTGATGGATATTTATTTTAGAAACTAAAACCCCTCACATATTTTGTTCAACAAATGAAAAAACATTTTGAACATTAAAGATATTTATATTGTTGAAAAATAAAAATAAAACGTTTTCGGGTGCTTGATAAATACACACACAAACATGTATATTAAGCATTGTAATGACTATTAGCAAAGAATGTTATTGTATATTCTTTGCTAATAGTGACGTTTTTGTTTTTGTATAAGACAAGTAGTTTAGTTAGCAACAGAAGTAATATAATGAATAACAGTGTTGTTGTTGTTCTTTGTATATGCAGTCAGTTTGTATAAACACACATACAAAAATAAATAAATATGGTATTGTTGTTGTTTATTTTTTAAAAGCAAAGCCTGCTATGATTGTTTTTTTTTCGTATTCAAATTTTCATAGTTTGAAAAGAAATGTAGATTAATAAATGTGAAAGAATGAAAGCATACGTTAGGGCGAAAATTTAATTATTTGTCGGTAAGATGGTGAAGGATTTCAAAGATTTGGCACAGCCGAATCTTTTTTAATTTCATTTTTGTTAACGTTGAATTTGAAGTTAAAATTTTTTGGTAATTTTATGTTTTATATAAACAAATTTTAAAAATTTTATGCCGATCGGTAAATATATTAGTTTTATTAAAAATTAAAAGTATTGAGTAGTATCGAGTATTCAAAAGTAGTAGAATTTTCCAGCACTACCGTAAGAGTAAATTAGAAAAGAAAAAATCAAAAAGTTTTTACAAAATTCTTTTACAAATAAATATGAATTATATTTTATAAATACAAACATACTACTAATTACACACATATTTCTTTATTAGTGTCTTTGGTGCATGTAGTTCATATCAACATTATTCGATAAATATATTTAATCTGGTTAAAAATCTAAAATTATAATCGCTTGGATTTACTATTTATAAAATGCAACAGCCACGTGTTGTTTAATTAATTTTTAATACAAAAGAAATTGGGTTATTACATTTCGACCTCATGCTTTATATTAATGCTATTCAAAATCAAGTTTGTTGCTTAAGTCATTTGTATTTTCAAAAGACTTAAGATAAAAACTTGATATAAAATTAAAATAAATCAAAGAAACAGAATTAAACCGAATTATCCAAAAACTATGTAAATAATTTGTGACAAATCTGCAACTTTATGAGGCGTAACAAATTAATTGATTTTTTTTTATTTTTCTTTTTCTATTTAAACATTCAAGAAATAACTGGCATAACTTTAAAACAACCACCAACATTATTACATATTTACATTAGATACACACAAATCTAAAGTTTTATATTACATATATTCATTGTGGACATTTCAAATCAACAACCATGACAAATATACATTTACTATTTAGATAATTTAAGTAAATTTTTAAAACAAGTGATTTTTGATTAATCTTTTTGTAGACAACAACAACAAACACAGTAACAACCACCGCATTAACTAGTCTATTAATTAGTTAATAATGTTAAGCGGTTTCTAAGCCATCATGGTTTTTGTTTAACGGTTAAGGTTTATCTAAATAGGCCGATTTTTAAGCCTAGTTAATTTTGGAAAATCTATTAATTAAATGTATTAATTAAAGGGATTAAGTGGCCAATTTTTCAACGCCTTGATTACAAATGAGAAATTAAATTTTTACAAAATACCTATGAAATTTTTTTATGGAATTTTGTTACCATAATACATACATAGATCATTTAGCAGAGATTTTATTTATTTGGTATATAAGATTATAATTGTCTTAATGTTTTAGATAAAGCTGAAGTTAATATATTGGAGACTTTGTAACAAAAGGGTTAGGAAAATAAGGTTAATGTTAAATAACTTAAATATTTTAATGATAACCTTTTTCGAGAATATGAATTTAAATATCAAAAATTCCATTTTTAATATATATTTTTTTGGTAGATTATATATCAAAGCCTTATAAATGTTATGATTACCTAATATTATAAGAAACATTAGCTCTTTATGTAATAAACAAAATTCCAATTTTATTTTTTGTTTGTTTCTTACTGGAATCCACCATCGAAGGCCGCTCAAATCCTGATCTACAGATATCCCGTCTTGAAAATTATTGTTATAATAGCTATAAGTGTATAATTCTAATTGGGAGACATTAAGTATATTGGTCCATCCTGACCTTTGTTATGTCAGAACTAGATTTGTTATTATATACGTAGGGCTTAACACAATACGACCCAATTGGATATGTGCAACCCTATAAATTCATCATAGTAGAGTTATACCTCGAATAAAGCTGACTGTTCTAGTAGGTGAAAGATCGAAAATATTCCTGGGGGACAAAACATAATTCCCTCAGAGTTTTTTTTCTCCGCATACCAAAAGCCGTGTAAATGCAGAGAATATGCTCAGAAAAATCTACATGGCTTTATTATCACATTGCCTACACAGAAAAAATTATAACAAACAATTTTTTTAATAAATCATTGATGGGTTTTAAATTTGAAATTAGAGATTATTATTTTGTTTTATGGAATGTTAATAACTTGAAATTCTGGTTACATCACAAAAACAGTTTTGTACTTTTACAACCTTAATAAAAATAAAACTAAAATATAAATTTTATACATTTTATAAATTAAATGAACAAACCGATAAGAATCTACATCTTATTCAAGACTACCACGGGTAAGTAAAATGAATTTATTCTACTTGTAATGCCTTACACCACCATAGATGAAAATTTATTTTGTGTTTGAGCTTTTTCGAGTTATAATGCCATACTTTACCATAGAAGGAAGAATATTTTGAGTTTGTGCTTTTGCAATACAGTAAGTCCATCTGACAGGTGTCCATGTTTTTTCCTAGCGAAATAAATATCACAATTTTGACGGTAATTTCTTACCATTTTGACTGTGCAAAGCAATTAAAACGTATATTTTTAATGACTTGTGAATAAAAATGCTGAATTATTTATTAATAAACTCAATTTATAATATTTTATAGAGATGTTCTTCTTTTTCTGTCCCAAAAGAACAGTGTGCTTAGGAGCCAAATTTCAATAAGGTTTGTAATCATACATACATGATTACAAGGTTTGTAATCATTTTATGAATAACAACAAGTTCTGTGCATTTGGTCAAGTTTGACCATTAAACTAGAGCAATTGTGAAGGAGAATTTTATATGGAAGTAATGAACAAATAAAAACGTTTAAATAGGATTAATGAACTTTGCCTTGATTATATAAAGTAGGTCAATGGGAAGTAGGTCGATCCCTATAAAATATTGTACTGTGTTTCTTATTTATATAAAAATTATTTATGTATGTCCAATATTATCTTGGTACTATCGTATACTTTTTGGCAATAAATCAATACAACAAATTCGGAAGCCTCCATTTCTGTAAGTAAAAATGTGCCAGTTGCTAGCAATGAAAATAAAAAACACGCATTTGTTTTGCCGGTCAAGAAATATTGGCGGCCCGCAGTTTTGGCGTCGAATCCATAGTAAATACTCATTAATACAAATCTTGAATGGAAAAATGGTATTCCGCAAAATAAATTGGTTCCACTAATGAATCTGCAGTCTGTAACATGGAAGTAGTAAGAAAATTCTTCATAATTTTCGCAATTTTTTGCAAAAAATATTGAAGCATCAAAAATTTGTTCAACAGAATTGTTTTTTGTTTTATTTATTTATTTTTGAAATGTCACCATTTTATAATCAGGATTTACATATTCAAAAAAAAGTAAATTTTTTTAAAAATATTCTTTTAAATATTTAACAATTTTATATTGTTTTTTATGTTAGTAATATTTCATTTGAAAGCAACGTATATCATAGACAAACGAAAAAATTATATCAACTTACAGAATAGCATGTGTGACTTTTTTTTCATTTTTGTAATTTTGGCCAAGAAAAGTGGTCAGCGAAACCTAGTGCAGTGTCGGGATAGTTGTATGAATTGCAAGAAGATCCCCATGAAGGAGCTCTAAAAGAGGTAAACATATTAAATTTTCCTTAAAAATAGGAATGTCCTAGTTCTGGTGTCCTTAGACTATATATGTACATTGTATACAAGTATAAGCTTATCTGGATCATTTTGTTTCCCTTAAATGACCCTAAAGTTCCACAAGAAGAAGCATATAGCATGGCCTCCTGGTTGTAAATATACATCATAGCAGTTGGAAGAATAGGCTGCTGACATCGTGTAGATATGCCTCGGGGGAGTCTCCAATTGTATGATGTTGAAGTTTGAATGATCCTTCGATGACATCCCAGAAGAAACTGATGATTTAGCATTATAAAGGGTGGTCCGAAGTGATTTAGTCATTTTCAACGCTATAAAATGACTAATTTTTGCAATATGGAAAAACTAATGATAAACAATTAAAGGTAATTATCTATACTTCTGATCCAAATAAAACTTAATGCTGAGTTTTGAATCACGTTGGAATAATTAGCGATTTTCACTCATAACTCTTTTCAATTTGGAGACATACCATTCTATGTGCTACAAAAAGGTTTTCAGTTATATTAAAAATGTTTGTACACTATTTTTAAGTATCAGAAGTCTACTAAACGTATAACCCGTATAACCTGTAGACTACAATGATCACCGGACAAAGCCAAAGACATTTTATGATAGGACTGCGTACTCAGTTTTTCATATCGTGTTCGAAAATACTTTTAAATTTCAAAAATAATATTTTTTTAATAAATTATTTTAAAATCTGCCGCTTGCTCAATAGTGTCAATATGGCCATCAAACGTTAGAATAGAATTTAGAAATTCCAGCTAAATTATTTATTTAAACTTTTCAGGGACTTAAATGGTCAAAAATTTCCTTCGAGTACTTTATCCTTAAATATCCTTGATAGTTTCCAACAAATTATTATAAAATTATAATAACTTAAAACATATCACAATATGTTTTCTTAATCTCACACTTTGTCCTTTTAGCCTCAAGAGTTAAAATTTTATACAATTTTAAAAGTGTCCTGTCAGTGTTTATATAATTTATGTTTTCCTTATAAACAAATAACGGAGCAGTCATTTCTATAGACCTAAGGACAAAGCTTATAGAAAATGGTTGAAATCGGTCCATTGTTTCAGCTTGCCATAAAAATGTTAGTAAAATTTGGCACGATTATTTTGTATTTAAGTTTAAATCATGCTATTAAATTTCGCAAAGATCAGTCAATATATGATCATATCTCCCATATAACACCAATTTCAGAAATTTTAACGGAAATGTATAAATTTTTTTCCTTTCATCCTATTTATACCCTACACCACCATAGGTGGTTGTGTCTGAGTCGGTTCAACGATGAACGACCGTCCGTCTGGTTGGCTGGCTGACTGGCTGTCCATGTAAAGCTTGTGCTAAAAGTACAGGTAGCAATTTTGAAGATAATTTGATAAAATTTGGTACATATGATTTTTTCAGCACAAGCACGAAGCCTATTGATTATGATCGGCCCATTATTTCAGCTATCCCCCATACAAATGTCCTCCCGGAATAGAGTCTTAAATACCTTGAAAATAGGAATATTTTAATGAAATTTAGCACAAATAAGATTTTTATAAGAAAAAATCCGCATACCCAATTTCGCGAAGATCGGTCCATAATTGACCATAGCTCCTATATAAACCCCTCTCCCGAAAATCACTTTAATGAGCATAAATATATAATAATAAAACAAATTATATTGATCGCAGTGGTGTAGATTATCATATGGTCGGTCTTGACCGACTATACCATTCTCGTTTTGTTATAACTTCCCTAGAGGAAAAGGAACCGGTTCAAAACTAGTCACGTGACAGGTTCTCAGGTCTAGTGACCGGTTTCAGTTCCGGAACTTTATATGGGAGAAACTTGTCACTTTTACATGGGATTGTCATTGGAGGTAGCCAACAAGCCCCTTGGTAAAGGCCACAGGACTGGTCCAAGAGAACATGTTCAGAGTCGATTAATATAATAAAAATTTTAACTTTTTAGACTCTTTTTTTATTATTTTTTTTATTTATTTTTATTAAATTATATTTATTTTATAATTTTTCGAAAATTTTACAGTCTTCAACTCTAAAAACTTAGCCACAGTTTGTTATTTAGCGCGAGTGCGTAATTACTTAACATGCCTGTTACAAATTGACTCTCAACTAATATTTAGTGACTGTGGTGGTGTCAACTGCTTCTGAACTGAAACTTTGGTGATGAATAAGGTGTCAATTGGTTGTCAACCGGTACTGACGGACCGGTCCATTGGTGCATTTGCCAAAAATTTCCCGTAGGGTTATTAAATATGACTACAACCAGTATAAAGATCTTATAATGGAAATGAATTTGATATCAAAAGAAAACAATGATGTTCAGGTTGGATATATAAAAAGTGGTAAATATAAGAAAAGCTTACATCAAATGTTAGTTACCAGAGATAGAGATGTGCATATAAAACGATACATAACATCAAGTTATAGTTTTTCTTTCCAAAATATTGTATTTTAATTCCACCTAACTATACATTGGGTAAGTGCACAAGACACTACGTATCATGGTTTGGAGGAGATGTTACAATTTCATCACAAAATTTCTGTAAGTTCATTTTTTGAAAGAAAGCCAAACAGTATTTTAAGTAATTAAATATTTTTCTCACATCATTAGAAATATGAACTAAAAAAAAGGAAATAAATACACTTAAATAAGAATTTGGATTTATTCATCAGAATTTTCTATTTTCAAGTTGATATAAAAGAATCAAATAGTAATAGAAAATCATAACGATATCATTTCGGTGATAAAGAAGCCCGAGAATGATATTATTTATAATTCTAAAACGTGCAATCATAAAGCAATATACACCAGAATATAAACATACATACACTAGGAAGCATAAATCTGCGTACGAACAATTAAACAATATATCGTCCCTGCGCTGACTGAATTACCATTATATTTTTAAGATTTTGATTTTTTACAGTTCTATATAATAGCTTAAATCCTTGACAATATTATAGCAAAATATTAAGTTAAGAAGTATGAATAGATTCGCGTTTTTTTTAAGAATATTTAAATTAAGGTTCTATTTATTAATTTATCCTTATCCTAATTTGTGTAAGGATGTTGAATGAAAGTTCTGGAAATAATTATATAAAACTATTCATCTGTTTAAAGAGAAATGAGTATTTATCAAAATAATAGAGTTTCTTTTACTTAAATCACGTTTTGCAAAGGTTTATGAAAAAATAAATAGTCATGTTATACGTAAAAAATCGGAATAAATCGCTAAAAAATTTACTAAATTATGAAGATCTATTTAAATTGAAGTGTATTTTTGTTGAAATTGAAAAAAAGACATCATAATATAAAAGGTTTTAAGCTATAAAACCACTAATATAGACTTATGCTTTATTAAAAAATAAAACAAAAAATATGTTCACTGCATAAAAGCGAAAAAATCAATAGAATTTCTAAAAAAGGTGTATCCTAAGGTGATGCTAAATGTTCTTCTCTCTGAATAACGCCATATCACAAGAAAATCGGATCAAGCTATTATTGAAATAGTTCCATTATAAGAAAATCTGGTTGTTTTCTATTCATTTATAATATATAAAAATGTTTTCTAGGTACAACTATTCCGCGAGAATCAAGAATGCAAACACCATTTTTTTTATTAATTTTATCTGGAATACTCTTACTTTATTCGAATTTAATATTTTTGTAAATTTAATAGCTCTTTGTCGCGATTTTTTCACGTATAACATAGCCGCATTTAAATTTTTTCATTAATCCACGTCGTTAATTTTTCCAAAACGTGATTTAAGTGAAAAGGACCCTAATAGTTCGGTTAATACTAATTTCTCCTTAGACAGGCAAATGGTTTTCTATTGATATTTCTTAATGTTTTATTCAGCATTCTTAAAAAAATTAAATCATACTTTCAGTAAGAATAAAATAATTTCTTTCTTGATTCATTACGAAAACATCTTTAATTATATTGAAAAATTTGTAACAACAATTAAGTAAACAACAGCAATGTAAAACGTAACAAAATTAAAAATCTAAAACTGAAAAAACCCGCGAAAAATTTAGATTTTTCAATAATGTACTTTATTTTAATATTATTGAATAACCGCGAATCTATTCACTTTTCTAAAGTTGATGTTTTACTTAAATATTGTTAAAGATTTAAGCTATCATATAGAGCTGTAAAAATTACAAAAATCTTAAAGGATATATAGAAAACTTGCGTCAACAATGTTTCATATGTTCGTACGTAGACTTCTGCTTCCTAGTGTATGTACCAAGATTGGATTATTTAATAATATTTTAAATATTTTAAAATTAAAACGATATAACAATAATAATGTCCACCCTTCTCCTGAAAATTTTATATGCAATACTAAACTTTAGTAATTAGAAAACAGTTCCCCTTGAAATCCAAGCTCATCTTTTATTTTTTACGATTTCAGAATATTTTGCTGTAAATAATTTTCATATGAAGCATAACACAAAATATGGTTTTCTACAAAAATGTTCAGTTAATTTTTATTTTCGTAAAAATGTGAAGATTTTTTCTAAGGAGAAAATGATTTCGATATTTTATCACCCAGGTAAAAATATTATGTATGGTTCATATATTTAAACATATATGTAGTTTCATATATATTTGGATCCGAAAATTGAGGGTATATGGAGATATATGAACATATATTTAAGTATATATTCCTACATATATATTCTAAATCTCTATTGTGAATGATGAATAATATACATAATTTTTTATTGTAATTTTTTCCTAATTTTTATTTAAAACAAAAAAGAAAATAAAACATACAACAAATATATTGTGATAATAAATACATATTTTGAAAATTTAAAGGATTTATGCATTGTAATAACATACATACTCTTTGGCTCAAAGGAAACGCGCAGTAATTTTTTTTTAATATATTTGATTAGATTATTGAAAAGAATTTGGAATTGGCAACCAAGATATTTCTTAAACAAAAGAAAATACAGCAAATACAACCATCAATCTTCTTGGAACTCTTTGAGACGTGCCTAAGACGAATAAAATGACAAATAAATTATTTTTTGCGGATTCTCATTAAATAATTGATATTTTTACCTGAAAGATATCTTCTCCAACAGTAGGATGAGAAGAATAAACATAAGTCATCACTCCAAATAAATATTCTCTTCAAAAATACATTAAATCATCTCGGAAGTATTTGTATGCAGATATTCATATCTCAAATTCGTAAGAAATAATGAACAAAATAAATAGTGAGAGCGGCCTTATACACAGTACAAATATTTATTTACAATCTTAATGTCCACGATTAACGAAGCGAATAACTTGTATAAAATGCTAATTAATTGAAATTATCAATGAAATTTGCTTCTTGAATATGATTTTTTTTTTTTAATTTAATTGAAGTGTCAAGAAATAAATATTCTAACTTCAGGAAAATTTTATTTTATTTTTTAAAATTTCCAATTCTTGATTTTATTTAATTCACAAACACTCTTTATCAGAGGCACCTCACAATATATTAGGTATTCCAACCTATGTGTTGTCTGAATTAACTATTGTTGAAATAGTTAAAGTAGTAAACGATATAGACTTATACAAAATCACATAGAAAGAAGGTTAAAAGGATTACATAATTTTAGTAGCATCTGTATTTTAAATGATAGATATGGTTTCTCGAATAAATGTTTTTGTTTAGGTCATATATGTATTCATATATGGAAAATTATTCCATATATCACATCATATGTCAATAAAAATTATAATATATAGTTCCATATATGGTTATAACTTTCATATATGGTTTAATGTATGAAACCATATAGTGCAAAATTTTCCATATACGAGTACATACTTCCTCATACATGGAACCATATATATCCGTATATTTTCATACATTGACCATATATAAAAATATATGAACGTTTTTACCTGGGCATATAATTTTAAAATTATGATATCATTAATGATACTGTACCCAGCAAAAACTTGGTAATGACATGTAGTTACGGATGTAGTTACTTTGTAATGACAACAACATACTGCCTGCATTACATAGAAGTTGTTTAGTAACTAATTATTTATAACCCAAATGTAAATAATTATTTGTAATCTAAAATAGTTTATTTTTATTACATTTATTTTAATTACATTTTTGGTTAGTATAGGGCAAGTAGTTGCCTCTAATGTCATCACCGGGTTAAGATAATGAGTTATTCAGCTAATGTGTAAGTAGTGTAAAGTCATTATCAGGGAAACCACAATATGCAATTGCATGTTTTTTCCTGGAGGTTGAATGAAGCCATCGTTTAAATATTTATCCGTTTCATATTTTGATATTTCAAGGATAAATTTTTTATACCTCATGAAATGTTTTTCAAATTTAATTTTATAAAAAAAAAAAATTAGAAAACAGAAAAAAAATAATAATAAAATTAACTTTAATGGACCAATTTATCGTTGAGAAGCTTGTCTTGTAGAAACAAGATTGCATATTATGATTAAAATTTATGTTGTAAAAACAATATTTTTTCATGAAAGCATATCGAGCCCTAATCGCAAAAATGTCGTGAGTGTAGACAACAAAACTACACATTATGGTTTACAAATTGTTATATGTATGAAAAATGTCACGATAAAATTACTTTCGCTATTAGCCTGAAATGACACTTCATACGTCTATGAAATTTTGACAAATGATCTAAATGATTCAAAATTGTAAATTTTCATTAAAACACGAATTTCGAAAATGTTGTCGTTTACGATATTTTGGCGGTCAGTGATCGATATGATAATTTTGATAATTTCTGTACTGATAATAGTGTCCAGAATCAGATGGATAAGAAAATAGAAGAACAATAACGTTTTCATGTGATGCATTAAAAAATGGGGAATCAAATTTCGACGCGGTTGATAAATTTAATTTTGGCCTTGTTTTATAACGTTGAAATATTAATAAAACCCTTTGTTTTAATGAAAAACATAATTCTGTTAAAAAAAATTATACAAAGAGTATATTTTTCGTTTTTTACTGCATATTTAATGCGCATAAAACCCATTTTTTTTAGAGCATATTGTGGTTTCCCTGGTCATTATATTAGCTACTTAACTCATTACATGGCAACCCAAGATTTCGGTGGGTATTGTTTCTTGGTTTGTTGGGTATGGACAAAATAATTGATAAGAAATATAAAATTTATAAAATGCAAAGTAAGTGGCACTCTGCTAATGAACTGCATTATTTCTAATTAA
The DNA here is from genome assembly GCA_951394005.1 of Protophormia terraenovae. Lineage (NCBI taxonomy): Eukaryota > Metazoa > Arthropoda > Insecta > Diptera > Calliphoridae > Protophormia > Protophormia terraenovae. The sequence goes on from OX596073.1 coordinate 61,333,692, forward strand.
AAAATAATTTTAATTTACAAATTGGATTAGCTTTATTTTTTATTAAATTGCTATTACTTAACTAAATTAGTAGTAAAGAGAAAATAACAAAAAGAACATTTTTCATTATATAGATTAGACCAAAGTCGGCTTTTGTTTTATTCATTATTAAAAAAAAAAAAAAAGAAATGTTTTAATTTCAATTCTAGTTTCAGTAGTTTTATACATTATAAAAATATGTTAAAAACTCCAAAAAGTTGGGAAAATAAAATCAATCAATTCAAAATTCAGCGATAAGAGTCTTAAATAAAACTATTTTAGTATTTAGTTTCTCATAAAAACAATATAAAAAATATGACAGTATAAAATTTAACTCATTTAAAATAGATAATATTTATTTCTTTTTTTAAAAAATTTTGTAAATAATTTAAAGAAATTAATTTTAGTGTTAAATTTTATTAAAAGCATTTTGGTTAAACGTGTCATGACAGTTTGTAAGTCGTTGTTTTTTAAGACAATAATAACGAATGCTCTCATAAATTAATTACTTAAACATTTTGTAAAATATTTGGAGTTTTTATTGTCGTTTGTATAATTTTATTTTATAATATTTTATTATACATTTTTCTTATTTCTAAAGATATTGTGCAGCTACATGTCATCACAAAGTGTGCTTATAGGCATTTTATGTTTTTACAACCTGGTTGGAAATCAGCATTTATCTTGTTTTTTAAGGCCATAAAAATTTAACCATTTCTTTAAGTATGTGTGTCTTTGTCTTTTTCAACGTTTAATCTCAATTTCCCGGTGCCTTATTAGTTTATGGCTTTGAAAATTAAAAATTACAAAAACAATCGAGAAAGAAAAAGTCACCATCATCTTTATGCTAATTAAACTTTCTCAATTTGGTGTTTTATGAGGTCTGCTCTGCTCATACCCATGAGCGGCTGCCGACTGTGTCGTTTTATCAAAAATCCAATAAATATTTAAATTACTTAATTATATTCCAACACTATAATGCACACAGGTATCTATCTATATGGATTTATAGAAAAATGATTTGTACCTATTATTTTAAAAGTTAGATTTAAATTCCAAAACAAACTTAGGGAATAAGTATTTCAACCTGTGGTCATTATGAATGTGATAAGCAATTAAACAAAAAATCGATGAATATTTAATGTAGCAATTTTTAATGTTTTCTGTTTCTGTTTCTGTTTTTTTTTTTACGAGAAACCTAAATTAAATTAATCTTAATATTTCTTCATAAATCCTACTAGCTTAATGTTTTGAATGTAAAACTGAAAAATATTGTTTGTTATTGGTTAGGAAAGTTAATATAGTTACAATTTCGGAATAGTGTACGGTTAAACTAAATTTAGTTTTGTGCTTATACTAAAATTGTTCTTCCATACTTTTAAGGAAATTGTGATTCTTTTGATTGTTTTTATTTCCAATATATAAAAGGGTCTCAAATAATTTATTATTTTGAGCATGTTAACAAAATATTAAAAAATTTTATTAAGCCAAAAATTTCATAAATTATGATTTTTTTATAGCAATTTGATTTGAATATTAGCAAACAGGAATTTCACCACAACGATCTAAAAATACCAAAATCCCCGGGAAAAAAAAACAAAAAAATATATGTATAAGCAACTCCAAATTACAAGGTTTTTTAAACCTATTCTTTTTTCTAATCAAAATGGATTAGAAATCTAAGAAGTACATACATGTTATTTAAATATTTACTTAAATACAAGGTTTTATAAACTAATTACTTCCATTCTACATTTAGAAATTCATCATCAACACTTGCTGTTTTAATTTTAAATTTTTACGAATAATAATGAAAATTGTTATTAATATTATACATAATTATTTAGCTATTTGCGAGCTGCTGATAAAAAAAGTTTTATTTTTTTTAATATTTTTCGCCGATTTTTAAGGCAGAAGGAATAAAAAAGTGGTTTATGTGTCAAAATATTAACATATCAACTTTTATAATTTTTGCTTAATCGGCAACACCTAAATTTCGAGTGACTGTTTAATTCGATAGCAATATAAAAATACTCTCTGTAATAATTCAAAATTTCATGCTACACCCTACATTTAGTACCAATATTTGTGTAATAAGTAAAAAATGGATACACCAAATTCAGATTTTGGTCCATCTACCCTAATATATTAAACAAATGTGACAAAACGTATCGATTTATAAAAACTACAAATCTTGCTCTATAAAATAATAAAAACCGTTTCCAGCAGGCTAAGCCCATATTAAAACCAGGGCTTTTTTAAAAAAAAGTTCATGTAATAATTTTATTTTGATTGCTAATAACATCACAACAAGTCATAGTAGGCTAAAAAATTATATGTCAAAAATTTCTGCAATTTATTCTGAATAAAAAAGCTTTTATAGTATTTCATCGGAAAATGTTGAATTAAAGAGTTATAGCGCAATAAAGATATTAGTTACTTTTAAGCCTTGTTTTAGGACAAAGATCAAAGTCGACTGGCCGGTTTACGACCGATCGACCCAATTTTAATATGACGTATAACGTGACTTTGTTCTCAACATCAAAATGGTCCATATCTCGCGATTTTTCGTTCGCGGGTAAATATCTCGAAAAGTGGTCTTTTTAAAAATTTTAAAAATATATGCTAATGATGAAAATGTTTTCTATAACCGTGGAATGTTATACGTCATATTAAAGGTAATTTTGATACCTTTAATATGACATCTCAATAAATCTTATATAATAAATACTTCGAAAGATATTTGTAATTTTGTGTATGAAACTTTTTACATATTTTGAGCTATTTTGCACTTTCAAACCGCGATATTTCGCGAACCACTTGATGAAATTATCTGAAATTGTGAATTAGTCTTAGTTTTAACAAGAATAATGTTTGTACCAAATATCATTAAATTCGGAAAGGAAAAGTCAAAAATTATAATTTTTAGTGTTGGTTTTAAATAGAATGACTCATATATAGCATATTCTGCTCAATTTGTTCAGAGTAATATTTGTTTAATTTTAAAACAGTCCTCTTTTGTAAAACGTTTTGAATAACTTCCAAGATTATTTTAAGTTTAGTTAAAGTTTAGTCATCATGTTGTGTAGTTCTACAATTGTACAAGTTTCACTTTCATAGTGTAATAAAGAAGAAGGCATTGTCTGACTCCATTAAACCTTTTATATAACTGCAAATTGTATTCAACTTAACTTGAGAACTCCTGAAATATTTTGACAATCAAGCTCATTCAAGGCTGGTAACCCAACCTTAGCTCCTTGATGAGTTGAATTTTGTGCAATAATAGGCCAATAAACCACTCATTAAAATTTTTAAATCTTTCTATTGACTCTACTTAAAATAAAATTTATCTTCTATTCAAAGTATATAAATTTTTCTAAATGTCCAAATGAAAACTAAATTACGAATTAATTAATTTAAATAAAGTTTTTATTCGCAATCATATAATATAATCATCATACATCAGTCAGGCTATTGCAAATTGCAATTTGATCATTAAGACTCATTAGCAAGAAATTAAAACAAATTTAACGAAAAATTACAAACAACTTTTTATCTTAACAAGCCAAGGCAAGACTTGTTTGCTTTACGAATTAAAATATTGAAATTTTAAAATGATTTAAATAATTTTATTGAAGTCAATGATTTTAAATATTCAAAACAAGATCAATAATAGATGTTTTAATTGTTTTTAATTAAGTTGAGTTGTTTTAAGTTTTAGTAATATTGGATGTTATTTTATTTAATCCACTTTAATAAATTATTTTTCTCTTTGTTTTTAAAAATACAATTTTTAAGAAAAAGAACAAAATAAAATGATAATTTCATAATCAATGTCCTTGTGGAATTTCTGTTACACATATCATGTTTTAAAGTCATAAATTATTACTGTAATAAGGTGCGAGATCACTTAATCAATTGCCAACTAACCAAACAGCCAGTCTACAGTCCAGCCAACATGTAGCCATCACACCAACCATCCAATATATTCATTTGTTCGTCTGGCCAGATTGTGAAATCAACAGCAGCAGAATGTGAGTGAATAACAGGCAAAGAACTGAATTGAAAACAAAAGAATTTCAACTTTATTAAATATATACTTTTGTCTTTTTGCTAAAAGAAGTGCAGGTACTGATAAAATTAATTATTTAGTTTTTCAAAGTGTTTGCAACATTTTTATACGATTTATAATAATTGAAATATTAATAAAAAGCCATTTTCGATTTTGATGAAGAAATTGTTATGTAAAATCATTCTTTAATACTTATTGAAATTAAACTTAGCTTAATATGAATTATAGCATCAAATATTTCCAGTTAATGTCACATTTAAAAGTTATTTTACCTAAAGGGTAAAATGGACCCTTTATCATAAATAGCCAATGGTTGTGATTCCTGTTTATAGTAAACATATTTGTGAGCATTAAACCTCTGTTTCAGAAGGCCATTTGTATGAGGACTAATCAAAATAATAAATGGATCATGTTCATTTTCAATAGACTAGTTGTTCTTTCACAAAATTCACATGGACATATATGTAGGTGGGAGTCTGATAATTTTTTCTGTCTGTTACAAACATCAACCCATAATATCCCATGGTTGTGTAGGGTATAGAAATGTGGACTCATTTCATTTACAAATATATGGACGCTATGTTAGCTAAAAAATGCTTCCGTTTTGTATGATCATAAAATAATATTAATGCCGTTGAGGATGACAATGTTGATGATGATCGCATGTAACAGAAAAGAATAAAAATGTAAAAACGATGGTTGAATTTTTTTTTATAGAAAACATTTTATTATTTTTTTTATTGTGAAGCAAAACTAATTTATCATTTTGGAAAATTTATTACAACTTTTAGTTGTATTGCAAAAACAATGTGTTGTTTTCTTATTTCATACATTCTCTCATACCATTGAGTTTATTTTGCAAATTTGTATAGAAACAAAATGATTTTTTTATTTAGTTCTTTACTTGATCTGGTTTGCTTGTCATATAAAATATTTTTTGTTCTTCCCCATATTGACTCATTGATGAAAAATTGCTACCATCTACGCAAAATGTTATCAGCGCCATAATTAAATAACACCGGGAGGTATCTTTCCAACAAACAAATGAACTGCCCAAGTGTCAAACGTATGCAATGAGATGCATTGACTTTTGTTCATATTGGACGATTTTTTAATATTTTAGTTATTTTATTACATTAAATGGAAAATAGGTTTCCTCTCGACTCAAGAATACTGCAATTAATTTTAGCTTATGGAATTACTGGTTTAATGGTTTAACTAAGGGAATTCTTTAGGGTTTGAGAAAAAGTAGCCACTTTATCGATCTTTAAACAAGTATAAAGAGGTTAAATTTGAGTAAAAATCTTATTGACTTATTTTTTACAGTACCTATACAATCTATTATTTTTTAAATACTAGAAAAATTATTGTCTACAAATATTGTGATTATCAGGGAAACCACTAATATGTACTAAAAATTGGTGTTTATGCGCATTAAATAGGCAGTAAAAACCGAAAAATATACTCTTAAACCCCAAAATATACACATAAAAATCAAAAAATGTTTGTATTGTTTTTTTTTTAACAAAAATTATGTTTATCATTAAAACAAAGTGTTATATTAAAATTTAGATGTTATAAAATAAGGCGAAACTGAAATTTATAGACTGTGTTAAAATTTGATTCCTCCTTTTTATCATATCACATAAACACGATCTTCCATTTGTTTACCCATCTAATTCTAGGCATTATTATTAATTCAGGAATTATGAAAATTACCATATATGCTTTCATGAAAATAATAATAAATAATATTGTTTTTAAATTTCGTGCTAAAAGGTAAAAATCCTCTACATTACATTTCAAAACGAGAAAAAAAGGTATAGTCGGTCAAGACCGACCATATGATACCCTACGCCATTATGTATGAGCATACAAATACGGGAAGGGTATTTATAATTTAAGAATTTATCACTATTTATCACTATACTCTCTTGGTAAAACGTCTATATGCGTTGAAGGTTAATCCAAAAAGAATTTGTTTGAACCACGCTATGATTTACCGGAGATACAACTTAAGGTTTTACGTTCGATAAATTATCGAAAAAATGCAATATTGTAGAAATTTCTGGGCTTACACATAATTTTTTTCCCATACGCACATCAACGTGCGTTGAGATGTGTTTGTATGCGTTAAAATACACTAGTGGCTAATGCATACTAAACATGACTTCTACATAGTATTTTATATTGGATACGATCAATTGATTGATTTTTCAACATTTTTCGTTCACTATTAATAAAATTTAAAAAAAAGTACATCTTATAGATACAACTAAATATTATACCAAATACCATGTTTAGTGACTACATATAGTCTGCATATCCCTGGACAAAATTAGGAGGTTTTAGTAATAATTAAGTCCATCAGATTGGTCAATTATGGAGACTCTATTTTTTTGATTAAATTTCATGCAATTTCTATTGGTGACACATCTGGACTTTGACTAGGTCACTCTGAAATGTTAATTTTTTCCTCAGCTATATATTTTGAATCAAATTCAACATAATTTATGGGTGAATTTTCCTACTATAGGATAAAATCCACAAAAATTAAACAAAAACTTTTTGGAACTTTATACCTTTTAACAGATTGAGGTTAATCTGGGATTTTATTTTACCTTTGTCTACAATTTTTTTCTTATTTTATAAATAGAAATGTATTTCCAAACCATTAAGCCCTTTCGCCGGACTTAAGTATTGGTTTTCTATACTTAAAAGTTAAAGTTTAAACATTTTAGATCTATACGTACATATAGCCTACATTATATTTCATGCATAAAACGTCATCAAATTTTGGAGATTTATTATACTTATGTATAAAATTTTCCTTACAGCTAGACCATGTTTTCCGTCTTCATATATTTTTCTGTGAATTGTAAATTCAGACCATAGTTTTCGGACTTCCAGAATAAGTTTTGATAAAAATTTTGGAGCAGAAAGCTTAAAATTTTAAAGCTGAATTGATGTCTATTCCTTTTGCAGTCATTTTTAAGCGTTTACGAGTGTAATTTCGGTCAACGCGTTCATTGTGTTTGAAGCATGTAACCACCTTGAGAATATAGTGGCCGTTTTATTAAAGATTTTTTAATATATATTTCTATATGTTCCACCTTTTGCGTATTGTATAATAGTTATTCTTAGTTCTCCTACACTTAATTGTGCGCTATTTGCCATCCTTTAGGTTGAAATTATGGTTAAATTAAAATTTTCTGATTTTATAAAATTTTCTAATATAATCGAAAAATCGATTTTTTATTTCTCCCATAATGTAACAAATAACTATCTCTGTTGTGCTAAAATTATTTTGCAACCATAAACTTCACATACTTTGAACAAAAAATTAAAGAAATTAAGCCAAAAGTTGCTTGTTTACTTATTTATGACACCCGCTGTATATGTAATGATGAAGAAAATTTAATACTATAATCTATTACTACTTTATATTTAAATAGTGACACCACCATAGGTGGTTGGGGTATTATGCGTTTGTGCTGATGTTTGTAACACATAGAAAACGTTGTCCAACACCCACCTTAAAGTATACCAATCGACTCAGAATCACTTTTTAAATCGATCAAACGACGTCCGTCCGTCTGGCTGGCTGTCCACGTAAACTTTGTGCACAAAATACAGGTCGCAATTTTCGAGATAATTCAATTGAATTTGGCACGTAGGACACAAGGACGAAACCTGTTGAAATTGGTTGTGATTCGTCCATTATTTCACCTATCCCCCATACAAATGTCCCCCCGGAATAGAGATTCAGCACTCAAAAATGCCTTAAAAATATAAATATTTTAATGAAATTCGGCGCAAAGAAGTTTTGTACAAAATTTTACGAAGATCGGTCCACAATTGACCATAGCTCCCATATAAACCCCTTTTCCGAAAATAAATTTAATGTGCATAAATCCCATACTAATGTTAGTATCAAGTTGATATTCGACACAAAGAAGTTTTATATAAGTAGAAACAACATTGCAAAATTTTATTAGAATCGACCTAAGTGCATAAAATCATATATATGTTTGTATAAATTGGGTAGCACCTTTTATTAATCTCAGTAAAGGGAAAATTGAATGCTATTTCGTGTTTCCCGAAAATTATTGGAATAACTTACTTACTTCCTTATTAAGTAAGCTGTCCTGAAAGGAAATTTCTAAAATTCACTTGTAAAAAAGCTTTTGTAAAGATCACTCCATCGTACTTACCGCTAACTAAACCTACCTTAAACTAAAACGTGTACTTACCCCTGAAATAAACCCAAATTTGTTAAGTATAAACTCAAACAAAGGGAAAAAATAAAACCTGCATTTGAATTAAACTAACTGAATACGTACCTCTTCATTTCCTCAAGCAACCCAAAGAAAGGTGAGTTTATTTATGCAGCTACAACCAGCAACCTATGGAATCTACTCTAATACCCTTTTATTTTTATTTCCTATGATTATAATTGCTCCCTTACGAGTGGTTATAATTTAATATTTCTTTATAGATTTGGCCCCTTGAAGAAATCACACCACCCACTCTGCCAATATCTATAAGGAAATTTCTAATACAAAATCCCAATTGTATTCAATGTTAGTATCAGCATTTGTATATTTTGTGTTACATTTAGTAAAAGTGTTTGTCTACAATTGGCTACAGGTCTAATATAAGTCCCCTTCCCGAATTTTTATGCTCATACATAATGGTGTAGGATATCATATGGTCGGTCTTGACCGACTATACCTTTTTTTATCGTTCTATAACAAAAATGATTGTAAAAATATCAAAAAAATATCGTAAAAACATCAAAACATACTCTAAAATTGTTAAATATGCTCTAAAAACAACAAAATTTATATAAATATGCATTAAAAATCTCTAAATGCCAAAATATAGGACAGAATATTCCAAAATATGCACTTACAAATTGATACCAAAATGCTTTATTTGTTCCGTAATGGATAAATAATTTCTCGATGGCTTCTTTCAACGTTCAGTAAAAAACATGCAATTGCACATTTGTGCCTAAATAAATTTGTACATTAAAATGTCCCGAGAAAGTGATTTTTTGAGATCTTGATGTAGGAAATTCCCTCAACTGATGCGTATTAATAAGCAGAATACAAGAAAATATTAAAAAATAGATTTATAATAGGTCAATTCCCTACCCAGCGATTGAAAAATCATGAATTTCAAACATTAAGGCAAAAAATGTTTCGAAACGGTTGTTAGAAAAAATCTACTTATCTCTTATGGTTTAAAAGATTTCAAAAATTATTTTTTTATTTCTGACCATAATGTTTTTGTATTTTTCCTCTATAACATTTAAAATAAAAATTCTAAAATTTTGTAAAAATATTCAAATTCTCTATTAATTTCGGAATTAAAGTAAAGAAATTTTTTTAATTATCTCAATTTGATAACTAGAAAAATATTTTTTAAATCAAAATTGCGAAAAAGGTTTCAAAGGCTGAAATTTAAAAAGAGAAATAAAATAATAACTGAACATTCCTTTAAATTAAAAAAAATTAGGTGCTATTTTCTGAAAAAATTGGACATTAAAAATATGTGTAAATGTAATTTAGAAAAATTTTAATCATTTTCGACTACTTCCAGCTGTGGTCGAAAAAGATAAATTTTTCAACAAAAATTAAAATTTTTGACACTGTAAAAAATTTTGATTCTTGATTTCGGTACTTTAGATGATACGATATGTTTTTAAAGGTTTTGTAAAAAATTGTGACAGCTCACTTAATCACGAGAGGCAAAAAATAAAATACCCATGTTTATGTATCTAGACCTTTCATTTCTGAAATCTTCATAAATAACTTTTTAACGTGTGATAAAATTATTTAAAAAATTATTTAGACTCAAATTTATTAAATATGTATGTTCCTGTAAAAATGACATGCATTTTTATACCCACCATCATGGGTATAACAAATTCAAACCGAATTAAACATTCTGACCTGTTTCGTTTTATTTTAAGAAAAGTAACCATACATTTTTAAGTAGTATAATTTTGTATACACAATTATAAAAAAGTCACAATTTCATTAAGGAGTAATTCCATTTTAAATTTAAACGAAAAAAAAAAAGGTATAGTCGGTCAAGACCGACCATATAATACCCTACACCATTATGTATGACCATAAAAATTCGGGAAGGAGACCTATATTAGATCAACACTTTTACTAAATGTAAAATAAAATATACAAATACAGAATAATGCATAGATACAAACATCTACTTGATTTTATGCACTTTAGGACGATTCTCGGAAGTGGGTTTATATGGGAGCTATGGTAAATTATGTATCGATTCTAATAAAATTTTGCAATGTTTATTCTACTTATATAAAACTTATTTGTGTCGAATATTAACTTTAGTACGGGATTTATGCACGTTAAAGTGATTTTTGGAACAGGGGTTTGTATGGGAGCTATGGTTAATCGTGGACCGATCTTCATAAAATTTGGTACAAATTGATACTTAAACAAAACTTCATTGTACCGAATTTCATTAAAATATTCTTATTTCTAAGGCATTTTTTTAGTGTTGAAACTTAATTCCGGTGGACATTTGTAGGGGGGGTAGGTGAAATAATGGGCCGAACATAACCAATTTCAATAGACTTCGTCCTTGTATCATAAAAGTCCCACCTGCCAATTTTAATTCAATTATCTTCAAAATTGCGACCTCTAGTACTTTGTGCACAAGGTTTACATGGACAGCCAGCCAACCAGCCAGCCCGACGGACGGACGGACATCGTTAGATCGATTTAAAAAGTGATTCTGAGTCGATTGGTAAACTTTAAGGTGGATTGATTGGATAACGTTTTCTATGCGTTACAAACATCAGCACAAACGCATAATACCCCAACCACCTATGATGGTGAAGGGTATAAAAATGTTGACCTTTGGTTACCGATTTGGATAAAATTTGGTGCATGTGTAGAGGAGGATACATAAGCATGTAAAATTAATTTTGTTCATTTTTATTTTGAAAACTGTGGCAACTCTACAGCTTTCAATGTGATTAATATATTTTTTTAAATGGCCATAACTTATAAAAGATATAAAAATAATGTTTTTTTGCAGTGGATTTGTCAAAGCTTGTATTTTGAGATGCCATATAAAAATGTTTAAAACATTTTTTTAACATATTTCAACATTTTTCTAAGAATTTTCTTTAGAGATATGTATCTAAAAAAGTCCATCTTTAATTTTTTATATATATTTTTTTTTGGTAGGAAGTCTTATCGGTATACTTGCTACAGAGAAAATTTCAAAGAATTACTCTAAAGTAATATGTTTAATTTGAATTTGATACATACCTTACTTATTAGAATTCTAAAATGTAAAATATTTGAAATCGATTCATATTTGTAAAAGTTACAATCTCCGATATGTTACGGCCATTGTAGAGCTGTCCGTGCCTCACTTACATACTCCAGCGAACAATATTCTGAAAGCCTAACTCCACCTCTATCCATGTTTCAAGTTTTATAAAGATCAGTTCAGTAGTTTATAGGATAGGAAAAAAAATAAATAAATAAAAGTAAACCTATATCAGCAAAAAAAATGGATGAGTCAGTATTTAACGATCTATGGGAGTCAAATTTATTTCTAAAATATATAGTGGTATTGGCTTCTTTCATGGTATTAAATTATTCCAATTGTTTGTATTACTGATAAAATTAGGCTCCAATTTACAGAAATCTTTTTAGCTTTAAAAAAAATATATATGATATCGAGAGGATTTAAAAGCTTAACTTTAAAAAGAAATCCACATTTTTGTATCGAAAAATAGAAAATTTTAATTGATTATTGAATTATGGACCAATTGATTTTGAGTCGAACGGTAACTTAAATTAGGGTTCGATGATTTTTTCTGTAAGGCGAACATTCACTCATTTCTTGTTTCAGATCAAGCGGGATAATACAACAACCTATGCATGGTAGTATTTAGGGTATCAAAATAAATTTGAGCAAGGTCAACATTTGAACCATATCTATTGAATGCAAAATTTAGTTTTATAAAATTTAATCTTATAAAATTGGACTTTCTGCCGGTCTTATTTTTAAAATGTTTTTCTTGTAGGGAATTCCCAGGGAAGGCAAAAGGCTTGAAAAAGAAAAACATTAACCTCTTCAGTCTCGAATCATACTAATTTAGACTAGTCTTATCTGGTAACAGAAACCCCTATCATCATTTTGTTTAAAAATTAAATGGCGCTTCAATAACAATTTAAAAATAGAAAATATTTACTTTAATATTTTTTTAAAAATATATTTAAACATGATTGTTTTTCTTTGTGCCCAAATTTTGATGACATAAAATTTCTTTAAAAAAATTACACATTAAATAATCTTATCTGTAATGAATGACAAGTTCTTGAAATACACATTCTTAGGTAAACAAATCAGGAATTTAAACAATATAATTAGATATATTTTTAAAGGCATATGTTTTATTAAAAAATAAAAAATTTCTTACTTAATACTACTTTATATTACGAAATCATCAATCACTTCAAAACACAAAACTTTAGTCATTGTATTTTTCATAACAAAAAACCCCAGTGTATTTGATGGATCTCTTTAGTTAACATGAGAAAAAAAAAGCAAATTTAATATTTTTCTCTTATTTATTTTGTAAATTTATATGGATTAGCAGTGATGCATTTTTCATTTTTCATTTTATCTTTTCATTTTTATACAAAAATTATCAGGAAAAAATCATTTCAAATTTACCATATCATAACTTTGACTAATAATTTAGACCATAAGGCGAAAATAGATATTTTAAACTTCGCAGTAGTAGGCAATTTCTTCAATGGAATTTCCTTATCATTTTCAAAACTCACGTGCCATTAAGTATTTGTATATGATATACTTCCAAAAATATAGAAATTAATAAGACATTGATTTGTTTATCTTTATTTATTTTTTAAGTACTTAACTTGTAGTTAAAATTCTAATGTCAGATTAATAGTTTAATATAAAATGTTTTGACAGTTCTTACCTTTGTACGCTACATTAAGCATTGAAAAAATAAAGACTGGAAGTGGGAAAAAGTTAAATAAGTGTGTAATCAACTACTGATATCGTGCATTTTGATTATAAGGTTTAAATTATTCGCAATAACAAATACTCTTGCACATTTTTATACCCTACACCACCATAGGTAGAAATCGCAAAGCCAAATTTTATGATGTTCGGTCCATAATTTATATTAGCTCTCATATAAAACGTTACTTAACCTAGTATTAACGTAATATTCTGTATTTGTATATATTATTTTACACTTATTAAAAGTATCGATCCACAATTGGCCACAGGTCTAATACATGATGATGTAGGGTATCATATGGTCGGTCTTTCTATCTCTTTATAAATACAGAAACAGAAGCCATCAAACTTGTCAACTACTTTTGAATTATTTTGAAAACTATAGAGGTTAAGGAATTTTTTGTACTTACGTACAAAAAAATCGTTATTGAAAACAAAATTTTACTATAAGTTAATAATACCGCACAGTGGTCCCAAAACGAAATTTATTGGAAATAATTCTGTAACTTTAGAACTGCTCAATGTATTTGAATGAAATTTCATATGGACAATCCTGAGGTGTATGCTAATTGATTTGGAGGAGGACAGGTTCTTAGCGAATCGGGGGGACGGGTAGCACAGTGCTTTGATCCCATACAACGATGGGACAAAAATAAAAGTAGTTGTCGTAGCAAATGGAAACTTGGTACACGTATTACTTTAGGCTTAGGATGAATAAATACGAAGTTTTGAAAAAATTGGCGCAAGGACACGCCTACCTCCCATATGTCCTAATGTTAAAAATCTAAATTTTTTCTAAAATACTGGCCTGAACTTTACCAAAATTTGTGCCAGCCATTAAAAATAGATTGTTTATAAGTCTTGTAATTTATGTTTTAATCGGAGCAAAATGTTTTTATTTTGATTTTTGTCTATGGGTCAAAGCACTGTGGGTAGTGGACCACAAAAGTTGGTCACCTCGGGTATGAATATTTTTTTTGCACATAGGTAGTCCTTATAATTCTCTACAAAAATATGCTTACATGTATAGGTTATCTCTTTTCTTTTAGAGATATTTGGACCTAATATATTTGTACGCTTTTTTTTTTAGTTTTTCAAAAATTTTTTCAAATTTACTACTTCAAAATAATATAACTTTTTATCTAAACCACATTATATCATCTTTGCATGAACATTTTTAGAATTTTATACAGAATCCAGAGAATATTTTAGAAAAATTTTAGGACTCAAATTGAACCCGCCAAGTTAAAAAATCTAAAAAAAACATGTCCAAAAATGGGCCAAAGTTTTACATTGGTCCAAATATCTCTTAAAGTAAAGGAGATAACCTACACATGTAAGCGTATTTTTATAGATAATTTTAAGGACTATCTATGTACGGGGTTTTTTTTTAATCAAATAAATGAAATTTTGGCGATTTTTTAAAAAAAAATCGTACCCGAGTTGACCAAAATTTCATTCAAATACATTTAGCAGTTCTAAAGTAACAGAATTATTTCCAAAAAATTTCGTCTTGGGACCACTGTGTACCGAGATATACACAGTCAAGCTTTTTATTTTTTAAAGTTGGTTTGTACTTAAACTTTAACATACATATTTCACAATTTAGTTACTACTTACACTATGAATTTTTCTGGATATGACTTTAAATATGAAATCAATAAAAACATTTAGCAGCGAATGATTCAAGCAAACAAAAAAAGAAAATATAAATCGAATAAATACAAATGAAATAAAATTCTTAATTTCTTTTGGTTGTATGCAAATTAAAACATATGATCTAAGAATTTTTAGTCCCTGCATAATATTTTGTAAATTATTTTTAGTAAAATATTTCAAGATGTCTCTAAAAATTATAAAATAAATTCAGGTAGTCTATCATCGCATTTAGCAGGAAAAATGTTTGAACGAAAAAGTATCCAATATATGTATGTATATTAAAAAAATTTCTCAATTTCTCTTGTTTATATGCAAATTAAAATATAAAATCTGACAGTTTTTTATTCCCTACAGCCTACAATATTTAATAAATTTTAATGACATTTTAATATCAATATTTTTACCACACATTATCAAAATCAATAAAAAGCTCCAACAGGGGGATGTTTCTTTAAAACTATTAAAGACATGAACAACATTTTGATCATTAAACAATAGGTCTGACCCTTGTGTGTGGTCTCCTCCACAAAAAGAAACTTAACTACAAAAGGCAACGAGTATATTATAATGCCAGTCAACACTTATTTAAATATTTGTTTATACAAAAAAACATCAAAGTGTTGTAATAATAAATTTAAAATAAACTTAACAAATGAAATTAACTCAACGCAAAATAGAGAAACGTAAAAGAAAAATATTCAAGAAAAAAAATCAAGAACATGAAAATTGTTTAACAAATGTATAAACAACAAAATAAATGTTTCGTTAAATTTTGCAAACAAATCGTTTTGTAATTTAATACTTTTACAAAACCACAACAACATCATGAAAATCATACAGTCAATGTGTTTAAATCGTATTCAAAAATACACATTATAGACAGACAACTGGACGGACAGGGGGACTGATAAACATACAACATTTTTAACTACATGTGTAACAAAAGAAACATGATATACATACATATATACAATACATACATAGTTAGAAGATACCAACTTACAATCTGACAAATTAGTAAAAATATCAAAAACAAATTCACATTTAGTTGGATGTGATCAACTAAATTTTACCCTTCGTTATTTGTGACAAATAATGAGTTTGCTATTACCAACAAGAAGGTTATAGTTATACCATTTCCCTTCTTAACATATGGCTTCAGAAATATGTTTATATATTCTGATTGAAAATATATTTTCTTTTTTACTTAAAATATTTGTTTATGCACTAGAACAGGAATTTTCAAAATAACTCTGCTCATGGACCCTTTCCGATAGACGAGTATTAAAAGATATACATAATGATTAGTGGCTTTAATATACAGCTGTGTGCAATATTATAGTAGCGTCATATGTAAAATTTGTACATTCAGTAAAACAAAAGTTATTTGTTCATTTCAAAAAGTGAATTCCAAGAATATAATTTATTATATTTTTTCACATTTTATAAATAATAAGTAAATCTTAAAATCAAACATCTTAATTTAGATAAAATATATAAAATTATTTAATATACTAGAAATTTTCTGTGCAAAATAATAGTAGCAACGATGAAGAATACATGTATAAATAAAACTACGCGATTAAGTTTTTCTTTATTTTTTGCATATTATTAATATTTTGTGTAATAGTCTTTATTGTCTTTGTCAACGGCGCAAGGGCGGGCACTGAGTCCGCTAATAACACCTGGACCTCTCAATGGGAGTATTTTTCCAATCTGACTGCACTGGTGTCCACAATTTCTGCACATTTGCGGTTTATTCCCAAAAACAGCATCTTTGATATCTTCCCACAGATTTTCAATGGGGATCAGATATGGTGACTGAACCGGTCACTCCAAAACATCACTTTAATTTTTGAAAAACTATTTTATTGTTAATTTGCTCGTATTCTTAGAAATATTTTCCTGCTAAGAGACACATTTGAGCGGCATATTCCCTTTTGAATAAAAAAACGTAACATTGACATCCATGTTATCTTTTATCCAAAACATGGACACACAGCATCCCCAAACGTTGATTTAGCCACCACCTTGCTTGACGGACTTCAGAACAAATTTTTTGTCATACACAGAGAAAACAGATTCGTTGTTGCAACCGAATTTTTTCGGTTCTGTCTACTATCTTACAATTCGATTGTAAATATCAAAATTGTTGGTACACACAACTGAATGAAAAAAACTTTTAGTAAGAGTAGCTAATACTAGTAGAAATAAATTTCAAAATTATTTAATTTGTATCGATATATTTTAATACATAACATAAATATTTATTTTATCTTATGTACACATACATAGTGTAACAATACATATATATATAGGAATTAGTAATCAATTACAAAAAGTATGTCTTATCTGGGATATGAGTTGTCTTAAAAAATATTTCGTCTTCACAACACGGTTCGCCTTTACATCAGGATTGGTAAATCAATTTCTCTTGCCTATGTTCTTAGCTAATTAAGTGATAAAACAGAATACTTGAACGCACTTATTGATTCTAGTCTGCACATGTAAGAAATAAATTGATTAACATTACGCCGATAACTTTACAACATACTTTTGTTATGCAAAAGCACTTCTAAAGTCTTGTAATAGCCAACGAGTATCTAGGATTCTTGATAATTGAAAAAGGTATTTCTTTGCACCGATATTTTTGAAATTTTCTTACATTTTCACATTTTGTAACACTTTTATTTTTTATTTTAACTATACGATTTTGATTTTATTAATGTTATTATTGTAAAGTTTGAACACTTTTTAAATAAATATTTATAAAAATTGTGAAAAAAAAAAAAAAAATATTTCCAATTTCTATTTGAAAAAAAAATTTAATTCTACCAAATATTCGGTTGAAATACCCGAATTTAGATTTTTTACACAACAGCCGAATTTTTAGTTGCTTTCACAATACAAATGATTTCGAACATCTATAATAGTACTAAAAGTCAGTTGTGTTTTTAAAATTGTTTTTATCAATTTTATATTAGTTTAGCTGACTAAATTTACTTGTTTAGGAACCATCATTCAATTACAGCTATGCTTACAATAATATTATCAGTATAAAAAATATGTTAGACTTTCAAATTTTTAGTAATTATAATGAAATTTTAATTATATTTTTAATAATTCTATTGTTGCAACAGTTTTCCAACCAATCTTTTTTCTGTGTGTATTATATTCTTGTCTCATGCATCCTATATGTACCAAAAAGAATTACTTTGGACTCATCTGTGCAGAGAATAGGAGTGAAATCTTGTAATATTAAGGCGATTGCGCACGTATATGGAATTTAGTAATAAGACTTTTCTTGAACATCTTCCTTACAGATTTTATTTTTGGAGATGTCAAGGAATAGTTGACTAGATCTAAGTCCTGTTCTACCTTAGTGGACGTCACAAAAAGGTTTAAGTTTAGTATTCGCTTTGTACGCGAAGAGTCACTTGAATTATATTTCTGAAAAACTGTGAGAGAATATTCCACAATATTTTTACATAAATCGCTATGTTTTACCTTCTGAAATTATTATCATTAAATTTCGGGTACTAGGAATACAGTCTTTAAAAATTGTTAAAAGCAAAATTTCACTGTAAGTACAGTACACGACTATATAATTTACTTAAAAACCAATGTTGTTTAATATTTTGCCGTATATACTATCCAAAGCTTTCACTTAAGACCTAATCCCGAAAACTAGTTTAATCTTAATAACTCCCATGTTAGCAATATACAATTATGTATGTAACTATATATATATTAAACTGCACTAAAATTTACTACATTTCGAACATTGACCGCAAATCTCCCTGGAATCGTTCTTTGGGTTTCAAAAACTCACTGTGTGAAATATTATTAAAATCGGATATCGTAAACCTTTGCCTAATCGGACCTGAAGTTTATAGGGTGCATTTATATGGAAAAAAGTTTGCCTTTTTACAGTTTTTTTAAAAATGTTGCTATTAAATATTTTGTTTTACAGCTAAATGTTAAAAAATTTATATATAATTATCTATCAAATAAGATATAAAAAAGGAAAATCGGTTCAAAAATGTTAACGGTATTACGAATTCCCCAGACCCCAGACAACGAAATTTTTAGTTTTTTGATAAATGTTTAAATAAAAAGGTATTTTCAATTAAATTTGAACCTAATTACTGAATTACCCGCAGGATAATCAAAATATCTTTCCATGCTAGGTTAAAAAATGTTTAATTTTTTTGAGTCTGTTTCAAAACTCTATTTTCAAACTTTAAAATTCGGCTCGGCCGAATCTATATACCCACCATAAACTTTTTCAAATTTCACGTTATATGTGAGGTGGGTGGTAAAGTGGGCAGTAAAGTGGGCGTACAATGCCTATTTTTTATTTCCGAGTTTACATTGGTCCTTGAACTATTTGAACACAATTTCACTTAATATCGGAGGTGGGCGGTAAAGTGGGCGGACCACGCCAATTTTTGGTTTCCGAGTTTATATCGACCCCCAAACTATTTATACAAAATTTCATTGTCGTACATACTTTTGTTTAAAAGATATCAGCAGAAGTATGAAACGAACACCCTGTGTTTCTAGTTTTTAGCCCATAAGTTTTTTGTTTACTAACCGATTTTTCCCATTTTCAATCCCAAACAAACCTTATATAGAACAAATATTTGTGCCAATATTCATCCCCCTACGTCGACCCGTTTGAGCCCTATCCTGCTTTCAACAGACGGACAGACATAGCTAGATCGACACAGAATCTAACCAGGACCCAGAAAATATATAATTTGTGGGGTCTTAAATGATTCTTTTGACACATGGAATGGCAAAATCAATATACCCACCATCAAAAAAGTTCGAATAATACTTTGCAGATTTATAGAACATACTACAGAAAATAAAACTAAAAAAATTAGCAATACCTTGTATGATTAAGCCGTACCTTCGCTTTGAATTCTGCGGATTTCAGTGAAAAGGCATTTTTTCAGTTTTTTAGATATAAATTCAACTTTGTTTTTGAACTGGTGCTCACACTTAACAAAGTTATTATGTAATAGTGTAAAACATACATATTTCGGGAAAAACATTCTAATTTTTTTAAATTAATTAAAATTTTTGTGGAAAACATAACGATAAATAATTTATTTTTATCTGGATTTCGATGCAGTGATTTTATGTCTAATTTGGATGGTTTGTCATAGCTTTACTTGTCAGAATGTGGTAAATGTCATTTTATATGATCAGGGTATTAATCAATAAAATTTTCTTTGAACATATTTATAGAAAATTTATATTTTCACGAATTTAAAAATAACATTTTTGGAGATACGTGAAATTTAATTCGCGAATTATCCACCAATAAAATTCAGTTATCATTTTAAAGGTTATTTCATTTTTTTAACTATTCTCCTCAATGGACATTGTAGCGTAAATATTTTGGAGGATATTCGTATTCGAAAAAAGACAATTTATTTGCGTTATCGGCATCAATTAATAAATTAAATATTCTTGCCGAATTTCACTACATTCGGATAGTTTTTGGAAACAATTGGCGATTTTTTAGTTTTATTATAAAAAAAAACAATACAAATTGAAATAAATATTTCGTATTTATTATGACATTTGTTGTAATAATTCATAAAATATTGCGAGTCCCAGAATGCCATTTAGCAGGTTTATAGGAAACATTTTCATCATTTACCATTTTTTTTTTTAATTTTTAAAAATACCATTTTTCGAGATAATTAACCTCGAACTAAAATTCGCGATATGTTGTGATGTTGAGAAAAAAATCATTTTATACGTCACACGTTGGGGTAAAATGTGTCAAAAGTGGCGCTTAATTGAATTTTAAAATTTAAAGTTTTGCAATAAAGTTGAGTACCGTATAAAAATAGACAAAATTATGTATCAATATCAATTAAAATATTTAAGCTAGGTTGTGCTATTTTCTTATAAGGAGCTCTTAAAATTAAGAATTTTTTAACATTTTTTAAAAATAGTAAAAAATTAAATTTTCATCAACTTTCAGTGTATTTGTTTGAAATAAAAAGCCTTTTAAGGTAAAAATTTAAAATGAAACCATCAATTTTAGATAGAGAAAATAATTTTTTTTTTCATAAAAACTAAAGTAGATTTCATACAAAAAACAGCTTAAGTGCAGACATTTTTTAGTATTTTTTTTTTTTTTTTTCGTTTTTCGATAAATATGGAAATCAAATAAAAAGATTAAAATTTTGATATCACCTTTCCCTGAATTAAGCTTCATTTTCGTCCCACTTAACCCAAATGTATAGACGGACGGACGGATATTGCGATGCTGCCAAAAAATATTTTAGAATTCTAAAAATGCATTTTTTTACTAACTAATAAACAGATGAAATAGAATGTGATCATCGAAATTTTGATATCACCTCTTCCTGAATTAAGCGTCATTTTCGCCCCATTTTACCCAAATGTATAGACGGACGGACGGACATTACCATTCAGCCAAAAAACGTCTTATAATTCTAAAGATGCATTGTTTTACTTGCTAATAAATAGGAAAATTAAACGTGATCATTAAAGTGTTAATATCACCCTTCTCTGAATTATGCATAATTTTCGACCCATTTAACTCTATTGTATAGACGGACACCCCTTACAGTTCTGCAAAAAAAAAAAATCTTAGAATTCTAAAACCGAATTTTTTTAACTAATAATTAATAAAAAAAAATAAAAAGTGATCATTAAAATATTGATATCACCTTTCCCTGAATTTAGCGCCATTTTCAACCCCATTTACCCCAATGTACGTCATATTAAAGGTAATTTTAATACCTTTAATATGACATCTTACTAAATCTTATATCATAAACAGTTTTAAAGATATTTGTAATCTTGTGTATACAACTTTGTAATTTATTTAGCAATTTTACACTTTCAAATCGCTATATTTCGTGAATCACGTGATGATAATGTCGGTACCAAATTTATTCAAATTCGGAATAGGTGAGGAAATCAGCTGGTTGGTTTTAAATGGAATGACTCAAATGTATTTTCTGACATACATATAATTTACCTTACCTGACATACATAATAATTTTTAAGTTTGAACATCACCCAGCAAAAACTTGATAATGGCATGTATATTGCAAGAATGGGTAAAAATTTTATTTTGGCAATTTAGTGCCATTGTCGCACCATAAATAAAAGATTTGTGAATTATTTTATTTACAATATTTATTGAATTTTGTAAAGTATTTTGTGAATTGTAAATTAATTTTTAATCTAAAATTTAATTAAAAATAGCTTTTTATTTAAAGAAAAAATTAAAAATTTCGTTGTGCACTCCTTACCCAAGTGACCTAAAACACATATTTGGTCTGGGGAATTCGTAATAACTTAAACATTTTTTAGTTTATTTTCCCTTTTTATATCTCATTATATGAGTAATCATGAGTAGATTACAATTTATTTAACATTTAACATAATTTATATCGTTATACTAAATTCAAGAAGTCCATGTCCCGAAAATGACTTTTGGGATTGAAAAATAGTTGTTATCATCAGTGCATCATGAAGAGCATATTATAGGGTATCAAAAATCAAATTTATTGAAAGAAAACATATTTCAAATACAAAGAAACCATCACAAATGCACAAACAAAGAAAAAACAATTTTATAGAGAATGAAAAAAAAAAAAAAAAATAGAGACTTTTAAGATTAATGGTAACAATTTTATTACTTGACAAGCTTTCAAGACAAAAGTAAAACATACATATTAAAACTTTTTTTTCTACTATTTTTTATTCATTTTATTTCCTTATATTTCACTTTTATTTTTAGGTAATTTCAGCGCTTTTATTTGTTTGTCTATTAAGAACCAAAAAGTTCATAAACTGGACAATATTTAAAGACAAAATAGAAAGAAATATAAAAATAAAAGCTGAAAAAATCAACCAAGTTTGTGATTAATGCTGTCATGAGCTTGTTTTGAACTTGACGCTTATTTATTTCTTCATAATGTTTTTGTTGTTATCGTTGTTATTGCTGTCTGTAAATTTGTATTAAATCTATGTAAACAAAAAGCTTTTTTGGAAAATAAATAGATATTAAATCAACAACATCCGGTGTATGAACCAAAATTTTAACCAATAATTAATATAGCAAAAAAAACAACAACAATCATTAAATGGCCAATTCAAAATAGAGACAACCATTTGCATTTTTTATAACAGATTTTTAACATTTTCAGTAAAGTGAAACAACAACTTTTCAATTTTAAAAATAAATGTTATTGCAGTAAAAATATTAATATTCAATAAATATTTTTTTATAAACTCTAACATTTATGAATGAATCTATCTAAATGTATTTGCACAGAAATAAAAAAAAAAAATTATGACTAAAAAATTCTAACCAGTTTATCAACAATTTTGTTATAAATAAAATCAACAATAATAACAACTATGAAACTACAACATTTTTAAAAATTCATTCAACTTTTTATACAAAAATTATATTTAAATTTATGAATGAAATTTTCAAAAATAAAGTTTGCTATGACTACACAAATTATTGAAAACACTCAGAGAAATATGTATAGAATTTACATATAGTAGTTGGATTAAATTAAAAGTGGCAAGACTGACAGGATTTAGAGGTTGATGAGAGGTAAATTAAAATTTTAGTAAGATGGCAACTATTTATACCCTACACCATCATAGATGGTGAGAGTGTTACGTGTTTGTGCTGATGTTTGTAAACCCCGAATATACTGATTTAAGGCCCACCTCCATTTCTACCGATCGGCTTAAAATTACTTGATTTAACGATGTCCGCCTGTCCTTCTATGTAGACCAAGTAATGAAACTGCATGTCGCAATTTTAAAAATAATTTCATAGTACAAAGGTTTTTTATAGTTCAAGGTTGAAGGCTATTGAAATTGTTTATGATCGATCAGTTATTTCACTTAGCTCTCAAAAAACATCTCCTGCAAAATAGGTTTTTAACGATCATAAATCGCTTAAATATACAATATTTTAATAAAATTTGACACACCTAATTTTTATTAATCCGTATAACGATTTTTATGAAGATCGATGCATAATTGACAATAGCTCCCATATAAACTTCTCTTAATAAAATTGTTTTAACGGGTATATAAGGAGTGAGATTGAAAAAATCAATATTAATTTATTTTTTCTTTTTTTTGTTTTTGATCTAGTTATCTTTGAAATATATGTCAGTTATTATAAATGACAACCATGTTGTTTTGTTGTAAGTTTGATTAAAATCAGTGACAAAAAAGAAGTACGTGCTAAAATTATTAAAAATTTTCAAAAAATCCAAATTGGTCCAACAAATAATTGGCCAAAGAATTAAATATCTGCTGTCAAATTGTTTCCATGGTTATTAAACAGTATCAGGATAATTTGACCATTGCGCAGTGGGGCAGAATGGAAAATTTTTGGAAATAAATCTCTAACTTCTGATCGGATGGTTGGATATACATTACATTTTCCGTGACTTGTTAAAATTTAAAGTGGCGTAGTTTCGGTTCTATAAGAGATATTGGTTTCAATCTTTTTCTGTAAAATTATGTAGGCTAGACAATGCAATTTAGATGAAAAAAAAACGAGTATATATTTGTTCTGATTTTGAAATTAAAATAAATTTTTTTTTCAAAAAATTGTTTCTTTTTAAAAAACTATAAATATTTTTTCCATAATAAAATTTTTATTGGTAAAGATATCTTAATAAAATTTTCGGCGAATTTAGATTTTATTGTATAAAATGAGAATGTGTAAAAAACTTCAAGATTTTTGTAAAAGGAATCCCACAATTCCCAAAAAAAAAAAAACACCAAAAATCCCAGAAATGGGTTTTTTTCACATTTTCGGCTATAAAATCCACATTTTTCCGAAGTCGCGTAGATTTTGATTGAAAAATTTTAACAACATACCATAGATTCTTAAAATTTACTGCGTTTGCCGATTTGAGCTTTTGGATTTTAGAAAATATAGACTAAAGTCAAAACTTTCATATAAAATGGGAAAAATTCGGGAGGGTGTGTACCTGGACCACTTGAGTTATTGGACTTGTATTTTTTTACTTCAAAGTCATCCCTGTTAAGATACCTTTCAGAAAAGTATAAAATTATTATATGTTGTTAAAGAAAATTTTATTCTAAAGAAGAAAGAGTGTAGATACTTTTTCGGCCAAAAAAAAAAAAAAAAAAATCGTAATTATTGCAATTTTCAAATTCAAAATCGTTTATTTTTGGACTCGGTGAAGACATCCACTTTTTTGTTCCATACATAATTTTGTCCTTTAACTAGGTAAAGAAAAATAAAGTAATAAAATCGGTCAGATATATTAGGATATATATGAAAAAAACTGGACCAAGACAATGCAAAATTGAGGTACTTAAAAATTCAAATGCAAATAACTCAAAAACTATAAGAGATAAATAGGATATGCAAGCATGGTTTTGGTAGGTCTTATCAGGGTCTACAATAATAGCGATTAAAAAATGTGTATGTCAGAGGTACCCCACTTTGAGCCCCTTTAACTCCGCCCCTAGGGGTCTGTTGGGCCCCTCAAACTTAATAGTGTACACTCCTCTGCTATGCCAATACCAAATTTCATGCAAATCCAACCAGCCGATCAGAAGTTACAGATTTATTTCCAAAGATGTTCGTTTCTGTCCCACTGTGCATTGATAGGAAAACTGGTTCGAGAAGAAAAGAGGTCCACATTATATTGAGAAGACCAAGAAAATTGAAAGGATATTGAAAAGAGCTCCAAACACATCTGCTAAAAAAAATAGCCACGTTAGTTCAGTGCTCTCACTATTTGGTGCGAAAAGTTAAAGCTTATGCAGGTTTGAAAACATACAATGTCCAAAAAGTTCCAGACAGGAAATATATTTATGCTGCAAAATATTTAGAAGCCAAGAATAGGGCACGGAAATTAAAATCAAACTTCATATAAAAATACTCATGTTGTATAATTGACCACAAAACGTATGTACTGACAGATTTTTCGCAGCTTCTGGTTCAAAATTTGTATGTTGCTAACGCCCCATGAAATGTCGGAGATAAATTTCCTTAAAAATTCCTGTTATGGCAAGCTTTATGCAGTTGCGGCATAAGAAACAAGTCATCTGTTACAATGGGATCTAAAAATACCGAAATATACATCAAAGAATGTATGCAAAAAAGCAAGGTTGGAAACCGATACCGTTATAAATACCGATACCGATTAAATACCGTTTAAAGTTGGTTACCGTAACTGATACCGATACCGAAATTATTATTTTATTAAAAATACCGGTATTCAAATACCGTTTTCCTCTGCACCGGTATATACCGGTAATTTAGTTTCGGTATTTTAAAATATATTTTTTCAACATAATATGGTATTGTAAGAATAATTTCTCTTATAATTTACTTGAGAAAATAAAAAGGATTATTATTTTTAATAGTAAGAGTTTATTTCATGTAAAAATTATAGAATTTTATTTTAAAGAGGACTTTTATTGTTTGTTTCTCGGTTATACCATTTGCAATAAATATATTTTTACAGATGTTTAAATCCCTTAAACCTAGTGCGACTTAACTTTGATAAAAAGTCTTAGTGCGAACACAAAAAATATATGGGCATTTCACTTTCGATATGCTCTCAATTACTTATCATATGGCGTCCATGAACGTACTGTTGAAATTAATGATATGTTCTTAGTTAACTGATTGATATTTGCTTCTATGAAGATTCTCTCCTTAATTTTGATTTTTCTAAAATTCCGGAAATTTTGACCGTGATTCTAGGGAATTTTAAAAGCTCTTAAACAAAAAAAAACTGCATGAATTTTAACAAATTTCTAATTTTTAACGAATATAATATTCTAAATCCAGCTGAGAACTTTTTCTATAATTTTATTATTATTTAAATTACAAGTATAGGATGAATTCAAATAAATATCATGTCAGCACTAATAAGCAGCAAGTTAAAAAAAATTTAACTCATTGAAAGGATCTTGTAAGCATCTTAAATATACGATATCAATTTTTAAGTATGGATAACATCCGGAATTAATCTCTACAAATTTAGAAAAATAAAACATTAAGATAGTTAAGAGAAAAAGATAGTCATGTCATACCATATAGCATCATGTTCCAATCATCATAGGAAGTTGAAATTTTTCGAAAATAATTTAGGTACATTTAAATATGCGATACACTTCGATTATTTTCAATAACGTTGATGGACTATCCAATTGAAGCTACAAACAATTTTATACTATTTGAACTCACATATTCAGGTAAAATTCCGAGCAATCGAAAAGTCTTGGAAAATTTTCTTCTGAGCGACTCCAAAGTTTGAATTACATTTAAATTTCTCACTCTCATTTAACCATGAATATGGCGCGTCGAATTGAACCTGCAACTTTAAAATTTACTAGTGAGTAAATGGGATAATGTGGAGTTATGGACATAATTAGTACTTTCTTGTTGTAGTAATATTTCTCCTTCTCGGCTGTAATTGGTACATTAGCTCTTAATCTTACACACACAAAAATTCATAGGTAATATTTCCTTAAAACTTGGTATACAAATTACTAAGCGCAAGGGTAGAATGGCAGTTACAAAGTTTCTTAGGTAATATGACAATAATTTTAGATATTTCTAATTTATTTTGTTAAAATAGCTCACACTTTTTGTAAAATTACCAAAGTGAAACAGAGTAAGTTTATATTATTATTTTTGTATTTTTTCTGTAAATTAACTATGTATGTATCTTAGAAAATCCATCATTTAGCTATTTATTGTATTATTTAAATTCTTTATTAATCAAATTAATATGTATGCATTTCACATTTCATAATCTTGAAACACAATCACTGCAAAATAAGAATAACAATAATCAATTGTAA
Source organism: Protophormia terraenovae (assembly GCA_951394005.1). Classification (NCBI taxonomy): domain Eukaryota; kingdom Metazoa; phylum Arthropoda; class Insecta; order Diptera; family Calliphoridae; genus Protophormia; species Protophormia terraenovae. The sequence goes on from OX596073.1 coordinate 61,361,404, forward strand.
GGGTATTTCAGTATTCTTAATAGTTTCCAATTTAGCCTTTCCCTTCTTTATGACCCCGCAATAAAGAAATATAATAGAACATTTTTAATAAGTTATATTGAATTCTCGTTCAATCATCAGTTAGCGCCTTTGGGTAGAAAAGGAGTAGTTAATAATTAGAAAGTATCAAGAAGTATCAAGGACAAACTTTCAGGAATTTTGATAATTAGATAAATGAGCAGGATTTTACTGTTAGTGCATATCATCATCACAAAATTTAAGTGGCTAAAAGACAGGAAACATTGTAGTGGAATGGTGATAATGTTTTTTGTTCTTATAAGTATTTACCTGTACATACTAGAAAAAAATTATAATGGACCGTTTGAGGATGTTGCTTATTACCGTTTTCCATTATTTACTTGCTTGTTAATTGTATACATACTTATTTATGTATCTACAATTTAAAATTAAAATAATTTTAACATTTTATTTATTTTATTTAATCAGCCGTATTTTTTCAAACAAAATATTTTCAAATGTTATACTTAAATGCTGAAAAAAAAAATACATACATATATTTTTTTCGAAAATTATACCAAGTTCAATAAGTACCTTTAACAAGGCTTTTAGGTAAAATATATTTTATAAATTACTAATAGACATAGGTAAAAAAAACTTAGTAAATTATTTTCATACAAAAAGAAATTACCTAAGCTAACTTAGAAAATATTACCTCGTCTATTTTTTGTGTGTATAGGTACAGATATTTTCATATTTTCTTTACAAATTTTTATTGAAACTAGTATTTCTACGATATCCGAAATTTTTTCCATATTTTTGTAGCGTTAATCTGTGATGAAATAAATATATGTAATTTATGCTATTCTGTTTTTTTTCTACTTCTTCGCGGATTAAAAACTGTTGTAAATAAAATTTTATCCAAATATTTTACTTTACTGCAAAAAATTATACCAATTTGTCTTTAAAAAGTCGAGTTTAATATTCCTAAATGTTGCCATAAATTAAGCATTTATAAAAATCGTATGAAGTTCTCTAACGAAAAATATGTAATTTAATAATTTTTTTGGCGAAACTCAAGTAAAAATTATTAAAAAATTAATCTTTTTTAAGTTTTTTTCTAGTTTTTTAATAATAACGGTATTTACCGGTATTTTAGTTTCGGTACCGGTATACCGATACCGATATAATTTTAAATACCGTTGTCGATATCGTTACCGAAATAAAATAAAATTGCAAAAAAGGCTTCCTCCTTTCATAAGAGAGCATTATGTGTCCACATATTTTTGGCCCGATTGACCCGATCATGTCACTACGGTATGATAGGAGAGGTACTAAAACAATAACATAGTTTTTCTACCAAGAGAGGTCAATACTCCAAATTGTCCGGAGCTAAGACAAGTGGAAAGATATTAAACTCTTATGGAAAGAGAATTTAAGAAGCGCAAATAAGGTGCCCCAAAATATCGAAGATTTTAAAAGGTGATGATCAAAAAAGTGACTGAAAAAACTGTCAACTCTCTAATGGAATTGTTACCAAAAAACGTCCATGAGTTCATAAGTAATAGTTAGAACTATAAAAGTTATATTTTTTTGTGATCTGCAATGTAATATTAATTAAATAAAAAAATCAAAACTCTAAGATCAACCGTTTCCAAATTATTAAAATTTGTATACGTTAAGATTTTTTCGATTTCACTCATTATTATCAGGTTAATATTTGACACAAATCTGTAATATCTGTAATATTTTATGAGAATCGTCCCATAATTGACCATAGCTCCCATATGGGGACCACTTCTGGGAATTACCCTTACCATTAACAATTATGGAATAAAATATATGATGTTTTTCCTCTTTCACTTTATTAGTGTTAAGTCTTGTGAGTTTAAATACGTAACGCAATAGTTTAATATAACTACATAATGGATTAAATTGTTTTTAAATGTACTTTATTAATGGTAACGCAAAATATTTGTATATTCTCTCAAAAACTTTTCAAAATTTTATACTAAATCCCTTTTATTTATAAACGCTTTTAAGGTGTAGATTTTTTGGTACAGTGTACTTCATAAAGTCAAAAAGAATCAAAGCAACAAATTATTTAGTTAAATCATAAGCCAGCACTTTGCACGTTACTAACTATAAAACCACGATTTGTAAGCATTTATTTCTATTATTGTACATTGCACAAGCATACATCGAAACAACTCCTTCCAAGGCACAATGCCCCTATTCCATTTGACGGTTTGTACTGGTGCAGTAAGAAAATTTATGATATTTTCTTTGCTAAAGACACCAACAACAAACACGTTGGTTGTCTTCACTTTTTCATTGGTGTCATAGTGTCAACATGGACTGGCATTTTGTTATTTTGACACTAAACAAAGAGAAGACCAACAGGCAGACAACCAACCATTCTATCAACTTACTAAACTATAATAAAGACTTTTTGCCTTTTGTTGAAAAATAAAAATAAAAAAACACTGTAGACCAAACTATAATGAAAGGCCTTTGTCGAGTCTTTATAAATGAAAATTTTATTTATTTATTTTTTTTTTTCTTAAATCACGATTATTTTTGTTGGTTCGTCGTAAGCCTATCTTGAGACTAGAGTATATCTCAGGGTTTTTCTATGTTTTCCTTTTCGTGGTAAAGTCAAGGTATAGTTTATAAAGATGCCTCTGACTTTTTTTTTAGCATAAATTAATCTGTTTTTAGATGAATAAAAATCTTTTTTCAGTCAGTTTTTAATTTGTGACAGTTTTTTTAAGTTATTTTGTTGTTATTGTCTTAACAAATTTTAGCCACGAGCCAATTTCCGGTCTTATAAATTAAAATTGAAAGTATACAGATATGAGTTTATTAAAAGCATGTTTTTTTTTTTTTAATTCTATTTATTTATGCTTTATTTGCTAAATAAATGTAGTTTAGCAGTTTTGGAACATTTTAAAAAATAATGATAAAATGCCTACACAAAACTCAGTTCCATATATCGTCATTTTAAATGAACTTAGACTCAAATTGACTAGGTCCTAATCTAAGTTCAGGTTACGCAAATATTTGACCAGAAATATTTAGTTGTGTTTTCCAGCAATTTTTACATCACAATATGGAGTTCATTTTTCATTCGTATTACGCTCATTTATCTGACATTTTTTGCTTGATGTCAAATACCGCCAAATACATAAGGGGGAAAACATATTTCAAAACTGTTCAGATTAGATGTAAACTATTTACTTAAAATTATTTCATCTATATATAAAAAAAGAATAACGTTACTGACTGACTGGCTGATTCATCATTTAAAATCGTCGGTTTTAGGGAGAAAACGGGTAAAAACTGTATTTTGGTACTTTTTTGACATCATATATATCTTTGAAACCAATCAACATACAGATAAAATTTATGTCGTATTCAAAACTTATCAAAAAATCAGAAATACAAATTTGGTACTTTTTTGAAATTCAAACGTTTAAGGGGTAAAAATCGTACCTATTTTTGGTACTTTTTTCATAAAACATTTTTTTATATTTATTGAAATATTCATACTCATAATTTAATATGGGATACCACTACAATTTAGAAATTTATTGGAATGCAATTTTTGATACTTCGATGGGTGAAAAAAAGTATCAAAAAAAGGGGTAAAGGCGGGAAATTACATTTTATTCAAACTTAATAATGAATTCTCAATTATATTAAACATAGAAACATGAAATTAAGAAAATGTAGATAAGAATTCACAAGAGTGATGAGAGATGTAGGTAAGAATTCAAGAGGATGGACTTCCTTTTTTTTTGGTACTTTTTTCTTCTTCTATTGGTACTTTTTTGCATTTTCTATAATATTTAACCTAGAAACATGAAATTAAATTCGCATGGTCCGATGTTGGAAAGAATTCACAAGGGGGGACTTTTTGGTACTTTTTCGTTCTTCTTATGGTACTTTTTGAATTTTCTATAATTATGAACATAGAAACATGAAATTAGGGATATGAGGTCCTTAGTTAATGAGAATTTACAAGAGGGGACGTTTTGGTACTTTTTTGTTATTTTAGTGGTACTTTTTGAATATTTAACATAGAAATATTTAACATAGAAATATAAAATTAAGGACATGAAGTGCTAAGTGAACGAGAATCTGTGAGAACTTTGTGGTACTTTTTCGTTCTACTAATGGTACTTTTTGAATTTTCTATAATATTTAACATAGAAACATAAAATTAAAGATATTTGGTCCTAAACGATGAGAATTCATTAGAGGGGACTTTATGGTACTTTTTTGCTCTTCTAATGGTACCTTTTGAATTTTCTATAATATATAACCCAGAAACATGAAATTAAAGATATGTGGTCTTAAATGAATAAGAGAGGTTTTTGTGGTACTTTTTTGTTCTTCTAATGGTACTTTTTGAATTTTCTGTAAATATAAACCTAGAAACATGAAATTAAGGATATGTGGTCCTAAGTGAATGTGAATTCATATGAAGGGACTTTGTGGTACTTTTTTGTTCTTCCTATGGTACTTTTTTAATTTTCTATAATTGTGAACCTGGAAACATGAAATTAAAAACATGTTGTGATAAGTGAATGAGAATCCATAATAGTGGACTTTGTGGTACTTTTTTGTTCTTCAAATGATACTTTTTAAATTTCCAATATTATTTAAAATAGAAACATGAAATTAAATATGCATGGTCCTATTTGAGAAAGAATTCATAAGAGGTGTCTGTGTGGTACTTATTTTGTTCTTGGTACTTTTTAAATTTTATATAATTATGAATCTAGAAACACGAAATTAAATATATGTAGTCCTAAATGAACGAGAATTCACAAGAAGGGACTTTGTGGTATATCTTTTCGCTTTTCTAATAGTACTTCTTGAATGTTCTGCAATTTTTATCCTTAGAAACATAAAATTGTAGATGTAAGGTTCTAAGTGAATCAGAAACCTTAAAAGGACCACCTTTTTCTTTACTCTAATATACTTTTTCGTAATTCTGATATTTATTTTTCGTTATTCTAAGATTAGAAACCTGAAATTAAAGTGAAATTGTTATTTATGGATGACATAACATTATTATTAAAAATGTTCCCAAGGGAGTAAAGAATCTTAGTTTAAATTTATTATATAATATGGTTTTTATAAAAAATTTCCGCTAACGAAGTTGGTGGTCTACAGCTCGTTAAACATAAAACTACAATAAATTTACTAGACATCAATTATGAAAATCTTATTTTTTAGTTTGTTTTTATTGATTTAGAATAATTTTCAGAGAGAATTTCGGAATATGTAGACGTTTAGGTAATGTATTTGAAGTGCTTTTTATTTTGGACAATTTTTACAATAAATAAAATATTTAGGTAGTAAAATAATAATGTTATCTTCTATCAATCGATTAGTTGCAAAATTCAAAATATGCATTAATGAAAATTACTTTAAAAATATATATGGGCCATCATCAAAAATTTTTGATTTTAGACCTTCAAAAAAAAAAAATATATATATATATATATATATATATATATATATATATATATATATATATATATATATATATATATATATATATATATATATATATATATATATATATATATATATATATATATATATATATATATATATATTTTTGATGGCACATTAAAATTCTTTTGTATACATATAAAGTGACTCGAATACATGTAGAATCAGTTCGCGTTAATCATTTCCTGTGAGAGGCACGACAGTTATGACAGTTTTAAGTTGAACATATAAAAATTTTTACAAACTAGAAGTTTATGTACAATTCTGGTCAAAATTACACATAATATCAAAACCTACTGAGTTATTCAAATAAAATTTGTGATATTTTCTATGTTTGATGGTATTAATGCAGAATATTTTAGGGTTCCCTAGTCAAATTTAAAAAATTTTCTTTTCAATAAAAATCGCGATTTTTAAAAATTATGTGAAAAATTTTGATCGAATTTCAGTTATTTCTCCATATATTGATTGAAAATATATTTTGTTAGAGTTTATTACAAAGAAATGCTTTCTAATATTGTAATCTTTTTTAACACAAGTAAATATTTTTTGGTCCATAAAATGTTTATCTTTAAAAAATTTTTGATGCGCTTCCGAATTTTTATTAAGCATAACAAACGCCTACTGTTTATGGCAATTATAGTTAATTTCATACTGTCCACACGATGTGCCTTAACAAAATGGTTTGACAAATATGTCCCGTTTTCAATTATCAACGATTTGACTTAAATTTATGATCCCGATCAATTATATTCATCGCCACTCTTATATCTATATATCCAATATTTGTTTAAATTTAAATTTTCTATATAGAAAAACAAAAAGTGCAGTTTTTGCATAATTTTCAAAAAGTCCATAAAATTCTTGAATTAAATTTATTTTTAATGCTCCTCTGATTTTGTTATATAAAATAACAAAAAACTAAGTTCACGCAGTAATCCATGCCGTTTAATATGAAATTGTGAATGTGCCTCGAGAAAAACTGACTTTTTTTCGCACTTGTTTTTCAAACTTTGAGACTATCAACTACGTTGACTATTTCGGGCACATCAACGGTATAAAGCACAAAATACGCACAATTACAACAAAAATCAATCCCTATCCCAAATTTTGTATTAGATTGAGGGGCGCACAGACCCCGCCTAAAAAACTGAAAAATTTAAGAAACTAAAAAATTTTGTCATCAAAACTCGACTACCCTGTATTTATCTGTTGAAAGTCTGCACAACAACAAGGATCGTACAGAATTTATCTGTAAAGTCCGATTAGTTTACTTATGATAGAATGAGATTAAAAAGTATAAACGCGCGAAAAAAATTGTAGAAGAATAGAAAAAACTTAAAAACAGCCAGGGTAAAAATTTTTGATAATGGCCCATATCTTTTTATTTTATTATACCCTTCACCACAGGTGTAAAGGGTATATATAAGTTTGTCATTCCGTTTGTAATTTCCACAATTTTCGTCGGAGAGCAAAAAAGTTTATATTTTCGGAATCCTTGTAAGAAGCGATGACGATTGGACCATGTCCGTCCGTCCGTCCGTGTGTCGGTTGAAATGGCGTTTATGAAGCCCACCGATAACTGACATATATAATATGTATGTCAAACGATCGGAAATGCTTTCGAGAATTTTGCTATTGGAATTCAGCAAGATCGGTTCATACAATGCGGAGATATGTTCAAAAAACCGGTTTTTTGAACCGGTTTTCCAGTTTCTGAAGCCTCTGTATACACTACGGACTTCGTTTTTACAAAGAATTCTGGGACATTTTTTTCTGAATTTTTGTTCTGAAAAAAATGAAATAAATCGGTTCAGTAATTACTGAGATATCGGACAAAACGCATTTTTTATTTTTTGAAGCCTTGGTTTAAGCTTTAGATTTTTATTTTTATACAGATCGGTCACAAATATTTTTATAAAATTTCAGTTTTTTGAATCAGGAAGATCGGTTTATAAATGGTGGAGATATGCTTTAAAAACCGGTTTTTAGAACCGGTTTTTTAGTTTCTGAAGCCTCTGCATATACCAGGGACTTCGAATTTTTAAAGGGGGCTCGAAAATTATTTTCTGAATTTTTGTTCTGAAAAAATTAAATAAATCGGTTCAGTAATAACTGAGATATCGGGGAAAACGAATTTTTTATTTTTGAAGCCCTTGTTCAAGCTATAGATTTTTATTTTTATATAGATCAGTCATAAATATTTTTATAAAATTTCGGTTTTTTTAATAAACCAAATTCGTTCATAATCAACAGAGTTATGGCCCAAAAACAAATCTGTTGAGAATATAAATACACCAACAAACATGTATATTAAGCATTGTAATGACTATTAGTGACGTTTTTTGTTTTTTGTATAGACAAGTAGTTTAGTTATCAACAGCAGTAATATGATGAATAACAGTGTTGTTGTTGTTCTTTGTGTATTCAGTCTGTACAAAAATAAATAGATATGGAATTGTAGTTGTTTATTTTTAAAAACTAAAACATATCTGTTAAGAATATACATAAATACATACACAAACATGTATATTAAGCATTGTAATGACTATTAGTGACGTTTTTTGTTTTTTGTATAGACAAGTAGTTTAGTTAGCAACAGCAGTAATATAATGAAAAACAGTGTTGTTGCTGTTCTTTGTGTATTCAGTCAGTTTGTACATACAAAAATAAATATATATGGAATTGTTGTTGTTTCTTTTTTAAAAGCAAAGCCTGTTATGATTGTTTTTTTTTTCATATTCAAATTTTCGTAGTTTGAAAAAAATTTAGATTTAGAAAATATGCAAGCATACGTTAAGGCGAAAATTTTATTAATTGTCGGTAATATGGTAATATGATGTCGATAAGATGGTAAGATGGTAATATGGTGAAGGGTATCAAAGATTCGGCACAGCCGAATCTTTTTTCAATTTCATTTTTATATTCCTTTGATTTTAAAGATAAAATTTTACAAATTTTTTACTTAAACTAGGGAATAAGCATGTCCATGACAGGCAAAATTACCAAATTATAAGTAATGACTTCATTAGGATTTGAAGGGTTCAGAAATAACCCTTCTTTGACATTTCTAGGTTATTTAGGAACTTCAGAAAAAGAAATAAAGGATAATATGTGACAAGTTAAAAACTTTTCGAATTATCGCTGTTTTGAGCCAGTTTTTATGAATATTACAATGATAACGCACATTTTAGCCGTTTTTACATCCGTCACCGCATTGACTTTGGTTTTTATGAATTCCTCTCATGTTTTCAATACATATTATTTATTAATGTCTACCACTTCTACTACAAAATATCATGCAAGTGCTCAAGATATTGAAATGATTTCTACTTTCGTGCTAAGGAACGTTAACTTTTCATATTGTAGCTCCAAGCTGGAAAGGACGCTATGACAACTCTGACAACATTCCTTAGTGTTGTAAAAAATGTTATTCTCAGACGTGACCTATTTTCGGTGCGAATATTATATGGATCCTGTGCTTAATTGTGGATGAAGTCAGTGCTAACATTCTTTAGGACTGTAAGAACGTTATAGTCTGTCTTGACGGATTTTCTCGAATAGTTTATAAGGAACATGTGTTTATTATAGATCAAATTTTGTTGTAAAGTTTAAAATTACATTTTATACTTTTTACAACATTTTGTTTACAAAAAACGTTATGTCTACCAATACTAATTTATGCATTTTATGATAATTTTCGGAAATGGAAGCTATTATGGATGATTTTTGAAGTGCGAACTTGAAAAAAAAAAAAAATGTTATAAATTAGTTTTTACGTTTATAAAATTAAATAGGATTTCTAACGTCCATAAAACTTTTATATGTACTAAATTATGAAATACTAAAAAAATGTATGGGCGTCAAAACCCTACTCTAGGAGAAAAATTTTATGGGGCTTGGTTATAATATAAACTAATTTTAACAAAGCTCATGTCTGCATCATATAAATCTAAAATTCATACAATTATTTCAAAAACTTCAATTTGTAGATTCATTAAAAGTTTAATATGGACTGTCAGACAGACGGACGGACATCGTTAAAGTATTCAAACATGTATTTACCGAATTGCTTTAAGATATTTGACCAGTTAAATGGTTGTAATAAATAACTTGTATAAAATTATATATTTTTTCAATAAAATCAACGAAAATTACACTATGGTACCCGCGTACCACGGGTATAGACTAACGTGAATTTTTTTGGGAATGTACCATAGGGTTAACACAAATACACAATAAAGTGGGGTATCATATTATTGGACTTGACCGGCTATTACTTCATTATTTGTTGTAATTTGCAAATCGACATGTGTATATTGCTGACACAAAATTCGTGTGTAATTTATTTATTGAGTAAAAACATTTACTTGATAATTACACTTAAATTTCTATTGTTTTTTATATACATTGATAGGTATTTAATTTAAATTAAAGCAAACTATTTTATGCTTTTTCGAATTATTAGAATTAGTCCATATATGAACAGACATATGATAACAAGATATTTCAGCTCAAGAAGATTAAGCAGTTTTGGTTGTTGTTTCTACTGGTCCTGTTTCTACTGGTGCGGTTTCAATTTTCTCTGTAGTAACTTCAGGTTCTTGGGTAGTTTCTTTTGTGGCATCTGGTGCAACAGTCTCACTTGTAACATCTGGTTTAGGAGATGTAGTAGTGTCATCGCTAGTAGATTTTCCAGCCAAGCAAGCTTCTAAATTGGCATGAACTTTAGCGGATTCCTCGACGTAGACGTGAGAACACTCATCGGTACATAAAGTTTGGTTGTACAAAATGTTTTCTTCTCTAATTTCAACAAAGCTCATTTTATTCTTGGAAAGGTTTTGAACTTCATAGGCACTTTGTATATTATTACCAGCCTTAAAAAAATTACATTTTGTTAAATATTTATTTGAATTGTAAGGATTTCTCCATAATAAACTTACCACATTGTAGTAACATTGGAATAAATCATATAATGAATCAGTAACTTTGGAACAATTATCAAAATTGGTACACATGGTGTTAGTGACATTCTGCATGGTATCAATATCCTCCTGAACTTGCTGCTTTAAAGCTTGTTCAGCCTCAGCAGTAAGGTTAAGGCATCCATTGTAGGCTTCCTCGTATTTTTCTGCTAAATCGTTAATTAGTGGCATATAAGTCTGGAAGCATTCAGCAGTAAGTGCAGGATTGGTTTCAATGGAGTAAGTGGATTTTAAAATAACATCAGCCAATTTTGCAGTGGCTTGTGAACTTTTGGTGAAGCCATTAACATTCCAGCAAATCCCAAGGAATAACAAACCAAAAATTAAATTTTTTCCCATATTTTCTTCTTTTTTTTATATATTTAAAACTTGCGTACTAATGTTTCTAAATCACTTTTGAAATGAAGACTATTTTGTTGTTTGCCAGTTTTTAGTATTTTATACTAAAATGTCTTTCATTCAATAAATCGATTATGATTATCACATTTTCTAACAATAAAATCATTTTTTTTTTTTTTTTTTTATTGTTAAAGTGAAAATCACTTAAATATTAAATATACATTTATTTTTATAAATTACTGATTAATTAGAAATTGATTAAATTAAATAAACAAGATTAACCATTCATATGAGCCGACATATGAGTACTTCAGGTTTCCTGATATAATGTTTTGGTAAAAAACAATATCGATATTTTGATGTTCTTGGAAACTACAGTGTCAAATTTTGACATCCTATAGGTGGTTTAGAGTAATGGTTTACTATTACTATTACTAAGGAGTAATTCTCTTTATTCTCATTTTTGTTTTATAATTTTATGCTTTAGAGAAATTCAAATTAAATCATAAATAAAATTCAAGTTAAAATTTCAAAATATTAAATCAAAAGATATTCAAGACCTTACTGTATCTTTCTCACAATATTACGCATACTCGCGTAATTTCTTGCCTCATGGCTACTCAGCACAGTGCTTTATCCCATAGAGAAAAATCAAAATAAAAACATTTTTCAAAGAAAACACTTAGAAAAGAAAAAATTAAGTTCACATAATTTAAAAAGTTTTTTTTGGAAATAATAACTTTTGTGGCTACGATAGGGAGCTAAATTCAGAGAATTTAAAGAAAATATTAATGGACAAAAAAACCTGATATAAAACGGTTTAAGCAAAAACAAATTCAAAAATTAATTCTTTGATGAAATGCGTCGAAGTTTTGTTTTTTTCAATACTTCAGTGAATTTGTAAATTAAAATTTTATTACTTTAAAATATAGTGTTTTAAGTATATACTATTCTAACCACATTTATATGTAGGATTATTTTCTGAAATATTGCAGATTTTTTAGAAATTATTATCATACCCTTCACCACAGGTGTAAAGGGTATATATAAGTTTGTCATTCCGTTTGTAATTCCCACAATTTTCGTCGGAGAGCAAAAAAGTTTACATTTTCGGGATCCTTGTAAGAAATGATGACGATAGGACCATGTCCGTCCCTCCGTCCGTCCGTGTGTCGGTTGAAATGGCGTTTATGAAGCCCACCGATAACTGACATATATAATATATATATAAAACGATCGGAAATGCTTTCGAGAATTTTGCTATTGGAATTCAGCAAGATCGGTTCATACAATGCGGAGATATGCTAAAAAAAACCCGTTTTTAGAACCGGTTTTCCAGTTTCTGAAGCCTCTGTATATACTAGGGACTTCGTTTTTACAAAGAAGTCTCGGACATTTTTTTCTGAATTTTTGTTCTGAAAAAATGAAATAAATCGGTTCAATAATAACTGAGATATCGGACAAAACGCATTTTTTATTTTTTGAAGCCCTGGTTTAAGCTATAGATTTTTATTTTTATACAGATCGGTCACAAATATGTTTATAAAATTTCAGTTTTTTGAATCAGCAGGATTGGTTTATAAATGGCGGAGATATGCTTTAAAAACCGGTTTTTTCAGTTTCTGAAACCTCTACATATACCAGGTACTTCGAATTTTTAAAGGGGGCTCGGAAATTATTTTCTGAATTTTTGTTCTGAAAAAATGAAATAAATCGGTTCAGTAATAACTGAGATATCGGGGAAAACGAATTTTTTATTTTTGAAGCCCTTGTTCAAGCTACAGATTTTTATTTTTATATAGATCAGTCATAAATGTTTTTATAAAATTTCGTTTTTTTTAATAAACCAAATTCGTTCATAATCAACAGAGTTATGGCCCAAAAACAAATCTGTTAAGAATATAAATACACACACAAACATGTATATTAAGCATTGTAATGACTATTAGTGACGTTTTTTGTTTTTTGTATAGACAAGTAGTTGAGTTAGAAACAGCAGTAATATAATGAATAACAGTGTTGTTGTTGTTCTTTGTATATGCAGTCTGTACAAAGATAAATATATATGGAATTGTTGTTGTTTATTTTTAAAAACTAAAACATATCTGTTAAGAATATACATAAATATATACACAAACATGTATATTAAGCATTGTAATGACTATTAGTGACGTTTTTTTTTTTTTTTTGTATAGACAAGTAGTTTAGTTAGCAACAGAAGTAATATAATGAATAACAATAAAAATGAAATTGAAAAAAGATTCGGCTGTGCCGAATCTTTGATACCCTTCACCATATTACCATCTTACCATCTTATCGACATCATATTACCATATTACCGACAATTAATAAAATTTTCGCCTTAACGTATGCTTGCATATTTTCTAAATCTAAATTTTTTTCAAACTACGAAAATTTTAATATGAAAAAAAAAACAATCATAACAGGCTTTGCTTTTAAAAAAGAAACAACAACAATTCCATATATATTTATTTTTGTATGTACAAACTGACTGAATACACAAAGAACAACAACAACACTGTTATTCAATATATTACTGCTATTGCTAACTAAACTACTTGTCTATACAAAAAACAAAAAACGTCACTAATAGTCATTACAATGCTTAATATACATGTTTGTGTATGTATTTATGTATATTCTTAACAGATATGTTTTAGTTTTTAAAAATAAACAACTACAATTCCATATCTATTTATTTTTGTACAGACTGCATATACAAAGAACAACAACAACAACACTGTTATTCATCATATTACTGCTGTTGATAACTAAACTACTTGTCTATACAAAAAACAAAAAACGTCACTAATAGTCATTACAATGCTTAATATACATGTTTGTTGGTGTATTTATATTCTTAACAGATTTGTTTTTGGGCCATAACTCTGTTGATTATGAACGAATTTGGTTTATTAAAAAAACCGAAATTTTATAAAAATATTTATGACTGATCTATATAAAAATAAAAATCTATAGCTTGAACAAGGGCTTCAAAAATAAAAAATTCGTTTTCCCCGATATCTCAGTTATTACTGAACCGATTTATTTAATTTTTTCAGGACAAAAATTCAGAAAATAATTTTCGAGCCCCCTTTAAAAATTCGAAGTCCCTGGTATATGCAGAGGCTTCAGAAACTAAAAAACCGGTTCTAAAAACCGGTTTTTAAAGCATATCTCCACCATTTATAAACCGATCTTCCTGATTCAAAAAACTGAAATTTTATAAAAATATTTGTGACCGATCTGTTTAAAAATAAGAATCTATAGCTTAAACCAAGGCTTCAAAAAATAAAAAATGCGTTTTGTCCGATATCTCAGTTATTACTGAACCGATTTATTTCATTTTTTCAGAACAAAAATTCAGAAAAAAATGTCCGAGAATTCTTTGTAAAAACTAAGTCCGTAGTGTATACAGGGGCTTCAGAAACTGGAAAACCGTTTCAAAAAACCGGTTTTTTTTAACATATCTCCGCATTGTATGAACCTATCTTGCTGAATTCCAATAGCAAAATTCTCGAAAGCATTTCCGATCGTTTGACATACATATTATATATGTCAGTTATCGGTGGGCTTCATAAACGCCATTTCAACCGACACACGGACGGACGGACGGACATGGTCCAATCGTCATCGCTTCTTACAAGGATTCCGAAAATATAAACTTTTTTGCTCTCCGACGAAAATTGTGGAAATTACAAACGGAATGACAAACTTATATATACCCTTTACACCTGTGGTGAAGGGTATAAAAATAAATAAATATGGAATTGTTGTTTATTTTTTAAAAGCAAAGCCTGCTATGATTGTTTTTTTTTTTTTTCTTATTCAAATTTTCGTAGTTTGAAAAAAATTTAGATTTATATATGTGAAAATATGAAAGCATACGTTAAGGCGAAAATTTTATTATTTGTCGGTAATATGGTAATATGATGTCGATAAGATAGTAAGATGGTAATATGGTAATATGGTGAAGGGTATCAAAGATTCGGCACAGCCGAATCTTTTTTCAATTTCATTTTTTATTTAAATATATTAATGTCCTTTATCGAAATGCTAAACAATTTAGTGAACAAATAAAAACACAATTATAAAAATTCATACAGAATTTATGATCATAGTTAAGGTTTTTAATTTCCCGACCTTTTTCAACTCCCGGGAATCGGGATTTTATTTTAGGCATTCCCTTGAATTCCTGGGTATTCGGGAAAAATACAATATTGTTCAGAGAGTATCAAAACTAGGAAAATATTGATTTGGATTGAGAGAAAATTATTTATTTTTCTTTTTTTTTTTTTTAATTCATGTTCAATCTACACTATATTTGAGACAAGAAATACGTAAAATTATATGCGATACATTTGTTAATTTGTGTAATTTATCTCCTGATTTTTGCTGTTTTTTATAGATTTTATAGGTAACTCAAATTTTATATAGCGTATTTCTTTATGTATTCTTTTTAATTAAAACTCCCTGAATTTTTTTAACAAAATTATTTATAGAAATATTTTCCAAGCAAGATGAAATGCGTTAATTGCATTATCAGATAATCAATTTCTGACTTTACTATAATAGAAATACATGTTCGCATTCGACGAATTTTGGGCTTAAAGTCAATAATGCATTGGCGAATTTTTCTAGGATAAAGAATTCGATAAAGAATGTCAAACAAATTCGGATGTTTCAAATATGTAGGAAGTGTTATTTCTTTTTTATAGTATTTATATTAATCGAATTTGCTTATTTATGATGAATCAACGTTTTTTATATAATTTTATATTTTAAAAAATGGTAAAATTGCACATTTTTAAGTAGTTTTTAGTTACCGGGCTTCCCGACAAAAAAATCCCGGGAATCGGAAAGTGAAAATTTGCCAAAATTCCCGGGAAATTCTCGGTATAATATAATGAATATAATGAATGTTTTTGTTCCCTTATTAAATTTAAGATTCCGCGCAGATTACTACAATTACAACAATATCAGAGTCTTCTGGTGATTTAAGCCGATTAATTTGTAAAAATGTTGGTATTACCGAAAATTAAAAAAAAAAAAACATTGGATACCAATACAAATAAAAAAAAGACATTGGTGTCACCTTGTACGAGTATTCAAGAAATTTTTCAGGGTTCATCATTCACCGGTGGTGAAACTATTCATAAATTTACCAACGAAAATTTCCTTTTATGCCAGTGATTTATTTCTGGAATTACTATTAATAAAATTTAAGTCCTTATTCAAAATCATACACAATATAAAATACCAAAAAATATAAGTAATTTTAATAAAAACTACCATACGATAAATACCTAAATTAATTGGGTTTTATTGATTTATTTTTAAATAATAATTGTTTCTCGAAACTAAGTATTTTTATTGTGATTCAAACATATTATTCTTCTATATATGAATCAAGTACATATGCAAAAAAAATATGATGACGGATCAACAATATTTGTATTGTGATTCAATCATATTATTGTGGTATACATGAATCAAGTACATAAGCAAGTAAAATATGGTTGCAAATCAATAATTTGTATTGTGATTCAACTATATTATTGCTGTATACATTAATCAAGTGCATTTACAAAAAAAAAATATTGTTTCGGATCAACAATATATTATTGTGATTCAAACCATATTATTGTTGAATATATGAATCGAGCACATATGCAACAAAAATATGGTTGCAGAATAACAATATTTTTATTGTGATTCCATCATATTATGCCCAACCATAATATAATTTACAGACAATCATATACTCCAACCATAATATAACAGTAATCGATTATGGTTGCCATACACCATATTTTTATTTTTGCTATAATTAAACAATATTATGTAAAATTTTCTCAAGATTGTTGGTGCAAAATTATGTTAAGTTGTTATGACAATATTTTGGGGTCTTAAAATAAGGTTTAAGACCCCATAACTACTCTCCTGAGGTATCTACCACCGAAGCATTAAAAATCATTCGGCATTCATAGTTTGAAAATAAAAAAGTACTTTTTTTTCTGGCATATTGCTAAGTATACTTATAGCCTTATTCTGTAAAACAAAACGAAAATACGTTTCGAAATTTTATATTGAAAACAATAAATAAATTCAAATTTATTTGTTGTTTTCAATACAAATTGTCGGAACGAATTTTCGTTTCGTTTTACAGAATAAGGCTATAAGTATACTTAGCAATATGCCAGAAAAAAAAGTACTTTTTTATTTTCAAACTATGAATGCCGAATGATTTTTAATGCTTCGGTGGTAGAGTCAGCTACCTTTATATCTAATTAGGGTGTCCTTCACTTGTCCTAAAACGGAAATATAGGGTGGCCCTTAAAACGTGGATTTTTTTACTTTTTATGAATTTAACGCATTCTTTATGTTAACAGCTACAAATTCAATGTTTTTATTAATTGGATAGATAGTCTGGGTAGTAGTCTTTCATTTTCGGATATTGTTGCAATAATACACTAAGAAAACAAAATGGCAACAAAAAAACATGGAAGTAAGAAAATACTACTGCTAACATTTAACGCGGCACAAATTGGACTGAATGTTATGCCTTGAAAGTCAACATAGTTGTTGATGACAATAATATCTAAAATTCTGCAGTGGTGCTTGACGATCGTTTACGAAAAAATTTGGAGAATGTTTAAAAAATATCGAAAAAATTAAAAAAAAAATGCGTTTTTTCCACCTTCATTCAAGCACTACCGCAGAATTTTAGATATTATTGTCATCAACAACTATGTTGACTTTCAAGGCAACATAGTTGTTGCCGTATAAGAAACAATGAAGCCTATTTTCGGAAAATTTTACTCATTCATTTAAAAAATATAGTGCATATTTGAAAAAACGGGTGTTTATGTGAAATGAATTATACAGTATTAATTAAGACCACACACACTAGTTTTAATTTAAAACCCCATAAAATATATGTTTTCTGGGTCCTGGTTAGATTCTGAGTCGATCAAGCTATGTCCGTCTGTTGAAAGCAGGATAGGGCTCGAACGGCACAACGAAGTGGGAAGAAATTTGACCCCAAATATTTATCTTAAATAAGGTTTGTTTGATATTAAAAATGAGTAAAATCTGTAAGTAAACAAAGTTATGAGCAAAATACTAGAAACACAGGGTGTCCATTGTAGCTTAATTTCATACTTTTCTGCTATATCTCACTTAAATAAAAGCATATACTATAACAACATTTTCATGGGTTTACCGCCCACCTCCCATATAAGGTGAAAGGTCAGAGAAATTTTGTACAAATACTTCATGGACAAATGCAAACACGGAAACAAAAATAGGCGTAGTTCGCCCACTTTACCGCCCTCCTGCTATACAACATTCACGCTTGTTTACATTTGTAATGTTATTGTTTTTCTTTGTGTCACTGTTTTTGTTTAGAACATTTTTTTTTTACTGATTTACGGTAATTTTTCAACCGATTTTCAAAACAAAGCACTTTTTGGAAAGTTATTCAAATTACCTTTATAATTGCTGAACATAGTTAGTACAAATTATTGCCGCTAGATGGCGCAAAATTCATTTTTTTATTAAAAGTGCATCAAAACACCCTGTATTTGCAAATATTATGAGTTCATATGTTCAGCAAAAATACTCGCTAAAGGATTTGTATAAAGTTGCCAAACATCATTTGGTCGAATTCTGGAAATCTAAAGGTCAATATTGTGGTTTTCTTCAATAAACTTAAAATAACGGTAATTTTGTAAATAACGGAATTATGAAAAAGTCGTAGAACAAAAGTTGCTGCTGAAGCCTTACAGAACCATTTTCAAAAATAAAAAAGTTCTTTTTTGCAAAGATCCGTTTTTGGCATATTGCTAAGTATACTTACTGATTTTTATTCAGTTTAGTGTGCTTCTTGCATAGAGCTGATTGTCTGCGGCAAGTTAAAAATGTATTAGAAAATATACAGAATGTATATATAAAAGTTAATTATTTAATATAAATTATTTTAATTAAAATTAAACTAGAAATAAATAAATAGGTCATTCAGATTGTGAAAATATATTAAGTGGATAATATATAAAGAGAACTGCATAATAGGTTATCTTCGGAGTACTAAAAAAAGGCGTCACTTTGTACGAGAATTCAAGAAATTTCTTAGGTTTCATCATCCACCGGTCTTGAATTTACCTTTTTATACCAAAATGATTTATTTTACATAACTAAATTATAAATATATACATAAAATATAAAAGTTCATATAAGAACTTTTATATAAGTACGACGCATTACATATTAAATACTTTTTTAACTAAATATTTTGATTTTCATTGTGGGTTCCAAACTGCTTCAGAGAAATTTATTATGTTGAGATCTGCTAAAATCTTGGGTTTTCATTTCATCTGTCATATATCTTATATTCAATTTGTCCCATTTAAAATATAAGCACAAATGTAAGGTACTTGATTTGGTTTATAAATTAGTTCCATTTATTTTTAAGACTATATTATTATAAATCACTAAAACAATGAAAAGAGGAGTACCTACTTCATGTTTAATTATCAAATTATAATTTTTAATAAGTTTCGGAGTTATTTTATTGTATTTGTTAGTGTTTATAATAAATTGTCCACGAAATTTAGAAAATCTCACCTGTTGTGAAAAAACAATACACTCAAGAATTTTTTTATTTCAAATCAATCCATCCATCATTGATTGCATCACTACCAATTAGTATTAGGAATAATAAATGCGCCTGAACTGTTCAATACCATTAAACTCAAAACCCCCAAAAAAAAATATTAAATTAACCAAAAATTAAATGATACGCTTGGTTAAGCATAAAGTTACCTGCTTCTGGTATTGAATGAAATTTACCAACAACAATTTTTGTGTATTTAAAATGAAAAAATAAAAAAATATGGGTCAAATACTGATTACAAACGCATTTTATGTGAACTACAACAAACAAACAAACAAGCAAGCAAGCACTAACAACTAAAATAAGATAAATATGACTGACTGAATTACGGTCTGTAGGTGTTAAACTGTAATGATTATAGACTAAAATTATGATTTATTACAAATCTAAAATTTTTATACAAATTTATGAAAATTACCACAGAAATTAAATTATGGAAAAAAAAAAAAAAAAATAATAATAACACAATATTTGTAATAATGCTAAGACCAGACCAAACAAACTATGAGTACTATTAATAAAATATTGGCCTTTTAAGAAGCAGGAAGGAAAATAAAGAAAATAAATAAAAAAAATTAACAACATATACGTTCATTCGTATCAAATCAGCTTATCTTTTGAAATAAATCAAAACATTTGGTTTTTATTTTTGATTTACAACAAAAAAAGATACTCACACACCAAATAAGAAAACATCGAAAAAGGCAAGGAAAAATGTACCTGTTGTCACATTGACAGAGAAGAAAAGAGAAAAACATTTTATTTTTTATTTTGAATCCCTCATTCTGTTTCGTTTTAATTGAACTAAAAATCCAAACAACATTCCAAAACAACACACTGAAGGTTCATATATAAAAAGAAACCAAAAAAAAAAAAAAAAAATAAAAAATAAAAAATCGACATAATCGAAAATGTACAAATAAAAATCTAGGAAGCTTCTTAGGTTGTCAATCGTTTGATGAACATTCGTATGAACAACAACAAAATCTTTATCTTTGGAACAACATCTAAGGTTGTTATAATCCTCACCACCGGCAATATGTAGCATTGACGAGGATAAAATCACACACATACATATACTTACATGGTGAACATTCATTAACGATACATACATTAAAAGAATGTAATCATTTTATAGGTATTTAATTTTCCAAAATTTGTATATCCTACACCAACATAGATGATTGGAGTATTATGCATTTGTGCTGATATTTGAAAAAATAATCCAACACCCACCCAATTTAAAGTTTACTAATCGACTGAGAATCACTTTTTGAATCAATTCCATCCGTCCCTAATCTGAATATAATTTGATTAAATCTTAGACGTAAGATATTTTTGTAACAAAGACCAAGCCTATTGAAATCGGTTATGATCGGTCCATTATTCCACCTAGCCCCTATATCAATTAACTCCAGGAATTAACATAAATGAGTCAAATAATATTTTAACGAAGTTAATTACAAATACGTAAGTTTTATATCAGTGTAAACCTTTGTGTTTAATTTCATAAAGATTGGTTCATAATTGACCATAGATATCATATAAGACGCCTTCCCAAAATTTTGCTGCATATACACAATGGTGTAAGGCTTTACCAACTATACCTTACTAGTTTTTATAGCACCATCCAAATTCCCCTTTGTTGATAGTTTAATTTGATTTTCTAAACTATCAAAACGATTAACATACAATTTAGTACGGCTTTCATACAAAATGAAAAAAATCGGTCTCCTTAAAAGTTGTTCAAAAACACATAGAACTTTTTGTCAGCGCCCCTACGATATGTACCTATGTATGTATATTCCAAATCGTTATTGTTTTGAACAAAATATTATGTTGCTTTAAATAAAAATGTTGTTGACTTAATTACTCTCTTGGTTAAAAATGTTTTAAATTCATCAGTTAATATTCCATTCTATTAAAGCTCTGTCACAAAATAACTTTTACACCTTCACACCAGAGAAAAATAAAAGTGTAAATAAAACTTGGTTTCCTTATATTGGTCAAGATCAAATATTAGTTTGGTTGAGATTACAAAAAAAAAAAAAATTAAAAACTTAAAATCGAACAACAACTGTCACACATATGTGTGGTTTTCGTTGCTGAAGAACATGCAACAAACAACTGGCCACTACTCACGAGTCTTAATGAACATTGCAACGGTAGTTTATCGTTAATAAGGAGGTAGTTTATTTTATCTTATTTTTTCATTAATATTTAATGTACCTTAAAGTTTCTTTCGTTCAATTTTTGATTAAACTGATAAGTTACGCATGATTATAAAATAGACACTCTCTCTGTCTTTCTTACAGTTACACGCAAACGGATGTGAGACGTATCATTAAATTGGACATATTCCGGAAAAAAGTACACATATGACCTGTTGTTAGTGAAATGAATAAATTCATTTCTTAATTGCAAGCTAATAATAGAAAATGATTGCGAGATCAGTTTTTATCATATTTACGATGCAGCTTTTTCTCAATGGGGAATTAAATAGTGTAAGTTCAGAAGTATGTATTCATTAATAACATTCAACCGCTAGCAAAACAAATATTGAGCAGTAAGTTTCATATTTAGGACTCTAAGGAAATTTCATAATTTTGTACCTTTTTTTAGTAACTATGGCTCATAATAAATTACATAGGGAAACACTGATTTTGCGGCAAGGGGTTTCTCAGCCAATTCGAATACGAGGTATTAATAAGTACTAAGCCTCTAATCCACTTTTTTTGAATTGACTCTAGTTCTCGCGATAAATTGCGATTTGTAAAATTAAGGAGGCTGCTCTATATATTACACAAAATTTGAAAAAAAAAAAAAAATAAATTATTAAAATTCGAAAGTGTCAAAAATTCAAAATTTAATTCTTTATTCATAAAGACAAATTTGTTGCAAATAAAACTAGATATACTTCGTAAAATCATTGTCTAAGTTTTGATTTTATTCACAATTCATTTACAATTTACATAGAAAAATTAAAAAATAAAAAATGGTTTTGTGATTTCCATGTAACTTGTTAATGAGTATTTTCACTAATTTGTGAATAAAATCAAAACTTAAGCATTGATTTTAATGAAATATGTCTTGTTTTATTTGCAATAAATTTGTCTTTATGAATAAAGAATTAAAATTTGAATTTTTGACACTTTTTTTTCAAATTTTGTGTAAATTTAAATTTTTCTCAAAATTTGGGCTTAATATTTCCATAACTGTTGACTGTATTAAAAGTAATATTAGAGCGACTTGAAGATAATTTCGATTAGAATTTTTTAATATATTTTTGAACAAAATCGGACCAGATGTTTTCGAGATATGCTTCAATATATAGTGCAGACTCTTTAATTTTACAAATCGCGTTTTATTGCGAGTAGTAAAGTCAATTAAAAAAAAGTAGATTAGAGACTTTGTTCATATTTATACCGTGTATCAGAATTGACTGAGAAAGCCCGTGCCGCAGAAATTTTTTCTCATTTTGCAACTCTGTGTTATTTATAACAAAATTATTAACCAAAATGTACTAAAAGACCCACAGAGATCTAGAAATTTTGAACAACATGTTAACTGTGACATATAAACCCATTAACGTGAAAAATTTGTTTACATCAGCCTTAGTATGGAAGTTATAAGCCGTTAAATATATGTAATAGTGGGCGTTACCCTCTCATATTTGGACTTATATTTTCCATGTAAATGTCATGGACTATGGATTTTGTTGGATTTTTTTAACAAAAGGCACTATTAAATGGTTGTATTTAATAAATCTTACAACATTTGTACTAATTAAACCTTAAAAAACATTACTAAATTCATATATGGAACCAAGAGACTATATCAGGTTACCGGAAATTCCTTCCAATGCGGATTGGAAATAATAAGCATTTCTGCAATCGATTTTTTGCAAGCTTTATTATAATAGACTTTGCAATATTACTTTTTAGCACAACAATAAGAGGTAAAGTTGGCAAAAAACCTTTTGAGGACTCAGGAAGAATATTAAATTACACAATTCATAACAAAGTTCAAGTTTATGTTATTCTGTTTTTTGACAGTTCGGTTTAAAACTTAAGCCTTTGTTAGCCGAGCGCTTGTGTATGGCCGTACATCGCATCAGCGTTAAAAATACACACAAGCTTATGAGACGCTACATCACAAATCTATAACTATTGTAATTACAATACACACAACAAAATCTATCGGCCCCACTGAAGCGTCACATAAGCAGTAAACTAACCCATGCTTTAGACTTTGTCAAGTTTCATATATGTAACAGTGGGCATTAGTGGGTTAGTGGAACAAATTTCCATGGAAAAAATTGTAAAATATTTTTTTCCGTAAAAAGCTTGAAATTAAGAATCTTTTGAGACCTATTTCGCGGAATAACTCGATATATTTTTTTTATTTTGCCAAAATGTACCACATTTGAGATTTTCAATCGCTGGTAGAGAACTGAAGATACATTTTTAAAATTTTTAAATATTCTTGTATACTCATCTCATAAATACGCATCGTTTGAGAGGTTTTCCTACATCGACAATTTTTAAGCCTGTTTCAAAACACCAATTTCAAATATTTAAACATTTTGTTAAACAAGTTTCGAAAAAGTTCAAATAAAACTATGCACATTTATGGACACTACAAGAAATAAATTTCAAATAGTTATGTTAATAACTTGTTTAACTAAGTTGCATCTGCGATTTGTATTCTGCAAATTTCGGCAAAGAGACATTTTTTAAGAAAACTTTACAAATTTTTTTTTTTAATTTAATTGGATTTGAATGCAATGGTTTGACAGACTTTATTTGTCATAGTGAGGTAATTATCATTATACTTGTCAATGATATTAATGAATAAAATTTACTTATCAAATATTTAAGAAAAGGTGAGTTTAAAGTTGGAGGTGAAATTTGGCTTTTTTTAATGCTTATATCAGCGAAAGTCCTTTAGTTATAGTTTTGTAAACTTTTGTGGGAAAGCCGGATAAAAATAAATAACTTTACGTAATACCTTCTCTGAAACTTTCAAATTTTTACTTTTGAACTTCATATTGTTCAATTTTCTTAAAATCTTCAGAATGTTTTTTTTTTTTACATTTTTTATCTTATTATGTAATAATTCTGTTTATATTTTATTTGATAGATTGTTACGAGTAGATTATGGTTCTTCAACATTTGGTTACAAATCGATTCATGAGGAATTTAAAAAATTTGAAAAATTTTAAGTAAAATTATTTTCAAAAATTTTATTTTTCTTTATTAAAGAAAATGCTTTTTATAAATCCTTAAAATATTTTGACGCCACCTTAATTTTAGTATTAATCAAATAAAATGCTTTCATTTGACATCAATATTAACATCATTTATACTTCGCGATATTTGTCAACAAGCGAAATGTGTTTAGAGATGAATGCCGCTGTAGGCGATGTAAATGACGTATCTTTATTTTTTCATAATATCAATTTTAGTCATTAAAATGATTCTTTAGAGTTAGTTTTCGATGGTTTAAAGTAATATCTTACATTGAAAAAATTCCGAATAAAAAATTTTAAATTTGGTGAAAATTTCCGGTTAACCCTTTCAGTACATGTTTTTAATGCTTGAGTCAAAATGAACAATTTCTTCAGTTTTTATAGATCTTTGTTGTAGTAGTAATAATCCGTAATCAATTTCCAGAAAGAAATTGTGTATTTAAATTTTTTAAGGAAAAATTGCAAAACACAAAAACGGTCCTACACCGAAGAAAAATTGTTAAACTTATATTTTTTTGACGCTAAATATTAATACAAAATCTTTACTGAATATTTTATCGACCTTTATAAAAAAAATTTACATTTTATCAACATTTTTTAAGTTTTTACTAAAAATAAACCCCAAAAAAAGAATTTGTAGAGAAAATTTTTTGAACGCAATATTTTTGTAGTTAAAACTAAAGAAAACTCAATAATTTCTTTGTAAGTTATTA
The DNA here is from genome assembly GCA_951394005.1 of Protophormia terraenovae. Lineage (NCBI taxonomy): Eukaryota > Metazoa > Arthropoda > Insecta > Diptera > Calliphoridae > Protophormia > Protophormia terraenovae. The sequence goes on from OX596073.1 coordinate 61,386,913, forward strand.
AGAAGGTTTAAAATAATAGTATTGAGTAACATTTAATCTAAAGATCTGCTTAGGTGTTGATTAATGGCAAAAAATGTCATCAAAATGCTGAAAGGGTTCAGATCATCAAAATTGCAAAAAAAAAAAAAAAAAATTTATATCTTGATTTATTTTGCAAAAATATTATCCTTACGCTTGAGTTAGCGTAGAAAGTAAAATGAAAATTTTCCATTACGTCACATTTTTAACCCATTGAGGACCAAGGAAAATTTGCTTTCTAGAGGAGTTTTTAGGTTATAAAACTTTCTAGGTAATAGGTAGAGGAAAATTGTCACTCATATTTTATAGCCAAGTCATGGGGATCCAAAAATGTAGTACTAGTCAATTCTATAAATGGTCACACATAGCCCCTAGAAGTCTTTAAAATTTTAAAAATCGAGAATTTCTAATTACACCTTATAAAACCATGAGAGGTAAGGATTGGGTGTAGAGGGGAAATTTATATTTGATATAACTAATATAAGACCGCAGATCTCAAAAATGGTAAAATTTTTAAAAGTAAGTGTTGAGTAAATGTTCTAAGTATTGTGTCTCGACTGATTAATGGTTCAAATCTAAAATATGTAAAATGTCAGTTTAAAACTAATATTAAATAAAAATAATCCTTGAGCTCAGTTTTTTTATATTTTCAAAAGAGTTTCGAAATTTTTTGAAATTCCTCATATAAACGCACCCTAATTTTAGGTCCAATGCGGCGAGGGTCAAGTATATCCGATTTCACACAATATCTTTCTATTACCTAATTTCGGATTATCGAGGTTTGAAATATAACATAATTTAATATATGAAACAGTTAAAATATCAAGTCCAAAATTTTCATCTAAAAACAGTCTATATTTAAAGTTTTTCAAAAATGTTTCATATAACTCAAAAAATACAAACTTCTTTGTACTCATAAGGAGTGCGTTCGAAAAAATCTTAAAAATATTAAATTCAATAATTTGGAAACGGTTTATCTTAGTGTTTTGGCTTTTTTATATTTGATTGATATTATATTTCAGTTACAGAAAAATATAATTTTTTAGTTATAATTTCACAAGAGCCCAATATCTCTCCAATGGTCTTAGCCAGGCGCGGATCCACGGGGGGGGAAAATCGGAAATTTCCCCCCCCAAAATGGATTTTCGACCTTAGAAAAATTAAAAATTTGCAATAGGAAAAGAAAAATTAAAAATTCTTTAAGAAAAATTTTCTTTAGTGAAAATAAAAGAAGGCAGAATGAATTTATCTTCAATATAGTCTAGGAATGGCCAAACTATGTTTAGAAAAAATTATTTCTCGTATTTTTTCTTCGAAAAATTTAAAGCAAATAAATGGGTTTTTAAAAATAGAAAAAATATAGGAAATGCAATTCCTATATATTTTTTTCATTAAATTCAAGCTTAAACTTTACATACAATTAAAAACTGATATGTCAAAAACAAAACAAAAAAAAATATTGTATAAGTGCTAGTTTCATGTCATATTGAAATTACACTAACTAATGTTTTAATATTACTTTTTATAAATCCGAATCTTTTCAAAATTTTATACTAAATAATTTTTTAACATCAAAAATGAACAAAAGCATTTTCACAGAAAAAATTTAATAAAAGTCAACCATTTATTAATAAATAACACAAAATTTTCCCAGTTCTTTTATACAAAATATAATATTTTTTTAGATTTAATAAATTTTACATATGATAGAAATTTTGGTTCACTACACAGATTTAATTTATAAATAAAATAATAAAGGTCTAAAAATTGAAATTTTTCAAGAAAAAACTTTAATTTATTTTTATTGAAAATATTCACAATTTTGTGTTAAGAAAAAAATTGTTTAAATAAAACCATTTTCCCAAGAAAATGTCTACCATTTTCCTAGAGGACGATAACAAAAATATTACTTTTCGCTTAATATTTTATTAAACCTTCTGAAAATTTCTCTTGCTTTAGTTAGATAAAAACTGAAGAACTTATTAGATTTTATGTGAAATTCCCCAGAAGGTATGCTACAAATAAAGCTTAAAATGAAATAATTTGTTTGAAATAAATGAAAAATTGTTTGATAAAATTTTTGAGTTTTTAAACGATTTTAAATATTGACATCTCATTTTATTGTAAACAAAATATCATTAAGACTTAAGAAAGAAATACGTAAAATAGAAAAGTATTTTAATATAGTTAAAGGGTATGTTTTTCCTAATAAAGAGTTCCCAGATTTTTAGTTCAGCAACTAATCTCAAAATTGTTTTTTTCGAATTTTCTCGAAAATTGGTTGGTGATGTACTCAAGAAGATTGTTCTTTGAGTAAAACTACAAAAATATAAACATTCAGACTGAAATAGTATGAAATTTTATAAAGTGATTTATTTACATAATTTTCACTAGATTTTCTTCACGGGCTTCTCTTTGCAGAAAAAATTATTAGCGTATATTTTCCAGTTGACATACAATATATTCCAGTAAAAATTAAATTTAAGCGAGATTTTATTTCACATTTAAATGTTTAATTCATTCAATCATCTACTTTCAAAATAAAATCGATTTATCGGTCCCCAAAATCGATTTTATTTTGAAGTCGATTTTTTATTGATAAAGTCAAAAGTGTATCAAAAACATCTAAAAATTCAAAAATAAACCTATAAAATAATTTCAAATATTCAGGTCTCATATATAAAAGTTATGTATATAATATATAAGAAATCTGTGAATATTTTATTTATCCATCAAACCAATATTCTTCAGTAAAGCTTTATAAAAAACGCTATGTTCACTACTAAGCCTGTTTCTTTGCTGGGTTATTATAAGGACATCCTTCAAGAATAGAAGTTCACACGGTATTGATATTCTCGAGCAATTTTATTAATATTAGGATAATTGTTTTATTATTTTTTTTTTTTTCTTCATAGGGTTTAGACTATTGTTTTGCCAACTGCCCAGCTAGGTATGATATGTAAAAATAATAAGATCTTTTCGAATTAAATATTGGGATTTTTTTTTCATTTTCTATCGGCAAACTCCACTTGGGTGCATTTTTAAATTTTACTTTTACTCCTTAAATATTCACCGCCAAAATATATTTAAAAAAGCGGACATAACTTTATTATTACCAACCAAAAAATTTTAATTTATAAGATTTTTATAATTCTACATATTAACTACATTTAACTTCTACATTTAACTTTTTAAAACAAACTCGATTTTTGAAAATAAATAATCGATTTCAGTATAAAATAGTTGACATAAAATCGATTGCAAACAACCGACTTTTTTCCTATGAAAATCGACTAAAATCGAAATCGATTTACCATTCTCAAATGTGCTTGACCTCCTATCCAGATCTAAATAGCTTAGCATTTTGTGTTTTTCTAATGATGCATTCTTTATTTAAATTATTTTATTTTGACCTATTCAGTAGTATTACAAAAGTAAAAACACGGCTTTCATAATTAAAATCCTTTCAATATTCTCTGAGAAATGTTTATTTAAATACATATTTGTAATTTTGCATTTTTGTTTGTAATTAAAAATAATAATAATTATAAATAACCAGTTTTCTGGCAAAAAACAAAAAAAAACATAATTTTTCCAGTGATGATAAAAAAATTTCCCCCCCCAAATGCTTTGGCTGGATCCGCGCCTGGTCTTAGCACTAGACAATTTGGAGGATTGACCTCTCTTGGTACAAAAACTATGCTATTGTTTTGGTACCATTCCAGAGCTTTCTAACGGTAGTGACATGATGCCAAAAATATGTAGACACATTTTGCTCTCTTGTGAAAGGAATATGTCATTTTTGCAAACATTTTTTGATATATTTTTCGGTATTTATAGAGCCGACTGTAACAAATGATTTTCGTGTTTTGCTGTAACTGCATAAAAGTTGTCATACCAGGAACTTTTTAGGAAATTTTGTTTGCTTTTCGGTCATAAAGTTATTTTCAACATTTCCTCGAGCATTAGCAACATAAAAATGTTTACCCATAAGCTGCGAAAACTCTGCCAGCACCTACGTTTCGTCGTCCATTATACAACATGAGTATTTTTTTTATGAAATTTCATTTTGATTTCCGTGCCCTATTCTTGGCTTCTAAATTTTTGCAGCATTTCTGTATGGAACTTTTTGGACTTCGTATGTTTTCAACTACGCACCAAATAGTTAAAGTTCTGAGCTAACCAGATTGCTTTTTTACGAGATGTGTTTATAGTTCTTTTCAATATGCTTTCAATTTTTCGGCCTTCTCAATATCATATGGACCTTTTTTTCTTCCCAAACCAGATTTCCTATTAATGGTCAAATTCTCCTGATACTGTTTTATAACATTGGTAACAGTGTGGCGGCAGACGTTTAATTCTTTGGCCAATTATTTGTAGGACCAATTTGGATTTTTTAGAAAAATTTTAATAATTTACTCATTGTGATCAAACTTAAAACAAATCAACATGGTTGTCATTAAAAATAATAACTGACATATTTTTCAAAGATAACTAGATCAAAAAAGTTTTAAATATTGCTTCCGAAAAAAATTATGAGGCAAAACGTGTGTTAAGATTTTTTCAAACGCAATCCTTAATTCTTATCGTATTTTCTAAACTTTGCTAAAATTTAAATAGAAAATGTACTTTTTATACTCAATCCGGATTACAAAGTTGCAATCAAACCGAATTATAGAGTATGTAATGAATTGGGAAATGCCGTCCGGATTACCGAATAATCCGTATTATCGCCATTTTGATTATCGAGTTTATACTGTATTTGAAAATTTATTTTAATTCATGAGGCAAAAATTACACATATTTTTTTAAAGTGGATTTCAGTTTTAAAGTAAATATAATTTTTACAATTAGGAATATTTCATCAAAGCTTTCTGATTTTACGAGCCCAAAATATGCTAATATTGGCCTCGTAAAGCATTGCTTTAGTATACGATGTATTTTTACATTACTCAAAAAACTGTACATGTCGTGCGTGTAAATAATTGAAGAAAAAATGGTGCGTGTTTTTTTATTTCTTCACCACAATAGTACGAGTTATTTTGTTATCTTAAAAATATTGTTGTCGTCTTAATTATTGCGTTAATGAGTTTTCTGTACATTCCCTTTGTCATGTCTTTGTATTGGAGCAGCCCTAAACCATGACTATCACTAATATATTTCTTCATCTGCAGCATCTACAATAACCACCAAGAGACGATGGATCGATCGATCGATGTATTTGATCAATTCAATCAATTGATACTCAAGATACTCATTTATATGTATTTGCGTATGGTAAAGTGTAACTATAACTGCAGCAACAAAAACAACATTTATTTTTAAAAAATTCTTCTACAAAGATTTCAGACGATATGAATGCGTAGTGTAGTTAAAAAGCACATAATTGTATATTTTTTTCTTTGCTCTCTTAATCTTCTTACCATTTTAAATGAGATTTATTTCTTTGATAAGAAATTTATGATAAAATAATGTTTTAATGCAAAAAAATTACAAAATCGGGAGAAAAAAACTTTGAGGGAAGAAATATATCAAATATAAAATCGCCGAATCAATTATACCGTACATGTTAGTTATCATTGCAAATTTAATTTAATCAACACTTTTAAGTGGCCAAAAAATTCTTAAATATGTAGAATTGCTATAAATGTCATCAAAAGTAAAAATGATCCACGTCTACATCTACGTCTAAATATCCTTTGAGAATGATAAAAAAAAAGAAAACATTTATTTTGTTCCATATAAAGTGGACTTTGAGTTGGTGATACCGAAATTTATTTCGAACGTTTCAAAATTCTTTGATGCATAATGTAGGGCGTATTAAAGATAAATAGCAAGCTTGATTTTTCTTCAATCTTTCTTTACAACTTGATTTCGTTAAGATAAACTTAATTTTTATCCTGGTATGAATACAAACAGCAGCCAGCAACATTTAAGAGAAAAATGTTTTAACTTTTTGTTGTTTGCAATGCCAGCATGTTTATTATCTGTTGATATTAAATATTGTTGTTATATTTTGTTGTTATTGTTTTTTTTTTTTTTTTTTTGTTTTCGTTAAAATAGTTGTTTGTATATACATATTTGTTGTTGTTATTTTAAGTATAAATTATTGTAATGAAAAACTCCTAGTATTTTTCATATCTTATCTCATTTTACTGATTTCTTTTTCTCAATTAAATGAATAAAAAAATATATATTGTAAACAACTTAATGTCTGCAGTGCAAAAAAAAAAAAAAATAAAACACAAAAAAATGTGTCTTAAACGTTCTTTTAATTTCTAAAGCCGCCTTTTCTTACCCCGATTACCTGCTGTTGTTGTTAATTGAAAACTTATCGAATTTAAAGCACCTGCTTAAAGTGTGCGTTAGTATTATGATGAAGAATAATGATGCGATCGTGATTAAAATCAATTAGATGATGAGTACAATGTAATAGTATGGAAATTATATATGAATAAGTAGTTGGATTTACAGAAGCCGAAAGTTAAATGATAAGGTTCTGCGCAGCTCAAAGCATTAATAAGAGGTGCGCTTCGTACAACACCATCCAGGGCATAATTCGTTTTAATGAACTGGTTGCTGGTTGCCCTTATGGCCAAACAGGTCGCAATCATGTCTGCGACTAGGCTCAATACTATAGGTGCATTCCAGAATTCCATGTGTTATCCACGACCACATTGACTATTGTTTTCCCAAACACTTTCTGTTCAGAAGATTTTCAGTGTCAACCAAAATCGAACCCACTCAAATAAATCGATCGATTGAAAACTACTGAAAAAGTTTGGGTGGTGTCCATGTTCCCGAATGTAGGAAAAATATTTCCTTCAAACTACCACCAGAGATTTTGCCTATAAAAAGAGCGATAAATTGGCTAATGTACAACAGGGTATTCAGAATGGATATCCAAATTCGGACGGAGAGTCAAACTGCAATTAAATCTCTATCTGGTGGCTATTCGATATGCAAGTTGGTATATGAATGCCGGGTATTTCTAAATGAGTTGGCGAGACATTGAAACCTGGAGATGATATGGGTAAGGGGTCATTCTAATATCTCGAAATCTTCTTGCGGATGAACTAGACAAAGATGTTTTCCTACTACGTAATGAAGAAATGGACCAACTGGTTGGTATACCGCTATCATCTTATAGATCTAAGATACTGCAGTATTTATTGAAGATAGCTAGACAAAGATGGACAAATGAATCCACATGCTATACCTCGAGACAGATTTGGCCCAATTATCTCGTACGAATTTTATCCTGAGAATGCCAAGACGTTAGCCATGAATTATTGTAGCCGTTGTTTCTGGGCTCTGGGTCACCTGTGCGCATACTAAGAGACTTGGACTCCTCTTAACGACTATTTTAGAAGTTGCTATAATGAGGAAGAGACAGTGGAACATCTTCTATGTCACTGTCCTGTTCTTACAAATATTAGGACTAAAAGCTTCGGTAGTCCGTGTATCCATGTATTATCCAATCTATCTGAGATTGACATCGCACTGATTCATTGCTTTATTCATGCATCAGGATAGTTCGATTCGAACTTTGATATGGACATGTGAACCAAACTCATGTGATTGCTAAGGGTAAGACAACGGGACCAACAGGACCCAAGTAAGCAGTCTTCTTATCGACATTTATATGCAGCCGCCCGCTGAACATAAACTGTTAAATTCAAATTTGAGCAGATGGAATTTATTCGATTCTCCAAAAACTAACAAAATTTATCACTGAAAGTACTCACAGCTAATCAATCTCATCTGACTTCGATCAGAATTCAAATTAAAAATGTCAAATTTTGATGGATGAAAGATTGTCGATAAAAAAAAGAAAATTGATTAATGAAAGTGATTAGTGTCAAAAAATAAATTACCTCTAAAACCTTATAGAGAGCCGCGCTACCTTGTTATTTTTATATCATGGTATCCAGTGAGTACTTCCTTCAGGGATATACCTATTTTTCATATTCAATTTTAAATGGTTCAGTACTTTAAACATAATGTCAAATAAAACAGACAATGTGATGATAAAAGTGGACGTTAAAAGGGCTTGACCATCCAGTAAAAATCTAGCAAGTGGACTTAATATTTGCTTTAAACAATTTAAATGTTTTTTGTCTTCAAACATACTGACAATAACTTCAAAAATACGAACTTCAAGAGGTCATAAAATCAAAATCCGTAGTGCTATTCAGTAACTTATTTTAACGATAATCAAATCATTTAGAAAACTAAAAAAAAACAAAATTATCAATTTCTCTATTCCATAGAATTTTCAAACGACATTCGTTATCGTTTCATCTGCTTTTGTCATTTACTAGACCACAACATTTTTATATCCACCATCAAAAAATGGGGGTATATTGCTTTTGTCATTCCATGTGTAATCCTGGTTAGATTCTGAGTTGATCTAGCTATGTCCGTCCGTCTGTCTGTCTGTTGAACACAGGATAGGGCTCAAAAGGGACGACCTAGGGAGATGAAATATGGCTCAAATATTTACCTTATATAAGGTTTGCTGGTATTAAAAATTAGCAAAAAAAGTTGTGGGCAAAATACTAGAAACACAGGGTGTGTCCATTGTAGCTTCATTTCATACTTTTCTTCTGATATTTCTTAAACAAAAGCATGTACGATAACGAAATTTTGTACATATGGTTCGAGGGTCGATATAAACTTTGAAACAAAAAATGAGCGTGGTACACCCACCTTCCATATAAAGTGAAAATCAACAAAATATTGTACAAATAGGTCAAGGACCAATGTAAACTCGGAAACAAAAGATGGGCGTGGTCCGCCCACTTTACCGCCCGAATCCTATATAACGTAAAATTTTAAAAAGTTGATGGTGGGTATATAGATTCGGCTGAGCCGATTATACCATTCGTTTATTTTATCTACTAAAACATATGTTTAATATACAATGCACATATGTGTACAACTTACAAATAATTCCAAAATTATCTTTTATTTCTACCCCTATTTAAGTGTTCTGTTTATTTTGACATAGATACCACACGAAAACAAAAGTTGTCTACTGTTGTTTAAATGTAAATACGGAATCATATAATCGTTACTGCAAACAACGGCGAATCGTTAAAATTTACTGAATCGCACTACTGAATGATATAAATTGCTTTGCTTTTTCGATTTATCTATCGAAATGCAAACTTTTGAAAACTCAGCAATTTTTCTCATTTGGCAGTAATATTGAAAGAAAACACATCAAAAACAATATGAAAAGTCATAACTCTATGCAAACAAAATACGTTTATCGAATGTTTAAGAAATAGAGAAATCCAAACTGATTAAAATTCCTTTTACTTACTTTAGTTCAATTAGATTTTCTTGCGATTTCGAGAAACACACAACTAGTTTCACTTTATTGATGCAAAAGAAAAACGGTTTGTTAGAAGTATAAATACGTTATGTTGCAAAGAAGGTCCTACCAAAAAACAGAACTTATCGAGTAAAAAAGTGTATCAATACTATTCCGATTAATGGAACCATATAAGTATTTAGCTTCTTTTTAAAACAGTTTTTATGTATAAGATCTTAAAAATTCTGAAAGTTCATACATATAATGATGTTGCCATCATACACTCCACAGTGGGGCAGAATCGAAATTTTTTGGAAATAAATCTGTAACTTCTGATCGGCTAGTTGGATTTGCATGAAATTTGGTATAGACATAGCAGAGGAGTTAACTTTGGAAGGGGGACCGAACAGACCCCTCAGGGGCGGAGCTAAAGGGGCTCAAAATTGGGTACCTCTGATATAGAAATTTTTTAATCGCTTACCAAATTTTTGTTTCTCGTCCAATATTTTTATACATTATTGTAGGCACTGATAAGACCTACAAAAAACATGCTTGCATGTCCTATTTATCTCTTATGGTTTTTGAGATATTTGCATTTGAATTTTTATGTAGCTAAATTTTGCATGTTCTTGGTCCAGTTTTTTTTTGATATAGAAATTTTTTAATCGCTTATCAAATTTTTGTTTCTCGTCCAATATTTTTATACATTATTATAGGCACTGATAAGACCTACAAAAAACATGCTTGCATGTCCTATTTATCTCTTATGGTTTTTGAGATATTTGCATTTGAATTTTTATGTAGCTAAATTTTGCATGTTCTTGGTCCAGTTTTTTCCATTTATATCCTAGTATTTCCGACCGATTTCATTTGTTTTTTCTATTGCTAATTAAAGAACAAAATTATCTATTGAATAAAAAAAAACTTTAAGTTGATATTTTTAAAATATTTTGGAACGAAAAGGAGATTTTAGTAATTTTGACAAAACTACACAAAATAAATATAATGGCCTTTTAAATACTTTTTAAATTACAGCAATCCATCAATAACTTCAAGACATATGAATATTTAAAATTTCATACTTTTCATGTTTTGTTAAATTTTATACAAATTTTAAAGAAAATTCAAAAAAACAAGAAAATAAATAATTTTTATATGAAAAATTGGGAACATGTTTTTATAAAAATTGGATTATGCATATAAGATTTTCGCGTCCCAAAAATTTGACACCTATGTTTTAATTATGTTAAAAACTTTAAAATTTTAGATAGCATATTTAAAGAAAAATGCATTTGAAAAGTGCAATTGCATTAAAATGCATTTCTAAAATATCTTTCTTATTTTTAAAATGTTCGTCGTAAAGCCGCCATATGCGAAATTCAAAGGCAGTTTAAATCATTAAAATTCACAAAGCATTCTCAGAGATCTTGCTATTCAAAGTTACATACTTTTGAAATTTTTTTTTGTTTTTGAAAAAATTAAAAAGCGAAATAAAATCGCGAGTTTTTGCAATTTCACGAAACTGAAAATTGATAAAAGACTTAATGGAGTTTGTGTATACAAATTATTATCGAAATTGAAAGCCATCAAGTAAAAAAATACCCTTTTTTGGGCTTTTTTTCATGGAATGGACGATATATAAAAATTAATGTGTGTTTGTTTGTATGTATGTATGTTTGTTTGAAGTCTATAGCCGCCTAAACGGCTAAACCGATTTTCTTGAATTTTTCACAATGTGCCTGGAAGGAAAAATGGGCTACTTTTTATTTTGAAATTCCATGTGGGCGAGGTGTCACGCCCACTAACTAAATAACTATTAAAAGTAGTATATCTCGGAAATTGGTAATACTAGAGTCCTCAAATTTTGCACGAACAACTTTGACACCTATATGAACATTCTGGAAAAAAAATAGGCGAACTAGCAATAGGGGGTGTGGCACATCCCACGCCTAATATTGCTTGCCAATACCAAATGCCGTAAATTTAGGAAACTATAACAGTTACATTTCCCAAATGTGAACATTTTGCGCAAAAATGGGCGGAAAAGAAATAGTGGGCGAGTCATCTCTCATATAAAGAAAATATTAAATTATCATATCTGAGAAAATATAACAGAGTTCTAAAAAAAGCCCACCGGGTATTAGCTAGTAATGTATAAAAATATTTGAAATTGAACGAGAAACAAAAATTTGGCAAGCGATTAAAAAATGTCTATATCAGAAGTACCCAATTTTGAGCATCTTTAGCTCCGCCCCTGAGGGGTCTGTTCGGTCCCCCTTCCAAAGTTAACTCCTCTGCTATGTCTATACCAAATTTCATGCAAATCCAACCAGCCGATCAGAAGTTACAGATTTATTTCCAAAAAAAATTCGATTCTGCCCCACTGTGCACTCTAGAACATCAAAGAAGTACAATTAAATAAGGTTTATAAAAAAGTAATAATTTTTAAAAGTTTAATCTCTACTCTATAAAAATTGCATTAATTAGTCTAAAATGAAAAAAAGAATAAGAAAACCAACTCTTAGCTGCAATTTCAGAGACACTCCCTTATTTACGATAAACAATTGTAAGTGTATATGTATTAGGGTGATCGATTATTCGACTTTTTTGAGAAACCGGTTTTCGAATAGTTCGAATAGTTGGTATTTTAAAAAAACCGGTCGCACTTTTTGAAATTCAGAAAAAACCGGTTAACCGGTTTTTTGCAGAAATTAATATTTATATCGAAAAGCTACATTTCTTAAAAAAAATCAATAATTCTTATAATATTCAAATTAAAATTTATTAAATACAAGCGTATAAGACTGACAATGCCAGGAAAAAATAATATTATATGCACAAACAAATCTGAAAATTAAAAGAAACAAAATATGAACAACATATGGACACCTTCCTCTCACTAATCGAAGTCAATTATTTGAAGCCGTTAGAATTTATTGGGAAAATATTGATTAAAGTTTTAAATTCGTAAAAAAATCGTCGTAATGCGCTCCCTGACCGAAATGCAGAATCAGTTTTTTAAAGGATTTGGAGAGCAAATAATAAGTATAGCAACTCAAAAGTTCTTAATACCAAAAACAGACTTTTTGGTCCCTAATAGAAACATCTGGCTCCGTTTGAATTTGTAGAATGAATAGTTTTATAAGTAAGTCGATTTAATTCGACCAATCCTATTTTACGGGGCAACTGTTTGGTGGCCAGCTCTGGAGAAAAGCTACCAGCAAGCAAAGTTTGAACGTATAATGAGGATGATGTCGATTATGACAACGGGCGCACTTAGGACTACCCCTTCTAAGGCACTGTTCACTATACTGAATTGGCTACCACCAGATATCGCGGCCAAAAAGATTGCTGCACAAACGGCGCTAAGACTCTGTTCAACTAGAGCATGGAAATATCAAGGATATGGTCATGCAAATATTCTCGGTAACATATATCGGGAATATAAGGTTGATTACTCAATACCAACACCGTTGTTCGATTCCGGGTTCATGGTGCACATTCCGGAAGGATCATACTATGACAACGGTCTGCATACTTCCGAGGAAGAAATTCAAATATTCACGGATGGTTCAAAATCTAAGGACAGAGTCGGTATTGGCATCTTCTCTGAACAACTAGACTTGAAACTGTCTCACACGCTACCTAATTATTGTAGCGTCATTCAGGCTGAAATCATGGCCATCAAAACAGCCGTGCAATGGCTTCAGTATATGGACATATCGAACAAAGATATTCGTATTTTTACTGATAGCAAAGCGGCCTTAAGCTCCCTGTCGGGTGTGTACACCACATCGAAGATTGTCCGTGAATGCCGGATGTCTCTTGAGGAGATCGCGAGTCATTCGAATGTTACCCTCACGTGGGTTCCGGGACATAGGGACATTTATGGCAACTGTGTAGCCGATTCATTGGCACGTGCAGGAGCCGGACAGAACCACCATGGTCATATATGCGATATTGGCGCTCCCTTATCGGTATGTAAGCAGCTAATTTCACGCGAATTCCATCTTAAGGGTATGGAAAGATGGACCACAGAATCCACATGCGTGGAAACCAGGAAAATATGGCCCTTGATGGAAGAACGGCGTACAGCGCAGTTGTTGAATCTGTCAAGAAGTCATCTGAGAAACCTCATCGGTGTTATTACAGGTCACTGGCCCTTCGGCATACATGCTAAAAGGCTAGGGATCCAGCATTATGACTATTGTAGAAGCTGCGAAGACGAAGAGGAGGAGGAAACTACAGAACATCTTCTCTGTCATTGCCCAATCTTTGAGTACCAAAGGCATCAACTTTTTGGACTACAGAGAATCACTGACAAATCGTGTCTATCTAGAGTCGACCCATCCAGGTTGAACTCCTTCATTGTGACCACAAGGTGGTTCGCGGGACCAAACGGTCAAGAGGTTTAGGACTCTGATGTAGCGGGATATTTATGGTAACACAACGGGACCTCGATTCTGGACCCAAGTGAGCTGAGCCCAGGGCGGCTGCCGGTACAACCTAACCTAACCTAAGCCGATTTTTAGTTTCTTATATCGTCTGGGAGCTTCAGAAAGCTCTGGAAAGGAAACATTGCTTAGGAAAGATATATATAAATCCATATATATAGATCCACGTGTTTTCGCTCCCTGATAGAGATTTCAAAATCTGGCTCCGTTAGGATTTGTAGGACAAATTGGGTTATAAGTAAGCCGAATTTTAATTTTCTACGTCTTCTGGGAGCTTTAGAAAGCTCTAGAAAGAGAAAACATTTTTAGAAAAAGACACATAAATCCTCTTATATCCTCTTCCTGATAAAAATTTCAAAATATGGCTCCGTTAGGATTTGTTGGACGAAAAGTTTTATAATTAAGCCAAATTTTAATTTTCTACGTCGTTTGGGAGCTTTAGAAAGCTTTGAAAAGAGAAAAAATGCTAAGCAAATTATATATCTAGATGACTAGAAGATAATTATGTTTCAAAATTGTAGAAAAAAAATCATCAAAAATTAGACTAAATTTTAGTTAGCATAAACAGAAACCATGGCTTAATATGGAAGCCTGTCTCAACTTTGAAACTTTTTTAACACAACACCTTTAAAAAATAAAGGAAATATTGGATCATAAAATATTAAATTGGGTGTAAAAATATTACAGATATTACAATAGATTAAAAAATTCATGCAAGATAATTGTTACTTATTTATTTGTTTAATATTACAGAATAAATTTCAATTTAGACTTAAACTATATTTTTAAAACATAAGAAATCAGTCTTTATAAATATTTAAAAAATTATTCCTAAATTTCGATTCAAATATCACTATTTAGTACATGTTTTCTGAAATAAAATGCTATTTTTAAAACCGGTTTTTTGTGTTTAAAAAAACCGGTATATTCGACATTCGAAAAATGAACATTTTGAAAAAACCGACAGCACTTGGACAGAAAAAACCGGTTGGAAAACCGCGTCGATCACCCTAATATGTATGCACAAAAAACATCCCATAAAATTAATAAAGATGAAATTAAATGTGTCACACAGAAACATGCTGTTTGTTTTTAAAAGGTTAAAGTATAAAATTAAGGTGTGTTTAATACAGATGCTGTTGTTCTTTCTTCTTCTTCTGCTTCAATCCCCGATTACAAATACAACATGTCAAATGACAACAACAGCACAATTATTGTCCACCATATAAACACCAGCACACTACCATACCATCAGTGCCATCAAAGAGGTTCAGTTGTAAGTGCTTGTACTTACATGAAAATAGACATGAAATTTAATAACAATAAAAAAATTTTCTATCTATAATAATGACATTACAAAAAAATAAACAACAACATAAACAAAAATACAAAAACACATACATACATACGAAAGACAATATAACTCGATGTACAAATAGAAATAAGTAATAAAAGACCAATGATATTGAAGATGTTGATCCTTGACACTAAAAGCTACACTAGGAGGCAAGAAAAAAATTCCTAAAACATGAACAACATAAGATACACTAAAAAAATATAATAACAACTGAACACAAACTAAATATATCTCTTAAGAAAAATAGTTATGACTGAGACAGATATGTGTTTGTTAAAATACTTAACTGTAATATTTTAAATATTTTGTATATTTGCAGTAATTAAATTTTCAAAATATAAAATAAATATCAATAACTTTTTCTTCATGTCCGTGAAATATAAAATTAATCCTATACAATTTCTTTCAGTGTACTAATTTTTGCAATACCAGCCAACAATTCCTAGGTAACCCAGGGAAACACTGTTCAATAAAAACAAAATAAAACAACAACAATTGAGAAGATGATAAATAGGCGAATATTTTACGAGCTGGCCTTCCATACGTGGCATCTTAAACACTCATTGGATGGATGGAATATTTAATAGAAATCACACAATATAAGTGTGGATGTTTATGTCAACGTAAGTATATTGGTTTGTGTAAGAATGTGTGGTCGTTGGGTAGTCCAACTTTTGACCTTTTTCTAGTTGTTTTTTTAGTACTTTTTTTGCAACCAGTAATAAATTTGTTTTGTTAACTCAATTAGAAGGAGATGATATAACCAAATCTTTGGTTGGTAAAGAAAATATAAATTATTAGTATTAAGAAGTAAAGGGTGGTTTCCAAAAAGAAAAAAAAAAAAAAAAATATTTTAACAAGTTTTCTTCAAATACTACAAACGTTATAGAATGTTAATTTGGGTCATATTTAATAATGACCGAAAATAATTAAATATAATTATGCCATAATATTTCAAAATAATCTTGGACATTAATAGCCCAACAATGTGCCACATTTCATTAAAATATTGCTATATAATCGTAAACCCCCCTTTTCCAGGAGAACTATTATATGGAGGCTAGGTGAAATAGTTGACCGATTATAACAATACACCCTCAAAATTTTGAGTTATATGCAAAAAAAATGTTTTTGGATAGGTTCAACTTTCCAAACATTTTTAATTTTTTTCTCAAAAGTCAAAAACAAGTAAAAAATTAAAAAAAAAAACTGTCTTAAAATATGTATATGATTTTTATGCTTATGCTTTCTAAATAAGTTTGAAAATCTTAAATTAAAATTATAAATCTACGATATCTATATATACCTTAAAATTATTTTTTTTTTTTTTTTTTTTTTTTGTTTTTTGCATTATTGTGTTTCGAAATTTTCTAAAAATAAAAAGTGCCAGTTTGTAACACCGATTTATGAGAAATAAAAAATAAAAGTTTATTAACTATTTTTAGTTAAAATTTTATAATATAAACCTCTTTTTTGAAAAAAATTATCTAAAGAATTAATTTTGCTATCCCCCTTAAAATTAACCTTAGTTTGTTTTATGATGTTTCCCAAAAAAATTTCTGTTCTACTGCTTTTGTTTTTTTAGTTTTTTTTTTTTTTTTTTTTAATTTTTTTAATTTTTTTCCAAAGCAACATATATAAAATGTGGTATCATATAAAACGTGTTCGGAAGCCGCAAACAGGATGACCTCGATACTTATATACTTATCAACAAAACTACTTTTTTAAATAAAATTTTTATTCTACTGTCATAACTTAAAATAGTTGATTGTAATTTCTTGGGTTCTAATAGGTTATGGGTCCAGATCGCGAATAATTTAAAGCGTACAATCAGAAATTAATTGTACATAATGAAACAGAATTATTTTACGTGAAATTTAAGATGCAGATGCATCTGATTCAATTAGACTTATGGGATGTTGTGGAAAAGGTTTATCCAAATCCAACAACACCAGATTTTATCAAATTCGATCAAAAAGCAAGAGCAGCAATTGCGATATGTGTGGATAATTCTCAAGTTCATCATTAGCTAAAAATGTGTGGTTAAAAATAAAACAATTTACGAGAGGAAAACAATGACATCAATTTTACATCTTTTGTGGAAGCTGTATGATAAAAGGATTGTAGAAGGTGAAAGTATGCAAAAACATATTAACAACCTCAATCTTTTAAGAGCTCAAATGCTTGATAGAGGTGAGGATATTAAAGATAATTCAACAGCTTTCATACACATGACAAATGATCCTGACTTTTTTAATTAAATGGAGAAGGGAAATGGTAAAGTACTACATATTGCTGATGGTAATGCTCTTGACTCTACTGGAAATAGAGAAGGAATAATACAGGGTAATTATAATCAAATTATACTTCAAAGTGTATATACATATGTATGTGTTCCGGATCTTATTGGTAGCTTAATGTCAGTCAAAGCCATACTACAAAAGGTTACAAGATTTTATTTAAAGAAAATATTTGTAAAATTAATAACAGAAGGATAATTTTTAATATATAAAAGATAATTTTTATATATTAAACAAATTTATTAAAAATGCTTATAACGACTAGGTCATCGTAATTTAGCAGACAGTAATAAATTATTGATATTAGCAAATATTAATATTCAAAAGGAAAATATATTTTTTGAATGTAAATTAACAAGATTACACTTTGCTAAAGAAAGCGGCACCAAATCAAGTGAAATAATATTTGTGAACTATTCCAAGTAAATTCTCACACGGGAAGAAGATTTTTTCAAAATTTATCGACGCTTTTTAACGTTACACAAAAGTATACGTTATGGAGATTAAAAGTGAGGTAATATATTACTTTAAAGAGTTTTTGGAGGAAGTTCATAACTTTTCAAATGAAAAGCAGAAAAAAATTTTCAATTATAAAATTGATTAACTCAATTAAGTGGATGATTGAATTAAAAATATAAATGGAAAATAAAATCTTACTTAAATTTGATTCTTATTTTAGTTTTATATGAATATGTTTATTAAATTTTTATACAAAATTAAACAACTATGTTAATTGAGAAATATATGTCAATATTTTTTCTGTGTAGTAAAGCGTATGTACTAGTGCCCAAGTAAAAAGAACGCAAACTAGACAATGTCTCCCTTGAAGTTATTTGGGTTGGGTATGCCGAAAATAATAATGGTTATAGAATTCTTATGAAAAGAACAAATAAAATTATTATAAGTACATATGTTAAATGTTAAATTTTTCGAAAATTTTAATGTATCAAATGATTGTACATTTCAGAAAATAATAAAACAATTTTAGTAGATGTTGGAAATAACAAAGAAGTAGAAGAAATTAGAAATGAAGAAACGGATTATGAATCGTATGAATCTGTTAATAAAGACATTAAAGTTAGTAATGACATTGAAGATAGTAATGAAGAAAATTCGTTTGATGATGTGGAAGAAGTAAGAAGTAAAGTAAGTAAATTTTTACCCTAAGAACTCTTTTGTTTGTGAGTGTTGTTAAAAAATATATAGTTAAGCATTTAGATGTGAAGTCAGCACTTTTAAACGATGATATTCGAGAAGAAATATATATGGAGCAACCGGAAGATTTCATAAAAAAGGTAAAGAACATCTTTTTTGTAAACTACAGAAGTCCTTTTACGGTTTAAAGCAAGTAGCAAATACCTGGTATGACAAATTAAATGAAGTTTTACTGAATATAGGTTTCACAGCTGGTACTGCTGATACCTGTATATATACGAAGTAATTTATGTTGACGATATATTAGTTTGTGCTAAAAAAGAAGAAGCTATTATAGAAATTAATAATCAATTGAGTGAATATTTTTAATGTAAAGATTTAGGAAAAGTTTATTCCTATTTGGGAATTCAAATTAATCAAAATTCTGAATTTCTTCTTCATCAAGGAGATAAAATTAAAAAAATTATTCAAGATATGAAACTAGAAGATGGAAAGCTGAGTTCAATTCCAATGGATCCATTTCATCAAAAATATCCATAATGAGAATTTACTACCCAGCAACGAAAATTATAGATCAATTATTGGTATACTACTCCATCTTTTGATTACATCAAGACCAGATATAGCTTCAGCTGTATCAATATTATGGAAAAGAGTTGAATACTCCCGCAAATGTAATTGGGAAGCGTTAAAGAAAGTTGTTAAATATCTCAGTCACAATTCATAAACGACATATCATAAAAGTAAATTCAGATGTAAAGTTAAAATTTTATACAATCGACAGTAGCGCTCTCAACTACTGAAGCAGAATTTGTAGCAGCTTCGTTTGTAACTCAAGAACCATTATGAATCAAACAATTACTCGAAGATGTGAAGATTGCAGTACATACTCCAATTTATATGTTCGAAGATAACCAGAGCTGTATCAAAATTATTGAATCTACTATTTTTAGTGCTAGAACAAAACATATTGATGTAAAATATAACCATATAAAGAGCCTTCATGAAAATGACATCATTCATGTACTGTATTGTTCTACAGATGAGCAGATAGCAGATTTTCTTACGATAGGCTTACCACTACCAAAATTTCAAAAGTTAATAATATTTATTGTTTAGAGGGGATGTTAGATTCCATTGTTTACTTATCAACAAAACCACTTTTATAATTTTTTAATTAGTAACATTTGAAAATAATTTTAATTATAAAAGAAATTTATGTCATTTGTTTAAACAAATTTTCATTCTACTTTCATAACTGAAAATAGTTGGTTATAGTTTCTTGGGTTCTAATAGTATTTTTAATAGAAATAAAAATATTAAAATTTTTACTTGCTTAAAATATAAGCTGTTGGCACCTGACTAATTTCTATATTAATATATTTTAAATTTCGCGGCTTATCAGACAGTCAATTTGATTTAAAGATTTTCATAAACATATTTACTTATTATGGATATCAAAATTCACCTTTTGATAAAAACTAACTACTTAAATTAAAATATTTAGGAAAATTACAAAAATATTAATATAAAAGCAAAAAAAGTAAAATATTCACAAGAAATGTAAAAAATATGACTGATTTTTAAATTTAAATTTAAATAAAATTTACCTGCCGATTCTGAATTGTTTACTTAAATTCAAGCTGCTATCGACTTCTTGAATACATTCTTAGAGAATTCTTGATTTTAGTAAATATTCTTATACGAGCTGTTAACCCGCTACTTCGTTAGCGGAATTTTTTTTTAAAAACCTTAATATAAAATAAATTTAAAATACGATTTTCGAAAAGTACAAAAGGCATGTTTGACAGGGTGCCAGTAAAGTACCAATTTTTAACACCTTTAACATTCGAAAGTTAAAACACTACCAAACTATTCTTATTTTATTTTTTAGCATAGAGGAATGTGACTAATAGAGCTTGAGAATTCTCATTCATAAATAACAAGATCTCTTTAATATTCGATTTCTAATATTAGAATAACGAAAAAAACCCATGTCCTTGATTTATGTTTCTAAATTCATAATTCAGAAAATTCTAAAAGTACCATTAGAAGAACAAAAAAGTTCCACAAAGTCCCCTCTTACGGATTCTCATTAACTAGGGACCACATATCCCTAATTTTATGTTTCTAGGTTCATAATTATAGAAAACACTGGTCAACAAAAGAATCCTACCCCATAGTCGAATAGTTGGACTTGATGTATTTTGATGTGCTAAACACGAATCTGCTTCAGTTTTTTCCCATCAGGTCTGGATTTTTTTTTATGGGCGTGTCTAATATATCGCCCATAGTAAGGCCATTACTCTAGTATATTTCCCCATAACTCAAGAACCATGTGTACGATTGATCAAAGTGATACACCAAAAGATGCGGACTAAAAATATCTTCAAATTGCCCAAACATAATTTTTTTATGTGCTCAATAGATTTGGAGTTATTTTGAAATAAGTGTCCGAAAAAATCATTTTCATGTAAAATTTTAGATTTTTTTTGCTACTAAAATTTAGTTTAATAAATGAAAACATCAAAAATGTTACAGTTTATCATCTTTATCTTAAAGCTGGTAATGCTGCGAAATAAGGCATGTATCTTCAAAATTGATGTAGAAATCTAAATTTTAAGTAAAAATACCCATGTTACATACAATTGAGTAGAAATACAGTGGTGGCCAAAAAAAAATTTTTTTGAGCGGTCACACTATTAATTTCGAGAATGGTTTGTCAAACTTAGTCTATAACTCGAGAACCCTTTACACGATTTTGATAACTGATACATCAAAATATGCATACGAAAATTGTCTACAAGGTACGTCAACAATATTTTTCATTCACTCAAGAGTTTCAGAGTTATGGATCAAAATTTTTACCACTTTTCAAAAAAATAAATTTTAAAATTTTCGGTACTAATTACCGAATAACTACGGAAATATCAACTGGACAAAGAATTATATAAATTCAGCTCAAAGACAATTTAGGTCGCTATATATTAAAGTTCAATTTATCTTAATTGGACAAACTGTTCTCGAGTTATACAAGTGTGATTGCCTATAGGCGTGGTCATAGTAGTCATGCCCATAAAAAAATTTATGCGTGATAGAAATACACAAATTTTATAAAACTTGATTGATTTACTTGTGTGGAGGATTTAGAAATTTATTTTCCCCATATCAGAATCAATTTTAATAATTTTAAAAATCAGATTTTAGATATATAATTTTGTACCTTTTAAATTTCGTTACTGGAGGATATATTTTTCTACTTTTATCAATTTTTCTATGGGCTTTATTCAATGTGTGATGTTAAAAAGCTCTTTTTGGGTTTTTATATATGAATTATAATTTTTTTTTTTATCATGAAAAATTTAAGGCATTAGAAGAATGACATAAAAACATGAATTTTCAGCAGATATTTTTAAATTGATCCATGGTCATTTAATATATGTACAATTAGACTCTAAATTCACTTTAACATTAAGCATTATATGCTTTAATAATTTTCAACATAATATTAATTAAAATATTTTCTATTCTTTTCTAATTTTTTTACACAAATTAAAAACTTACAAACAAGAAAATGCTTGATTTTGTTTAATCTTTTACCGCTTTTTAACTGCTGCTTTATGTGAAAAATCAATTAAAGTGAAACAACATTCCTGATGTGAACACAATGGTTAGAGACAAATTGGTAGCAGCAACAACAAGGCACGCTTCGATATTAAGGTGTCTAAAAAAGGCGGCACCTTTACATTTCATTATTGTTATTGTTGTTATTATTTTTTTATTTTTTGAACTCAACAAACAAAAAATTTTAAATCAAAAAATAATAATTAAGTTATCAATTTTATTATTACCTCGAGTATATACCACATAATGAAAATATCAAAATTTACTTCAAAAGTCAGTTAGTACGACAGGTAATTTCATCATAAAAGTAAAAAGACAAAAAAAAAAAAAAAAAAGATTTAAGAAAAGACAAAGTGAGCCGACTTGACAATAATTGTCATCACTTTGTTACGCTTTAACTAGATTGAAATTTAACTAGATTAAATTTTAAATAGAAAATCTTTGTTAAGTCTTATAAATGTACCGTTGTATATTGAGATTAACATATAAATTGCACTAATTTTCTTTACAAAATCTTAAAATGTTTATGCATTTAAAACTAAAGATAAAACAAGCTACACCGACCGTAAGGAAAACTAGCACGACTTCAGTAGCTTTCATTAATAAGATTTGAATTTTTTTTTAATTAAAAAAATATTAAAGCATCTAAACTAGGGAGAAAAAAATCAATGAATAATATTTAAAAATAATGGTCGTCACGTTGTAGTAAATTAAAAAAAAAAAAAAAATTTAAGTGATAATAAAGTCGTAAAATTTTCAAAATACAAACTAGAAACTGATTGAAATGTTTGTGGTGCATTTGGGTTATAAAACAAAAGACTTAAGACACAAACCTGATAAGGTTTCAAATAAAAACATAAAGAAAATTGAATTGGATTGGAATGAAATAATAAAAAAAATTATAATATTAATTCGTTTTTTATATGGTCTATTAGATTAAATAAAACTTATTTTCGATGACGTTTTTAATAAAATAATATTTATCAAAACAAGGCATCCATCTATTCAAATGAAATATGAAATTTTTTCTAGATATTTTCTTATTATATACTTAGGAAATAAAAAAAAGTTATGGAACTTTTTAATTTAACTTTATGAAAAAAACTACAAACAACCAATTAACTATTGAGGTCATATACAACATGGAGCCAGTCTAACACTTTTTTTCATTATATATTTCATATCCTCAAATGTATAATTTTCTAAAAAAAAATGTCTTTATGTCAACACCCAATATTTATATTTCATATATTTAAGGTGGTAACTCAATTTATTTATTTAAATTCTAGTAAAAATTTTAGTTCTGTTAAAATAATAAAATATTTTTTAACATAAAATGTAAATGTATAAATACCCAGTATAAAACACACGCTTAGACTATTTTTAACACAATCTATAGCTCCATAATACCAGATGACAATTCAAATATATATAAAATAAATATAAAAAAAAAATCAAATATTCATAAGATCTTAGACAAAACAGACAAAGAACGTTCCAGTCATCTCAAGAAATCATCGAAGTAAAACCAACCAACCATGCAACCATCTTGTCTCATAATAAAAGGACGTTATTTGTATGTCTGTCCGTCTATCCATTGCATGGTTTGTCTGCAAAACAAACTGACTGAAATTTTTGTATAGACAAATGCAGGCATGTGCCAAGAATTTTATGATTTATTTGACACAGATTTTATGTTGAAAATCTTTTTTATTCATGTTTGTTGCATAAACAACAACTACGTGCAATAAAGAACAACAAGAAATTTTTTATTCATCCATTCATAGAATTGTATATTTCTGATGACGATGACGATGGCGATGATGATGTTATTGTGTTTAGGATATGGATAAATGAAGTAAATGTATCATACGTACATGATGGTTTCTAAGTTGAAGTATTAATTGAAATTGTAAAAAAAATGCATCAATTGTGCATGAAAGTACAGGAGTTGAACATTTTAAAATTAATAGAAAAAGCTAATTGAATAAAATTTCGGTTTCAATATATATACATTAACTCATTTAAAATTTACCAATACTAATATCCAAATAAATTATATTATTTATTATTCTAAAATTGTTTTTTGATGCATATTTCGAAACATTAGACATCGTCTTGAAAATCTACCAAATAAAGGATTGGGATACCTCCCAAATAGTAGAAAGTTGGAGTGTATCTGTAATGATTAAAATATTTCAGAAAACAGTCATTAGCATAAAATTAATAAATCGTTGATAATATATTGTACTTGAGTATATATTGTATTTGAGTGTAATGTAAGAATTTTTTTCTGAGATTATATCAATAGTCACCATTGTTATATTTTCCCTCTCAAACAACTGCCTTCAGTTCAGTTGCATAACTATTAAGTTGGCTAACCCCTATTTGTAGTTAAAAAAAAAACAACAACAGGAATCAAAACAAAAAAAGATTAAAACACATTTTTCTATACCAAAAGGAAATGGCAATAAAATAGATTTATGGCAAGACAATAGGGTTGGATTTTGTTTTGTCTTGTTTGAGCAATGTTAGCTGCTGATAAACGTTTTTATTTTACATTTAATAAATCTCATTGAAAAAAATAATATAGTACTAAAAAAAAAACAACTTCTTGATTCAACGCTTGACTTAGTGACTGAATAATTCAGACTAATCTCGACAAATACTCGCCAATAATTAAGAATAACGAATTAACCGAACATTTTGTGTGAATTAATTAATTAATTAACCAAGATTTCGTTTTTAGAAATGTGTATATACAAAATATTTTTGAGAAACTTTTACTTATACATTTTAAAAGTTAAACAAAGTTATTTAAAAAAAAAAAAAAACATTGAAATGGCTGTGCTCTTATGTATATATGTTTCAACGTGTTTTTTTAAATAATTTCGTTTAACTTTTGAACCGTTTAAAATATTTCAATGAAATTTAAAATAGTTATTACTGAGGTATTTTCAAAAATATTTTTAAAGATTAGAAGTTTCTAGCTGGTATGTGGGCAGGAGGAGAAGCTCCGAAAGTGAAAAACTCTTTTAATTATTTCTTATGTAATATCCGAGGTGACCCATTTCGGAGGTCCTCCCACCTGCCCCGAGACCACCTAGAAACTTGTACTCCTCCAAAATAGTTGGAAACTACCTCAGTAATAAGTATGGGAAATTTCATTGAAATATATTTAACGGTTCAAAAGTTGCACAAAATTATTTAAAAAAAAAACACTTTGAAACTGCTATGCACTTATGTATATAGAATGCTGCAGCACACATTTACTATGGAAATTAAGGAAAATGAGCACATTTCGCTGAAGGGGGTCAAGTTTCAGTAAGTATTGAAATTATTGTGTAAAAGATTTATGCAAGTATTTCATACCATTGGAAAGGATATTACCTGAAAAATAATAATATATAAATAATAAAGTATTTGAACTAAATTTTTTCATTAAATTGATCAAAAAACGAAAAATTTTTGTATTTAGTGTTATTTTTCGAAAAAAATTTAATATTTGAACTTAAAACAAATATACATTAATTAAGCTATCATTATAAAATTTTAATATAATATAAAAAAATTTGTTCTTAAAAGAAAAAAGCAAATAGATTCCCATTTTCTTACTCCAAAATACTCAAAATTCCAGTTCGGGGAAAGCTTCTTTCAAAAATTGACTTTTTTCATTGAAATGGTCACCCTGTAGATAGAAGGGGCCTCCGTCAGAAAATACTTTTTGGGTGTATACCTTACATATAGAGCTAAAAAATTTTAATTATTTTAAGTCGATCCCAGCTTTGCGATTTGAGAACATAACAAAAAAAGAAAAAGCTAAATACCAAACACCCACTTCCCCCCTGAACCGCTAGGGGCCTGTACTCCTCCGAATCAACTCAAAAACACCTCAGCTCTGACCATGTGAAATTTTATTGAGATACCTCTAACGGTTCTTTAGTTACTGAATTATTTCCAAAAAAGCGTTTTGGAATCAGTGTGCTGCGTGTAAGGGACAGAGTGAAAAATATTTTAAAAAAATAAATCGTTTAAACTTCAAATCGGCTGGACCGATTCACCATATTGAACAATGTTTTCCTTCCATTAGGCCAAAAAAAAAAAAAAATAATAATAATAAAAAATAACACAGAAAAAAAATCCAAACAAATTTTTAAAAATATAATTAACTTTATATTGAAATTTAATTATATGAATTAACTTCCTAATTGCTATTTTTTTGACAAAAACCGACAGCTCTTAAAAAAAATATTAAGAAAAAAGAAAACCTTGTCAATAAAAAATATAGAAATAAAAAAGGGATTACGAATTAAAGACAGTAGTAGACATTTTTCTTTCATATAAAATGAAGGTATTTATGAACAAAAATATAGAAAACAATTTTCATTTATTACTTTGCTTATATCTTTAAATTCTTGGACGCATTAAACAATCTTAACAGTAAATTGAATTAACTGAATTTCATTTGTTTTTAATTAATTTTTTTTTTTTTTTTTTTCATATTTTATGAATTATTTACAAAAAACCCCTTCCTAGAAATCTAACTGTGTCCCCAATTTTAATCATAATTTTCATAACAGAATGTCTTATTTTGTTTATTATAAAAAGATACGTAAAGTCTGTGGATCTTATGACAAATTTTACTGTGTCAAAAAGTTCATACATTATGATATTGGAAATTATGAAATGCTCCCATTGCATGAACCACAATATGTGGAGAGTAGTATATCTCGAAATTCGAAGAGGTATGTACACAAGTTAATTTTTCTAACATTAATACAAATCTTGTTTTTTTTTTTTTCTTCAAGATGGATTGAGCAAGTTCCAATGATGGATTTGAAGGAAGAACTGAATTAGTAAATTATAGTACTGTTTTCCATTGTTTTATTTTTAACTTATCGATGAATACTCAACAGTAGTTAACTCAATATTACATACTACCACTAGCTCTATTCCAATTCCAGAAAATTTGTGAATGTGAAACCTTTCCCGTAATTTCTGACAAAAACAGACTAGTACTAGAACAGAGCTAATTTTCATTTGTAACATAACTTTACATTAGCATTTTTATAAACAAAATATAAGCATAAACTTACATTAGATCAACTTTATGTTATATTCCATCTAAAGCTGTAAATTTTCTTCAAAACTTTATTGTAATATAAATAAATAATGTATTAAATTTCTAAAATGTATTTTATTAATGCGTTTATAGATTTAAATATATCTGTTGTTTGAAAATATATGCAAAAGTAAAAACTGTTTTATTTCTTTTTATAAAAATATTAATTGAATTTTTTAGAAATTTTAAATATTTTATTTTATGAATAGTATAATATTTTAATAAAGAAAAAAAGCAATTTTTTTTTTTTTTTTTCAGTAACAAATTTATGAATTTCAATATTTGAAATTACAAATTCTGTGATAGGTCCAATTTCAGTAAAAAATATTATTGAGTTTATGAATTTAGTAATAGAATATGAAATTTAATTTTTTTGTGTAGTCATTTTTAAAAAATTAACAGTGATCGCAATTAGGAAATTATTGCTAATGTAATTATTTGATTAAACACAACACTCACACATTCCACTTTGCAGTTGGAGCTATTAGCACTTTTTCATTAGTTGCAAATATATGAAAGGTAATTTTTAATTTTCATAATTATTAACTATTTATACAAAATTTCAATGGCTTTTGTTTAAGAGATATAAAAGTATCAACTAAAGATACGACGGATACTTAATTTTCTTGTATTTGGCCTGATAGTAGCTAGATTTGTTTGATGGTGGGTTTAAAATTATACGAACTTTTTTGGCTTTAGCAACAAGCAAAGTACAAGTTCATTTGGTCTTACTCTTAACAAGCTAAAAGAACGTTGATGTTTTGTTCACACAAATATACTGTGCATTTTTTCAATGAAATGTTTGCAAATTTAGAATATAGTATATATTTCAAATTTGTTTGCAAAATATCGTTCTATATGTATTTTATGCAATAGAAAGAAATAACAGTTGTAAATCTAATTACTATCGTGAGTCTGTGTAAAAGATCTTAATGCAATTATAAATTCCACTCTATGGAACTGTGCAATAAGACCTAAATATAAAGTAATATGTTTCAAACTATGCAAAACTTTTTTGTAAATGCATTAAATTTGCTAAAAAAAAAAAGAAACATATTTCTTAAAATTTGTTTTATCAAACTGTTAAATTAGGTTCTCACCAACAATGAAAATTTAAAATTTTATATAGTTTATAAAACAAAAAAGTGATTATGAATAATAAATTTTAAAAATTTCTTATTAACCTTCAATAAAACCATTTATAAATTGTTCAAATTGATTATTAATAAGGCTGTATCATATATATGTATCATATATATAATTCCATTTTATCATATATATTATTCCATTCTATCATATATATGAACTAATTCCATCATAAGTATAATTTCTTTTTATTATATATATAATCCCATGTTATCATATATATAATTCCATTTTATCATATATATGAACTAATTTCATCATATATATAGTCCCATTTTATCATATATATGATCCCATATTTTCATATTTATGTTCATTTGTACCACGATATGTGGTACATTCATGATACTGAATAAAAACAAAACTTGTCAATTTATATTTGTTCATATATAAACTAAATGAGAATTATAACTACTGGACTGATACACAAAAATGTGTATTCAAGAGGCATTAAAAGTTAATGGCTTAATGGTTGTAGAATTAACCAAATTTGTAAAATGAAATGAAAGGTCATGTAATTAACTAAATTGTTGTAGAATTGACTAAATGATTGGATTTATTCATAAATATGATTTCATATAAACATATTTAAATACATATTATAATTCAGTGAACCATATTAAAATTTTGATTGTGGGTAATCACTAAATGATTAAACAGACTCATAAACGTTGTTATCATGAACACAGTATATTTAAATCAATGAAAACGGCTATATAATCATTGAATAGTTGTGGTGATCATGCTGTAGCCATGTTTTTTCTCTGCGTGTACTTACTCGTAATAAATTAATTAATTTTGGTTTAGAGAAACAGCTTTTTTTTGAGATCCTGATGTAAGAAGACCCCTCAAACTATCCGTATTAGTGAGCTGAATACAGAAAAAATATTTAAAAAAAAATTAAAATTGGTCTTCAATTCCCTATCAGCGATTGGAAAATCATGAGCCCCATACATTTATGAAAAAAAAGTAATAAAAATGAGATAAAGTCTATTATTTTATCGAAATGGGTGTCAAAAAAATCTCCCTATTGAATTTGATTTAGTTAAGGACTTTTTAGTGCAATTTAATGTAAGTAATTATTTTTTTTAAATTATCTATTATCAGCAGTACTTATTACAAGCAAATTTTTAATAATTTGCCATTAAAGAAATAAGATTATAAAATATACAATGATAAAGGGTGTCTTATGGACGGGTTTGGCAGGCTATAGTGTAACGATAGATAATTTTCATTATAGTAATTAAATATTAGTTATCATAGGTTGTAAAGTCCATCACTTCATTTGATAGCTAAGCTCCAGAGGAATCAATAGGGTCCCCTAAACTTATAATTGCACAATCCTCTGTTACGTCTATTTATTTAGATGCAACCAGCATTCTATCACTTCTGCAGTCTAGTGTACATCCATGTAAACCTTGTCACAAATTTCTTATGTAAAATTTACCTTTAAAATTTCACAAAAGTCAATCTATAATTTTTTAAATCTTTTGAATGCAAAGATTCGCAATTACAATCTATAGGAAAGAATTATTTTAAGATTTTTTTCTAAGTTTTAAAAGTCACTGATTTCGAAAAAAATAAAATATTTAAAAAATGTGTGGCTACTTCTTGAAGTACTGCTAAAAATATATTAAATATTGTAATGTTTTTCTGCATATTTACTTTAACAGAAATTTAAAAAATATTGCATATAAAGACCGCACTACCGCGAAATATATGTATATAAAAGATGCTATTATATTACAAGCGAGAATGTTATATTCGGCTTGGCCGAATCTATATACCCACTATCAACATTTTCAAATTTTACGTTATATGGGAGGTGGGCGGTAAAGTAGGCAGACCACGCACAATCGATCAATCTGTACAAAATTACGCTATCGTACATGCTTTTGCTTAAGAGATATCAGCAGAAACATCCTGTGTATTTGGCCCATAACTTTTCTGTTTATTAACCGATTTTAACCTTATATAAGATAAATATTTCAGTCAAATTTCGTTCCCCTAGCTAGTCCCGTTCAAGCCCTATCTTACTTTCAACAGACAGACAGACAGACGGACGGACGGAAATAGCTAGATCGACTCAGAATCTAACCAGGACCCAGAAAATATATACTTTATGATGTCTTAAATGATTTTCTCGATATGTTACACACGGAATGACAAATGGTGATGGTGGGTATAAAAATAGATGTTATTATTAAGAATTAAAGTATTTGCAAAATAAAAACGGACATAGAAAATTTAATATTGGCAGACGAATGAATGGATCTATAGCATTAAATCAACAAAGAAATAGTTAATGTGTCGAATTTTATACCTTCAGAATTTTTATATTTTTAAGGTATTTATGAGTGTTAAAACTGCATTCTAGGAGCACATTTGTATGTGGCCTAGGTGAAATAATAGGCCAATCATAACCAAATTCAATAGACTTCTTCCTTGTGAAAAAGAAATCATATATAACAAATTTTATCAAATTATCTTTAAAATTGCGCCCTGTACTTTGTGCACAAGCCTTACATGGAAAGCTAGCCAGCCGACCAGACGGACGGACATCGATTAATCAGAAAGTGATTCTGAGTCGAACGGCATACTTTAAAGTGGGAGTTCGAAGACTTTTTTCTCTGCATTACAATTGCAAAAATTAAAAAAAAAAAACATAATCACGTAGTTTTATTTATACATCGTTGGTACTATTATTTCACACAGAAAATTTTAAGTTTATTTAATATTTTAAGTATTGTATTTGAATTATTAAGATGTTTGATTTTAAGATTTACTTATTTTTATAAAATTTGGAAGAAATATAACAAATTCCAAAAATATACATTTTTTGAAATCAACAAAAAACCTTTCTTTTACTGAATGTGAAAATTTTGCTTTGGTGCTACTATATATACTATATGTTTCACAATGTTGTATATACTATATTTCTTAAGTAACCGAGTAAGTGTTGAGCTATAAAGAAAATTGTTAACTAACGGAATTGATACTTTTTATATTTCAGAAGACTTTTATGTCTTCCTTTTATATTTCTACTCTGAACCTGTGTTTATAATTCTTACATAAACAAGCAATGTATCTCTCTTTTACTTTTTAATGCAAATAATCGTAAAGTAATTAATTCAACTTCAACGATTTAATTAACAATTAATTAAATTCTATTGTTGCAATAAATTACCAAGTTTTAAAAAATCTTTTCAAATCATATGTATAAAAATAAATATTCACTAGATTTTCATTAAAATTAAAAAAAAAATCTTTTATTAATTTTGTTTTCTCTAAACAAAAATTTAGAATTTATAATCAGTCATTGATCATAAATCTTGTCATATTTAAAACTAAAATCAACATGAAGTTGGGGAGTGAACGAACACGCAGCAAAAATCTTCTTCAAATTACTCCAAACAACAATAAAGAAGAAGATGAAATTTAAATTATTTCTTTTTTTACAACATCTTTAGATTTGTATCTATCTGCCATACAGTAAATAGGAGTATTGTCTTGTAATCTAAAATTATTCTTTTTTTGTAGTTTATTTATCGTCGTTATCGTCGTCAGTAATCTTTGGGTGTTTTTGTTTTTAGTATTCGGACAAATAAAAAAACGTCAATAAAAAATGAAAATGTCACATTTATTTTGTCCAAACAATATGGGACACACACATTGTATCAATTGAAATGTCATCTTTATGGAGAAATTTTGAATTTAACTAAACAAATATTTTATTTCAGACAATAGAATTGTGTTTCTATTATTTGGCGGTATTGATTGTTCGATACGGGTGGTCAGTGGAAAGCGAGAGACCACCTGTATTGGTGTTAAAACCAGGCAATTTAATACTATAAATTTAGGTTTACTAAACGAATTAAAATCAATTATTTTAATTTTTAAGATTTCTGATTATTTGTATTGTGAAATATTTATGTACCACGATTAAGTAGTTTTTGATGTCAGTTATTTTTATTAACAATAATAAAATATTAATAGTAAGTTTAATTAAACATTTCTAACAGTTGTGCTTATCTTAAAATTAATTAAATGGCTTAGTATTAGTATCAGGAACTGTTGGTTTTCAAAACGATTTAAAATATTAAAACAATATGGTTGTAACTTTTTGTAATTATTCAAATACTCAGAATAACATTGAAAAAAAAAAAAAAAATCATTTATTGTGCCATTTCAATCCAACTTAAACAAGCAATAACTCATTTTACACGTAAAGGAAATCGTTATTAGTTAATAATATGTTTTCTAATAAATCTTGGTTCAAAAAATAACTGCAAAATTCAAAGCCCGCTAATAAAAATTCAAAATATGCAAAGAAAAAAATTAATGTGTCAAATCATACATTATTTTTCTATGAATATGAACACACCTTTGTCTTTTTAGCTCCGCACGTTGGGGTAAAATGTGTCAAAAGTGGCGATTAATAGAACTTTGAAATTAAAATTTTCGTTATAAAGATGGGTTACGAATAAAAGCAGACAAAATTGTGTGTCCATTAAAATCATTAAACTAGGTTGTGTTGTTTTCTTGTACGGAGCTGTCAAAGTTAAACTTTTTTTACATTTTGGAAAAATAATAAAATAATTTTCATAAAATTTCGATATATTATTCTTTGTAAATTAGTCTTTGTAAATTATATTTTGTCCAAATATTTTTGTTATTTTTTATTATTATTATTTTTTTGAAAATTGTTTTAAAACTTAATATACTATCGTTTATATGAATTTATGTGCTTTATATGGAAGCTATTATAAATTATGAAATGAACCTTATAAAATTTGGAACTGTGATTTCTATTAAACAAAACTTACTTGTGTCGAATATTAACTTGATACTGACATTTGTATGGATTCATGCACGTTAAAGTGATTTTCGGAAGAGGGATTTATATGGGAACTATGGTCATGGAATTTGGCGCAAAGACTGACATTAATACACAGAATTTCATTCAAATATATTGCTATATTTAAAGTATTTAGGATCGTTAATTCTCTACTCCGTGAAGACATTTTTTAAAATTGCGACCTGTACTTTGTTCACAATGTTTATATTATACAGGGAAACACTGATTCTGCAGCACGGTGTTTCTCAGTCAATTCGGATACACGGTATTAATAAGTACTAAGCCTCTAATCCACTTTTTTTGAATTGACTCCAGATCTCGCGATAAATCGCGATTTGTAAAATTAAGGAGGTTGAACTGTATATTGAAGCATATCTCGAAAATGACTTGTCTGATTTTGTTCAAAAGAATATAATAAAATTCTAATTACAATAATAACTGCGAGACTTACAAAGCTCAAAAACATTTAGTCTTGTTTCAAGTGTCGATAAAGAAGGTAGTCTGCATATCTTTTTTTTTAATTTATTTCATACTCTTTTTTAATAGCATTAAAAATATAAGAGAGCATATTTATTTATTTAAGAGTCCTTGCATTTTCGCTTCTTTTTGGAAGGGAGAAGGGAACGCCTTGCCTCCAATGACACGCCGTGTAAAAAAGAAATAGTGTTGCAATGCGAGTGGCAGGCCTTGTAGATCCTAAATAATGCATTTTAGAATGTATCTTTAGCCCTTCTATTTCCGACTGGGGTGGTATAATACACATAAATAAAATTTTACTAACACAATCTTAAAGTTAGGTTTTTTTTTGACAACAGAGTTAAGTTTTTTTACAAACCTTCTATTCTTAGTATTCTTTGGTTAGAATAATCAAATCAAAAACTTTTGATTATCTTCTTTTAAAAAAATATTTGTTTCACTTTTGATTAAATAAAATATTTTCTTTTTTAATTTATTTATTTTGTTCAATCAGATACAAAATTGTAATAAATTTAATTGATTTAGTATAAATAGAAATCCTTAATGTTTTTATTTTAAAATTAATAAATTGATAATTAATAAATTATTTTTAATTAGAAATAAGACATAGAAATGAAATAAAAAGTATTTTCATACATTTCATTTTCATTTAAGAAAGTGATTCCGAAGATTTTTTTCTGTGCGTTACAAACATTAGTACAAACGCATAATACTCCAACCAACTATGGTGGTGTAGGATATAAAAACAACTAAAAGACCATAAATTCTTAGGTATATAAAATTTTAGAACACATTTTGCTGTCTAACTGTTGCCATCAAATTACTGTCAAACTTAACGATCCAAAAAAGGAGTCCAACACACGAACGTAATCAATAATCGCTCTAATTACCTTTTTTGTTTTGATTTTAGATTTTTTTTTTAATTTGTTTATTTTTACTTTCCTAGTTAAGTGCGGCTTAGACACGTAAGTATCTTTAACATCTGTAGACAAATTTCAACTTACCATATTTAGTTTAAAATACATATACTAACGTATTTCTTTGCTCTTTTACTTACAGATACAATAGTCATGAATGCCAGCCATATCACACACAATTTTTGAATTAAATCATATAAGAAAAGACTAAAATGAATAAATACTCGTAAAATATTAGTGGGTGTTTTAAGCCGTAACGATAAAAAAAGCAACGGTGCACTTAGCAAAAATTTTAGTAAATAAAGAGAAAATTATTGTGCAACATAAAATGACTACAAGTTTAGAAAATTATTGTCGAACCTGTTATCGATAGATTGCTGAAGTTTGTATAAACTATGCTTCTCATGATTTCATATAATCCTAATCCTTTGTTTCATATAAACCTAATCCTTTGTTAGGATAATTCATTTATTTATGCTCGCTCATATACACATGTTTTTATGTTTGGTAAAAAACTCTTAGCCTGAATAAGGATAACTTACTTAACCTGAGTAGAATTTGCAAATCGATTATAATCGTAATCGTATTCGCAGTTAATCGCACCATTTAATCGTAATCGCATAATAAAAGCTGCGATTATGAATACAAAATGAGAATTTTAATTACCCTGTTTAAAGCACAAAGAAAATACCAGCTTTTCAGCCTGTGTTTTATTCCAACATTGTTTACAGATTCATGCAATAAAATAATTTATAGTTTATTTAAAGCTTTGTTTTATTTACAGATGTCGGAGTTAAAGTCAAAAGTGTGAAATTACTTTAAATTGAAGTCGAACTACTTGCAAACTTTGTAAAAGGCAATATAAATATATCAGAGGATCAACAAGTACAATGTTTTACCACTTGGAAAAAATGCACAATATAAAGCCACCAAGTGAAACTTTCGATTCTCCACACTTTTCAAAACCCCGTACAATAACATCGTTCTTCGAAACACAAAATACAATTGAGTCAACGGTTACCAAATTAGCATGCGTTGATGGATTTTCCATAAATGCAATAACAAACTCCAGTTTTATTAGAGATTCGTTTAATTTAAAAGGACTCACTCTACCTAAATCTGAAAATGGTGTTATGAGTCTTATTTTAAAAGATTATATGACAAAAAAAGAACTTTTAAACAGATGTTCTCTAATGAAAAATTTAGTCTTACTCTAGACGAGTGGACTAGTGTTCGTGGAAGAAGATATTTTAATTTGAACATACACAAAGCTGATGGAAAATTTTTATACTTAGGACTAGCACGTATCAACGGTTCGTGTGATTACATTAAAATGCACAGCATAATAGAGTCCCACTTAGAAGAGTTTGGAATAATATTTAAAAAAGACATAGTAGCTTGTACTTTAGATGGTGCAGCGGTCAATATAAAGTTTGGACATGAAAGTGCAACGGAAACGCAATTATGTCTTGCACATGGAATTCATCAAGCCGTCATGGACGTTATAAGTGGTAAAGGTGATATAAATGTATGGGAAAGTGAGTCTGAAGGCGATGAAAATATTTATGAAATAGATTTGTTTGAATCTACTCAAAAAAATAAATAAAATTAAAACAAAATATTAGTGATTGTTTGGAAGCTGTACGCAAAATTGTTAGATTTTTTAAAAAATCTTCTAACAAAATATAAAAAAGTTCATAAAAAAGTACTTATGCTTCACTTAGATACCAAAACACGTTGGAATTCTATTGTTCCAATGTTGGAAAAAAAAATACTTTTTTAAAAGACTGCATTAAAGATAGTTTGGATGAATTGTCATCTCAGAATCTGTTTCATAATGTCGACTTTGAATTAGTACCTCAACTTTGTAATGTTTTATTACCGGTTAAACTTACAGTTGAAGCTCTATACAGAACGAATACAAATATAATAAATGCTGAAGGAGCACTATCATTTTTGTATAAAAAACTAGAGCAGAAAAACACAGAATTTGCTAGAAAAATGTTAAAAATAGAATGGAAGAAAGACAGAACAAAAATCTAATAGACTTAGCATCATATATATTAAATCCATCCATTCAGACAAGCAAATATTAAATTTTTTATGCCATTAATTTACTGGAAAGAGTATATGGGTTTGAATGGGTATGGGTAGCAGATAGGGTTGCCAGACGGGCTTGAATGAGCTTGTTTGTCAAGATATTTCAGGTCTTGTCAAGTTTCAAGTTAAAATACAATTTGTCAAGCTAAAAATATTCTATACTACTTTAAAATATTCTACAATTTAAATTTCTTAAAAAATATAATAAATTTAGTTAAATATATAAAGTAGGTTTTCTCCGTTACAGATTGTATGCATTTTTGCCCATCACTAACAATAAATGCAAGAAATGATTAAAAAACTTTATTTTATTGTGATTACTTAATATCAAATATATTTGTGAGAAAAAATTAAAATTAAAAAGCATTGTCCCAAAAAATTTCAAAATCCATTTCAAATCTTGTAGTACCGGCAGTATTAAAGAATGAATCACTTGAGTCAAAGGCTGAATTAATCCTTTTTTTTTTCATAATATAATACATGGACTTAGTTATAACCAGGGCAAGTTTTTATATGCACAAAAATAATTGAAATATGCGCTTGAAAAAGCACGAAAAAATGGTATAATATGCACAGAAATATGCAAAAATAACATGAATATGTCTATAAAAACCAACGAATTTATGCATTCTTATATATTAATGTGTAGAAAATATGCATTTTTTAACATAAATCTCAAATAGATTTCGATGTTTATAAAAATATAACTATTTTAATTTTAAGTATCATATTTGACGCTTCCGAATTTTTTTTCTTTACAATATTTACTATGTACTCAAAATACTCACAAAAACTTTTTTAAAAATCATTTGATTGAACTCCAAAAAATCACCAAAAAATTGTTTTGTTAAGAAAACTAACTTTTGTATCCATTATATGCAAATTTTTTTTATTAGCATTTTTTGTGAAATTCTTTTGAAATATGCAAATGCTTACTTTCCAAGCGAAAAGCTTGAAAAACTTGCCCTGGTTATAACAGTTTAGATTGCCATGTCAAATTATGTTCATATTTATACTGCGATAGTAAAATTGCTAACAAAATGACTTGTGGTCGTACTAAAGTGCAGCATTTTCAAGAAACGTATTGGCTCCATATTCACAAGAAAAAGTTTATAGTGCCTTAAAAGAAAGTTTATTTTTTGGAATCTACAGTGACGTATCAAATATTGGAAATATAAAAACATATCCATTTGCAGTACAATATTTTAGTATTAAAAAAGGTAATCGTAGACAGATTCTGGATTTCTATGAAGATCCGAATGAAACTTCAACGGATATTTTCAAAAATATTAAATGGATAAAATTACTTCATACAGCGCCAATAATGCAGCTGTAAATTATGTTGTCCATAATTCCGTGTTTCAAAAATTAAAACAATAAAATAAAAGCTAATTGCAACTGGCATGTGATAAACGACGTGCAAAATATCGTAAGAAAAACATTTATATTACTCTGAGTTTCATATATTGTTGAAAAAATTAATTTTTTTTTTTTGATATAATTGATGCATCTCCAATTTTCTTCAGGTTTTAATTTTTTTTTAACATTTGTGGTTATGTCAAGTTGATTTGTTTAAAATCAAGCTGAATTTTTCGAAATGTCAAGTTAAACTACCAAACAATTCTGGCAACCCTAGTAGCAGATGATGAAGAGGTAATAGTATGTGATGACAATTTAGACAGTATAGCATCTGAGTTGCAGTCTGAAATTGACAGAGCATTGGCTGAAACTACTTCAAAGTGGGATTTTGATATGTTGCGCCAAGAATTTTCTTTATACCGTAAAACAAATAATAAAACTAGGAATATTTTATTACTTTACAAAGCAATACAAACTGTAAAGCCACCCTCAACAGAATGCGAGAGAGCGTTTTCTATTGCAGGCAACTTTTGTACAAAAATACGATCTCGTTTAGGTGACAAATCATTAAATGCTTTAGTTTTTCTAAAGTTTTATTACCTTAATAGTATTAATTAATTATATTTTTATTGTTTTCTCATTAGATTAAATGTTATTTTTGTTTTTGTTACATATTGAATTGTATTTTTTTATTTTTGTTTTAAATAAAAAATATGAAATATAAAACGAGCGATTAATCGATAATTGCGATTAATCGGTTAATTTTTAATCGATAATCGCGATTATAAGAAATTGCGATTATATGCAAACCCTAGACCTGAGTAAGAACTACTTATTCTAGGGATAATCGAATCTCCCGCTCATTATAGTAATGGTAAAAGTTGCTTGTTGGGTCATCGTTATGGCAACGTTTTACTGTTGAACCAATAAACTTAATATTATTTTATCAGTGTCAAAAGTTACTTACTTTCATATACATTTTTTTTGTATGTTTTGTTTTTGCAAGAGAAAACCCCGTTTAAAATATTAAAAAAATAATAAGATTTCTAACGCTTAAACGTTAAAAGCATAAGATTTCTACAGCTTTTAGATGATCCACCCACGATTTACACGTATAAAAAAAAACAATCGAAATGAATGAATGAAAAAAATGATAATAATAAAATGCTCAAAACAAAGTTTTAAGAACTCAGTTTGAGATTTTAACCATTTAAAACTCAAGCTCAATTTGATTCAATTCAACGCACAGCTGCACAATTTTGCAATTCAATTTGCAGTTAATCTCTGTTGCTGTTTTTGTCTCTATAAAACTTAAACCAGCAACAATAGCAATAATAAACATTTATAAAAAAATCAACAACAACAACATGTCTCTTAGGCTTCAAAAGAGAGAGAAAAAAATATTTAAAAAAAGCTACATACATCCATATAAAATATATGAATTTATCAATGAAACCACCCACACCTTCAATATAAAATGCAAAAAAAAAAAAACACACTTATTTCAAATACACATACACACTCAACGGAAATACATACAAACATGTTCTATTAAACTTTGCTCGAAAAGATGTTGCTTTTTTTTAAAGTATCTCAGGTGTGTGAGTGTGTGAATATTGCACATTTCGTTAGCATTTGTTTGTATGTGGGCGTTGCAATTACTTCTGTATGCTGTTTAGTTTAGTTACACAAATGTAAAAAGAAGTCGGAAAAAAAACTAACAGAAACAACAATAAATGCTATATTATCGTAGTTTAATTTGCAGCAAAGAAAAGGGACACGGCTGAAAATACTTATGATTTTGGATGACTGAATGAAATTGAAAAAGTTTCAAATTATTGTGGATCCTTTTCCACCATAATAGTAAAATTATTAAACGAATGGTTGCTCCATGACTAGTTGGTAATTTGGTAGTCTACCAGTCAGTATTTTGAATATTAAGTATTTTTGTAGTTGCTCTTTCAGAACAGTAGAAGAACCAACTGGATAGAGTTGTCGTGTTTATAATTCTTCAGTGAAAAACAGAGTCAAACTAGAAGCTCAAGTTCCCAGAACTGAATATTGATCAAAATGGGTCCTGAATACGTTTCCCCTTTTTAAATTACCACGATTTGAATATACCTACAGACTTGCAGAATAATGTAATACTGATAATTTCTTGATTGTCTCATATATACTTGACTGGTCCTAAAGTCATAAGACCTAAAGGCTTTTATTTTTTTTTTTTTTCTCTTTTTTCAAATTTTGGAAATTTTGAATATGCGAAGATGCACATCAGAATCTTCGCAAATCGATTAACCATCTATATGAAACACATATCAAGCACATTTAACATTGTAACTCCGGAGGCAATCAGAACGGTTCTAGAAAGGCTAAACGTACTTCGATTGTTTATTTCCTTCATATGAAGACTGCTAATCAATCATATTATAGTCTCTTCTATCGCATCGGCTACTCTGTAGAGGGTAGAAAATTGTTGCATCAATCAAATTTTAGTCTCTTCTTTCGCTTCGGCTACTCTGTAGAGGGTAGCAAATTGTTGCATTCCCCAAGGTTAGTTTAGGTTACCGTTCTTTCTACTTACTTTCTATTTAGGGAATTTGATTCCCTGCCATTTAAAATTGTAGCTTATGCAACCATTTCTCATTTCCTATAAAATTCACTAGGCCTTTAAAGCACTATGTTTGTCCTAAGTGTAACTCTGGGAAATACTGATCTTGTTCAATTTTCAAATATATACAACTTCCATACTTTTCCTCTTTCGTGCCTTAGCGGTGTAAAAATGAAGCTGTTAGATAGTGCAAAGTACCTTATACTGGACTCTAAACTGAGATGGCATCAGAACACCCATTCTAGGACCTCGAAGCCAAATATCGCCTTATGTGTGTGTGCGAAAGTCATAGGGAATAAAATATAGGTATTCCAAATGACTGGGTCATAAGTAGCACGATGTTAATGTTTATTTTATGTCCAATTCTCAAATGTATGGACTGTCAAATTTGAAAGGATCTGTAAATTGGACTGAATGGATTAAGGTTTAAAGAAATGGATTTAAGTCTGTGAAATGGGTAGACATAGTTTCTATTGTCCCTGATTATGGGAAGTGTTTTCTTCAAGCTACCAATTTAATCCATCGTTATTAAAGCGCAGATCTCGGTTACTAAAAGGACGATGAGTTGGCTAATGTATTATATGACATTCCAGCCAGCTGCTGCGTGAATGACGGGAGCGAAACATTCTAACCTGGAGCTTATTTCGATACGGTACAGAGGGGTGAAAAATAATCGCCATTGGAAATCAAAATGGTCCATATTACGCAATTTTTAGTTCGCGGGTAAATATCTCGAAAAATGATATTTTTTAAAAATTTTTAATAAATATATGATAATTGTGAAAATGTTTTCTATAACCGTGGTAAGTGCCATTTTAGAACTCGCAATATTTTATGAATTATTACAACAAATGTTATAATAAATACGAAATATTTATTACAATTTGTATTGTTTTGTTTATAACAAAACATAAAAATCACCAATTTCTTCCAAAAATCATCCGAATATAATGAAATTCCGCAAGAATATTAATATTGACGCTGATAATGCAAATACCGAGTTTTAGCTTGATTTCCGCAACGGTTCACGATTTATGGTATCCCAAAAATAAGATAAATTGTCTTAAAAAAAAATACGAATATCTTCCAAAATATTTACGTTGCAACATTCATTAAGGCGAATAGTTAAAGGTAATCAAATTACCTTTAAAATGAGGATTTTTCTATGTTTCATTTTATTGGTGGATAAATCGCGAATTATATTTCGCGGTCGCGTATTTAAAAAAAATGGTATCTTAAAATTCGTGAAAAATATATATGTGGAGGATGGAGCTATTTTGAATGTTCTCTGTAAGCATCGTGCTGAAACATTTGCCCCAGCAGGAAAATTTGTTACCATAAGAACTCTTTTATCTGTGAGTGCTGTTAAAAAATATATAGTTAAACATTTAGACGTGAAGTCAGTATTTTTGAACGGTGATATTCGAGAAGAAATATATATGTGGAGCAACAGGAAGGTTTCATAGAAAAAGGTAAAGAATATCTTGTTTGTAAACTACAGAAGTCCCCTTACGGTATAAAACAGGCAGCAAAATCCTGGTATGACAAATTAAATGAAGTTTTATTGAAAATAGGTTTCTAAGCTGCAAAAGCTGATATCTGTTTATATACGAAGCAATTTAATAACGAAATAATATATCTTCTTGTCTATGTTGACGATATAAAAGTTTGTGCTTAAAATGAAGAACTTATTAATTATAATAAGTTATTATAGAAATAAATAATCAATTGAATGAACATTTTGAATGTAAAGATTTAGGAAAAGTTTCTTCTTATTTGGGAATTCAAACTAATCAAAAATCTGAAAATTAATTCAAGATATAAAACTAGAAGATGGAAAGCTGAGTTCAAATAGATCCAGAATTCATAATGAGAAATTACTACCCAGCAACGAAAATTATAGATCAATTATTGGTATGCTACTCCATCTTTCGATTACACCAAGACCTGATATAGCTTCAGTTGTATCAATGTTATGCACAAGAATGATTGGGAAAGTAAACAATTACCGAATTTTTATAAAATTTTTATTACATTAATCGTTACTGAACCTGTCCTAGGACCTATCCTGTGACCTGGTCCAAGGGGCTAATTAGCCACCTCCAATGACAACCCCATGTAAAAGTGACAGGTTTCTCTCATATAAAGTTCCGGAACTGGGACCGGTCACTAGCCTTGAGAACCTGTCACGTGACTAGTTTTGAACCGGTTCTCTTTACTCTAGGGTCAGTTAACTGGTTTGTATTTGGTTTGTATTTCATGGTAATAGCAAAATTGGTTTTTCTTAAAATGAAAGTTTAACAAAAAACACATAATTCAAATTTTTCATGAAATCTAGCTTTGGTCATATAAAATAATTGCAAGGAAGGTTGTTGTGCCGCAAAATACAGTTTCTTGGGACATCATATTATAAAAAGAAGCCATGATCACTTAATGGTAACCTGGTAATGGAAGACAAATAGTATCTTCAGGTTGTAGGACTCAGTCAAAATAGA
Organism: Protophormia terraenovae; assembly: GCA_951394005.1. Taxonomy (NCBI): domain Eukaryota; kingdom Metazoa; phylum Arthropoda; class Insecta; order Diptera; family Calliphoridae; genus Protophormia; species Protophormia terraenovae. Next base: position 61,430,228 of record OX596073.1, read on the forward strand.
AAGGATTTTGAGAGAAATTCACCTCATCTCTGGAAGAAAAGTGTCACAAAAAGTTAATTGCTTTGAATCTTTATCAAAAAATTTGAAAGAAAGTCTGGCCTGCAGACTTATAAAGCAAAAAAAAAAAAAAAAATCTTAATAGAAACTCAAGCAAAAATTTGGAGGAAATAATTAACATGAAAGTTCTTCGGACGAATTTTTTCGAAAATTTTTTTTCTTCCTAGCCAGGAATTCTAGGTCGCAGTTGATTGAGGGATTATGACAGAAAAATTTCGTGTATCAAAGAAATCAAAATTCTCAAGAAAGTTTTTGATTTGGGATGTCATATGCAAACGCAAGTATGAAGCACATTCCTAAAAAATTGTTGCATTTACACCGAAATATACGTGTATGAGTGCCTTTGGAAAATAATTCTCTCTATTCTAATAAAATTCCGTGTATCCGCTATTTTCTGGTATGTTTCCGCTTCTTCTCGTTACAACAACAAAACAATGGAGTTGCAACAAATAAATTGTAAGAGTTTGTACTGAAAGAGGATACTCCATCAAATTTTCCGAAACTCCGTGCAATTGAAAGATATTGGACTCTAGTAAAAACTAATTTAAAGGATATAAAAAGCTCAGCATAAAATGAAACGAAGTTTAAAAATAAGTGGACCTATTCGTGCAAAAAAGTGACCGAAACACAATAAAACCTTTAATTAAAATAATTCCGGAAAATATCAGATATTTCCTTAAAAACCAACAGGAACTAATTTATTCTTTTATGTTTAGAACTTGAACATAACGGTCATTAATAAAAATATCACTTCAAAAAAATTGGCCCACTGGTTTAGTTTCTATAAGCAGATTTGCATGCACGGATTTTTTCGTGCGCAGTCCTTAGTTTAGACGGTAATACATATATTGTATATTATCTTTGAGTGTATTGCAAATTCTTACCTTTATGAAATTCTCGATGAATTTAATGCAAAATATTGATTAATATATTTATTTTTTAAATATTTTATTGTTTTTATTTTTTGTTTATGAAAAAATATTACATTGATACGTATGAAAATTAAAAGTTTTTGAAGAATTTCAAAAAATTAAAAAAATCGTAAGTATTTTCTCATAATCAAACAGTTTGTATTCAGCCCTTAAGTATATATTTTAATATTCAAATTTTTGAAAAGTCTTAATATTGAATATTATCGTCTGAAATTACCTTAAACGATAACAACAATTAAACAATAACAATAAATCAAGTTAATATTTAAACTTTAATAAAATTTAAACGAATATTGATATTTTATTGAAATTTCAGTTCAATATGTACAAACTTGTTACAAAATCAGAGAATTAAAAAAACTTGCATTTTTTTTACATTAAAATACCCAAAATCCCGATCCGTATAAAACATGTTTAAAAAGTTTACTTTTTTTCATTGAAATTATCACCCTGTCGTTATAAAAGGTGTCCGTCAAAAAATACTTTCTTTCTTTCTTTCTTTCTTTCATATGTAGATATGTATATAATTAAAATAATTTTAAGTCGATCCCAGCTTTGCAATAATACAAAAAAAAAAAAAAAAAAAAATTGACAAAGTTTGGTTAGGGCTTGTGGACTTTGGCCCCAAGCTACTCCGGATTTACTTTACATGCATTTGAATTAAGATTTCTTTTGAAAACATTAAAAAAAATGATCAAGCCCAGTACAAGAAACAAATTTTATCAGTGAATATATATTGAAACATTTTTGGTAAAAACCCACAAAATTTTAACTTTTTTAAAGTTCCAAATTCAGATCAAAATAACTTTTTAACGGATTCATATATTTATATGATTCTTGCGTATACATACATTTGTAAGGAATCTGGCGAATGTTTTTAAAGTTAGGGGCAATACTAATCCCGCCAAGTTAAAAAAAAAGCTAAAGGAACGAATCTAAAAATGGGATAAAAATTTATTTCTACTTGAATATCTCTTAAACTGTAGTGATTTACAAGGACTATCTATTTATAAAATTTCTTTTCTGTCATTTCGTAAATGAATTTTTGGCGATTTTTCAAAAAATACATACCCGAGATGGCCAAATTTGGATGGCCTTCCACAACGCCCTTGACCCGCTAGGAACCTGTACTCTTCCAAATCAACTCGAAAACACCTCAGCTCTGAGATATATCTAACTGTTGAAAAGTTACAGAATTATTTATTCAGATGAAACAAAATAATTGCCTTAAAAAATATATTTGTTGGAAGAAAATCCATTAAAAATCGTACTAAGTTCGTTAGTAATTATTTTTTGCTATTAAACATCTTAGAACTCAAGACTTTAGAAATCATGATAAAAAAATGAAACTATATTATATTAAAAATAATACAAGTTTAAATGTAACTAAAATCTTGAACCTATTCAGTTGAAATGCAGTGTTTATATTGTTGAAATTTCTTGTAATAGTTTTAGGGCTTCAGAGTCAAAAAGCGAATGAGTATTGCTATATTTCTAATAACAAATGAGTTGTATTTTGACTCTTTTTAAAATAAATCTGGAATTTTATCGATATTCATATTGCAATTATTTTTTTGTCTGTAAGTCGTTTAAAAAATTATGTTTTTATAGTCCGCAAACTTCTCTGCGAATTAAAAGTTTTACAGTCGCACTATTCCAGCAAATTTTATAAATCTTATTCCACAGGATGTTATTCTATTGTTAAAATTCGAAAAGGGCATTGAAATGACTTTACAAAAAAGTTATTGGCATAATATATTTACAAAAAGTTTGGTTTTTATATAAAAAAATCTATAGCTTCATAAATTTAAAGTGAACCATTTATAATTTTAATTAATTGTCTTCCATGCCACATCGTAAATTTTTCTTTATATTATGTCATTGGAGAGCATCACTTTCTTTATTTAATTAATTGTTAGAAAAAAATGTTTAATTTGGTAGTTTTTGTATAATTAAGTCTTTAAAGTTCTAGTTTCAAGCTTTCATTGGAATTAACATCTAAATAATTTTTACACTGAAATTTTTGGTCATAATATTTTTCGGGATCTTTTAGCAACCCCCCTCGAGTAGCTTTACGGACCCCTTTTGGGTCGCGTAGCCCCATTTTAGAACCGTTGCTGTAAATTTTTTTTTTTTGGTACCCCATTATAATCCAATTGCATAAATATAATCAGTTCGCGTTAATCCTTTCGTTTAGGAGGCGCGAAAGTTATAAAACATAAAAAAGTTTAGAAAATCTTTGAAACTAAGTAACTTTTAATATACTGTATTTCTAAAGTTTATATTCAAGTGGGAAAAATATTGATGGATTTTTTTAGATCTTCAAAATAACTATGAAATTGTAAATTTTAAATCATTCATTTAAAACGAAAATATGTCAAAAAAACTGAGTGGAAACTTTCGAAGATTTGTGAACTAATTTTAGTTTTGCACTGACAATTTACACATTGTTGATTTAAGCCATTAACCAGTCAAAAGACAAGACATAGGAAATTCATTCGCTGTATAAGAAGTATTCGGTTTACCATCCGTTGAAAAGTTATGGGGCGATAAAAAATTATGATTTTTTTTTTTTTTTTATAGGAAATTTGCGCCATTAAGTGAAATTAAGTTTAGAAAACAGAATTTAATGGAAGAGTTGATGATGTCCGGAAAGCAGATATGGAATAGCATCCTCACAAACTTTCATATTTATAAAATTATCTTTTTCGCTACTAACAAATTACGCATTTAAATTAATTCAACCGGATTTGTTAATAAATTACACATCCGAGTCAAAATGACGTTAAAATATTTTGAAATGCAAAAATTACGACAACACATTGGAGCAAGAACCGAAGTACCGATCTTGTTATACTTTGATCTTAGGGAACAAAGTATCACCAGACACGACCGAAGTTCTTTCTTCCGAACCGTAGCCGAATCCGTAGTTAGCCGATCGAGAGCCGAAGAATTTATCTCGTCGGATCGTATTTAGTACCATAGTTAACCGATTGAGGGCTGAAAAATTTATCTCATCGGATTGTATTTAGTTTGTAAAATAGCTCATACGACCTTAGTTAGCCAACAGAGAGAAGAAGCATTTATCTCGTCGGATTGTATTTAGAAGTGCATACGATCTTAGTTAGCCGACAGAGAGCCGAAGAATTTATTTCGTCGGATTGTATTTAGTAGTGCATACGATCTTAGTTAGCCGACAGAGAGCCGAAGCATTTATCTCGTCGGATTGTATTTAGAAGTGCGTACGATCCTAGTTAGCCGACAGAGAGCCGAAGCATTTATCTCGTCGGATTATATCTAGTAGTGCATACGATCTTAGTTAGCCGACAGAGAGCCGAATCATTTATCTCGTCGGATTGTATTTAGTAGTCCATACGATCTTAGTTAGCCGATAGAGTGTCGAAGCATTTATCTCGTCGGATTTATTTCGTAAACTAGTTCATAAGATCTTAGTTTGCCGATCGAGAGCAGAAGCATTTATCTCGTCGGATTTTATTTTAGAGACGAAAACCGTAGTTAGCCGATTGAGAGTTGAAGAATTTGTCTCGTCGGATTTAATCTTGTTAACCAACCTAAGAACTAAAATTGCCAACCCTATTCTTTCCCCTCATAAATAGGTATCATTTCGTCGTTGTTCTTGTCACAGGGAAGCTCTGTGGTAACAATCAAAGGAAGCAGACCTTTGAAGAAACTGGACAGACTGAGTATACCCCAGCTGGAAACAAAACTGCATTACAAAATTTAATTTCGATATTATTATCATCAAACAAGAAACAAGTTCAAAATTTTGCTAAGATTCACTTTAAAAAATTAAAATCGCTCTTTTTGTTAGGAATATTATTAAGAAGAGTAATATTTAAACGACTATATTTTCCAAACTAAAACCGATATTCACTTAATTTTTTCAGAAAACGATCCCAAGATATTTCTTTTATTATGTGTTATTTTGCGAAATTTTAAACCAATATTGTTTTTTTGCTATTTACGAAATTGTTAAAAAACATAAAATTTAAATTATTTCTTTTCAGTGTATTTCAATAAATATTAAAGATTCTGTAATAATTTTGACATGTGCTGATATTACCTTAGAAGTTCACGAATATATTTTGTATGCATAAAAAATAGTAATTAATAAAACCACAAATCAGAATAAAGCAAATTTTTAAAATATTTTTCCTTAATATTTTCTATTTTTTTTTTTTCCTCATATAACTTTGGACTCCGTAAGATTTTTTTCTTGTTTTACGCAATTTTGTTTTTTGCTATTAATGAAATCAAAAATTAGCAACTCGTTTACCAAACTTCAAGACCGATGCGGCACCTAAAGAACAATTCTAGGGGGCGTTACGGTCAAAATTCGAAAGTTGGTAAATATTGGTGCAGTCTAATAGACAAACTTCCATTATTAGCAAATATGGCGACAATAATAAGGACCTTTTTTCACTCAACTAAATAGATAATAATTGGCTAATTACAATATCTATTGATTCGAAATTATTTTTGATGAAATGCTCGAACTTGATTAAAAAAAACATACAAATAGGGGTTAATAATACATTTATAAGCAGTGTTGCCAGGACTTGAGAAAAAAAGAAGCTAAATTAGACTTTAAAAAAGGTCAGAAAAGGCTAAATGTCCCAAAAAATAAAGCCAGAAAAAAGCTAATATATAGTTTTATTTAAAAACGTATTTATTTTTTAGTTGTCATTAGTTTTTGGTATTTCTTAAAGATATTTTAGTGATTTTGTTAACCTAACATAAATAGTCTTTATGGGTAATAAAGTTTGTTAAAAAATAATCATAATATTTTTCTAAAATGAAGCGCCGCATGCGAAAATTTTCGTTAAATATCAATAATTTCGATTTATTTGTGCGAATTTATATACAAAAATGCTTAAATTGATGATCCTGTAAAAAAATGTTAGTAAATTTTTAGCCTTTTTAAGGCTATGTTAAGAATAAAAAAGGCTAGAAAAAAAGCTAGAAGCTAAAACGAAAATTTTGAGGCTAAAAGCAAAATAAAAGACTAGATTTAGCCTTAAAAAGGCTCAACTGGCAACACTGTTTATAAGTAATCAGCAGTTAATTCATAAAATTGAATGCCAATAGGCAAAATTTTCCCTTATTAAACATTATTTATATTATATAAAAAATTTTGCTCCTACACTTGTCATACTAATTACACTGGTCGACAAAAAAAAAAAAAAAATTTCGTGCTCCTTCAAAAAAAAAAAAAAAATATGTGGACTAGATGGAATTCCACACGCTAAACTCGAAACTGCTTTCAGTTTTTCCCATCAGGTCGAGATTTTTTTTACGGCCATGTCTAATATTGCATCCTAAATAAGCCGATTACTCGAGTATATTTCACTATAATTCGAGAACGGTATGCACCAAAATGTGCGAAATAAAATTAACTTTAAGTCGTTCTACCAATAAATTTGTAGCCGCTCAATAGTTTAAGAGATGTTTCGTAATAAATGTCTGAAAAAAAAATTTTCAAGCAAAATTCAAGATTTCTTTTTATACCCACCATCAAAAAGATGGGGGGTATATTGATTTTGTCATTCCGTGTATAATATGTCGAAAAAATCATTTAAGACACCATAAAGTATATATTTTCTGGGTCCTGGTTAGATTCTAAGTCGATCTAACCATGTCCGTCCGTCTGTTGAAAGCAGGATAAGGCTCGAACAGGACAACCTAGGGGGACGAAATTTGGCCCAAATATTTATCTTATATCTTTGTTTAGTCTTGAAAATGGGTAAAATCAGTAAGTAAACAAAAAAGTTATGGGCTAAATACTAGAAACACAGGGTATCCGTTGTAGCTTCATTTCTTATATGAAAGCATGTACGAAAACGAAATTTTGTACAGAGAGTTCGAGGGTCGCTATAAATTTGTAAACCAAAAATGGGCGTGGTCCGCCTACTTTACCGCTCACCTCCCACATAAGGTAAAACGTTATCGAAATTTTGTGAAAATAGTTCAAGGACCAATGTAAAATCGGAAACAAATAATGGGCATGATCCGCTCACTTTACCGCCCACCTCCCAAATAACGAACAATTTGAAAAAGTTGATGGTGGGTACATAGATTCGGCCAAGCCGAATATAACATTCTCCATTATTTTTACTAAACTTCTTTTTAAAAGTAAAAACATCAAAAATGTTTCAGTTTATCATCTTTATCTCGAAGCTAGTAAAGCTACGAGTAAATAAAGACACATATTATAAAGATTGATTCACTAATCTTGATTGCATTCAAAGATAAGTTAGGATACCCATGCATACCTACAGTTAAGTGGAAATACACTAGTGGGCAAAAAAAAAATCTTTTTTTTCGTCTTAAATAAAAAATAGGTAGATTAGATGGAATTTGACGTGCTAAATAAGAATCAGCTTTTACTTTTTTCATATTGATTTTTTTTATGGGCATAACTACTATGAACCCCCCTTTGTTTGTCCAGTTAATATTTCCGTAGTTATTCGGTAATTAATAGCGAAAAAATATAAAATTTTTTTTTTTTTTTTAATGGTGAAAATTTTGATCCATAACAGAGCGAATAAAAAATATTGTTGATACACCTTGAAAAAATTTTTCGTATGCACCTTTTGGTAGCATTTATCAAAATCGTGTAAACGGTTCTTGAGTTGTAGTCTAAATTTGACAGACCATTCTCGAATTTTATAGTGTGACCGCTGAATAAGGTGATGATATTAGTCATGCCCATAAAAAGAAATAGTACGTGATAGAAAAAAAGTGAATGCAGATTCTTGTTTAAAAAATCCACCTAGTTCACCTATTTTTGTTTCAAGAAAAAAAACATTTTTTTTGCCCACCACTGTATTTCTACTCAATTGTATGTAACATGAGTATTTTTACTTAACTGTGAATAAAATCAAGACTTGTGCATCAATTTTGAAGATGCATACCTTATTTTATTAGCAACATTACAAGCTTTGAAATAAAAATAAAAAAATTTTATTAACAAAAAAATCTAAAATTTTGCACATATTTCAAAATAACTTCGAAACTATTGAGCACATAAAAAATTAATTGTGTGATTTGAAGATATTTTTAGTAAGCATCTTTTGGTGTATCACTTATGTCAATCGTACACACCGTTCTTGAGTTATGAGGAAATATACTAGAGCAATGGCCTTACTATGAGCGAAATATTAGACACGCCCATAAAAAAAAAATAAATTCAGACCTGATAGAAAAAAACTGAAAGCAGATTCGTGTTTAGCGCATCAAAATGCATCAAGTTCAACTATTCGTCTTTGGTGGAGGATTTTTTTGTCGACTAGTGTTATATGTACATTCATATGTACGTACAAATTTCCTTTTAAATATTTTCGAATAAATACTTAAGAACTAATATGCGTTGGAAATTTGTTTTTAAATTCGTAGCATAACATTTCCATGATCTGAAAAAGACAATTTAGTCTTTGTTTATTGCCTACAATGTAAGAATTGTAAATGATAAATAAATTTTCCAGTAAAAGTAGAGACATACATACATTAGTAACCAATAGGAAGTTACTTATTTAAGAAAATGGCGAAATATTCATAACAATATGGCTACCTAAACTACGAAAGTTATTTCTTATTTGTTAAAAAAAAGAAACACAAACAGACATATTAATTTTTGCGACATTTTATTTCAACAAAAATAAAACAATGAATCCGCCATGTAAAAGAATATTAAGTGAAAATGAAAACAAACAAGATTTGAAAAGTTTTGATGTGTTAAGTGTGTGGGATAGTGTGGGATAGTCAACATCTGGCAAGAAGAAATCACGGCAAAATCACAACTGTTCTTAGATTCACTTAAAGTGGCAGTAAACAGCCATGATGGATGTTAACAAGAGCAATATTAAGAACAAACTTGTAGCACATAAACACACATGAATCTTTTTAGAAATTATAAAGATGGTGCACAGTAGATTTAATTGGAAATTTATTGTGATTGTTTGTGATAAAGCAATGTAAGGGTTTTAAAAATATCGTGTTTCTAATAGAAGTAAAAATCTTTTATGAATGAAAATAATATTTTGGTAAACAAATGTATTTAGATTAGGGTGATCGATTATTCGACTTTTTTAAGAAACCGGTTTTCGAATAGTTCGAATAGTTGGCATTTTAAAAAAACCGGTTGCACTTTTTGAAATTCAGAAAAAACCGGTTAACCGTTTTTTTTTTTTTAAATCAATTCTTATAATTAAGTTAAAATTTATTAAATACAAGCGTAAAAGCCTAACAATGTCAGGAAAAATAATAATGAAAATATTCACAAACAAATCCGAAAATTAAAAGAAAAAAATATGAACAACATTTAGACACCTTCCTCTCCCTAATCGAAGTCAATTATTTGAAGTCGTTCAAATTTATTGGAATTATATTGATTAAAGTTTTAAATTCGTAAACCTTTCAAAATAAAAAAATCGTCGTAAATGCGCTTCCTGGCCGAAATACAGAATCAGTTTTTTATAGGATTTGGAGAGCAAACAAAAAGTATAGCAACTCAAAAGTTCTTAATACCAAAACAGACTTTTTGGTCCCTGATAGAAACATCTGGCACTGTTAAAATTTGTTGAATGAATAGTTTTATAAGTAAGATGATTTTTAGTTTCTTATGTCGTCTGGGAGCTTCAGAAAGCTCTGGAAAGGAAACATTGCTTAGGAAAGATATATTTAAATCCATATATATAGATACACGTATTTTCGCTCCCTGATAGAGATTTCAAAATCTGGCTCCATTAGGATTTGTTGGACAAAAAGTTTTATAATTAAGCCAAATTTTTAATTTTCTACGTCGTTTGGTAGCTTCAGAAAGCTCTGGAAAGAGAAAAAATGCTAAGCAAATTATATATCTAGATGAATAGAAGATAATTATGTTTCAAAATTGTAGAAAAAATCATCTAAATTTTAGTTAGCATAAACAGAAACCATGGCTTAATATGGAGATAGTATATTAATTAAGTCTCAATTGAAACGATTCTGCAGGTGAAACTTTTTTAACACAACACCTTTAAAAAATAAAGGAAATATTGGATCAAAAAAATTAAATTGGGTCATACAGGATAATTATTAATTATTCATTTGTTTAATATTACAGAATAAATTCGAATTTAGACTTAAACTATATTTTAAAAACATAAGAAATCAGTCTTTATGAATATTTAAAAAATTATTCCTAAATTTTCAAATATCACTATCACTATTTAGTACATATTTTCTGAAATAAAATGCTTTTTTTTAAACCGGTTTTTTGTGTTTAAAAAAACCGGTCTATTCGACATTCGAAAAATGAACATTTTGAAAAAACCGACAGCACATTGACTGAAAAAACCGGTTTTAAAACCGGTTGGAAAACCGCCTCGATCACCCTAATTTACATTTTGTAAACATAAATTACAATTAATTGGGAAATGGTCAAACTAATATTAAATATTCTAAGTTAAAAAAATATATATATAATTTAGAAGATATAACACCGTGTGATAGTAAATTTCACACATGAAAGAAATCGATATACGCACGAAAATAGAGACCATAAGTAGTAAAACTACGTATTCTGTTTTTCACTAAGACGTCAAATTTCCTCTATATTAACCTAATATGGATGTCAAATGAAGGATCGAATCCCTGCAATATAACAATATGTTTTACTTAAATATTCCGGTACAAAAATTTAAGAAAATATTTTTTGGAAAATTTAACCTGAATAGCAAATATATTTTACTTATTACTTAATTACGCACTTTACATAAAGAATTTTTTCTTAACGTTTGATTTTACAACATTTAAATAAAAATGTTCCTTCTATTGAAAGGATCCTAGCTTTCATTTGTCATCCATACTGGGTTGATATAATTTTGGTAATTATTTTATAACTTTTTTCAAAGTTGCGTATTTTCCGAAACTTTTGGGACAAAATTTTACATCCTGGGGAAACACTGAGGGCTTAGTTATATCATGTGTGAGCCTTAGTTTGATATATACATATTTCAATTTTTTCATGTATGAAACATTTTTTGAAAAATTGTCACACAGTGCATTATGTGTTCAAAATCCGAAATTTTCCGGAAGAGAGGCTTATATGGGAGCTATGGCCAATTGTGAACCGATTTAATTTATTTGCTATATTAAAGGAATTTATGAACGTTGAGATTTATTCCGGAAGGACGTTTATATGGAGGCTAAGTGAAATAATGAACCGATTATAACCAATTTCAATAGGCTTCATTTTTACTAATCGTGCCAAATTTCATCATGATATCTTTAAAATGGCAAACTGTACTTTGTTCACAAGGTTTACATGGACAATGTATATTTCGCCAATATTTCTAGAAAAAAACAGAATTATTTGCTTCGTTGCAAGTGGTTGCGAAAAATTACAGTATGACATGAAGCCCAAGCTTCCCTCAAATAACTGCATATATATAAATCATTCCTTAACCCTTCGTCTTACAAACTGGTCTGGCCAGACCAAGTTGTTTTTATGTATTTCTAATTAAACTAGAGACTTGAAATTTCAAAATTTTGTTTTCTAACAATCTGTGAAAAACCAGAACGATAAACCTATCACAAGGATAGTTATGAGGATAAATTAGTGTACATGTCACATTCGTACCAAATATGGTCTGGCTGGACCAGTTATATTTTGTATAGAAAATTATGTAGTTTGACGTTGTTATCCGTTCTTTTTATATTGTATATTATTTCATTAAAACCTTTTAAACTTTACACATATTATTTTATGACTTTCCATCTATTCATCTATTCTGTTTGAAAAGGAAAATTGTATGCATTTGTAGACTCAAAACAAGGAGATGAACATGAAGTGTATCGATGGGAAAATGTTATATCTTGCAAAGCAATGCAGTAGTGATGGTAGTATATAGTTATACAAATGTAATTATATAGAAAAATTATCAAAATTTCCTTTAAAATATACAAAATTACAGCACTGGTCTGGCCAGAAAATATTTGTAACGAATGTGACAATTGAAACATCTGTATGAAGAAGAGTTAAACAGCTGTTTATATATAAACTAATCAAAGTGTTAGAATTTGAATCGTGATTTCTATTTTATTTTTTAATAAAAATTAAAAATTGAAATTGGACACACTGTGCATTGTAATAAATACTTTTTAAAAACGTATGTATTAGTTTTTATTGAAACATAGAAAAGTTATTTCTGCAAACAAAAAGAAAATATCTACCAGGAAAATGGAATGCCAAAAACCCTAATTTATTAAATTTTGAGTTTGGATCCATTTATCACATTCGGAAAATTTACGAAACGAATAAAAAATATTTTTCAATATTTGAATTTTTTGCTTCCAAAAATATTATCAATTTTGCATCGTGAAAAATCGCTTTCGTATGGCTTGCTATTGGTATATTGCCATAGAGTCACGTTTTCTCCAGTAGGAAGTATTTTTCGCAATACGTCTTCTATTATTCATCCAAGTCACAGGAATAGCGAATCACATTGGTATAATAATTATTTATTAATGTATGCAAATTGATTTGACGCCAAATTGAAAATCTTTATTTTTCGAAGAGTAAGATTAAACAAAATAGGTGGAATATGATTTTGATGTGCAGAAAAAGAATATGTTGTCAGTTTATTCCATTACGTATAAATTTCCTATCGGTATAAAATGATTTTAACACCATTAAAAATCCATATTTCCATGAAAAATATTATGTATACGCCGTGTATCTCACAAAATTTGTATGTAGTCTTTACTATAGATGCTTTGAAATAATTTTTATTCCTTTATCTATATTAACATATAAAAATGAAACTGTGTTTGTTTGTTGGTTATATACACCTAAACCTTGCAGAGTGGTTCCAAAATTCTTTTTTTTGGAAATAATTCTGTAACTATTGAACCGATGCACAGTGGGGTCAAACGCAAATTTATTGGTAATAAATCTGTATCTCCTAAACTTCTGCTCGGATCAAATTGAAATATATAAAAGAGTTGTAGAGGAGGTTATAAGCCTTCAGAAGAATTATATCGTAGTCACCCTGTGATAGCACAAGATAAGCTACAGGGTGTCAAACTTGACTAACTCGTGTATGTATAAGTTTAAAAAAATGGTAACATACAAATGAAGTCCGATTTTAAAGATTTGTATATTTCTGTTAAGTGCTTGGCAATGTAAAGAAAAAATAAGCTTACACACCTCCCAGCAAAAATTGCTGCATACCCAGAAGCAGGTTTGTAAGGGAGACATAAAGGAACTCTCCCTTACCAACCTGCTTCATGAAGGCATGATTTTTGTTCGTGATGTCCCACTTGGTAGGGCTCTTTGCTGCGCTACGTATTAGGTTCATACATGCCTTTATTATGCGCATTTTAAGGCATCATAGATGTGACGATTTCATGCCTCTTTTATGTGCATCTTTTAGAGATCCCAGAAGCTGTGAAATCATGCCTTGAATTAAAATAATGCATTTATAAAAAATATTATTTTTTATTGGATTTGTTTTATAAAAATTTAAAAAGAAAAATCGACAATTTTTTAAATCAGATCATCAACTGGCCTTTTTATTGGGGGAATCCTTAATTATTTAATCTGCAAAAAAATTATAATAATAAAAAGTTATATTATTTAATAGAAAAAAATTAACACAAAAACATAAGATTATGTTATACGTACAGTATATTAAAAAAATAAATAACCCATTGTTTTTTCTCTAATCGTATTTTCTTTCTAATCGTATAAAAACAAGTCAAACTGAAAATTAAAAAATAATAATAAAACACAAAATACGTTACAAAACATGTCATTTCTTGTATACTATAAAGAAAACTAAAAACAAAATACATATTTAGAGCTTTATTAATTTAATAAATAATATTATTTTCTTAATATAATAGCTATTTAAAATAAATAAAATTTTACTTAAAATTTTAATATAATTTTTGTACATTATTTTTTCCGACTTTCACGAACAAACTTACCTCTTAACACTTTGAACTTTCGATCACAACTAATCAACTCAATTGAAAATATTGCATCATCCAACTTAGCAGAACTTTTTGTATTAAATTACAAATAAAAATGGGGAGAAGAAAGTCATTCGCTTACAATCCCGCATCCACGTAAGCGAGATAGGATGCAGGTTGTAATTCGGTAAAAAAAATATGAGCCCAATGTAAATTTCTCGCTTCCTTTTATAGCTTACTCAAATGCGCATCAATGATTTGCTATCGGCAGGCATGAATAATTTTGCACTGCTTACCAGTACCTAAAAAATTTTTGCTGGGCCAAGTTATATCTTACAGTTAAAAAGATATTTACACTTAAACTTTGAATTTCTGATTTTTTGCCTCGACTTTCTTTCTTTTTTCGGGAATAACTCCCGAGATATATGAGATACAATTAAAAAAAATACAATAATTTTTATATATTCCAGAAAATAATATGCTGAAAGAATTTTTGGATTATCTCAATTCTTATAGACGTGAAAAATATTCAAATTCAGCATTCTGAAATTAGTATGAAAAATGGCAATTTTTTTACAAAAATATATGTAGTTCATTTCTTGAACTTTTTTGTACAAAGTTCCGTTAATAAAAATATTTTTTCTTTATATAATTCAAAAGATTAGACTTCATAAATGGTTAATATAGAAATTTTGAACAGATTTAGTCTTGCACCCTACATCGTTGCACAGTGGAGTCAAACGCAAATTTTTTGGTAATAAATATGTATCTCCAAAACTACTGCTCGGATTAAATTGAAATGTATAGAAGAGTTGCAGAGGAGGACATAAGCTTTCAAAAAAATCATCTTGTGGTCACCCTCTGATAACACAAGATAAGCTACAGGGCGTCAAGTTTGACTATCTCGAGTATGTAAAAGTTTTAAAAAATCGTAACTTCTACAAATGAAGTCCGATTTTAAAGATTTTTATATTTCTATAAAGTGCTTGGCAAGATAAAGAAAAAATAAGTTATCTCTTACAGTTAAAAAGATATTTACTTTTGAATTTTTAATTTTTTGCCAGGACTTTTTTTGTTTTTCGGGAATAAGTCCGGAGATACATGGGATAAAATTTTTTTAAAAATATTTTGTAATTTGCTATATATTTTAAAATAATATGCTGGAAGAATTTTTGGATTATCTTAATTCGTCTAGACGTGAAAAATATTCAAAGTCAGCACTCTGAAATAAGTACGAAAAACTGCTATTTTTTACAAAAATATAGTACAATTCTTTCACTTTTATCTCAAAGTTTCGTTAACGAAAAATTCTTTTTTTATATATTTCAAAAGACAAAACTTCAAAAATGTTTAATAACGAAATTTTGAATTAATTTATGTTTACACCCTACAACAGGCATTGGTCGAAAATGGTCAATTTTGAAAAAGATTAAATTTTTATCGATTAATAAAAAAAATGTCTCGCGAGCTTTTTTAAATTTATTAACGATATTTTATCAAGAAATAGACTTAGAACGATTTGACACTAAACTGCTTCCCGCCCGGCCAAAAACGAATGCAGGAGAGCAGATTTCATGAAAAAAAGTCAATATTTCAAAAGACTTTTTTTAATTGCATAAATAAGCATATTAAAATAATATTTTCGCCATTATTTCTTATTTAGTATATAAATTATATATCGGTATTTCATTCCTGTAAAAATCATTAAAAAATCTTTGAACCCCGATTTTTAGCAATTTTTCAAAATAAAAAAAATATTTAATATATATGACAGCTTATTACGAATATTATCTTGTTCGACAATCAAAACGTGCCAGTACAATTGTGTTTTACTTATACGCACATATGGAATTATTGTAAAACAATGAATTTTGTGAGAGTTGACCTAAGTTGTCAGTTTTGAGACCACGATATAATGCTTTAAGAACGATGTATATATACATATTATATATCAGTTAATTGGTAATTAAGTCTACCTTTATATTCTAGTAATATCTTATTAGTTTTTAGAAAATAGGCGGAGTTTTGCTTTACAAAACATATTTTTTTTTTTGGTTTTTATATCTTTTTTATATTTTTTAATTTTGAAAAATTGCCAAAAATTTATGTGTAAAGCTTTTTTAACAATTGTTGCAAAAAAGAAAACTCGATACGTATTTTATATATTACATAAGAAATAATTGCGAAAATATTATGCTAATATGCTTTTTATACAGTTGCAAAAAAGTCCTTTAAAAAATTTACTTTTTCAGGAAATCTGCTCTCCTGCATTCGTTTCATTCTAAATCCATTTTATTATGAAATATCGTCAATAAGTTTAACAAAGCTTGCGTGACATTTTTTTATGAAGCGATAAAAATTTAACTTTTTCAAAAATTCACCATTTTTGACCAATGCCTGATGTAGGGTGCAAGCCTAAATCAGTTCAAAATTTCCTTATTAGCCATTTGTGAAACCTATTCTTTTGAAATATATAAAGAGAATTTTTTTTCTTAAACGGACCTTTGAGTAAAAAGTGAAAGAATTGTACTATATTTTTGTAAATAATTGCCATTTTTCATATCAATTTCAGAGTGATGACTTTGAATATTTTTCAAGTCTAGACGCATCAAGATAATCCAAAAATTCTTTCAGCATGTTATTTTGAAATATATAGCAAACTACAAGATATTTTAAAAAAATTTTTACTTCATATACCTCAGGAATTATTCCCGAAAAACGAAAGAAAGTCGAGCCAAAAAATAAAAAATTTAAGTGTAAATACCTTTTTAACTGTAAGAGATAACTTGGGTGAGTAAGCTTATTTTTTCTTTATCTTGCCAAGCACTTTACAGAAATATAAAAATCTTTAAAATCGGACTTCATTTGTAGAAGTTACGATTTTTTTAAACTTTTACATACTGAAGGTAGTAAAATTTAACACCCTGTAGCTTATCTTGTGTTTTCACAGGGTAACCACAAGATGATTTTTCTGAAAGCTTATGTCTTCCTCTGCAACTCTTCTATACATTTCAATTTAATCCGAGCAGTAGTTTTGATACAGATTTATTACCAAGAGATTTGCGTTTGACCCCACTGTGCGTTGGTCCAAAATAATCAATAATCAAAATAATCAATTTTAGAAAGAAGTTTAATTTTTATCGATTAATAAAAAAAAAAGTAACGCGAATTTTTCTTAATTTATTGACGATATATACTTAAGAAATATATTGAGATCAATTTGACACTAAATTGTTTCCCGACCGGCTAAAAACGAATGCAGGAGTGCAGAATTTATGAAAAAAGTTTTTTTGAACGACTTTTTTTTAATTACTATTTCTTATGTAATGTATAAAATATATATCGATCTTTCACTCCTGCAAAAATGATTTAAAAAGCTTTACAAATCAATTTTTGGCAATTTTTCAAAAATAGACAATATAATATAAGCGACTATTACGTATATTCAACAACCAAAACGAATACAGTTGTGTGTTACGTATACGCTAGGGTGATCGACGAGGTTTTCCAACCGGTTTTAAAACCGGTTTTTTCAGTCAATGTGCTGTCGGTTTTTTCAAAATGTTCATTTTTCGAATGTCGAATAGACCGGTTTTTTTAAACACAAAAAACCGGTTTTAAAAATAGCATTTTATTTCAGAAAACATGTTCTAAATAGTGATAGTGATATTTGAAAATTTAAGAATAATTTTTTAAATATTCATAAAGACTGATTTCTTATGTTTTTAAAATATAGTTTCAGTCTAAATTGGAATTTATTCTGTAATATTAAACAAATAAATAATTAATAATTATCCTATATGACCCAATTTAATTTTTTTGATCCAATATTTCCTTTATTTTTTAAAGGTGTTGTGTTAAAAAAGTTTCATCTGCAGAATCGCTTCAATTGCGACAGGCTTCCATAGTAAGCCAAGGTTTCTGTTTATGCTAACTAAATTTTAGATGATTTTTTCTACAATTTTGAAACATAATTATCTTCTAGTCATCTAGATATATAATTTGCTTAGCATTTTTTCTCTTTCCAGAGCTTTCTGAAGCTACCAAACGACGTAGAAAATTAAAATTTGGCTTAATTATAAAACTTTTTGTCCAACAAATGCTAATGGAGCCTAATTTTGAAATTTTTATCAGGAAGCGGATATAAGATGATTTATGTATCTTTTTCTAAGAATTTTTTTCTCTTTTTAGAGCTTTCTAAAGCTCTCAGAAGACATAGAAAAAAAATTCAGCTTAATTATAACCCTATTCGTCCTACAAATCCTAACGGAGCCAGATTTTGAAATCTCTGTCAGGGAGCGAAAATACGTGGATCTATATATATGGATTTAAATATATCTTTCCTAAGCAATGTTTCCTTTCCAGAGCTTTCTGAAGCTCCCAGACGACGTAAGAAACTAAAAATCGGCATACTTATAAAACTATTCGTTCAACAAATTCTAACAGTACCAGGTGTTTCTATCAGGGACCAAAAAGTCTGTTTTGGTATTAAGAACTTTTGAGTTGCTATACTTATTGTTTGCTCTCCAAATCCTATAAAAAACTGATTCTGTATTTCGGCCAGGGAGCGCATTTACGACGATTTTTTTATTTTGAAAGGTTTACGAATTTAAAACTTTAATCAATATAATTCCAATAAATTTGAACGGCTTCAAATAATTGACTTCGATTAGGGAGAGGAAGGTGTCTAAATGTTGTTCATATTTTTTTCTTTTAATTTTCGGTTTTGCATATTTTCATTATTATATTATTTTTCCTGACATTGTTAGGCTTTTACGCTTGTATTTAATAAATTTTAACTTGATTATAAGAATTATTGATTTTTTTAAAGAAATGTAGTCTTTTGATATAAATAATAACTTCTGCAAAAAACCGGTTAACCGGTTTTTTCTGAATTTCAAAAAGTGCAAGCGGTTTTTTTAAAATACCAACTATTCGAACTATTCGAAAACCGGTTTCTTAAAATAGTCGAATAATCGATCACCCTAGTATACGCACATATGGAAATATTGTAAAACAATGAATTGGGTGAGAGTTGACTTAAGTCGTCAGCTTTGAAACCATGATATTAAAACGATCTATATATACATATTTTTTATACTCTTGTAATATTTTATAAGTTTTTGAAAAGTTGGCTGATTTTTGCTTTACAAAAGATTATTTTTTTGGCTTTTGTATCTTTTTTACATTTTTTATTTTTGAAAAATTGCCAAAAATTGGTTTGTAAAGATTTTTCAATGATTTTTACAGAAATCAAAAACAGATATTTAGTTTATACATTACATAAGAAATAATAGCGAAAATATTATGCAAACATACTTTCTGTGTTATTAAAAAAGGTCGTTTAAAAAATTTACTTTTTTCATGTAATCTCCATCCCTGCATTAGTTTTTTGCCGTGCGGAAAGCAGTTTAGTGTCAAATCATTCCAAATCTTATTTTTGATAAAATATCGTCAATAAATTTATAAAATCTTGCGTGACATTTGTTTTATTAATCGATAAAAATGAAACTTTTTTCATGTAGGGTGCAAGCCTAATTCAATTCAAAATTTCTTTATTAACCATTTATGAGGCCTTGTCTTTTGAAATATATAAAGAAAAAGAATTTTTGTTAATGGAACTTTGAGAAAAAAGTGAAAGAATAGTACTTATATTTTTGTAAAAAAATAGCCATTTTTCATACTAAGGAACGAATATAAGTAGAATTTTTATTTTTTTAAGTTTAAACCTTAGAGAAAAAAAGAAATCGTCCTTAAATTTACAAAGACATGCTGCCAAGTGAAGCAGCGAAAAATCAGCAGATGAATATAGAAAAAAATAATAAAAATAAAGAAAGAAAAAAGGAAAAAAGTAATATTTTTTAAGATTTTTATCGCTTTTTATCGCCACCTCTAAATTTTTCCCAATCAGTTCATAACTTTGCATGTCTTAGTTTTTCGACCATTCGGACATTTCCAGTGAGTGAGAACAAGAATCTAGACACTTTTTATAATGATAATTTAAAATAAAATAAGCAAAATTTTTAATTTTATTCTTTGCACAATTTCATAAATAGCAAAAAAAAAAAAAAAAGAAACAATATTGGTTTAAATTTTCGCAAAATCATGAGTAATAAAAGACATATCTTGCGATTGTTTGCTGAAAAATTTAAGTGAATATCGGTTCCAGTTTGGAAAATATAGACGTTTAAACATTAGGTTAGGTTTAAAGAGTGACTCGCCATAGCGAATGCACTCGGAGACCATATGGCCCATTGTGACACCCTACAAAGATAAATAATATAAAGAATATATTTCCCCACCTTATATCAACGATATACTATTCGATTGGATCTTATTGAACTAAGCCGTATTTCTAGCAAACTTACTCAGGTTTTTTAGTGGCGTGTCGTTAAGACAGTCCAGATCGTTACCGAGAAATCTCAGTATACGCTCTTGTATTGCTGGACATTAACATAACAGATGCTGTACGGATTCTTCTTCCTCTTCGTCCACCAACTTCTGCAATAGCTGTTCCCCGGGTAGCCCATATGCTCCGACATACGTCCAATCATACAGTGCCCTGTGATTATGCCTACGAAAAATTCTATCAAAGGAAAATAATGCCATAGTCCTATTTCGTGACCGTTGGGTCATAATGTCCTTGATACTCTACAAGTGGTCTGAGTGTTACTTCGCCAATTGACGAAGGGGATGACAATGTCATCGCAAGCTGCGCTTACGTCCAAGGACGACGCATTTACTGCATTTCGTCAGTCCTTTTGTTGCCCTAAATACCTTCATGGCCCGGAACCCACACCAGCTCGACTTAGTAATGACCGAGCAGGGCTAAACAGCGTATGCAATCTTTAGTGCATTTGGATTTTATCGTATGGGAGTTTAGAGCCTTGATTGCGGCAAGACTGTCCACATATATGTCAATGCTCGATGCACAAAAATGAAATTCTCTAATCTTCCTAGCTGCCACATTAGTGGCATATATTTCGGCTTGGAAAACTGTACATAGGTTCGGTAATCTGAGAAACAGTGAAATGTCCAAATCATCAGAGTATATACCCAATCCTGTGCTATTTTCCGTTTTCGATCAGTGAAAATTGAGATTGCATATTCTTTGAACACGGAATTAAGCGTCCATTCTTACCTAGATGGGATTCTTACATTGAAGGTCCTATCAAAGTTCATCCTTGGTACCAGATAATCGGTCATGCTTAAGTTCGCCTGATTCCCTGAGACGTAGTGTGGGCTTAGCGGAGATATTTCTGATGAAAATATTAAGGGGAAAATATCTAATATTGTCTCTAGACTGGCTTGAGGAGTGGAGCGCATCGCATCGCACCAGTGATGGAGTGACAAGCCAATCTCTGTACTTTGTTCAAAATAGAGATGCGAACCTTCGTGTCTATTACCTTCCACCATACAAGTATTCCGTAGGTAAGGATTGGTCTAATAACCGCTGTGTACATCCAATGTATGATATATTTTAACGAAAAATATTCAACCAGCATAGATTCAAAGTAAGCTTTGGTACACGAATTATTATACAACTACTTTGGTACCCTTATCGCTGAGTTCACGAAGGACTTTGTTCACCACAAGGTTTCATAAGAGTGGAGATATAACAAGAGGAGTGGCTCTTGTTACAACCTTCCAGTTAATTATCCGCCTATCGACCCTTAGGTCCTCTAGTGCCTCAAGTATCGACGATATATTCCCATTGTTGAAAGCGCATTCTAGATATAGAAAAGGATGCCAACATATATTCCTTCCTGTCTAGTGTATCCTCAATAGTACTAACGACATCATGCAGTGCCGTTTACACCGACCTACCCTTGAGATAGACATGTTGTGCCCTGCAGAAATTATTCGATGAGAGGATTCCCCAGACATAGACATAAAACTTGCAAGTTTTGGCATTTTTTCATATTTTTTTATGTAGAATGCAAACATGCTATTAATACAAGCGCAATGCTTAATAACCGGTATGAAATTGTGCTTTTTGGAAGCAATTTTGTAAGAAAGCACTAAGTGATTTTCGGAAGCACTAAAGTTAGTAAAACTATTTTCTTACAAAATCGTTTTAAAAAGTCTATTATAGCCTTCTAAAAATCATATTTTTGCATTTTTATAAATACCTGTAGTTACTAAACCAATCTCCTCAAATTATTTTATAGAAATATTGTAATTTTCTAATACAATTGAGCAGCTTTAAAACGGTAAATGTAAAGAACATATTTTCAGTTTTTATATATGTATATATTGAGAATTGTGCGCACGATTTATCGTTGTACGTCCGGCCGTAACAGAATAAGTTTACATTGCATTTTTCATAAAATATATGGGAAAACAGGACAAAGTTTTCGTTAATATGGATAGGGCCTGGAGTGAAACCATTACCCTAAGTCCCACATGCATTTACGTTAAGATTTATTTTCAAACCTTTACAAAAATTCTGCCCGCAACAAAAAAAAAAAAAAAAAAAAAAAATATATATATATATATATATATATATATATATATATATATATATATATATATATATATATATATATATATATATATATATATATATATATATATATATATATATATATATATATATATATATATATATATATATATATATATATATATATATATATATATATATATATATATATATATATATATATATATATATATACGTATATATATTTTAGAATGAAAGAATATAATATTCCCACCTTGTGGAAAATTTTAATTTTTTTTTTTTTTAAGTTAAACTTCAGATTTATATGGACAATTCTCATTTTACGTTTAACTTTATGAAACCGATCTTCAACCTCAAATATATTTTTAACATCTGATTTTTTAAAATAACTTTGATGTGACATTCGAAAATAAGTACAATTTGCATTTAATGAAACTTTAGAGATGCAAATAAAAACTGTGTATAAATTAAATTGTCTTATGACTTATTTAAAAAAAAAGATGAATTTTGCAATAAAAGGATCAATAAAAATAAGACTACATCACTAAAAACTGAACTTTGCAAATTTTATAAGAAGGTTTAATAATTATTTAATCGCTAATATATGCACGCATACTTAACATATTACGATATTTATACCATACACCACCATAGGTGGGGTGGGTATTATGCGTTTGTGCTGATGTTTGTAACACCCAAAAATATTGGTCTAAGACCCACCTTAATTTATACCAATCGGCTTAGAATCACTTTCTGAGTCGATTTAACGATGTCCGTCCGTCCGTCTGTCCATCCATGTAAACCTTGTAATCAAACTACAGGTCGCAATTTTGAATCAAAATTAATGAAATTTGGTACACAGGTTTTTTTTAGTCCAGGCCCGAAGCCTATTGAAATTGGTTATGATCGGTTCATTATTTCACCTAGCCCCCATACAAATGTCCTCCCGGAAAAGGATTTAACGATTATAAATCCCTTAAATATAGCAATATTTTAGTGAAATTTGGATCATATAAGTTTTATATAAGTCTAAATAAGTGTGCCGATTTTTAAAAAGATCGGTCCATAATTAACCATAGCTCCCATATAAATCCCTTTTGAGAAAATCACTTTAACGGGCATAAATCCCATTAAGTTAATATTCGACACAAATAAGTGTTATATGAACATAAATGATAGTGCCAAATTTTACAAAGATCGGTCCATAATTTACCATAGCTCCCATATAAGGCCCTCTTTCGGGAATCACCCAAAAGTAAATAAGTTCATATAAATGTCAGCATCAACGTAATATTCTGTATTCGTATGTTTTATTTTACACTCATGAGCATCGGTCCACATCTGACTCCAAGTCAAGACCCCTCCCGAATTATAATGTACACAATGGTGTAGGGTATCATATGGTCGGGCTTGACCGACTATATCTTTTTCTCTCGTTTTAATTTGTATTTATGATACACCATTTTTAAGTACATGCAATTCTAAATGCAATAATAGAATTTTGGATTTTTTTTTTTTTTTTTTAATTTTATCTTAAACCTAACAATGACGCTGTTCAGTAAAAGTCATTCACGCGAACATATCTATGTTCCACTAGAGCCAAGGAATATTGGATTTGCATGAAACTTGGTATATGCATAGCAGAGGAGTGTACAATGTTAAGTTTGGAAGGGGGATGACCCTTTAGACCCCTCAGTGGCGGAGCTAAAGGGTCTCAAATTTGGGTATCTCTGACATAGAAATTTTTTAATCGCTTGCCAAAATCGCTTGTTTCTCGTCCAATTTCAAATATTCTAATACATTATTATAGGCACTGATAAGAGCTACAAAAAACACGCTTACATGTTCCATTTATCTCTTATAGTTTGAGTTATTTCCATTTGAATTTTTAAGTACCTCAATTTTGCATGTTCTTGGTCCAGTTTTATTCATATGTATCCTAGTGTTTCCGACTGATTTCATTCGTTTTTTCTTTCACAAAACAAACAAAATTATCTATCGAACTTGAAGTCGATATCTTTACCGAGTCCAAAGATAAACGATTTTGAATTTGAAAATTGCAAAAATTACGACTTTTTGTGTTTTTTTGGCCGAAAAAGTATCTACATTCTTTTTTCTCTACAATAAAATTTTCTTTAACAACATATAATAATTTTATTATTTTCTGAAAGTTATCTTCACAGAAAAGATTTTAAGAAAAAAAACAAGCGAAATAAGCCGAATCCTCAAGGTACACACCCTCCCGAATTCGACCCATTTTATATGAAAGTTTTGAATTTAGTCTATATTTTCTCAAATCCCAAAGCACGAATCGGCAAACGGAATGCACTTTAAGAATCTGCAATATGTTGTTAAAAGTTTTCAATCAAAATTTACAGTCTCCTTTTTCATAATAAAGTGTACAACCACGGAAAATTTCGATAAGATATCTCTAATAACAAAAATTTTATTACAGATAAAATATTTAGACTTTCTCAAAAAAAAAAAAAAAAAAAAAAAAACAATTTTTCACAAAAATTTTATTTTAATTTCAAAAATCAGAAAAACTATAAATTCGTAATTCTTTTTTACACAGAAAAAGAATGAAATCAATATCTTTTACAGAACCGAAACTATGCCACTATAGTTCATATGTCGGTATGGTTCATAAATTTACAAATGGGATCTCGATGAGATCAGAAATTACAACAATTTATCTTTACTAACTAATTACATTTTGTATTAGATATTAAGAGCCTTATTTTGTAAATTTTTCAAAGTGTTTTACAAAACATAGAGGTAAGTGTTTATAATCCACACCACCATAGGTGGTTAGGGTATTACGTCTTTGTGCAGAAATTGTAACGCAGAGAAAAAATCTTCAGACCCCCTGCCTAAAGTATACCGTTCGAGTCAGAATCACTTTCTGAGTCGATTTAACGATGTCCGTCCGTCTGGTCGGCTATCTGGCTGGCTTTCCATGTAAAGCTTGTGCGCAAAGTACAGGTCACAATTTTGAAGATACTTTGATGTTATGTCGTTCATGAAAGAAATATTTCAATTGAACGATTCATGTAAATGAAAGATATGAAATAGTTCACAATCTTTCATATTTATGTTTCACTTTTGACATTTCTTTCATATTTCATTCCTTTCTTCAGTCATGTTTTTTCAGCTGAAACAAATTTATCTAAATAATACACAAATGTCGTATGTTCAAAACAACAAAATAAAATAAAAAAAAATGCTTAACCATTCAATAGACATTATTGTTTCACAAAAAAAAAAATATAAATAAAAAAAAATTCTTTCATTCATTTCCATTTCATTCCTGCTTCAGTAAATGAAATACAAGAATCTTTCTTTGATTTCTATTCCATACATACTTCAGAAAATGAAAGATGAAAGAAAAAAAAAAAAAACATCTTTCAAAGAAAAGAAAGAAATATTTCACTCAGTCGTACTGACCGATAACGAACGATTCACCAAATTGAAATATTATTGGTACATATGATTTTTTTACGTAGCGACGAATGTTATTGAATTTGGTTATGATCGATCCATTATTTCACCTAGCCCCCATACAAATGTACTCCCGGAATGGAGTCTTAACATTTATAGATGGCTTAAAAATAGGAATATTTTAATGAAATTCAGCACAAATAAGTTTTATATAAGCATGAATCTGTTTGCCAAATTTCATGAAGATCGGTGTTGAGCATAGCTCCCATATAAACCCCTCCCCGAAAATCATTTTATTTTTTTTATTTATTTTTCTTTAGCTATTGTTTAATGTTTAAATCATTAATATTGTTAAAAAGTTTTTAAGATTTGTTCTAGGATTATCGAAGTAAATGGCCGTGTAGCATCCAGTTCCTATCATCGTAGGAAGTTGAAACTTGGCAAGTGTTATCTAAATAATATCCCCTTTCATAATTTTAGGCACGTTTAAATGTAGCTAGCAATAACGTATTTTGGACCACCCTAATGTACACTTTTACTTTTTAAACCCTACAACACCATAAGTGTATGTAGGGTATATGTGTTTGTGCTGGTCTAAGACCCACTTTAATTTATACTAATTGGCTTAAAATCATTTTCTGAGTCGATTTAACGATGTCCGTCCGATTGTGTATCCGTCGTTGTAAACTTTGTAATCAAACTAAAGGTCTCAATTTTTAACATAAATTTATGAAGTTTGGTTCACAGAGTTCTTATAGACTAAGAAAGAAGCTTATTGAAACTGGTTATAATGGGTCCACTATTTCACCTAGCCCCCATACGAATGTCCTCCTAGAAAAGAGGTTTAATGATCATAAATCCCTTAAATATAACAATATTTTAATGAAATTTAGCAGGTATTAGTTCCATATAATTTCAGAAAAATTGGTCCATAATTGACCATAGCTCTTATATAAACCACTTTTCAGAAAATCACTTTAACGGGAATAAATCCCACTAAAATTTTAGTATTAACAAATAAATTTTATATAAATATATATGATTGTGCCGTTTTACGAAGATCGGTCCATAATTTACCATAACTCCCATATAAGGCCCACTTTCGTGAATCATCTAAATGTGAATAAATTCATATAAATGTTAGTATCAACGTAATATTCTGTGTTCGTATGTTTTATTTCACAATTAATATGATTAATATGATTGGCCCCATGTCTTATAAATTTTAATATACACAATGGTATAGGGTATAATATGGTCGGGCTTGACCAACTATATCTTTCTCGTTTAATAAAAAACTTTTTCTAATACACTTCCGGTCAACAGAATAAGTTCAACATTATTTATTCAATAAAACAACAAGATGTGTTGATTAATATAGCTCTTTTTTGTATTATTATATTACGAGCTGTACACCCGCAACTTCGTAAGCGGAACTTTTTTATATATATAGACTGTATAATAAATTTAAACTAAGATTCTTAACTCCCTTGAGAACATTTTTAATAATCCATAAATAACAATATCTCTTTTAATTTCGGATTTCTAATCTTAATCTAGAATAAAGAAAAAGACCAAAAAATCCATTTTAAGGTTTCTGATTTACTTAGGACCTTACATTAATTAATTTCATTAATTTTATGTTTTTAAGGATGACAATTGCAGAACATTCCTGAAGTTCTCTTAGAAGAACGAAAAAAGATTCCACAAAATCTCTTCTTATAGATTCGTATTTATTTCTTCATGTTTCTAGATTCATAATTATAGAAATTTCAAAAAGTACTATTATAAGAACAAAAAAATACCACAAAGACCCCTCTTGTTAATTCTTTCTCACATATGACCATACATATTTAATTTTTTGTTTCTACTTTAAATATTACAGAAAATTAAAAAAAGGACCATTAGAAGAACAAAAAAGTACCACAAAGTCCCTTCTTATGGATTTCCATTAATTTAGGACCACACATCCTTATTTCATGTTTCTAGGTTAAATATTACCGAAAATTAAAAAAAGTACCATTTGAAGACCAAAAAAATACCACAAAGTCCCTTCTTATGGGTTCTCATTCATTTAGGACCACATATCCTTAATTTCATGTTTCTATGTTCATAATTAGAGAATATTAAAAAGTACCATTAGAAGAATGAAAAAGTACCACAAAGTCCCCTCTAATGAATTCTCATTCATTTAGGACCAAATATCTTTTATTTTATGTTTCTATGTTAAATATTATAGAAAATTCAAAAAGTACCATTAGAAGAACAGGAAAGTACCACAAAGTTCTCTCTTATGGATTCTCATTAACTAAGGACGACATATCCCTAATTTCTTGTTTCTAAGTTCATAATTATAGAAAATTCAAAAAGTACCATTAGAAGACCGAAAAAGTACCACAAAGTCCCCCTTGTGAATTCTTTTCAACATCGGACCATGCGTATTTAATTTCATGTTTCTAGGTCAAATATTACAGAAAATGCAAAAAAGTACCAATAGAAGATGAAAAAAGTACCAAAGTCCATCCTCTTGAATTCTTACCCATAGGACCATAAATCTTTAAGTACCACAGATTCCACTCTTGTGAATTCTTATCTACATTTTTTTTAATTTCATATTTCTATGTTTAATGTAATTGAAAATTCAATATTAAGTTTGAATAAAATGTAATTTCCTGCCTTTACCCCTTTTTTTCACCCATCGAAGTATCAAAAACTGTACTCCAATAAATTTCTAAATTGTTGTGGTATCCCATATTAAAATACTCATATTAATATTTCAATAAATATAAAAAAATGTTTTATGAAAAAAGTACCAAAAATAAGTACCATTTTTACCCCTTAAACGTTTGAATTTTTAAAAAGTACCGAATTTGTGTTTCTTTTTTTTTTTGATAAGTCATGAATACGACATATATTTTAGTTGTAGGTTGATTGGATTCAAAGATACATATGGTGCTAAAAAGTACCAAAATACATTTTTTACCCGTTTTCTCCCTAAAACGGCTGATTTTCAGAAAAGTACCAGACACCTGTCCAATTATTTTTTTAATGAATAACGATAACTATTCAACTTTTTTTGTATCATTATTATTTTGCAAGTTATAAGGTTACCAATTTTACCCGTTTTTACCCTTTTTTACCCCCTTAAGATTTTCAATTTGTAACTAATGAGGTTTGCCCCAACTTTTTCCAATATTTTCATATAATGAATTTTTGTATTCGTATTGTCTGTCCGTCTCATTAACATTATTAATACAATATATATAAATATAATATATACAGTTAGGGACAAAACTATTTGTACACCTCATATATTTCGTATACCTTCACGCACATTTTCAACAGATCCGCTGTTTTTATACTTGCTTGCAATGTATTGTACTGTGGAATGTTGCAAATTTACTAAATTACTTATATTCCGGAGAGATTTTCCTTTTTTATGTTCATCAATAATTAAATTTTTAATATCCAAACTCAACTCTTTTCGCTTTCCCATTTTTGATGTGCTTATTATTCAAAACGTTAAAACCAACTTCTTATTTTGTAAAATAAAAGTCGATTAACGAAGAAAATATAACGGTATTTAAAAAAATCATCATACAAGAGTCCAACGTACAAATAATTGTACAAAGTACTGATGTACAAATACTTTTGTCCCAAAGATTTTTACTTAAATTGTACTTTTTTTAACAATGTGTTATATATTAATTTATTTTTTATCAAATAATTCAATAAAAATGGACCTGAATTAAAACTACATATAATAATTTTTTATTCTTTATAAATTATTGAAGATATACGAAATGCATGGGTGTACAAATAGTTTTGTCCCTAACTGTATATATAAATATATAATATATAAACATTTTCCATATAATTCTTATTATAGTAAGGTCAAGAGATTATGGTGGCCACTGCGAAGTGGTAACATTTTGTCTTCGAATTCATTGCTTACCGCTCCTGCGATGTAAATTTCCATGGAATGAATTAAAATATTATATAAAATATAAACCATATTTTTCCAATAAACTTTTGTAGATTTTTTCTACGCGAAAAAAATCGAAGTTCACATATCTCATAATATGAAGTTGCACTCTACGCCATTACACTTCCCTCGCAGCTTTATGGGATACATAATTAGCATTCTTCTCTTCTTAAATAACGAAAATATAGAACAATATGCTTCATTCCTTTTAGAACATGCTTTCACGGGTAAATGGGAGTAGTTTTACTTCGTTAATTACTTTTAGTCTTCTTAGGTGCACTGAATTTCGAATAACATGCTTAAGGTAGAAACACTTGCTTTAATACATATTTTTCTTCGCCATATTTTATAGATTAAGTCTGAATTTTCCATAAGCTATAATGTTGGTTTTAACTTTATCGAAAATTTTTTTAAACGACTAAATTTGAAAGATTCTTATGAAAAACTGTTGAAAATTGCCTTCAAAAATACATTTGTTGCAAAAAAAAAAAACCGTTAAAAGTCGTACTTGGTTCTTTATTAATTATTTCTTGCTGTTAAACATTTTAGAATTCAAAACTTTAGAAATTAAGATGAGAAAATATAACTATCTTTATTATATTAAAAGTTAAGTTAATGTTCATAATTTTAAGAAACATTAGAATGTGACAGCATTTAGCTATTAAAACAAATCTGAATACTTTTTTAAAATATTAACTCAACGGTTTTAAAATCATCCAATGACCAATCTGCGGCTTCTTGATTTTCCTGAAAAAAACTCTATAGATGCAATCTGTTTACATATTTATTTTTGTTCAAAATTGAAACACTGTGCGATTGTGGAAAAGTTAAGCAGCCTACACAGTCTTACAATACAAACCTACGGCACGAGGCATTATCCAATAAAATTTGTAATAACTCTAAAGAAAACTAAAAAAAATAAAATAATATACGGGGGCTGATTAAAGAACAAAAACAGCAACTACAACAAACGCCCCTAGATAAAGAAAAAGTGGTAGAATCTTAGATTTCTTTTTCCAACTAAAAGAATGTCTTCTAAGCGTACAAATTTGATGATAAAAATGATGTTGGTGCATTTGGTAAAAGTGTTGTAGACTTTGTGGAGTGGTAGAGATAGATTTGTTAGAATTGGTTGGATTGGTTTAGATTGAATATCACTTTGATTTTTCATTAAACAAAGTTGCTGGAAATTCTACTCAAGACTTGTAGTTGTATTGTTCTAAGCTGATTTTGGAGAGTCAACCAGCCAAGGAGAGAGCTCCAAACAGCACAAGCCAAAGATAAAAATTTAGCCTACACAAAAACAGCCAACAATGACGACAACAACAACGGCAACAATACCATCAGTTGTGCCTCAACGTTAAAATGTATGACCAAAAATGACAACAAACAGACACAACAACTCAACCAACCACACACGCTAAATATACTAAATAAAAATCAAAATCTGAAAAAGACAAATACAGAAACAAAAAAAGTGGTAACTTAGGCGATGATCTACCTACGATCAGTTTAGAAAACCAACAACAACAACATCAAAAAAATCATACTAAATCGCACACTCGATCACAAAGACGAAATGTACATGGAAGTAAAAAAAAGCACACGAATTGAAAAAAAAAAAAAATAAAAATATGTGAATGAAGTTTAAGCGCTTGTTAAATCTCACACATTGAGTAACTCGTGAAACTTTGCCACGTTCAGAATTGTATACCACAAAAAATACTCGAGAAAAAGCGGCGCAAAAAACAAAAGAAATGCCGGTAATCTGGTAAAATTCTTTGAATACTTAACTTTTCCCCAATTGAAATATATTTCGCAATTACCGGTTACTTTCGAAGTTAACGGCCACGCAAAAATCAGTGCCTGCTAATACACGCAGTAAACAAATGTGAACGAATACATATCAATAAAGAAGATTTTCAAAGTGATAACTGTCAAGAAAGAGATGACAATAGTGTTGTCAAATCATACGAGGATTATTATCCGAGAGAAATCCTTAAGTGCTGCTGCTGAGTTTTATAGTTTGCAAACATTTTGTGAAAAAAATAAATAAATAAAAAAATAAATTTGTAAATACAGAGACATTTTATATTAGAGTATTAAAAATAAGAAAAATTCAATTATTTCGTTGTATGGAATGTGAATAAATATTTATTACCGGTTACTAAAAAAATATCAAAACCTCAGAAAAATTTTTGATAAAATTATGTGAAATAGAAGGTAACAAAATAATGTTAAATAATCATCGTTGAAAATTAAACCCCAAATAAAAAAGAGTGAAAAGTTCAGTGTATATATTATAAGCTAAATATTTAAAATATATAAATAAAACTTAAAGATTCCATGAATACTGCCAATTAGGCATGTAAAACAAGCCCCTAATTTGTCAATTACTTGAAACCAGTGCAAATTATCAAAAAATTAACTAAATTAATACATATTCCCTTGAAATGAATAATCAAAAATAAGTTATTTTTAGAAATATAAATAAGAAAAAAAATTGTTTCGTGTGACCATTTTAAAAACTGAATGGAAGTCATTTAATAATAGACAAAAAAAATAATAATTAAATAGTAAGTTTTGATTTACCAATTTCTATGTTTTATAAAGAAAGTTTAAGTTGACATTTTTACTATCACACTTAAAATTGTATACCTTATTCCAGATCTAAACAAGTATGAACTTTATTGTCGGTCAAGCCCATAATTATGATACCTACGCCATTACCATCAAAGTTATTTTCGGAGCCCTATGAACTTGTGTTCAGTTATGAACTGATCCTAAAAAACAATGCTGTCTTAGTACTAACACTTGTTTAAGATTTAAAAATACTAAGCTAATATTCGAAACATACAACAACAATAAATTCTTCGGTTAACTAAGGGTTCATTTATAATTCGGAAAAAAAAACTTCAGTAGTATCTGGTAAAATGAACTTTGAACAAAATATAAAAATATCGATAATTCAGCTTCTGCTCAAATTTTTTCTTCCAATCTTTAATACTTATGATTAAATTCATATAATCTTAATGAGAATTATAAAGCTTGTTATACTACACAGTGAGACAGAATCGATTTTTATACCCACCATCAAAAAAATGGGAGGCATATTGAGTTTGTCATTTCGTATGTAACATGATCTAACTATGTCCGTTCGTCTGTATGTTGAAAGGAGTATAGGACTCAAAGAGAACCTCCTAGATTTACGAAATTTTGCTCAAATATTTATCTTTTACATAGGGTCTAGACGAGAGTTTTTTTTTTTATCATATTATGTTACAGAGAGTGTCAAATTCGCTCTCTGAGAGAATTATCTCACATGTAGACTAAAATATTAGTATTATAGGAAACATAATAAGACTGTTGTGATAAGATTTCTCTGTCAAAAAATACACAAATACGGAAGTTTGTTTGTGTGCGTGCTTTTGTATTTTGAAAAGTACTTAAAAAAAATGTTTCTTTTTGTAAAATTGTTTTATTTTAATGGTTATTCTACATTCAAAAACATATTTTCGTTAAAATTTTGCTAAAAAATTTCGAGTTTCTTATAAAGAAAGTACATGTTTACTTTGTGACTGAGTGAAAATAAAATTTAACATAATATAAACAAAATGGTCAGTCTCTTCTGCCAGAGAATTTGACACTCTCTTATTAATAAAAGGTGTTCCTATATACACCGTTTGGAATCATTTATTTGATATTTGATCTTTTTATTGACAACAATATTGAAAATATGAACTTTCCAAAATAATTCACTTTCTAATCACTTCTATAAATCAATAAATAAAGATAGTTAAGGAATAAATTGCAAAAAATATGATTTTAGGGGAAAATAATTGAACTGACCTTATAATTTTGACGCATTAGAAAGTTCACATTTTCAAAATTTTTGTCTATAAAAAGATCAAATGTCAAACAAATGATTCCAACACCTTTAAGTAATAAGTATTTCACCTAGCATTACCATCAAATACCCCTTGTACTTTTTAATACACGGTGCAAAGAAAAATGACCTTATAGTTTTGCCGCGCACCTTAGTAGGGTTTTATACTTGGAACAAAATCAAAAAATCACCAAAATTCGACTTGTCGATTATTTTCAACGGGCAAGCAGTATAACATTATAACTTGTTTTTTTTTTTATATGGGGCAACAAAAATGTTATAGAGTGCAAAAGTTTAAATTTTACGGAAGATAAACCACCATTTCGAATGGAAAAATTTTCAATAGATTTTTGATGGTTTGTAATGTCGTAGTGAAGAATGATCCTGCTTCGGTTGCTTTAGTTGGTTTTTCTCACTTTTTAGAGGATTTTTGGCAAAGAAATGGTTTTATATTATTTATAACTATGAGTACTTTAATACTTTAATGGTACAGTAGCTACGCTTTCAGATTTCTAAAGAAAAGGCCGGGTCCAAGTTTTGTCGTAGTTGAAACACTTTTAAATACCAATACTGACGCATGCCCTAGAATGTCTTTATAAGGCGAATTTTTAGTTTTTATGTTGATATGATATAAAATGAAAATAATATTATGGTGCAAATTTAATCACTTTTCTAAGAAAAGATGTTGACTGTACAATAACAGAGGCACAAGTAAGATGATATGTTGTTGCAAAGAATAGACAAAAAATTATGAAATTTAGATAAAATGCTTCTATCGGAGACAAATTATTGAAACACATTATTTACTATGCTCTATTGATGTTAACTCGAAACTTGAGTTTTTTGAGTTACGACGTTGTTCCAGCAAATGGCCGATATGTTAAATTTATGAACTTCAAAGTATTAACCAGTTTTCACTCGTAAATTGTCATGATATCTCTGATAAACCAAAAATGAGGCCTAAAAAGACGCAACCCTAACTTAATTTCTTTATGTGTCCAATAGTTTCGGAGTTATTTCGAAACT
Organism: Protophormia terraenovae; assembly: GCA_951394005.1. NCBI lineage: Eukaryota > Metazoa > Arthropoda > Insecta > Diptera > Calliphoridae > Protophormia > Protophormia terraenovae. The sequence goes on from OX596073.1 coordinate 61,465,000, forward strand.
AGTGTCGGAAAAAAATGATTTTTAAGCAAAATTAAAGAATTTTTTCACTAAAATTTCTTTTGAAAAATGAAAACATCAAAAACGTTTGAGTTTATCATCATTCTCAAAGCTGGATATGTCACGAGTAAAACAAGGCATATATTGTCAAAATTGATGTGATCTTGATGTAATTCGCAATTAAGTGAAAATACCCATGTATATCTATAATTAAGTAAAAATACACTGCACAGTGGGGCTAAATCGAAAATACACTGCACAGTGGGGCTAAATCGAAAATTTTTGGATTTGTGTGAAATTTGGTATAGGCGTAGCAGAAAAGTGTACAATGTTAAGTTTGTTAAGTTAAGGGGGACTCAACAGACTCCTCAGGGGCGGAGCTAAGGGGGCTCAAAGTAGGTACTGAAAACAGATTCGTGTTCACTGAACCAAAAAGGTACATAAATACAATTAAAAAGTTCATTGTTACAATGAATTTGTGCACTAATTTTGACCCTATGTACAGGTTCATTGAAACAATGAATTGTCATACATTAATATTATAATTCAATGTACAAGTTAATTGATTAAATTTATTCTTACATTGAATGATTCATTAAATAAAATAAATAATTTCACTGAACATTGGTTTCAATGAACTCATATTTTGTCCCAATGAAACTATACATTAAGAATGTATTATAATAATAGGCGTGTACTGTATTTCTAGTTTTTATTTTATTTTATATTAAATGATTAAATTATATGATATTGAGTTAATATAAGCAAAAATTAAATATTAATATAAAAATATTATATTTCACTAAAAAATTTAAATAAACAAAATGCATGTTACAGATGTGATCGTGTAATAGTAATTCCTGTTGTCCTCTATATTGCTCAATGATGGTATCTAATATCCATTTAGATGCCACATTAATATAACTACAGCATTATTCTTAACAAAGAAAGTTTATAAATAAAATTTTTAAAATTCGTTCAATTGCTTAAAATATTTTAACTAGTTACCTTTAAATCTTTTTGGTCTATAGAAATTTCCTTATTTTGACGATCACCGGATGTAGCATTCAAATCTTGATCAGTCTGTAATATATTTTTATTAAGAATTCAATTAAAAAATTTCATATATTTATGTATACTTACGAATCGAATCCTCTTGATTTTGAAATCGCAATATTTTTTGAAACCCTGGTATTTGAGGCTAATAACACATTCTTCTGTATCTTAGTATTTTTAACTACATAAATATAAATGAAATGTAATATTTAAAAACTGTTTAAAATCATAAACATTATTAAACTTACGTGTTATGAAGGCAAGTCTCCAAATTCCTTCTTTTGGGTAATTAATTCAATTTGATGTATTCAATTATGCTATTCTACTTCTATTTATGTATTTTAATATTTCGATTTATCTTATTTAGTTTTAAATTATTTTCGTTTTTAACATAACACAATTTTTTTTTACTTTTTGCTACGCGTCATTTCTTGTTAAAAGATAAAAGAAAACTGAGTTGTATTTGTTTTCATTTTACTTTATTTCCCGTTAGAAATCATTTATTTTGATATAATTGAATGAAATTTATCATTGGTTCAATGCTTTTGTTCATTGTATAATGCTTCTTCTTAATTAAACCAATGTATTAGTACATTCAATAAATTAATTCAATGAACTAATACATTAAATCAATTAACTGATTTACCTATTGTAATAAGAAATAAATTTAACGAATGGTTTCAATGTAATGTTCATAATAGCGTTAATAATTTCATTGAATATTTTCATTGAAGCAATGAATTTGTACATTAAGCTAATAAATTTATGGAAAAAAATTAATGAATTTGATTTAACGTACTACATTCATTGAAATTACTTTTTTCAGTGTTTAGCACACCAAAATCCATTAAGTCCAAATATTCGTCTTTAAAGGATGATTTTTTTTTTGCCAACCCTTGTTATTTATTCTTTAGTAATGTGTTCAAAATTAGGACTTATATTTTTTCATTAGTTTAACATTGCCAGATATTGGCTTTTAAATCGAAAACTTATAAAAGAAATGTTAATATCGAATCCTGCATATAACAATTGTTAATATGGAATTTTTATAACTTGGAATCTTTCGATGATATCGTTATTCATAGAAGGGCTACCAATTTAACAAAAAAAGTTAAAAAATACGCACGCATTCCAGAATTAGAAAACTTCATTACTACAAGGTAAAATTTTTATAGCTTTGTATTGTTTCTGCGTAATGGTATCATAATCTTAGATTTTCTCTTTCAATTTATTTTTTAAGAATATTTTCTAAGTAGTTGGACAGTCAATATCTGTAAAAAAAAACAACAAAAACAACTATGAACAACTGGTATTACAATATATGTATATGTAAATTGTAATTAAATGCAACGATATCCTTGATCTTGAAAACTATAAAAAGAAAAAAAATAAGTAAATAAAATCGAAAAGAGTTGTCAACATGCTTTTAAAACAATGTTAACGAAAGATTAAACACGATGTAACCTAAACTAAAACGAACGAACAAACTTAAACTTAAAGCGTTAAACATAATTAATTACCAAAGAACGCGCACAAACTTACAGTCATACCCGTACTCCTGATGTACAAACATACATATGTATGTACGTGGCATTGCGTTGGACCAAATAAAAGATCAACAAATGATCATTACGCGATAAGTTGCCTGTAGCAGAAAAGTTTAACTAGAAGATGTGTTTTAAGCAGATGAAACACATGATTACAAAAGAAAAAAAAAAAAAAAAATAAGACCAAAAGGATGCTATGAAAATTGAGAAAAGATGTAAATAGTTAAGGCTAACAATTACGCGTACTCGCTTACTATTTGGAAAATTGACAGTAGCCAAAAAGCACGCGCGTTTAGTTGAGTCCATTTGGAACTCAACAGAAGCAGAATAGAAAAGGAAGACTACGCAGACAAGATGGTACGCGGCCGATAATTCTCTATATGTAACTCGTATGTTTTTGCCACTGTTTACACTGTCAAGTTAAAGTTTTCAAAAATTGTGCTACTGGTGTGATTGTTATCTGGTCACAAAACTGGGAAAAAAAAATAAAAAAGCCGCCGGTGTTCCAGAATCATGAGTTTCAATGTTTATTTCATTATTATTTTACTTTTATTTGGTTTTTAATTTTGAGATTTTATAATTTTGATTTTAAACACGCACCCGTTTTTACAATTAAACTTGATACTTTATTTTAATTTTAAGTTTAGGCTTGAATTGAATTGTTCATTTGATAATTATCATTTGAAAATATTGTTTTGAATTTACATTTCAACACTTGAAAGCATAAGATGTTCAGAACATGCAATATTACTTAAATATATATTAAACATTCAAGTTTTTGTTTTGTAATTCACTTTTTAAATCCTCTCTTTCACTTTTCTACAGATTTAGTTTTCAGATTTGCCTTGTCATTTTAAATTCTATGATCTGAATGACAGAAAAGATTTTTTTTGCAAATCACAATTAAAGATACCCAGCAAAAAATATTGCTTTTCGAATATGTTGAGAAATTCTTAAATTATAGAATAATTTCAATTGATTGAAAAAAGTGGATAAATTCCAATACCCGCCTTCCTTAAATTTTTTCTTGGAATATAAGCTGAAGAAATTCATATTTTGTACCTCGCATCATATGGTCTAAATAAAAACTTTTTATTGTTTTAATAGTATGAAGTAGCTGTCGTACAGTAATTGGTCGGATTAAATTGAAATGTATGGACGAGTAGTCGAGGAGGACCTAAGCTTTCAGGAAAATTTTCTTGCAGTCACCCTGTGATAACACAAGATAAGCTACAGGGTGTCAAAGTTGACACCCTCGAGTATGTAAAAGTTTCAAAAAATCGAAACTTCTAAAAATAAAGCCATTTTAAAGATTTTTGTATTTCTGTAAAGTGCTTGGCAAGATAAAGAAAAAATAAGTTTACTCGCCTAAGTTATCTCTTACAGTTAAAAAGATATTTACGCTTGAATTTTTGATTTTTGCCTCGACTTTCTTTACTTTTTCGGGAATAAGTCCTGAGATATTTGAGGTAAAAATTTTTTAAAAATATTCTGTATAACTCTTCCATAAATTTCAATTTAATTTGACCAGTAGTTTAGGAGATATAGATTTATTACCAAAACATTTGCGTTGGACCCCACTGTGTGTCGTTCTGTATTTCATCCTCCTAGAATTTCTTCCTGACGCTCTTAGAAACCTTCGGCACGTACATATTTCAAAATGTTTTATTTTGTGCATGTGTGATGTTATCTATCCTGCGTTTGATTTCCATAACTCGTTGACTCGTTCAAGCGATTAAAAATTGTATGTGTCATAGACACCCTAATTTGATCCCGCTCATAAACATATTTTTGAAACTGTTAAAACATATACAAATTGAACTTACAAAAATTGGAAAGGATCTACGTGTCAACAGACAATAAGTTTTTAGAGAAGTGAGAAAGTTAAACAATGACCTTACAGTTGATCGGAAACTTGGAACAGGAAAAAATAAAAGACAATGAAATGAAGACAAAACCAAAAAGTGGAGCAGTTCTTAAAGAAGTATTCCAAACATTTCCGGACACAAAATGGCTAGACGTGTCAAATGTTCTGAACGCTATTTACGCAAACCTAATATTAAATTGCAAAAAAAGATTCAGATAGAAAACGAGAGAAGTATATATAGTAGGTCAAGACCGACTATATGATACCCTACACCATTGCGTATGAGCATAAAAATTCGGGAAATGGATTAATATTAGACCTGTAGACCAACACTTTTACTAAATCTAAAATAAAGCATGCAAGTACAGAATAAAATCGTTAATAATAACACCTTGATGATTTTATGCATTATAGGGCGATTTCCGGAAGTGGGTTTATATGGGAGCTATGGTAAATTATGGACCGATTCTCATAAATTTTGATAATGTTGTTTCTACTTGTATAAAACTTATTTGTGTCGAATAATAACTTGATACTAACATTAGTATGGGATTTATGCACGTTAAAGTAATTTTCGGAAGAGGGTTTATATAGGAGCTAGGTCAATCGTGGATCAATTTTCATAAAATTTGGTACAAAGGTTTACATGGTTTACATGGACAGCCAACCGTCCAGCCAGCCAGACGGACGGACGGACATCGTTAGATCGATTTAAAAAGTGATTCTGTGTCGATTGGTATACTTTAAGGTGGGTGTTGGATAACTCATTCTATGCGTAACAAACATCAGCACAAACACATAATACCCCAACCACATATGGTGGTGTAGGGTATAAAAAGAAAGCAAAACTGTTATCTTTTTTTTAACTAAAATATTCTGCTTCTTGGACAAATGTTTTATGTAGTAGATGTTAGAAGAAATGTTCTAGAAGAGTATCGTACCAAATAAAAATCAAAATTTCCGAAAAAGTTTCCTGTTTGGCCAGCTATATGCAGCTGTGGTAAAAGAAGTAAACCATATGTAAATTGGGCAAAATTACTGTAAAAGTACTTTAGTATTGTACAATAAGCATATTGTTAATTTTGTTAAGGAACACTAATGCTGTGCCCAAAACATTCAAAAATTTTTAAACACAAGTGGACAGCTGGTTCCAAGAAAGTTGCGCAAAGTAAAATCAAATTACTAATGGAGGATGTTTCAAAGAAAATAAAAAATTAAATTCAATCATTTATTTAGTTCTGTCCGAGTAGAGAACATATTCAAAAACATAATAGCCGGCCTTTGACCGGGCGGAAGGATTTTTAACTCTGTGGTAAATCCAAAAACCAGCTTCGCTTAGATAATTTTTATTTTTACATCAACATTTTCACCGTTAAAAGTATCATCATTGACTAAAAAACTAACAAAATAGGATATGAATTGGGGATTTCTGATTCTAACTACTTTTTTGTACTCCATAGGTGGTTGGGGTATTATGCGTTTGTGCTGATGTTTGTAACGCACAGAAAAAATTATCGGACCCCCACATTATAAGTATACCGTTCAACTCAGAATCACTTTCTGAGTCAATTTAACGATGTCCGTCCGTCCGTCTGGCTGGCTGTTTGTCCATGTAAACCTTTTAAACAAAGTACAGGTCTTGAATAGTGAGTTTGACACAAGAACGAAGCCTATTGAAACTGGTTATGATCGGTCCATTATTTCACCTAGCAACCATACAAATGTCCTCCCGGAATAGGGGTTTAGTGGTCATAAATGTCTTAAATACGACAATATTTCGACGAAATTCAGTGCAAAGAAGTTTTATATAAGTGTTAATCTTTGTGCCAAATTTCATGCAGATATATATATAATTGACTATAGCTCCCATATAAACCCACCTTCCGTAAATCACTTCATCCCATACGAATGTTAGTATCAAGTTAATATTCGCCACAAATAAGTTTTATATAAGTAGTAGATTGATCGATTATTAGACTTTTTGGAGAAATCGGGTTTCGAATAGTTCGAATAGTTGGTATTTTGTAAAAACCGGTTGCACTTTTTTAAGTTTAGAAAAAACCGGTTAACCGGTTTTTTGCAAAAGCTAATATTTCTGACTATTAACCCATTAAGAGCGAGAAAGAAAAATAAGTCGGTTAAGTCCAACAATACCCTACAGCATTGTATGCATCAAAATTCGGGGAGGGGTCTTTTTTCTAGACCTGTGGAATTGTGGACCAGTACTATCTTCATGAAATTCGGAACACAGATTTAAACGTATATGGTGCTTAGATTGCTACATTTAAGGGATTTATGATCGTTAAACCCTTTTTCTGGGAGGTTAGGGGAAATAATGGACCGATCATAACAAATTTTTATAAGAAAGTAAAATTGCGACCTGTATTTTGATTACAAGTTTTACATTGAAGGACAGATCGACTTAAAGCCGATTGGTACAAATGAAGGTGGGTCTTAGACCAATATTTTTGGGTGTTAAAAACATCAGTACAAACACATAATAGACATGTAGGGTATAAAAATTGTAAGAAAATAATCATCAAAAATGATATTAACATTACTTAGCTTAAACAGAAACCATGGGTTAACATGGAAAAAGCAAGAATCAATTTTATTGAAACGATTCTGCAGGTGAAACTTTTTTAAAACAAAATCTTTGAAAAACTATTTTTTCGTTGAACAAAAAAAAAAAAAAAATAAAACATCTAAATTAGGCGCAAAAATATTACAGGTGGATTCAGGATAATTATTACTTATTTATTTAATCTTAAACTATATTTTTAAAACATTAAAAATCATACCTTATGAATATTTAAAAAATAATCATAAATTTCGATTCAAATATCAATATTTTGTGCATGGTTTTTGAAATAAAAAAGGTATTTTTAAAACCGGTTTTTGTGTTTAGAAAATTGAACATTTTGAAAAAACCAACAGCACATTGACTGAAAAAACCGGTTGAAAAACCAAGTCGATCACCCTAATAAGTAGAAACAACATTGCCAAATTTTATAAGAATAGGTCCATAATCTACCATAGCTCTTAAATAAACCCCCTTCCGGGAAACGCCCTAAAGTATATTTCATAAGCCTAAGTAGAAAACTTCTTTTATTTTTGTCGATTTTTGTATGGAAACGAAACACTGTGCACTGTTTCGCTGTCAATTATCTATTAGAGTCTTTCAGTTACCTCCTTTTTTAATCAATTAGGATAATACAAATAATATGTATGTCAAACAAATCAGAATCATTTGACAACAACAAGTCTGTTATAGCATTGACATCATTCCTTTTACTTTTTTTTTTTTTGTAAACCTTTCTATTATTTTGAAAAATTATGACAAACAATGTTTTTTGTCATGGCAAGCAAAATGAATATGTTTGTTCCGTTAGCATCAGTCAAGGTGGTAATACAAGACATATAAATTATTTTTTGTGGTTGTCAAAGTCAATATAAACCAAGCAATTCTCTTTCTAATAATAGAGACTGGGAATGTCAAACTTTATAAATAAAAAATATGTATAAAAGAAATTATTTCATTCTCTCTAATGCTATCACTAATCATATTAATTCGCCTACATTTGGGAGAAATGATTTTTGCGCAGTTAAAAGAGATGATATCATATACAATATCAATGTTTGTTTGTGTGTATGTATGTTAGCAATTGCTATAGTACATCTATAAATGTAGTTAATTGAAAAAAGTATAAAAATTGGCAAACAATTTTTTGTTTGTTGCTTTTTCTTATCCTTCGTTATTTTTTGTTTGTTGCTTTGTACGGCAAACATTCAAAGAAGGGTATTTAAAACTATGACAACTTTGTTGAATCCATACAAATTATAAGGGTCTTATTTATGTTTAGCTTATATTAAAGGATAACAAAAGGATAAGATAGTCTTTAGTTTGTTGCTTTCACATTATAATTATTTGTTTGTTGTTTTGGTCTATTCTACATATCTTCTTCGTTTTATTTAGCATTTATTGAATTATCAGAGTGAAAAGAACAAATTTCTCAAATTCTGTTTGTTAAATATTTTTTGTTTGTTGCTTTGCTCATTCTGCGATTAATTTTTATTTAAAAACTATGGGAACTGGAAGTTATTGAAATGTAGATACTTGATATGGTATTTAATTAACAATAATGAATAGGTTTAGTTTATATATATTTGTATTGTGTATGTAAAAATAATAACTATGTTTGTTGTTAGGTTTATGGTAACTATGTTTGTTGCAAAGAATTCAGTTTTCATTCCAAATATGTTTGACAATTTTTTGTTGGGTACACAACTACGTGTCATATTCCTAATTCACACAAAAAAGTTTTAGAGGCAGGCAACAAATCCTCGTTTAGTTATTAAAATTTGATATACATTTTAATAATTAAAACGAGGATTATTTCTTTTTAATATATATTAAACGTTCTGTTTTGTAATCAAGCGCAATAACGTTGTTTGTGGTAGATTCAGTTTTCATAAAAATAAGAAGTAAACAAAGCTTTCATTACTTCACGGAAAATCAGTTACTTGTTTTAATTCATAGAGCATTAAAACAATTAATTGATTTGTGGGAGAACAATCGAATTCTACTTTGCACAAATAAACTTTAATTGTTAAATTTAATTTAAATTAAATTGTTTTTGATTTTATAATTTGTAAAACTTTTTATTGAAAATAAAATTATGTTCATTCCATAATAAACTTTTGTCAAATAAAATACTTTAAAATAATTGCGGGCCTCTAATTGGTTATGGGCTTTACGTAATGGATTTATTAAAGACTTCATTCGCTAAACTTAATGCAGACAACTACCATCTATGGAAATTTAAATTGGAGTTGGTTTTACGCAAAGAAGTAATAGTTGCTCAGATAGATAAATTTCAAATATTTGGTGCAAGGGGATATGTTCTTATACCCAAAGAGAAGCGCCAAAAATTGGATAATAAAACTGAAGTTTTACAGCCGTATTCACAAAAAAAATAATGTATGCTTGATAACGAGTTACTAACTTTTTGTATGTAAATTTCCATAAGAAAAAGTTAGTAACTCGTTATCAAACCTACATTAATTTTTTTTAATACGGCTGTTAGTGTTTATGGGATACGATGAACACTCGAAAGGGTATCGTATGGTAAATGTTAATACGTTTACTGTAACAATTAGTCGTGATGTGAAGTTTATAGAGGAATACACATTTATAGATACTAATTCTGACGTAATTGTAGATTTATTTCGTGATAACTCGAAAAATTCTGAAAAATTAGAAGAAGAAAACAGTCATTCTAATATATTATCAGAAGATGATACAGTGTTTCAAAGTCTGGAAGATGTCGGTGAAGAAATTCAAACCCATTTAGATGACAATGAAGAGTCCGTGGATAGTAATCAAAATGAAAACGAACGTTTGGTCGAACAAAATTCTCAACAAATTCGAAGATCAACACGAAGTAACAAGGGTAAACAACCTGATCGTTTCGGCTATAATGCTGTATCGTTATAGTAGAATCCAAATCGTACGAAGAAGCTCTGAAATCAAAAGATAGAGACAAGTGGGTTGAAGCAATGAAAGAAGAATACACATCTCTGAAAGGCATAAATACATGGGAATTGGTAGCTCCTCCTTCTAATGCCAATATCGTGAGTTGTAAGTGGACGTATAAGGTTAAACGTGATGCAGAAGGAAACCTACACGTTTGGTAGCTCGTGGGTTTACCCAAAAGTTTGGTGATGACTACGATGAAGTTTATGTAACTGTTGTTAGACATACAACATTAAGAACATTATTGTCAGACGCTGGTGTGAAGAAAATGTCAATAGTACATTTTGATGTAAAATCCGCATTCCTCAATAGAACCCTTAAAGAGGTTATCTTTATGAAACAATCGCCAGGTTTTGAGGAAGGGAACAAACTTGTGTGTAAGTTGAAGAAGAGCATATATAAACTCAAACAGGCTGCTCATATTTGGAATAAAACTTTACATGAAGTAATTTGTTCAGGTGGATACAAGCAATCTAATGCTGATCCCTGTTTATATACAAAATACACCAACGAGGAAGGGTTAGTCTATATTTTAATTTACGTTGATGATATTTTGGTGGCTAGTCAGAATGAATCAGAAAGAAAGTTTCACCGTATATGGGAGGTGGGCGGATCACGCCCATTTTTGATTTCCAAGTTTATATCGACCCACAAACTATACAAAATTTCGCTGTCGTCAGTTTAGAAAAATTACTGTCATCAAAATTTGAAATGAATTGTCTTGGAAAAGCAAGTCATTATTTGGGAATTGAAATATTTCAAGATATAGATTCAAACTATTGTATTCTTCAATCTTTGTATATAACAAACCTTGTTATAGAATTTGGTTTAGAGAACTCAAAAATCTCAGAATACCCACTGATCCAGGATATGGTAAAACTGAATCTGAATCAACAACTTGTTGGTTCATTGTTGTACTTAAGTGTTTTTAGAAGACCTGATATCGCTGCGAGCATATCAGTACTTGCTGGTAAAGTTAGCTGTCCTACGCCAGAATATTGGTCCGAATTGAAAAGGGTACTTAAATATTTAAAGGGTACTGAAAATAAATTTTTAACAAATGAGTTATAACGCCGATGCAAATTGGGCATAAGATAGGATAGATAGAAAGTCTAACTCTGGTTATATTTTTCAGATAAATGGTGGTACTATAAGTTGGTCATGCAGAAAGCAAACACTAGTTGCCCTTTCATCTACAGAAGCCGAATTTATTTCGCTCTCCGAAACGTGCAAAGAAGCCATTTTGATCAAACAGCTCCTAGATGATATGTATATACCACAATACAATCCAACTATAATATATGAAGACAACCAAAGCTGCTTGCATATAATAAAGGAACAGAAGCTAAGTGCCAGAACTAAGCACATTGACACAAAGGATCATTTCGTTAAAGATCATATCGAAAGAGGTGACGTAAGATGCGTTTACTGTCCTTCAAATGAGATGTTAGCTGATATTATAACAAAGCCATTGTCGAAATCTAAATTCACTAAACTACGATCTCTGCTAGGATTGGAATCCGATTGAGGAAGGGTGTGGGAGAACAATCGAATTCTACTTTGCACAAATAAACTTTAATTGTTAAATTTAATTTAAATCAAATTGTTTTTGATTTTATAATTTGTAAAACTTTTTATTAAAAAGAAAATTTTGTTCATTCCATAATAAACTTTTGTCAAATAAAATACTTTAAAATAATTGCGGACCTCTAATATGATTTTCCGTGAAGTATTTTTTTCTGACATAAGACATTTATTTCTGACATAAAAGAAATGTTCTTTTGCACACAGAAAAAATAGAAATGGACTTCAATTACGAAGTTGCTTATATTAATTAATTTTTAATTGATTTTGCACCAATCATCAAAATGAAAATACATATTAATTAACTGAATAATTGATTTTGTATATTATTACTGCTTTTTTTTAATAGTTATAATGAGCCGAAAATTGGAGGAAATTTACTTAAATTTCTATATTTTTATAGACACTGATGGATTGAAGAGTAGGTGTTGGAATTTTCACACTGAAATGGAACATCAATTAATCTCAGAGCCAAGTAAATAAAACGAAATAAAATTAATATTTTATTTTGTTTTATTGATGATGAAACCCAATGGACAATTTTATGGAAAGAAAGAAAAATGCAATCAAATTAGATTTTGGTAGAAAAATAAATTTATTGAGGAGCTATTAGGATTACCTTGTTGGTTCGTGGTAGAAAAATACAAGAAGGAAAAAAATGGAAGATAAAAACGGAAGCAGCATTTTTGACGTTTAACCAACTTGACATATATCTTTTAGGCGTTATGTGGAAGGAAGATAGCAATACATTTGTAGCTTTCAGCTTTTGTATACGACCATTAAGTAAGAAAAAAAACAGTACATCGACTGACTTATCGACCTACGTCATTTCATGCTTATTGGCATGAACATTGCCGCCCGCCTTGCAGGATCTATGCAATTGATTAACGGAATTGTCAATTTGGTTTAGTCAAAGATGCTACTTCTGAAAGAAAGATAGAGAAAAATAGATTATATTATTAAAATCAAATAGTAATATATAAATTCATTTCTTTTTTCATTTATACTTATACTAATGACAATATGGGTAACATAAATTCATTTAAAATTCATAAAACTTAAATAATAATTATATGTATAAAAAGTTACGTTATGTATTTTGCTTGAACATTGCCTACAAGTGCATTTAAGAAATATTTATAATGAACAGGGACCATAAATAGTCCAGCCAAATATGGTGCTCTGAGCAGTGGGAAAACCCTTTCGGGAAATAATTCCTTCACAAATGATTTTTGGGTAAAGATCAACTCCAATTACAATATCAATGGGAGCTGACTCATAAAATTCGTAATCAGCAAGGAAAAGATCTCGGAAGTTTTTCTTGTATGATTTCGGAAGAGATAGGGAAGGGGTTCGAAGAGCAATTCGATTCTGAAGGTGCCTTCAATCATTGAAGAGCTGTCGAACCTAGATTTTAGGTTGATGGGGCAGACGGTTTCCTCATGAAGGGAGAACGCAGTTAGATTTAACTGATCGATCAATTTGCCAGAAACGCGACTGATCGTTGAGCCCGAGTCAAGTAGACAACGGGCGTACGAAGTATTCGAAATTTTTACTAATACCGTTGGTAGAAGTATGATAGTATTCTGTCGTAACATCGATGTCAAAGTAGAAGTCGAGGATGTAGATGGTTCCAGTTCCTTTTTATTTGAGGCCACGGAAGCGTGACATTTATTTGACGAAGATGATGGTTTAGGAGAAGTTGATCGGGAGCGTGAAGGAGATGGCAAAAATTTATCGAACAACCTAGGATTAATGTGTAATAATGTGTGATGAAACTTTTTACAATGTTTACATCCGTGTTTTGAGAAACATGTTCCTTGGGAATGATCATGCGCGAGGCAATTAGGACAGTATTTCTTATTACGTACGGCACGGATACGATCCGTTATATTCATCGCAAGGAATTTCCTACATGTTCTAAGAGGGTGTTAGCGGTTGCAAATACGACATCGATAAGATTTGTATTTTTTTGAAAAAGGTTTTGAAGTGGTTTTGGTTTTGGCAGTGACACTCGAAACTTTTGGCATGATTTCCTAAAAATAAAAGAAATGAAATATTTAAAAAAAAACGAATTAATGAAAACCTAGGAATCTGTAGACAAAAGTACAAGCTTTACTATAGGCCGTGTAACTAAACCACGTTGCGTGTTTACATCGGCAACACGAACACGATTGTCAGAGCCATAATATGTTTTATCCACTCTGCCGAGCCGCCATGCATTGGGGGGAAGATTTTCGTCCTTAATCACTACCAGCGAACCTTCTTTTATATTTTGCTCAGGTCTCTGCCATTTATTTCTTTTGTGAAGCTCTTTTAAGTACTAATTTTTCCATCTCTGGCAAAAGTTGTGATTAATTATCTTTAGTTTTTGCCATATATTTGCTAAGGAAATTGATGCATCATGTACCTGCGGATCGATAGGTACTATAATAGGCGAGCCAATTAGAAAATGACCTGGAGTTAAGGCAGCTAAATCTGTTGGATCGGTGGACATAGGAGAAATAGGTCGTGAGTTCAAGCAAGCCTCAATTTTGGATATTAAGGTTGATAATTCTTCGTAGGTATACTTATGACATCCTGTAACCTTTCTAAAATGAGCTTTAAAGCTTTTTACTCCAGCTTCCCATAGTCCTCCCATATGAGGAGCTCCTGCTGGAATAAAATGCCACGATATATTCTGGTGAGCATAATTTGCCAATACGGATTGTTGTGCTGATTTAATAAACTCTTTGGCAAGGATTCGGGATGCCCCAACAAAGGTTGTACCGTTATCGGAATGTAAGTGTAATGGGCATCCTCTACGTGAAACAAAACGACTGAAAGCTGCTAGGAATGCTGACGTGGTGGCTTCAAGGTGTATCGCTTTCGTTGAAAAGCAGATGAATATGCAAACATAACCTTTAGAAATTCGACATGCTCGTCCAGCAAAACTTTTAATGTCGAATGGTCCCGCAAAATCTAGGCCCGTGTGTGCGAATGGACGTGTCAATTCTACCCGTTCAGGAGGCAAAGCTGCCATTAATTGCTTTTGGCACCTTTTCTTATAAATGATACACGGTTTACATTTGTTAATGGTTGTTTTTATTAGATTCTTTGCCCGTGGGATCCAATACTGCGTTCTTAGAAGCCGAAGGACTAGCTGATTCCCTCCATGTAGACTGACATCGTGTACAAATTTGACCAGGAGCCTTGAATATTGGCAATTATATGGAAGGATAATCGGATATCTTTCATTATATGTCAATCCTGGTGATGATTCTAGTCTGCCACATGAGCGAATAATTCCCTCAGGATCAAGAAATGGATTCAGAGGTAATATATCACTTGATTTTGGGACATCATGTCCGGCAGAAAGAATGTTGTATTCATTAGGAAAATGGGCTTTCTGACAAATAGATACTAGACGATCCCGGACTGAATTTATTTCAGAGCTTGAAAGAGACACATACGCTTTAAAGAAACTATGACGATAACGGGGATGAGTCTGAAAGAAAAATCTGTAAACGTATGCCATGACACGCAAGGCCTTGGTAAAAGAGGAAAACCTTTCTAATATGTCTTCGAAATCGTGGAAATAAGAGAAATGCACTCTTACGTTCTTAATTTCGAGCTCTGTATTTGGGAGATCTGCCATATTTAAACTAGGCCAATGAGCTTTCAAACTTTTGAGCCAATTTGGACCAAACCACCATAAATCACACTCTAAAAGTTCTTGTGGGGAAAGACCCCTGCTAGCTAAATCTGCGGGATTCGTTTCCGAATTTACGTGATTCCATTGGGAGAAATTTGTAATTTGAGTAATCTTCGATACTCTGTTTGCTACGAATGTTAACCAATAACAAGGAGGTTTCGCCAGCCAGGATAGTACAATAGTTGAGTCAGTCCAACAGAAAAGCGAATAGTTTTCTATATCTAACCTTGGAACTATGCTGTCCACCATTTCTGCCAAAAGAAGAGCACCACAAAGT
This sequence comes from Protophormia terraenovae, assembly GCA_951394005.1. Taxonomy (NCBI): domain Eukaryota; kingdom Metazoa; phylum Arthropoda; class Insecta; order Diptera; family Calliphoridae; genus Protophormia; species Protophormia terraenovae. The sequence goes on from OX596073.1 coordinate 61,480,558, forward strand.
TCTAATCTAGGAATCGAGAGGGTCTTAATAGGAGCAACCTTTGTTTTGGAGGCAATTAGATGAGTATATATGGAATTACCATCTGCTATTCGAACATACAATATAGCGGCGTATGCTTTCTCTGATGCATCGCAAAATCCGTGAAATTGAATTTCAACATCTGGAGTGAAGTTTATTCATCGTGGAATCCGAATGGAATTGAAATAAGGGTAATTGGACTGGAATGTTTTCCATTGCTGAAGCGCATCAGCAGAAATGATTTCATCCCATCCAGTACCATCCATCCATATTTTTTGCATAAGGATTTTTGCTTGTACAATGCAAGGAGCTAACCAGCCTGCTGGATCAAAAAGCTTGGCTATTTGCGAGAGAACCTCCCTTTTAGTGTAGTTTGTTGATCCCTGGAATTGATTTAAATTAAAATAGAACTGATCTGAGCACGCATTCCAACGTATCTCCAAAGACTTTGCAGAACTACTGTCTTCGAACTTTAAGAAATCCTCATTAAGTAAATGGTCTGAGGGGATATCAGCTACTATAGCTTGGAAATTTGATGTCCACTTTCTAAGCGAAAATCCTGCTGATTGCAAAGCCGCAATTATCTCTTTCTTAGCACTAATCGCATTATGAATTGTATGCTCTCCGGCTAACACATCGTCAACGTACATCGAGTTTCTTAGAATTCTACTGGCCTTCGGAAAAATAGTTTCAACATCGTCTGCGAGCTGCAATAATGTCCGAATTGCGAGATATGGAGCGCAGTTTACGCCAAAGGTCACCGTTTTCAATTCGTAATCACATAATGGTCCCAGAGGATCTTTACGAAAAATAATTCTCTGATAAGGCGTATGATCAGGATTAACCAGAATTTGCCTGTACATCTTCTGGATGTCTGCATTGAAAACATATCTAAAAAATCGCCATTTTAGAATCAGAAGAGTCAAATCAGTCTGAAGGATTGGACCAATGTGAAGTACTGAATTTAAGCTGAAACCATTGGAAGACGGCGATGAGGCATTAAACACGACGCGGACTTTGGTACTAATGCTTTCAGGTTTTAATACAGCATGATGTGGAAGGTAATAAACATTTGTTATTTTTGAATTATACGGAGATTTTACTCTAGTCATGTGACCCAGATCTTCATATTCCTGAACGACTTTATCATATTCAGATTTTAAATCTGGAGAACGCAATAATCTGGCTTCATTACGGAAATACTGAGCTACAGCCCCATCTCTGGAATGTCCAATACTATGACGTTTGGAAACCCTTCTTTAAAAGGAAGTGATACTATGTATCTACCTTCTGAATTTCTATGTGTGGATCGCTTATACAAATCCTCACATGCTTGGTCGGAAGGAGACATGAAATTTCTTCGTGGAAGATTCTCCACCTCCCAAAATCGAGAAATTTCTTTGTCTAAAGAAATTTCACAAAAATAGGAAATGACAGTAGAATTTGTACTAGAACCGGGAAAAACAGGACCTGTTAGTATCCAACCAAAAATAGTTTCTTGGGCAATCAAGGATCCACAAATATTGTGTCTTATACCAGAACATACAATCGACGGGAAAAGGTCTCCTCCTATCAAAATATCTATTTTGGAGCTACAATAAAACTTTGGGTCTGCTAATGGAATCTCTGGAAGATCTATAAATGCAGAACCTGGAATAGTTCGGGAAGGGAGATTTGCTGACAATTGAGGAACTACTAAAGCGGTCACAGGGAGTTGAACATTATCGTTTAGCTGAGAACCAAGTAGAAAAGAGCATTGACGTTGGACTTTAGCGGAAATGGAATTATTTAGCCCGGAAATCTGAGCATTAGTATTCTTAAAAGGAAGCTTAAGAATATTGAATAAGCGCTCAGAAATAAATGTGCCCTCTGATCCAGAATCGATCAGAGCACGAGCAGTATATTTCATACCTAAATGAGAAACATTCACCCAAGCCGTTCCTAATAAAACACCTTTAAAATTCGAAGCGAAACAAGATTGAATAATATTAGAACTAGTAGTGGACTGTACCTGTGCGGAAGATGTGCAAGGGAAAGTTGCTGAGTTAGGATTGAGGTTACTTGAAATTGGCACTGACGAATTTGTATTTACTACTTCCTTGTGAAGTAGAGTATTGTGCCTCTTATTACATTTAAAGCAACTATGCTTGCTTGTGCAATTCTTAACACTATGGGTTTTAGAAAAACAATTTAAGCATAGGCCTTCCCTTTTAACTTCTTTGAGTCTTTGTTGGTGTTCCATTTTCAAAAATTTCGGACACTTACGAATAGCATGATTCTCATTAACACACAACTGACATTTGGGGCCACTTATATTTGCTTGAACTCTTTTTCCGTAATTGGGATTGGAATTATTTCTGACTTTGGAATCAGAATTTTTAGATTTTCCGTCAGACTTGGAACTGTTTGAACCTCGAATCTCTGAAACGGATTCTAAGGTTCGATATCTGTTGGTCAAAAAGATATCCAGATCTGACCACTTTGGTATTGCAGTCTTATCTGCAAGACCTTGCTCCCATAAAGTTAAAGTATTCTCAGGAAGACAGTTTGTGCAAATAAAAACAAATATTGGATCCCAGTTTGCAACATCAATACTATATAGCTTCAAAATGGAAATGCATGAGTTTATATCCCTTTGAATCTGTTTCAATGCCTTACCCGTTTCTGAAGTAATAGATTGTAAGTTAAAAAGAAGCTTCAATTGACCATTCACTATAACTCTTCGATTTTCATACCGAGAGCACAGATCTTTCCAGGCTAATTCAAAACCCTGATGAGTGAGAGGACATTTGGAAACAATCTCTTTTGCTTCACCTTTGGTCTTCTGGGTTAAATAGAAAAGCTTTTCGACATTACTGGCCTTGGAATTGCTAATTATTGCAGTGAACATGTCACGGAAGGTAGGCCAGTGTGCATAATCTCCAGTGAATGTATCGATTTCAATGGGATGCAAGTGAAGGCTTTGGAACTCATTGGACCTGGAACTAGGAATCCCGATATCTCGGGAATTACTAGGACGTGAAGTACTTTCTACTGGACGTGTGTCAGAATGATAGGTCGTTTGTTGTCTCAAAGAATCAACCATATCGGAAAGTTTCGTAAGGCAATTACAATAAGTAGTATAAGTGCTTTTATACTTGAGCTTAAATGATTCAATGTCAATTGGATCATCGCTATCAGCAGCTTCTTTCTCAGCTTCAACTAAGAAATTTTCATAAGCCGCTTTTATACGTGACCAGTTAGATTTAAGTTCGTACCTATGGACCTCAAGTGCATGAGTGGATGTTGTAGGGTACTGATTGTCATTGAGATCGGCCTCGAATTCGACAATACTGTCCGCTAAACGTATGAAGCTATCCAATGACATCGTGTAATAATCGCGCCTACTTATATAAATTAAAATTTTCAAAAGAAAAGAAAGAAAAAAATGCAGATTCCAAAAGTTATTACACGAGCTGTTATAAGAAATTCGAGACTAAAAAGAAGAAAAATTGTGGAATTGAACACTTGATTAGATGTATACCAATTAAACAAGTCTGCTCGGTTTATATATAAAGATTAAACAAACAAAAAAAAAAGAAGAAAAAAAATGAATTCATTAATTTAATTCTCTGGCTGCAAAAATTGTTATAATAATTTAGATCACTGACTACGAAACAGCTGAGACTAATTTCCAATGAAGTAAAAAGGTCAATAACCTTAGTTTAACTGGAATGTTAATATTGAATTTGGAAAACCTTAAAGATAATAGTCGCGTTCGTTGCTATATGTGCAGAAAAACAGAAGTTGTCGCAACTACGAAAAGGAAAACCTAGAAGCGTAAGGAAACGCGTACGAATATATATAAATTGAAATGATATTTAAGCCAACCTACGTATAATTGGGGTAAATGCGAAAATATCCCGATGATAAAAGAGATAATCAATAGTTATCAAAAAAAGGAGGCAAAATTAGAATAAATGTTCTTCAATAATATACAATTCAATTATACATAATCAAATAAAATTTTTCCATCGATTAAATATGCAATGCTAAATACCTCGGACGTAAACGAACACGCCTAATATATACTCATAGGAAGAGTAAATTTAATTTGCACACTCATTCACTTTCCAAATTAATGTTTAATATGTATAGTGTTGCCGAGAAGTTGTTCTTGGGGATCAGAAAATAATTTGTTTCGTTGGTATTTAAGTAAATTTGTTGGGATTTAACACAAAATTTGTATTATAAGGTATTAATATGTAAAAAAAAAGAACTACAAAAAAAATATATATAATTTTTAATAATTTTCCAGGTAGCCACAGTATTTTTTTCTCAGTAGAAACTCCTGTTTAATTCATTTATTTTAAAGTTGCAACTAATTTCATAAAATTTTTGATTTAGATTTTACTTTTAGGTTAAGAATAATTATACCAACCTCGGCAACACTTTTTTTCTTTGTTAGAATAGGATAAAAACAAATTTTGGAAATTATTTCTCAGTAATTCAGAAATATAATAAAATATACATGAGCTTTTAGTAACTAAAAAATATTACCGTTTGGAGAAAAAGAGAAACTAATTAAAATCAGAGAGAATGATAATGATAAATATTAAGAGAATATTCAAATTTTTATTTGGGACAAACAACAAAAAAGTATTTATTTTTTAAGAGATAAAGCTGAAATTTATTCAACTATAGTTTTTATTATTGGACTATTAATTCTGTTTTCATTTCATATAAATGTTTTACAATTTATAATTGTATTTTAAATAAATATATTTTTAAATCAAATTATGTATTTTGGGACAAAAAGGGAAAGAGAGTGGAACCATTCATGTAAATCTTTTTTTTTTTTTTGGAGACTTAAGAAAAAACGGAATAGGAATAGGGAACAAAAGAAGGAAATACCATGAATACACTGATTCGTTGATCGTAAATATAAAATTATTATAAACTTTCGTAAAATAAATTTTATCAAAAACTCACTTTTAGCAGCTGGTAGTGATTTATTAAAAAAATAAGGGATGCATTTACTCCTTTCTCATACTAACATTTCCCCAATCATGTATTTATGGCAGTGTAGAATTTTGTTCTTTCTCTTATTATTCTTTATTTTTTACACGTATTATTTTCTTATTTTTATTTTAGATTTCTTTAAATTGAATTATATTTCTATTTTTTTGGTTTTTTTTTTTTTATATTAAATAACTATAATTTTTTTTTTTTTTGTGTTTTTAATTTTTTTTTTTTAATATATAATAATTCACAAACTAACTAAACCATAATGCTCCGTATTAACCAATCTATAACAATGCACTTCGAAGGCTACTAACTTACATATCAAGCAAATTACACAACGTACCTCTTTTCCAGTAAAAGATGTATGTAAATTGGAAGATAATTAATTTATTGTCGTGAAATCTCTGAGAATAGTTTAATTATGATCAATTCCAATCCGGCTCGAAGGACCAAATGATGGATTGAAGAGTAGGTGTTGGAATTTTCACACTGAAATGGAACATCAATTAATCTCAGAGCCAAGTAAATAAAACGAAATAAAATTAATATTTTATTTTGTTTTATTGATGATGAAACCCAATGGACAATTTTATGGAAAGAAAGAAAAATGCAATCAAATTAGATTTTGGTAGAAAAATAAATTTATTGAGGAGCTATTAGGATTACCTTGTTGGTTCGTGGTAGAAAAATACAAGAAGGAAAAAAATGGAAGATAAAAACGGAAGCAGCATTTTTGACGTTTAACCAACTTGACATATATCTTTTAGGCGTTACGTGGAAGGAAGATAGCAATACATTTGTAGCTTTCAGCTTTTGTATACGACCATTAAGTAAGAAAAATAAAAAAAACAGTACATCGACTGACTTATCGACCTACGTCATTTCATGCTTATTGGCATGAACAGACACTTTTTCATTTTTCTTTATATTTTTAAGAGCTGTTAAATTGTTTTTAAATATATATAAAAATAGAACCATTTTAAAGATAAATGAACGAAAATGTGTCATAAAGATTTAATATAGCTACAAATATTTTCAAAATAATCAGCAATCATGTATTTGTTCTGCTAGAAAGTATGATCCTTTGAAACGTTAGGATTTATTAGTTTCATGACTGATTTTTGCAGAAGAATTCGTAATTCGGAAAAAGAACTTAATAACAAAAATTATTTGTTTTTAATTACATAAAAATATAATACAAAAGCAAGCAAACCGAAAACTTTATTTTTATTTTTCAATCAATATAAATATCTTTACTCCAGGGAAAAATTTTAGCACATGTTCTAAAAGCAATAGTTGTAGAACTAATTCAATCAGAAACACTTCAGATTCTTTAATAACATCTTTAAAACTAGTAGTGCCGCAACCAATTCTGGCACTAATTTAGTGAAACCTTATTGTGATTCTAAATTGGATTTAGGGAATGTTTTTGAGAAGTAGTGCTTAATAATTATTTATATATGACTTTTACATCCCTTCTCTGAACAAATTACTGGTTCTGAAACGACTTTCTGGAACTGTTTAAAAAATTTCAAAAATTAAAAGAAAATAACAAAAGAATTTAACAAAATGAAATTGATTTAAAAAGGGGCCATTAGGAAATGGCTTAGTAAAATAAATCAAGCGCGAATGTTATATACGGCTCGGCCGAATCTATATACCCACCATCAACTTTTTCAAATTTTATGTTATATGGGAGGTGGGCGGTAAAGTGGGCGACCCACGCCCATTTTCTGTTTCAGAGTTTATAATTGTCCTTGAACTATTTGAACATAATTACGTTGAAGTTTCACCTTATATGGGAGGTTGGCGCTAAAGTGGGCTGATCACGCCCATTTTTGGTTTCCAAGTTTATATCGACCCACAAACTATACAAAATTTCGCTGTCGTACATGCTTTTGTTTAAGAGATATGAGCAGAAAAGTATGAAACGGACACTCTGTGTTTTTAGTTCTTAGCCCATAACTTTTTTATTTATTAACTAATGCTAAACAAACCTTATATAAGATAAATATTTGTGCCAAATTTCGTCCCCATATGTTGTCCCGTTTGAGCCCTGTTGATGGTGGGTATAAAAATAAGAGGGTTCTAAAATCGCACCCTAACATTTCTCTAAAACAAGTTCTGAATATGACAATATCGAACAAAAATCACTGATTAAAGAACTTGTTTTCCATAGAATGGGTACTGGCAAGGTTACACTTCTACAGAACTAGTTCTGGAGGTGACAATTTAAAACAATAATCATTGGTCGTAACGCCAAATTAGAACAAGTACAGACTATTTTCATACGTTCTGGAACTAGTTATAGAACTAATACATTTTTTTTCTGTGCTGTTCAAATTGTTTTTCATTTGTTTAAAAAAAAAATATATATTTTTTAGCAATTTTTGTTTTTTTTTTTAATATACTATAAATATTTACCATGATGAAAAAAATAAATATATTTAAAAATAAAGATTAGTATGGAAAATTTTCGAATTATTGTTTTTTTCCTCATACCCAGCAAAAACTTTGGTTGCCATGTAAAGAGTTAAGAAGCTAATATAATGCCTCTCTACTACTTACACATTAGCAGAATAACTCATTATTTTAACACGGTGATGACATTAGAGGCAACTACTTACCCTATACATTACTTAGATGTCATTACAATAACTAATTACTACCAAGTTGTTGAACAGGGCATTGATTTTAAAGCATTTCTGAAGTCATGATTAGTAATATTAATATGAACTAGTTACATTTTAGGCTATAAATAAGTAATGAATTGTCAAGATATAAAATATTTTTTTGTTGTTGTAAAAAGATTTTTTAAATTGTAATTTAAAGAATTTAACAACAAACAAAAATGTAAACAAATTAAAAAATAAACAATTTTAGATTACAAATTAATTCATACGCAAATTTTGCTTTTCATTTATGTATCCCTTCTTCAAATATATGAATTGGTAACTGCATTATAAAAATCAATAAAAATTAATATTTTCAAAAATCTGATCATAAATAATTATAAATAATTAGTTACTAAACAACTTCTATGTAATACAGACAGTATGTTCTTGTCATTACAAAGTGACTACATCCACGCAAAGAAAAAACATGATTTCGAAATGCTCGCGGAAATCAAGTGATGTTCCTAAGTAGTTTATATGGCTAACACAATCAAATTATTGTGTTTTAGACTAAGCTGAATCGATTATTTTTTGTTCTGATCATTTTAACATATGAAGCTTTGTAATAATATAAAGTCGGTGTACTAAAAGAATAATATGTTTCCTAGTAACATATTATTTCAATGAAATATTTATATGTAATATTTTAATGCGAGGGGTGACAATAATATGCTCGTCTTTATTGTTGTCTCTCTTTCGAAATAATTTACTCATTCAGTAATGAAATCTTAAATGTGACGGACGCAAAGTGAAGAAAAACGTTTAAAAAAAGTTCACAAAATTTGTATTAAAAAACTTTATTATTATTTTTTAATAACGAGTGCTGACGGAGCAAATCATCAATGGCCAAATTTCAAATTGGAAATATTTTTCGGTAAGTACAATAAATATCAATAATTCAGTGCGGTCAAATATAAAAATAATAATAAAAAAATGTATTTCTACAATTTTCTTTTAGGTGTGTGAATGTGAAGATGAATTTTCTTGAACGAAATCGTCCAGTGAAGGCTGTCGTATTTGTTTTTTAATTATTTTCTATTCACAAAATTTAAATTAAAAAATAATAATAATAAATAAAAATACATTTTAACCGTATGCATAGTATTATGATTGGGGGTATTATAATATTTAATATAGGGATCATGTTATATTTATGCAGTATGGTTGTGAGGACTATCACATATAAATGTTATGATTATGAGGTCCATATTATATTAATATTGGATAGGACAATATTATGTTCACAAAAGGGTATAATAACTGATATGATTGAGGGAATCATAAACCTAAACATTAATGATAGTTACCGATTATAGTTTGACCAACCATGTTTTTTCTTTGCGTGTCCGTAACTACATGTCATTACCAAGTTTTTGTTGGGTAATGAAATTATTCTTGTTTAGAGTTTCATCCGATGAAAAAAGTAGAAAATAATTTTTAACTTTTTTAATACATATCACAAATGATAACTATGTACCTTTTTTCTATCACCATGAAAAAAAATGAATTATTAATGAAAATAAAAAAATTGTAATGGATTTTTATAATTTTTTGAACATAAAAGATTGTTTTGCGAATAAAGTAAAAATAAAAAGTTGGTTTTTTTATCTGTACAAAAATAAAATAATTAACAATTTTGTCATGTAATATTTTTATGCATATTATTAAAAAAATGATTATGGAATTATTATTATATAACTTTTAAACTGAGTTTGCAACACAAGATTTTATACAATTGTTATGTTATATCACTTTTGCCACCAATTGTTACGTTTTTCCTTTAAATAAACTCTTTACAATTTGTTTGTAAATTCAAATATAGGACTCATATTAATATTAAACAAATAAACTACAACGACTGCCAAACTTACAATACTATGCCAACTTTATGACTCCAAGCTAAATTTACTAGTGAACTTGAATCCAAAAACTACATCTGCTTGTACACTAGGCCAACCTTGTAAACGTTTAAGGAGGTTCATGAACCTCTTTTACTTACTTAAACAAAAAGCTTTACGTATTGTTTTATTTGAAGTTCAATAATACAGTGAGTGTTTTTGTTCACATAATCGATATTCACACGTTATGTTTTTAATAAGTTACTTTATAAAGTAACACAGATCAACAAAATCACAAAAAAACAAGCGCGAATATATTCGGGCCGACCGAATCTATATACCCACCATCAAAGTAGGCAGTAAAGTGGGCGGACCACTCCCATTTTTTGTTTCCGACTTTACATTGGTCCTTGAACTATGTGAACACAATTTCGTTGATTTCCACCATATATAGGAGGTGGGCAGTAAAGTGGGCGGAACACGCCCATTTTTGGTTTCCGAGTTTATGTCGATCCACCAAGCATACGTACAAAATTTCGTTGGCGTACGTGCTTTTATTGAAGAAATATCAGCAGAAAAGTATTTCACGGACACCCTGTGTTTCTAGTTTTTAGCCCATAACTTTTTTCTTTATTAACCGATTTTGCCCATTTTCAATACCAAACAAACCTTATATAAGATAAATATTTGTGCCAAATTTCGTCTCCCTACGTTGCCCTGTTCGAGCTCTATCCTTCTTTAAACAGACGGACGGACATAGCAAGATCGACTCAGAATTCAACCAGGACCCAGAAAATATATACTTTGTGGAGTCTTAAATGATTCCTTCGACATGTTACACACGGAATGACAAAATCAATATAACCCCCATCTTTTTGATGGTGGGTATAAAAATTATATCACGAATAATTCTGCAAAATTATTATTCATTAGGCTTGATATATTATAGAAAGTAAAATGAAAATTTTCCATTGCGTCACATTTTTAACCCACTGAAGACCAAAGAAATTTTTAATCCTTTAAGCTATACAATTTTCTATGTAATAGATAGAGTAAATTAGTCACTCATGCTTTAAAGCCAAGACATGGGGCTTTTTATTTTTTCACACTTTTGATGGCTACGCATTTTTGGTCAATGCGATTTAAACAATTTTCCATTTTTGAAATCTGCGGTCTCGTATATGTTATATAAAATAATAATTTCTCCTCTACACTTGCTCTTTACCCCTCATTTTTCAATGGTTTTATGAGGGTTAATGGAGAAATTCTTGATTTTTACAATTTTGAAGACTTCTAGGGGCTATGTGTGACAAGTTAGAGACTTGACTAGTACTACATTTTTGTAGCCCCATGTCTTGGCTATAACAAATAAGTAACTAGTTTCCTCTACATACTACCTAGAATTTTATAACCTAAAAAATCCTCAATAAAATTTTCTGTGATCCTAAGTGGGTTAAAAATGTGACGTGATGAAGAAAAACCGAAATGATCGGGATGACTTGCAGGCATAGTCACATATGCAGTATGATTTTCAAGATACTTTTTTAGTGTTGACCTGTGTTATTAGTTCCAAATGGAAAACAGGTCAGCCAGACTAATAGTACGTTAATCACAATTTTCATATTATACATATATTAGGTTTTATTTTTATACCCAACACCACCATAGGTGGTCGGGGTATTATGCGTTTTTGCTGATGTTTGTAACGCACAGAAAAAAATTATTGGACCCCCACCTTAAAGTATACCATTCGACTCAGAATCACTTTCTGAGTCGATTTAACGATGTCCGTCCGTCCGTCTGGTTGTCGGTCTGTCTGTCCATGTAAACTTTGTGAATAAAGTACAGGTCGCAATTTTAAAAATATCTTGATGAAATTTGGCACGAATAATTATTTTGACACAAGGATGAAGCCTATTGAAATTGGTTATGATCGGTCCATTATTTCTCCTAGCCCCCATACAAATGTCCTCCCGGAATAGGGGTTCAACGATCATAAATGCCTTAAACATAGCAATATTTCAATGAAACTCGGTATAAGTGCCAATCTCTGTGCCAAATTTATCAAGATCGGTCCATAATTAACCATAGCTCCTATATAGATCCCCTGTTCCGCATAAATCCCATACGAATGATAGTATCAAGTTAATATTCGACACAAATAAGTTTTATTAACTAGAAACAACATTGCCGAAATTTATGAGAATCGGTTCACAATTTACCATAGCTCCTATAAGACCCACTTCCGGGAATCTCCCTAAAGGGCATAAAATCATATAGATGTTAGTTAGTGTCTATAAAAAACCGACTTTTCAAAAAACCGGTTTGACGGTTAACCGAAAATTGGCTAAAATTAAAAAACCGGTTTTTCGGTTAACCGTCTACTTAAAAACCGGTTAAACCGGTTAACCGACATTTTAATAATTGCTCTAATTTGAAGCTTAATAAAAATATTTTTGGTTAAAAAAAGTGTTTTTCAACTTATTGGTTTAACCATGCACCATATAATAAACAGTGCACTGCAGTGTTCTTTATAAATTGCGATTGATTTACATAGAAAATTCATAATACTTTTTTTCAGCCTTTAGACTAGTTTTAGTATAATTTATAAAAACATTTTTTTTTTTTTTTTTTGGCATCTTATAGCACAGCTTTTGAAGCTTTTGAATCTAAAATTATTCTATAAAGATCTTTTTTTTTTTCTTTTAATTTTTCTAGCTTAAGAATAAAATTAAATTATCGAAATTTTATGAAAGGGAAGCTTTAGACCTAGGATAATGTACTTTATATTATGATTTATATTCACCTCTTTTAAAGTTTTTCTCTCAAGGAAAAGTTTATATAATTCTTATAAAAAAAAAATATCATAAAAATAACTGCATAAAATTGGAAAAATAATTAACATTTTTTCTGCTAAAAACGGATTTGTTTTTAATTTTTAGAAGAATTATTGATTTTTTAAAAGTAAATTTTCTGCACTTATTTAGTTCTACTTTTGAAGTCTTTATTTTCTTCTATTATCCTATATAAAATCTTATTTTCTCTTAAGCTATACATTAGGTGTAAAGTTATTTTCTTCTTTTGGAAAATTTCATTCGCATGGAATTAAAGTTTTTGTAAATGGAATGCTTAATAATCTATCTGATTTATTTACATACAGTTTTCAAATATATTTAACTTCCCAGAATTATATCTATCAACTGACTACCTGTTAACTCAAATAGCAAGCATTTTTAGAAGCTTCAAAATATGTTCTTATATTTTAAATTCAGAAAAAAAATGAAAAAAGACGACATTTAGTGATATTTTTAGCAAATTTTGAAACCTGTTAACCGACACAAAAAAACCGGGTAAACCGGTTAACCGAAATTGAATATTTCAAATTAACCGGTTCGCAAATAACCGAAATTTTAAGAAAAACCCGGTTTTTCGTTTAACCGGTTTATAAACACTAATGTTAGTTCATTGCATTGTTCTGTATTTCTAGAATTTATTTTACATTTAGTAAAAGTGTTGGTCTTCAATTGGCCACAGGTCTAATTTTAAGCTCATACGCAATGATGTAGGGTATCACATGGTCGGTCTTGACCGACTATAGTTTCTCTCGTTTTCAATACGAAGGCTTGATTTTAAATTAAAAAACAAAGTCATTAATTTATTAAAATTAAACTTTTTAAATGTGAAATTTTTAAGAATACACAGAAAAAAAAGTACATATATTTAAAAATTTTGTACATAAATATTATGAATCGAACATGACTTTTTTTTTCCCCAAACTTTTTTCATCAAAAATAAAAATTTTCTCATAGATTGATAGATTATTAAATTGTTCTTTATGAAAATTTCAGGAATTTTGCAAAAATTTTGCTTAAATTTTGATTTATTTTTATAAGATTCTAATGCAAATGCTAAATAAAAATAGTTAAAATAGAAAATATTAGCAATGAATGGTAATTTTCAAAGAAAAAGTTGTTAGAAAATAATGTTTAGAAATTTGCACAAATTTGATACCATTCTGCAGCATGTATGTTTATTAAACAGCGCTTACGTTCTGTTGAATGATCCCAATACATATGTAACTAAAAAGAATTAAAAACTAAAAATTTTCCAAAGAACATTTCAAACATTTTATTACAAATGAAAATATTAAATAAAATTGAAACAATTTGTTTAAGTCTTTGTGACTTTTGATTCATATACATGGAAAAAAGTTTTAGTATTTAAGAAATTATTCTTAAATATTATGAATTAAAATCAATGAAATAAAATTTTTTATATTTATGTACAAACTGTTTTCTGTGTAAGAATGAAAACTTAAATTTATTAACAGATTTAAAAATGTGTTACCTATCACAATTGCTTCAAACCTAAATCTTAAATACGTATATGTACTTATGTATGTATATCAAATGTGGCTCCCAAACTTAAATACAAATAAAAAACTTAAATGTAAATATGGATTTACAGCATTACATTTATAATTTTTAGTCAGAAATAACACAAAGTACGATGAATTTCTGAGAACACTTTCTGACTGAAAAATCTAAATTTGACAAATACTGGAACAGCTTATATTATTTAGTTCTAAGTTCATAAATTTTTTTATGAGTGTAATGTGTTATAATATTTTCTCTTAGAAATAAATTTATTTTTATACCCTACACCACCAAAGTTGGTTTGGGTATTATGTGTTATGTGTGCAGAAGTTGTAACGCAGAGAAAAAATTGTCGGACCCCCACCTTAAAGTATAACGTTCGACTCAGAATCACTTTCTGAGTCGATTTAACGATGTCCGTCCGTCCGTCCGGTCGGCTGGCTGGCTTGTGCGCAAAGTACAGGTTGCAATTTTGAAGATAATTTGATAAAATTTGGTACATATGCTTTTTTCAACACAAGGACGAAGCCTATTGAATTTGGTTATGATCGGCCCACTATTTCACCTAGCCCCCATACAAATGTCCCCCTGGAATAGTGTTTTAACACTTATAGAAGCCTTAAAAATAGGAATATTTTAATGAAATTCAGCAGAAATAAGTTTTATATCAGCAAAAATCTGTCTGCCAAATTTTATGAAGATCGGTCTATAACTGACCATAGCTCCCATATAAATTCCTCTCCCGAAAATAACTAACGCGCATAAATCCCATACAAATGTTAGTATTATGTTAATATTTAACACAAGTAAGTTGTATAATAGTAAAAACATAATTATGTGAATTGAAATGGTGTAGGGTATCATATAGTCGGGCTTGACCGACTATATCTTCTTCTCTCGTTTAGTTTTAAGAATGATTTGAAAGTAACTTTTGGTATCCTTGCATTTTCCTTTCATCATTTTTTTAACGCATTTTCTTAAATGACCCTCAGTTAAAATTCAAATTTTAATTTAAAAACGTAGGTCCGTGTTACAACACTGTTTACAAAACATGTTTGATATCATCGGGGTCGTGGGTTCGATTTCCACCATGGACTCTGGTTTGTTTCGCTACAGGTTAGATTGTAATTGTATTGTAATGAAATATAAATAAATAAAAAATAGTGTTGGATGAAAGTATTAAATTTTGACTTTTCTTATATTTCTATTTAAAAACAAGTAAGAAAGACATAGTCGGTCGAGCCCGACTAAAAGTTATGTAAATATTTTATTTTTCATTTAAAAGAATTTTCAAATTTAAAAATAATTTTTTTTTTTAGATTCCGTTATCTTCTTGTGCATTAATTTTGATTAATAATTGTTGCAGAATTTTCTAATTGCAGTTCCTCGGCAGTACAAACACAAAACTTTTATTTGATAAAAGAAATTTTATTTTAATTCAAAAATTTATGTACTACAATACGATGTGCTGCTTTTGTACAAATCCAATTGAGAAGAGCAGCAACCGAAAACGGAAATAAAAATGTTATTAACAGAGAAACCAAAATATGCAATTGCATGTTTTTTCCTGGACGTTGAATGAAGCCATCGATTAAATAATTATCCGTTTCAGAACAAATAAATCATTTTGGCATAGATTTGTTAGTGCATATTTTTGCATATTTTACTCTTAATGGCATATTTTTGCATTTGGCGATTTTAGTGCATATTTATAGCATATCTTGTTATTTTTAGGTCATATTTAACCCTTTTAGAGCATATTTTGATATTTTAAGAATAGTTTTTTATACCTCATGAAATGTTTTTCAAATTTGATTTTATAAAAAATGGGAACAAAAAAAAAAAAATTATAATAATTTTAAAATTAACTTTAATGGAAACCATTCTAAGTGCAGAAAACAAAACATTACAGGAGAAGCATTTTTGTTATTGTTTACACATTGTTATATGTATGAAAAATGTCACGATAAAATTACGCTTTAAATCTGAAATGACGTGATACGTCGATGAAATTTTGACAAATGATCTAAATGGTTCTAAAAGTCAGTGATCGATATGATAATTTTGATAATTTCTGAACTAATAATAGTGTCTAGAATTAGATGGGTAAGAAAATAGAAGATCAATAACGTTTTTATGAGAGTAAAAAACAGTAAAAAATAGGGAATCAAATTGTGACGCGGTTGATAAATTTCAGTTTTGCCTTATTTTATAACTTTGAAATATTAATAAAACCATTTGTTTTAATAATTTTGTTAAAAAATTATACAAAATCTTTGTTTTTTAGTGCATATTTTCGCGATTTTAAGAGCATATTTTTCGTTTTTTACTGCATATTTAATGCGCATAAAACCCATTTTATTAGAGCATATTTTGGTTTCCCTGGTTATTAATATAAATAAAAACGATCATGTCAAAAGGAATTATGTTACCATATTATTTGTAATATTTTTAAGAAAACGTAAATTCAACAATAATAATTGTATAATGACTTTTTGTTCATAGTATTACAGTATAACTTTATGATAAAGTATTAAAAAATTAACATGTTTGCCCATTTCGTTTCTTAAAATAACTTTTAGGGAAAACAATTTGTTTTCGACACTAATTTCTGAATAATTCCGACAGTGTAGAGCAGATAAAGAAATAATGGAAAGAAAGTAATTTTGGTCAGTATCTTTTGGTGTTTCATATATCTTTTGGTGTTGCATATATAAAAACCCATACTAGAGATATGATAAAATAGTTATGATGTAATCGCCTTGATTCTTATTATAGAAACTACAAATGAAATGAAAAAACCTGTGTATAAAAAAAGAACTCAAATCAACTACATACTTTTGGGTTATGATGTGAGGAGGAAAATACTTGCGTGTACCATAACAATTTATTGCTTTTAACCGAATTATGTGAAGTACATGAAAATATTTAAGTGACCTAAAAGAACATCAATCAATTCAGGCCCTTTCAAAATCATAAACAAATTTTACTTCTTATCAGGTATTAAAATGTGTTCAACCCTGCTGTAATATGAATTAATTTACAAAAGTTTTTTTGTTTGTAATGAAACCGATGAAATCTGTATATTTTTTTTATGAATTTAAAGCATCCCTGAGTTTTTCAAGCGGAAAGTCAGGTTGTCTAGAGAAAGCAACAAACAAAAAAATAATGTAAAGAAAACCTAGCGAAGAAAGGTGGAAAACAACAAACAAATAATTCCCAGTTTCTCTTTATTAAAAACAATAAATTATTATCGCTTGTATAAATCTGTGAAATGTTTGACGAAATATAAGCAACAAACAGATAAAGGAAAACAACAAAGTTAAATTAGTATGGATACTGCGATACTTTCAGGTGGACATATAAAAAATAGATCAAAAATCATCCCCAAATATGACAAAGATGTTTACGACGTCCATCAACGTGCCCGTCAACGGGGCATCATTATATTTACTTTAGAAACGGTAAATGTTTGTTGCAAACCTTTGCAAACATTTTGGGTTTAAAAATAGATGTGTGGCGTTGTCATAGTTAATTATTGCATCCCTCTCTGGCAAACATTTGTTTGCCCATTGTTTGAATTTGTAAACATATTTTTAGTGCCCTACATTCTGCATAAATCTTAACAATATCAAAGGGACTAAGTTCAAATCATTAGATTTGATCCATTATAAATAAACCAACTTGATTGAAGAAAAACATTATTTCGTTTACATAAATAATGAACCCTGTAGTCGTTATTGTCTGTTTTTATTTTTATTTTAAATTCAAACATTTATAAAAGAACACATTGTAAAACATTAGAAAGCTTATGAGAGTTCTTTTGTTTGGCAGGTTGTTTGCCAAACATTCTTCCCTTTACAAGTATAATCTGTGTATGTATCTGAAAACAACAGTTTAGTATAATGAAATGTCTTTATAATTAGGACTGCAATAACAGACAAACATAAATTAATTCAATGTACTATAATATTGTTTAGAAACAAACATTATGAGATGTTTGTTATTTTGATAAATTTGTATTTTCCAGCAAACATTCAGCTTACTAGAAAATAAAATATGAATAATGAATTGAGAAACTTATGAATACTTAAATTTGGGGAAAGTATGTTGCTATGTTTGTGATGGGTCAGTGTTGTTTGATAGGATAATATTGTTTGGTTTAGAACATTTCATTATATTTTGCACCTCGGTGATAAATACTTGCCACTTTATTTAAAAGGAATTATATTTCAATTTTAAAATTTAAGTAAACTGTAACAACTTATCTCACTTTTAATCTGTATTGGGTAGAATGCACTGTGGGGTAATTTTTTTAAGTTTCAACTAAAGATTAATATAAAATAAATTAAACTAAAATAGTTAACATATACAAGAGATTTACAAGGACTAACTATATTTAAAATAGTTTAAAATGAAATGATTTTTTGGCGATTTTTAAAAAAGTAGGTACATACCGGAAGTGACTAACTTTGGAAGTCTATTCACTACCTTTGACACGCTAGCGAATTGTGATCTCCAAATTAACTCGAAAACACCTCAGCATCGATTGTGTTTATTTAGATATCTTAAACGAATTATAAGATTCGGAAATATTTTCTAAAAAATATAATTGTGATAATCATATCATGATTATACGCTGACAATAATACTTTCTTTTTGAACTGTCATGGAAATTAAAATATACAATACTACTCTTAGTGATATATTAAGTTTTAAAGTAGCGCAGTTTGGTTCTTTACATTGATTTCAATATTTTATTCCTATATATTTTTATTGGAAATTTAAATTTAAAGTAAGAAAAAATAATATGAAATATGAAAATTTGTATTACGAATTAAGATCAACAATACCATCGACATACAGTTACTTATTAACAAATTTTCGGTATAATATTAGCCGAGCTCTTTTTTTTAACATTTAGACACCTACCTCTACCTAATTTTGATTTGAAGCCGTTAGAATTTATTAGGATAATATTGATTAAAGAAAGGACAGAAAATAATCATTATTCTTGAAAATTTAAACAAAAAAATCAAATGCAAGGAATGACCGGATAAAAGTGTTAAATACAGTAATGTAATCTTCAAAACAGGTTCTATCGAGATCCGGAATGATTTTTACTTTTTTTAGTTTTTATAAAAAAAATCAATTTTAATGATTATTTTTGATTTTTACTTTTTTGCTCACAATATAAAACTTAACATGAGAAATGAAATTTTTCATTGCAATTTTTAATAAAATTTGATTTATTCACTAAAAGGCTAGTGTAATTATACTTTTTTCATAAATTTTTTTTACTAAAGTCTAATTTTTTTTACTAAAAGTTTAATTTTTTGCTAAAAATCAATTTTTTTACTAAAAATCCAATTTTTTATTAATAATAAAATTTTTTGCTAAAAATCAAATTTTTACTTAAAATAAAATTTGTTACTAGTTAATAGTTTCATTTCTCATGTTAAGTTTTATATTGTAAGCAAAATAGTAAAAATCTAAAATAATCATTATTTTTGAGCAAAAAAAATAAAAATAATGAATGAGGTATGCCCGCCACACTACATACAATTTTATTCCACGAAAAAGATATCATCGAATAATATATTGTTCCAATTAGTAAATTATCCGAAGAGGATCAGAAGGCAAGAAATTAGGATTGTAAAAACTTTTGCTAACATTTAGCAAGAAAAAAATTTAGAGAGAAGTCCAATACATATTTGATATATAGATTATTAATATCATCAGATTTATAAATTTGGAGCATACGATAACCACCAAAAACTAAGAGGTCAAATGAACACTGAACCAAAAATGTTTCAATGAATTTGTGCACTAAATTTGACCAGGTTCATTGAAACAATGTATTACCATACATTAATATTAAAATTGAATGTAAAAGTTCATTGATTAAATTTTGAATCAATGAACACGTTCATTAAATCAAATAAATAACGCTAGTGAACAGTATATTGATTTCAATCAAAGCTGTTCATTGTGAATATTTTCATTCAAAATATTTGCTAAAAATAAATTATTTTTATATTTTATTTATATTTTTAGAAATAAAATTGTTTCAAATTATTTTATACTCTTTGTAATATGATTTTCAGTTACTTGAAATTAATTTGAATAAAAACTATTAAAATATTATTCTATTTGTTAACAAGTTAGATAAAATAAAATTTCCACAAAATTATTCGAATTTGAATTTATAAAATTTAAATCAAATTCCAAAGTCTTCAAATAATTTGAAAATATATTTTATTTTTTTTTAGCTTGAATACAATTGATCTTTATTTTATCTTCTATTTTAAAAATAAAATCTTTTTTAAAACATTAAATTTTTTTTTATTCATAGACAATTTTTGAATACTTTTATTCAACATGTTTTTGTTTGAATAGTTTTAAATTTGCTTTGAAAAAGAAAAATAAGTAAAATATTTTTTTATACTTGAAGATTTGAAAAAATTTTATATTTTTTTTATTCAAACCTTTTGAGGCTGAATATTTTTATTTCTTTGGAGTTTTTGTTAAATAAAATTATCAAAATATTTATTTAAAATTGTTCTATTTGAATATATAGTTTTAAAATAAAAATCATAAAAATTTGATGAACTTTTTTTATTTAAATAAAATACATATGAATATTATTCAACATTAGATTAATCAAATAAAAAACTTTTGATTATCTTCTTATAAAAAAAATATTTGTTTTACTTTTGATTAAATAAAATATTTTAATTTTTAATTTATTTTGTTCAATCAGATACAAATTTATAACAAATTTAACTGTTTTAGTATAAATTTTTATTTAAAAATAAATAGATTGATTAACAAATATTTACAATCAGAAATAAGAAATGGAAATGAAATAAAAAGTATTTTCATTTTTTATTTCATTCATAAGTTACAGCTATGATTTTAATGAACTCTTTTTTTGTTCTAATGAAACTATACATTGAAAATATATTATAACGAGCGTAACCCGGTGCGCTTCACTACCCCCTATTATATCAATCATTTGTTACCGTTTAGGGGTTTTAAAAAGTAGGTGTAAAATGTGTGTGGCGTGAACCCAGTTCTTACATAGCCTAAAACGACCACCGATACTGGTACTATATGTGTGTCAAATTTCTTAAAAACCCGTACAGCCATTTAAGAGTATCAAAAAGTGGGCGTAAAATGTGGGCGTGGCGTCCAACTTAGTTCTTTCACTGCCTAAAACGACCACCAGCACTGGTACTATCTGTGTGTCAAATTTGTGAAAATCGGTGCAGTCGTTTGAGAGTTTTAAAAAATAGGCGTAAAATGGGGGCGTGGCATTCAACCTAGTTCATATATAGGGTTTAATGACCAGCGGCACTGACACTATCTTTGTGTCGAATTTCGTGAAAAGCGGTGCAGCCATTTGAGAGTTTTAAAAAGTGGGCGTAAAATATGGGCGTGGCATCCGCTCGAGATCTTACATATCCTATAACCACCTCCGGCACTGGTATTATCTGTGCGTCAAGTTTCGTGAAAATCGGTTCAGCCATTTAGACGTGATTGACGCACAAACAAACAAACTTACACCTCATTTAGGAATTAGGCCAGAGTTGGGGGTAGTGCACTAAATTTGCAGTTTCCACTAACACTTAGTGATAGTGCAAAATTTTTAACTACAATGAAAAATATCAGCCTCACTCAGCATAGTGGTAGTGAAAAAATATTCTTTTCCACTAAAATTATTTAGTGATAGTTAAAATTTTTTCAGCTCAAGCCTAGTACATTTATTTTCTTCACTAAATACTTTAGTGCAAAAAACAACCCTCCACTAATTTTAGTGCAACTTAGAAATTGTTCACTAAATTGAAAGATGACATAATATTTTTTTAAACTTTCTTCACCAAATACAAAATAAAGACTGATCCTCATTTTCACAAACAAATTTTAAACTTAAAATGTATTTTAAAGATATATTGTATACAAATATAGTCTCTTAACTATTCGAAATCGCTGAATAATGGATATATTTTTCGGGAGACCAAAATTTTATCTCTCTAACTTTAGGCATTCGGTCTGTGGAATGATGAATTAGTCAGTAACGTTACTCGTTTATATATGTATGTCTCAACATACACAAATGCGCTTACAAGATTTCCAAAACACACTAGAAGAAATTCTAAATTATGTAGTGTTGTTCTAAAACGATTATAACTTTGATAATTACCATCGTAGGTCTCTAAAATTAGTTCAATGGGTTGTGATTGATTGGAAAAATGTCATGTTTATGTTTAGTGAAGAAAAAAATTTCATATTTATATTTAGTGAAAAAAATTTATTTGCAGCTTATGTGTAGTGACTGTTCAGATTTTGCACTATTGAGCGTAGTGCAAATTTTTTCACTACCACTAAATTTAGTTATAGTGAAAAAAATTGCAATATCACTAAAATTTTTTGGTGGAAAAATTAAATATGATTATATATAATATAGATGATTTATTTATACTTCCTGTTGTCTTACATGTTGCTCAATGATGGTATGGAAAATCCATTTAGATACCACATTAATATGGCAACAGCATTATCCTGAACGAAAAGAAGTCTATAATTAAAATTTTTTAAATTCCTTGAAATTACTTTTTTAAAATGAAATTTTTAAAACTAGTTATCTTTAAAATTTTTTGTCTATAGAAATTCCCTTATTTTCATAAAATGCTCCAAATAGTTATGAAGAATACCAAATCTTGATCAGTCTGTAATATATTTTTATTAAGAATTAAATTAAAAAATATTTATTATATTTATGAATACTTACGAATAGAATCTTCTTGATTTTTGAATTCACGATATTTTTTGAAACCCTGGTATTTGAGACTTATAACCAGGGCAAGTTTAAATATGCACGAAAAATATTAAAATATGCGCTTGAAAAAATTGTATAATATGCACAGAAATATGCAAAAGTAGCATGAATATACATATAAAAACCAACGAATTTATGGATTCTTATATATTAATTTGTAAAAAATATGCACAAATATACATTTTTTAACTTGCAATGTGTTCGAGCGAAAGCTTGAAAAACTTGCCCTGCTTATAAGACATTCCTCTGCATCTTAATTATTTTATCTACACAAATATAAGTGAAATGTAATATTTTAAAACCATTAACATTATTAAACTTACATGATAAGAAGGCAAGTCTCCAAATCCCTGCTTTGGATTTGTTTAAAATGTGTCATTTCTTGTTAAGAGATAAAAACAAACTGGGTTGTTTTTGTTGATTTTACTTTATTTCCCGTTAAAAAACATTTATTTTAATATAATTTAATGAAATATTTTATATTTATATTTTATTAAGAAATAAATTTAATGACTGGTTTCAATGTATTGTTCATAATAAGGTTAGTTTTTCATTGAATTCTAATGAATGTTTTCATTTAAACAATGAAAATTTAAATTAATAAATTCTTGGAAAAATAATGAATTTCATTTATTGTACCTAATTTATTAAATTTATTTTTTTCAGTATAACAACCGCAATTTTGTTTCTGTTAAAAAGCCGTATATATCATATGAATAATTTTTATTAATTAAGATTTGTGTAGAAGTCATATTACTTTATCATTTTAAAATACATACATACATGTACATTAGAGTGTCCCGAAGATAAAAATTTTGTAGGAAGACCCTTCAAACGATGTGTAAAAATTTGGTCAATAAACCGACATTTTAGTACATCATGCCAAATATGTTTTCGATATTTTTCTTAAAAAATGGGTAAGAATTTTATAATGGTGTTCCCTTGAAGGCTAAAATATTAAAAATTTGCATTGTAGTAACTACTGTTGATAACATATAATTTTCCAAATTTTTCCAAAAAAATTGTTCATCAAATTGCCTTGAAAAGTCTTCTAGCGAAACAAAATAACATGGGAAACATTTTTAAAATATTTTTTCCATAACCATCATAAAATTACGAGTTAATTGATACCCATTTCGATTAAAAAATCGAAACTTTTTTACCAAAATGTATAAAACCCATGATTTTTCAATCGCTAGTAGGAAACTGAAGACCAATTTAAAAAATTTTTAAAATAATTTTTTCGTATGAAGCAAATTTTTATGCATCGCTTGAGGAGTCTCCCTACATCGAAATCTCGAAAAAGGCTAACCTCGGGACACTCTAATGTACATTCTTCACAAAATTGCATTGAGTAGGCGTGGCAATTGTCCGATCACGTCCATTTTACAAAACCAGCTTGTTGTTAAGAAAATGGTTTGTGCCAAATTTCATCAATATAGCTTCCATAATTACAAAAATATAAACTTTTAATCACTCAGAATGCGAAAATCTCACACTGTGGATTGTTTGCAACATATGAAAAGTCACATTATTTAACCAATTTAACCGACATCTATATATAAAAAAGAGTAACGTGACTGACTGACTGACTGATTCATCATCCCACAGCCCAAACGGCTGAAGCTAGAGAGACGAAATTTCCACTAAGACAGGATTTTTGGAAATTCGAATGTTTAGGGGGTAAAAAAGGGTAAAAACTGGTAAAATCGGTAACTTTATATCTCCCAAACTATTAAAGATACAAAAAAAGTTGAATAGTTATCGTTATTCATTTAAAAAATAATTGGACAGGTGTCTGGTACTTTTTTGAAAATCGGCCGTTTTAGGGAGAAAACGGGTAAAAACTGTATTTTGGTACTTTTTTGGCACCATATGTATTGAAACCAATCAACATACAGATAAAATTTATGTCGTATTCATAACTTATCAAAAAATGAGAAATACAAATTTGGTACTTTCTAGAAATTCAAACGTTTAAGGGGTAAAAATCATACCTATTTTTGGTACTTTTTTCATAAAACTTTTTTTTATATTTATTGAAATATTTTTATGGGTATTTTAATATGGGATACCACTACAATTTAGAAATTTATTGTAATACAATTTTTGATACTTCGATGGGTGAAAAAAAAGTACCAAAAAAGGGGTAAAGGCGGGAAATTACATTTTATTCAAACTTAATAATGAATTTTCAATTACATTAAACATAGAAACATGAAATTAAGAAAATGTAGATAGGAATTCACAAGAGTGGAATTTGTGGTACTTAAAGATACATGGTCGTGTGGGTAAGAATTCAAGAGGATGGACTTTGTGGTACTTTTTTCTTCTTCTATTGGTAATTTTTTTCATTTTCTGTAATATTTAACCTAGAAACATGAAAATAAATACGCATGGTCCGATGTTGGAAAGAATTGACAAGCGGGGACTTTGTGCTACTTTTTCGTTCTTCTAATGGTACATTTTGAATTTTCTATAATTATGAACCTTGAAAAATGAAATTAGAGGATGAGGAATGAGAATCCATAAGAGGGGACGTTGTGGTACTTTTTTGCTATTTTAATGGTACTTTTTGAATTTTCTATGCTAAGTTAATGAGAATCCATAAGAGAAAACTTTGTGGTACTTTTTCGTTCTTCTAATGGTACTTTTTGAATTTTTTTATAATATTTTTTGTTCTTCTAATGGTACTTTTTGAATTTTCTATAATTATGAACCTAGAAACATGAAATTAAGAATATGTGGTCCTAAATGAATGAGAATTCATTAGAGGGGACTTTGTGGTACTTTTTTGTTCTTCAAATGGTACTTTTTTTAATTTTCGGCAATATTTAACCTAGAAACATGAAATAAGGATATGTGGTCCTAAATGAATGGGAATCCATAAGAAGGGACTTTGTGGTACTTTTTTGTTCTTCTAATGGTACTTTTTAAATTTTCTATAATTATGAATTTAGAAACATGAAATTAAGAATATGTGATCCTAAATGAATGAGAATTCATTAGAGGGGAATTTGTGGTACTTTTTTGTTCTTCTAATGGTACTTTTTGAATTTTGTATAATTATGAATCTAGAAACATGAAATTAAGAATATGTGGTCCTAAATAAATGAGAATTCATTAGAGGGGACTTTGTGGTACTTTTTTGTTCTTTCAATGGTACTTTTTTTAATTTTCGGTAATATTTAACCTAGAAACATGAAATATGGATATGTGGTTCTAAATGAATGGGAATCCATAAGAAGGGACTTTGTGGTACTTTTTTGTTCTTCCTACGGTACTTTTTTAATTTTCTATAATTCTAAATCTAGAAACATGAAATTAAAGATATGTGGTCCTAAATGAATGATAATCCATAAGAAGGGACTTTGTGGTATCTTTTTTCGTTCTTCTAATAGTACTTCTTGAATGTTCTGCAATTTTCATCCTTAGAAACATAAAATTGAAAATGTGAGGTCCTAAGTGAATCAGAAACCTTTAAATGGATTTTGTCCTTTTTCTTTATTCTAATATACTTTTTCGTAATTCTGATATTTATTTTTCATTATTCTAAGATTACAAACCTGAAATTAAAGAGATATTGTTATCTATGGATGACATAACACCATTATTAACAATGTTCCCAAGGGAGTTAAGAATCTTAGTTTAAATTTATTATATAGTATAGTTTTTATAAAAAATTTCCGCTGACGAAGTAGCGGGTTTATAGCTCGTTTTGTATAAATATACAATTCACATAAAATTTGACGCACACAAAAAATAGAAAATATTACATATCGTATTATAAAATTAACACCCTGTTTTTATAAAACGAACGAAAAATTCGTGTGGTCAAAATGTGTGGAAAATTACAAATAAATTTCAAATTTATTTGTTGTTTTCAATATAAATTCTAGTAACAAATTTTTCATTCGTTTATAAAAACGGGGGGTTAATCTTTAAAGTTTTCACGACTCTTTTTTATCACCCTCACTATAATGTGATACAAAGAAAATCTATCTTAAAAAAGAGCGTGACATCCAGTCTGTACTTTTTTCAAGGATAAACATTAGGGTGGCCCCAAAATGAAAAGTACCGATGTTCCCATAAGTCCAAAATTGTGTAACTTATAACAAAAAATTTACCCCCTGTTTTTATAAGATGTTGTCTTGTCAAAATGTATGTTTTCCATACATTTTGACACGACAAATTTTTCGTTCGTCTTATAAAAACAGGGGATAAGATATTTGAATTTTTTACATATAAATATTAAAAAAATCTTTCAGATTTGTTCATACATAAATAACATTTTTCTATAACTTTTTTGTTTTTTATTTTTTAATTTATTTAATAATTCATTTTAGTCATAACATTTCTTAATTTATCATTTGTGGTGCAATACATTTTTGTCCCAGAATAATTACTAATGTTCTAGTTAATAAACAAGTAGTAAAACAATTTTGATTTTTATCCATTTACATTCACTATAATAATAATAAAGAATTTCTTTACTGCCAGTAAAAAATTTGGTGATAGTACAATTTGCTCTACACTTAAATAGAGAAAAATTTTAACTGTCACTGCAATTCAAATTGTTGCACTAAACGTTAAAAAATAATTTTATGATTATATATATGAGCGTATAAGGCATAGATTATAACAAGTATATGAAGTTCTGTAGTCAAAAACACTAACTCGGTTGTCGAAAAAACCTAAGTCTAAGAATGTGTTAGTAAAAAACTTCATTGAAAACAAAAACAATTGTAGTGAGTATATATATTTTTCTTTTTTTCAATTGAGTTTTTTTAAGCTTCATATTTATGTCAATAATATATGGTATAAGCCTTCCAATGCCATGAAATATAATATTATAATAATAAAAATATGCACAAACAAATTCTAAAATCTTGAAAAAAAATATATATGAAAAACATTTTGACGCTTTTCCTTTCCTTAATCGAAGTTAAAGATTTGTAGCTTTTAGACTCTGATGGGATAATAGTAGGGTATACAATCGATTAACCGTCATTCGGTTATCCGATTAATTTTGGTCGATTAACTGTTCGAATAATTTAAAGTCGTCTATTTTCGAATAACGAATAAACCGAATAATTTGTGTCGAATAACCGGTTAACCTTAATTTAGTTTTTTGGAGTTATAAATTTAGAAATTTTTTATTTTTAAGATAATTTTATGTCAACCACATCTTCTTTTTAATATATATTATATTCCAGAAAAAATAAATAAAATAAATTTTTAGGGAAGTACTTTTTCATTACTTTCAAAGTATCAATAAGTGTACATTGTCATGTGCTTTAGAAGTAATGCAATTAGCATCAAAAGATACTATAAAATATTCAAATGAATTGTTCTGCTATAAAACGTTGAGATTTGATTGTTATATTTTCAAATACTTGTTGCTAAAAAGATCTTTTATGGAAATGAAAAATAGTGCTATACATAATTTTTTTATTAAAAAATATGTTGGTTACTATACAAATTAAATTCCTTTCGCCAATAAAAATTAATTTGGACATTCATTGAAATTTTGCATGAAGTCGTGAACATGACTTCCATTTCACTGAATAGGTATCAAAAAGGAGAACAAGTCTAATGACAAGTCTATGTTAAATTCATCGAAATGATCCAACATTGTATTACTTTTGGATCACAAGTTTAGGATCTTATTTACTTCTTTGGATATTCTGCGACAAGAAAAGATTAAAATTTTACAAATACTTCGCCTTGTAACAATAGAAATTCCGAAAATATAGTTTTAAGTAAAGTAAATTCAGAGTTTTATTTGTCATAAACATTTTAATGTTCTTTAATGATGAACACGTAAAAATATTAACATTAATTATTACTTTTATGACAGAAAATGATTCTCACATACAAAATGAAAAGAGTTACATAAGAAAGATTGATTAATTAAATAAAATTGAATTAGGAGAATATTTTGTAGTATTAGGTCGAAAAGTGCAATTTTTTTATACAAATGGCCGAAAGAACTAATAAGATAAACTCTATGTTCTATATTAAGATTCTAAATAACTATTTCAATCGATTAAATGTTATAATTAGTCTTATTTATGTTCTAATATGTATTAATGAGACTATTCGGTTAATCGAATAATTTGCATTTAATCGGCTATTAACCGATCAACATTTAACCTCGAATAATTATTTGTCGAATAAACCGATTAATATAAAAACCCGAATAATTGCATACCCTTAAGATAGCTTTAAGATAAAGATGATAAACTGAAATATTTTTGATGTTTCTAGTTTTAACAAGCGCGAATTATATTCGGCGCGGCCGAATCTATATACCCACCATTAACTTTTTCAAATTTGACGTTAAATGGGAGGTGGGGGGTAAAGTGGGTGGACCACGCCCATTTTTTGTTTCCGAGTTTATATTGGTCCTTGAACTATTTGAACACAATTTCGTTGATTTTCACCTTATATGGGAGGTGGGCGGTAAAGTGGGCGGACGCGACCATTTTTAGTTTCCGAGTTTATATCGACTCCCGAACTATACATACAAAATTTCGCTTCGTACATGCTTTTATTGAAGAAATATTAGCAAAAAAAGTATGAAACGGACACCCTGTGTTTCTAGTTTTTAGCCCATAACTTTTTTGTTTATTAACCGATTTTGCCCATTTTCAATACCAAACAAAGTATTTGTGCCAAATTTTGTCAGAATCAGAATCTAACCAGGACCCAGAAAATATATACTTTGTGGGGTCTTAGATGATTCCTTCGACATTTTACATACGGAATGACAAAACCAATATACCCCCCATCTTTTTGATGGTGGGTATGAAAAAAAATATTAGTAACAAAAAAATCTAAAATTTTGCATAAAAAAAACTTCTTTTGGACACTTATTTCAAAATTATTTCAAAATAACTTCGAAACTATTGAGCACATAATAAAATTAAGTTTGGGAATTTTGAAGATATTTTTAGTCTACATCTTTTGGTGTATCACTTATGTCAATCGTACACACCGTTCTTGAGTTTTAAGGAAATATACTAAAGTAATGGCCTTACTAAGGACGAAATATTAGACATGCCCATAAAAAAATCCAGACCTGATGGAAAAAAAACTGATAGCAGATTCGTTATTAGCACATCAAAATGCATCGAGTCCAACTATTCGTCTTTGGTGGAGGATTATTTTTATCGGCCAGTGTTATTAAACTTGCTTCTTGCATGTATAAAAAAATTGTCTTAAGCAGCATACATTTGCCATACAAATGTATGAGAAATAGCTTAATTTGGCTAGAGCAGGCCAAGTTTCTATTAAATTTTACGCAAAAGCATAAGCTTTTTATACAAGTATTTGATATCTAAAAGAAGGTTAGAATTTGGAGATTGATAATTCATGAAAAAAAGTTAGTGAAATGTAATTTGATTTCAGAATTTCTCGAAGGACTTAAAATTTTGCATTTTTGTGTTTTTTTTAACATAAAGTTAATATTTAAACCTTAATCAAATTTAAACGAATAGTAAAATTTTATTGAAATTTCAGTGTAATATGTAAGTATAAACTTGTCGTAAAATAATATAATTAAAAAAATGTCCATTTTTTTATGTGAAGATACCCAAAATCCCAATCCGTATAAAACGTGTTAAAAAAAAACTACTTTTTTCATTGAGTGGTCACCCTGTCATTATAAGAGGCCTCCGTCAAAAAATACTTTTTAAGTATATACCATATATAGACCTATAAATTTAAAATAATTTTAAGTTGATCCAAGCTTTGCAATTTGTGAACATAACAAAAAAAAATAAAATAAAAAATTTTCCAAAATTGACAAAATTTGAATAGGGCTTGTGGGCAGGCCTTTGCCCCAAACTCTTCCGGATTTACTTTACATGCATTAAGATATCTTTTAAAAACATTAAAAAAATGATAAAGCCCAGAACAAAAAGCAAATTTTATCAGTGAATAAATTTTGCCACCTTTTTGAAAAATAAAAAAACAAAAAAATTTAAAATTTAAAATTTTTTTAAAGTTCCAACTTCAGATTAATATAACTTTTTAACGGATTCATATAGTTATTCATATATTATTCTTGCAGCAATATTATTTAGAATTTTGTAACGAATCTGGGGAATATTTTAAAGAAAATTTTAAAGGCTAAAAATGAGATAAATATTTATTTCGACCCGAATATCTCTTAAACTAAAAGATATAACCTACACATGTAAGCGTACTTTTTGTAGAGATTTATTTTAGGGCTATCTATATATAAAATTTCTTTTTTGTCATATTATAAATGAATTTTTGGCGATTTTTCAAAAAAATTACATACCCGAGATGGCCAACATTGGAGGGCCACCCACTTCCCCCACCTGTACTCCACCAAATCAACTCGAAAGCACCTCAGCTCTGACCATGTGAAATTTTATTGAGATATCTCTAACGATTCAATAGTTACAGAATTATTTCAAAAAAAAAAAAGCGTTTTGGATTCACTGTGCATTGTAAGTGGCATTCTGGAATTCGCAATATTTTTTGAATTTTTACAACAAATGTCATAATAAATTACGAAATATTTACCTCAGTTTGTATTGTTTTGTTTATAATAAAACATAGCATAGTAGCACAGTGTCACATTTGGCAGTTTTAGAACGACAAAAATCTAGTGTTTCAAATATTGGTGTGAAATTGTATATTCTGTTAGTAGGTAAGACCTTAAACACACCCACTAAAAATGGGCGGGTAAAATCACTGCCACTCCCATACTAAAAAAAAATACTTTAAGGAAATATTTTTGTAAATTTTATTAAAATAAAGGATATTTTAAAAGTTGGCGTGGCAAGATCTAATCACACCAATCATAGTGTAACATTTGCATAACAAATTTTCAGCCATTACCTTCAAAAGTATGAATAATTCTTAAAAAAATACTAGTATGAGGTACCGCATATTTTTTATAATATTTTAAAAGATCGCAAAAAATATTATCATATATATATTCTTTTATATAACAATCGTATTTTTAAATTGAAACTCATTGAAACTTTTTAGTTCCAGTCCATTAAAAATATAATTTCCCAAAAAATATATTTTTTTTATACCCACCATCAAAAAGATGGGGGGTATATTGATTTTGTCATTCCGTATGTAACATGTCGAAGGAATCATCTAAGATCTCACAAAGTATATATTTTCTGGGTCCTGGTTAGATTCTGAGTCGATCTAGCTATGTCCGTCCGTCTGTCCGTCTGTCCGTCTGTTGAAAGCAGAATAGGGCTCGAACGGGACAACATAGGGGGACGAAATTTGGCACAAATATTTATCTTATATAAGGTTTGTTTAGCATTAGTTAATAAATAAAAAAGTTATGGGCTAAAAACTAAAAACACAGGGTGTCCGTTTCATACTTTTCTGCTCATATCTCTTAAACAAAAGCATGTACGACAACGAAATTTTGTATAGTTTGTGGGTCGATATAAACTTGGAAACCAAAAATGGGCGTGATCCGCCCACTTTACCGCCCACCTCCCATATAAGGAGAAAATCAACGAAATTGTGTTCAAATAGTTCGAGGACCAATGTAAACTCGGAAACAAAAAATGGGCGTGGTCCACACACTTTACCGCCCCCTCCCATATAACGTAAAATTTGAAAAAGTTGATGGTGGGTATATAGATTCGGCCGGGCCGAATATAACATTCGCGCTTGTTATATTATGATTTCTTTTAAATTGAAAACGGTATTTTCAGTTTTTATTTTATAACCTAGAAAATCATAATAGAATAATTTGGATATATTTTTTATTACATACAAAAAAAATCATATAAATATCTGCAGTATTTAATGAGATATAAGAAGTTAAAGTTAAGATACTTCTTTACAAAAGTTGTAAATAAAATTAAAATATTTTTAAAAGTTGCAACTTTGAAAATCCCTAATTCGATCTATAGACTCTTTTCAATACTTTAAGTATTTTTTCCATAATGTATGATATGTTTACTAATAAATGCGAAAAGAATTACTTCAATTAATAAACTTTTATTTTCCTATTTTTGTCGTTCTAATTTGGATAAATGTGATACTGTGCGTAGTCCAGTGATAACACAAGATAAGCTACAGGGTGTCAAAATTGACTACCTCGAGTATGTAAAAATTAAAAAAAATCTTAGATTATACAAATGAAGTCCGATTTTAAAGATTTTATATTTATGTAAGATAAAAATTGAAAAAAATTTATGCAATTAAAAAAACTCGTTCAAAAAATTGATTTTTTTCATGAAATCTGCTCTCCCGCATTCGTTTTTGGACGGGTGGGAAGTAGTTTAGTGTCAAATCATTCTAAATCTATTTTTTGATAAAATATCATCAATAAATTTAAAAAAGCTAGAGTGACATTTTTTTATTAATCGATAAAATTTTACCTTTTTCCAAAATTCACCATTTTCGACCAAAGCCTGATGTAGGGTGCAAACATAAATTGATTCAAAATTTCTTTATTAAACATTTATAAAGCCTCATCTTTTGAAATATACAAAGAAACATTTTTTTCCTTAACTGAACTTTGGGAAAAAAGTGAAAGAATGCGGCAGTGCACAGTGGGGCAGAATCAAAAATTTTTGGAAATAAATCTCTAACTTTTGATCGGCTGGTTGGATTTGCATGAAATTAGGTATAGGCCTAGCAGAGAAGTGCACAATGTTAAGTTTGGAAGGGGGTCCGAACAGACCCCTCAGGAGCGGAGCTAAAGGGGCTCAAATTGGGGTATCTCTTATACAAATTTTTTAATCGCTTGCCAAAATTTTCTCGTCCAATTTTAAATATTTTTATACAATATTGTAGGCACTGACAAGACCTATAAAAAAATGCTTGCATGTCGTATTTATCTTTTATGGTTTTTGAGTTATTTGCACTCAAATTTTGCATGTTCTTGGTCCAGTTTTTTTCATATATAATTTAGTCAATTAAAGAACAAATATCTCAAATATCTATTGTACAAAGAAAATTTGAAGTTGATTTCTTAACCAAGTCCAAAAATTAACGATTTTGAATTTGAAAATTGCAATTGTTGTGTTTGTACTAGTGTTTATAAAAAACCGACTTTTCAAAAAACCGGTTTAACGGTTAACCGAAAATTGGATAAAATTAAAAAACCGGTTTTTCGGTTAACCGTCTACTAAAAAACCGGTTAAACCGGTTAACCGACATTTTAATAATTGCTCTAATTTGAAGCATAATCAAAATATTTTTGGTTAAAAAAAGTGTTTTTCAACTTATTGGTTTAACCATGTACCAAATAATAAGCAGTGCACTGCAGTGTTATTTATAAATCGCGATTGATTTACATCGCAAATTTATAAAAATATTTTTAAAAACAACTTTTTTGACATCTTTTATCCTATAAAGTATTTTTTAAGGAAGCTTTAGACCTAGGATAATGTACTTTATATTATGATTTATATTCTCCGCTTTTAAAGTTTTTCTCTTAAGGAAAAGTTTTTATAAAAAAATGTGATAAAAGTATCTGCATAAAATTGGAAAAATAATTAATATTTTTTTTTTGCTAAAAAGGGATTTGTTTTTAATTTTTAGAAGATTATTAATCATTTA
This sequence comes from Protophormia terraenovae, assembly GCA_951394005.1. Taxonomy (NCBI): domain Eukaryota; kingdom Metazoa; phylum Arthropoda; class Insecta; order Diptera; family Calliphoridae; genus Protophormia; species Protophormia terraenovae. The sequence continues at coordinate 61,514,897 of OX596073.1, forward strand.
AAAGTAATTTTCTGCACTTATTTAGATCTACTTTTGAAGTCTTTTTTCCCATTATATTATACAAAATCTTATCTTTCACTAAACCTATACATTAGTAGGTTATTTTTTTCTTTTGGAAAATTTCATTCGCATGAAATTAACGTTTTTGTAAATGGAATGCTTAATTATCTATATATTTATTATACATACAGTTTTAAAATATATTTAGCTTCCAACAAATAAATATATCTATCACCTGACTACTTGTTAACTCAAACAGCAATAATTTTTAGTAGTTTCAAAATATTTTCTTATATTTTAAATTCAGAAAAAAGCATCTAAAGGACGAAATTTAGTGATATTTTTAGCAAATTTTTGAAACCGGTTAACCGACACATAAAAACCGGGTAAACCGGTTAACCGAAATTGAATATTTCAAATTAACCGGTTCGCAAATAACCGAAATTTGAAGAAAAAACCGGTTTTTCGGTTAACCGGTTTATAAACACTAGTTTGTACATAAAAATGGAAAAAAGTTAAGAAATTTTTAGCCTGTTTTCTATGTTTTTGACCTTTGAATAACAACCACCAGAAGATAATAAAAAAAACCGTTAAATTGACAACAACGTTTTAATTTCTTTCAAAATGAGTGACTATTTGCAAATTTTTTACTCAAAATAGAGAGATTCTTTGAAAGAAACATTTTCTCTTAAACTATTTTATTCTAAACACTCAAACAAATAAAACACAACAGTGATGGAAAATTCAGTACTAATGTACTTTTGAATACCAAAATATCGCAGTATCCCCACAATGGATCTAGTACTTTTTTACATTTTATTTTATACTTTTTTCTTTATCAGAAAGAGTTCATTTGTTATCTATCAAATCTTTACAGGACTTTTCTGCACGTAATAACTATTAGTTTACACTTTTTAGTGTTCGCAATTGTTAAATTTTATTGCAATATTTTTTTACTGATATTCTTTCTACGTTATTGTAAAGAATTTTAAATCGATTGTTCTTATCTGAACGTCAAGTTAACTTATTAATAAAATTTTCTTTTTTATTTAATTATATGTTCAATAGATTACCCATAAAATGTATGGATTTTACAAAAGTTTTAATTTTGCTTGCTCCACCGGCAGTTTCTGGTAGATGGGGCTAAAAAAATAATATGTGTGCAAAAATTGGGTCGATCGGTCGTAAACCGGCCAGTCGACTTTGACCTTTGTCCTAAAACAAGGCTTAAAAGTAACTAATATCTTTATTGCGCTATAACTCTTTAATTCAGCATTTTCCGATAAAATACTATATAAGCTTTTTTATTCAGAATAAAATGCAGAAATTTTTGACATATAATTTTTTAGCCTACTATGACTTGTTGTGATGTTATAAGCAATCAAAGTAAAAATTTTTACATGAACTTTTTTTAAAAAATTCCTGGTTTTAATATGGGTCTAGCCTGCTAGAAACGGTTTTTATTATTTTATAGAGCAAGATTTGTAGTTTTTATAAATCGATACGTTTTGTCACATTTGCTTAATATATTAGGGTAGATGGACCAAAATCTGAATTTGGGGTATCAATTTTTTACTTATTACACAAATATTGGTACTAAATGTAGGGGTAGCATGAAATTTTGAATCATTTCAGAAAGTATTTTTAAATAGTTATCGAATTAAACTGCAACTCGAAATTCAAGTGTTGCCGATTAACTAAAAATTATAAAAGTTGACATGTTAATATTTTTACATATAAACAACTTTTTTATCTCTTTTACCTTAAAAAGCGGTGATATATATTAAAAATAGCTAACAACAACTTGGAAATAAATGAAAATATATTTTCAAAAGAACTAGTAAATTAACTTATATGAGTTAAGTTCATAGAATAACGGAATTTAGTTTTGTTTCGATTCCATCAGAAATATTTTTTGTCTGTTGTTGTTTAGATTCCTTTCAAAAAGGAACAATTATGCAATTTATTTTATTATTTACCTCTATTGAGGGTACATGACATAATAAAGGTTAATTAAAAGTAAACCATTTTATTTCCGTAATGTATTGTCTTGAACACATAAATTGTAATTTTTAATCTCAGTTTTAATGTACTTGTCAAGAAGTACATACATGTTATTTAAATATTTATTTAAATAATACAAGGTTTTATAAACTAATTACTTCCATTCTACATTTAGAAATTCATCATCAACACTTGCTGTTTTAATTTTAAATTTTTACGTAACAATTTTCATTATTACGTATGTAATAATGAAAATTGTTATTAATATTACACATAATTATTTACCTATTTGCGAGCTGTTGATAAAAAAGTTTTTTTTTTTTTTTTTTTTTTTTTAAAAAAAAAAAGAAGGAAAAAAAAAAGTGGTTTATGTGTCAAAATATTAACATGTCAACTTTTATAATTTTTGGTTAATCGGCAACACCTAAATTTCGAGTGACTGTTTAATTCGATAGCAATTTAAAAATACTCTCTGTAATGATTCAAAATTTCATCCTACACCCTACATTTAGTACCAATATTTGTGTAATAAATAAAAAATTGATACACCAAATTCAGATTTTGGTCCATCTACGATAATATATTAAGCAAATGTGACAAAACGTATCGATTTATAAAAACCACAAATCCTGCTCTACAAAATAGTAAAAACCGTTTCCAGCAGGCTAAGCCCATATTAAAACCAGTGCTTTTTTTAAAAATAGTTCATGTAAAAATTTTTACTTTGATTGCTTATAACATCACAACAAGTCATAGCAGGCTAAAAAATTATATGTCAAAAATTTCTGCATTTTATTTTGAATAAAAAAGCTTATATAGTATTTTATCGAAAAATGTTGAATTAAAGAGTTATAGCGCAATAAGGATATTAGTTACTTTTAAGCCTTATTTTAGGACAAAAGTCAAAGTCGACTGGCCGGTTTACGACCGATTTTTGCACACATATTATTTTTTTAGCCCCATCTACCAGAAACTGCCGGTGGAGCAAGTAAAATCAAAAATTTTGTATTCATGGGTAATCTAATGTTCAATATAAGCTATGGCCTACAAAATTTTGGAATCATAAAATTGTTCTCGTTAGATTTTAGATCTGTCATATATTTTATGTATAATAAATCAATCAGACGATTTAGTATTTTTATCCTCAAAAAAGTACCATTTTACTTGATTTCAGTACCATTTCATAATTTCTATTTTTCATCCCTAAAACACAAAAGAAAAAAAAAAACCTACAAATTCATTCATAAAATACCACCAATAAAATTAAGAAAAAAGTAACTCTCTTTTAAGGAAAATATTGAATTTATTTACTATAATAACGGTTTTTCGGTTTCTGTGGCTGTGAAAACAGATAGTTATGCATTCGTGTGTGTTCGCGTTATTTTAAATTTTACATTTCTGGTTTTATGAAATTCTTTTACTCATTGTCATGGCAACTTGTAAAGAGGAAACCAGAGCGAATAGCGACATGAAAAATAAAAAAAGAACACTCATTCACAGGATACTTGTCGACATATCATAGAATGAACTTAAGCAAAAAATATTCGTAGCTATGTATTGTAAAACAATAGAGTAGTGAAATTTTAACCTCGTCAGCTGTTTTTAAAATCATATAAAATGTAGTACGAGTAAATCTCCACTCTACTTGTTGCGTGTAATTTGTGAGTGTGTGTAAATTATTTGTGGTTAATGTAGATAGATGTTTTGACATTTTTAATAGACTGATTTGAAAAATTTATACTTACTAAAGGTTTTAAAACTGATTTGGCTAGTTAAATAACAAGTGCATTGCTTAAACCTTAAGCTATATTGACATATTTAGTTTTTGAAAATCAAATAATTTAATAATAATAATTAGAACATTTTTAAAGTTTGTCCAATGTTGACGATATTTTAAATAAGACATCGATGTTTTCAACTTCAATTAAATTTTAGTTCGTTTTAACACATTAAGGCTCACGGCGATCTAGCCAAGTTAGAGACTTGAAATTTTGAAAAACATGTTAACTGCGACATATAAACCCTTTGACATGGAATAATTGTTAACATCTTCTTTAATAAGGAAGTTATAAGCCGTAACATATATGTAACTGTGAGCGTTTTTAGACCTTATATTTTCTATGTAAATCTCATGGGTTATAAGCAGGGCAAGTTTTTATATTCACAAAAAGAATTAAAATATGCGCTTGAAAAAGCACGAAAAAACGGTATAATATGCACAGAAATATGCAAAAATAGCATGAATATGTATATAAAAACCAACGAATTTATGCATTCTTATATATTTATATACACAAATATGCATTTTTTAACTTTCAATATCTAATAGATTTCGATGTTTATAAAAATATAACTATTTTAATTTTAAGTATCATATTTGACGCTTCTGAATTTTTTTCTTTACAATATTTACAATGTACTCAAAATACTCACAAAAAAATTTTTAGAAATCATTTGATTGAACTCCATAAATCACAAAAAAATTGTATTTTTGTTAAGAAAATTAACTTTTGTATCCATTATATGCAAATTTATACAAAGATTTAAAATATAAGCATTTTTTGTGAAATTCTTTTGAAATATACAAATGTTTACTTTCCAAGCGAAAAGCTTGAAAAACTTGCCCTGGTTATAAGTATAAGTGAAAATTAAAAAATGTTGAGTTTTTAATAAAAGGCACAATTAAATTGTTGTATTTAATAAATCTAACAACATTTTTACTAATTAATCATTTTGAAACATTACTAAATTCATGTGTGGGACCAAGTGACTACATCCGATTACCGGAAATGATTTCCAATGTTCGATCTAGGATTGCATCTTCGTTATCATCTGCGTTTTCATACTTATAAGTATCATTAGATTAAGAATTTAGAAAAATATATCTGACCTGAATGCGTATATAGTGGCTAGGGCAAATTTTTCCTTAGGCCCCCTACTTATTCATACCCACAATATTTATCAAACTGCAAATAATAAAAAAAGTAGTTCTGTAACCACTAGTTTAAACAAATTATCGCGTTTACTGCTTAAATAGTACATTTAATTCCAGAAAATTTTGTCATTTAGTCTTTTTTGTATTAAAGAAAGTACTGAGAATGACCTAGTGTTACAAATACGTAACACTTTCTTTCTACACTTTGTAATTTTCATCGAATATGTCATATTTATTTTTAAACAACTAAATAAAAAAATTTGTTTTCTTTTAGTATACAATAAAATTTTTATATAAAACCATATGGAATGGAAATAATAAGCATTTTTGCAATCTTCCTATCGTGAAAATTTAATTTTTGCAGGCATTAGAATAATAAACTTTACAAAAGTAGACAAAAAACCTTTTTTTGACGAATATTGAATTTGCAATTCATAACAAAATTAAAGTTTATGTTATTCTGCTTTTTGACAACGCAGTTTAAAACTAAGACTTCGTCGCGTTACATATATGGAACAGTGGACATTAATGGGTTAAAATGGACAATAATTTAACGTAGGAGTTTAGAGATTTTTTCTTTTATCTTTTAAATGCCCAACAGTAAAGATATGGACATCAAAAGATAAAATATGATTTAGCAATTCCAATAAAGATTTTTGTTTTAACAACCTTATTAGATCAAAAATATTATTTTCATAATATAATTTATTAATTCCATATTTTGTCCTTTTGCTTCAACAGTTAAAATTTTATACAAATTTAAATGCATTTATATCAATTTTGATTTCGATAATTATTTTAAATATTATTTAAGAATATAATTTTAATATTAGTTCTTTATTATCCCACCTGTATCTAATAATAATTGACACAGTAGTTTTTTTAGATTTAAGGATGAACTCTATAGAAAATGATTCAAATCGGTCCATTATTTTACATAGCTTCTGTATATATACATATGTATATGTTTCGCGGAAAATGCTTTAAATGATACGTTTTTTATCGGTATTAGACTATAGTAATATTATAGGATCCCTTTCCGAAAATGGCTGTACGAATAAACGCTCAAGGGAAGATCGCCCAAAAGCCAAAAATATACAAAGGCACAATTTGTTGGGACTTTTTGTTTTGTTTGATGTATAGAGTTTTTCTTTTCCCGGACTTTTTCCGCTCCCGGGAAATCGGGATTGATTTTTAAATTTCCCGGGATCCCGGGAATTCCCGCCGAAAATAAATAATTAAAAATTTTAATATTCAGTTAAATAAAAGATAAAAAATATTAAAATAAACTAATTAATCATAAAATTATAAACTAATTCTTTTTGAAATATTGAATATTGAATGAATACTTTTTATTATATAACAACTCATACGAAGTCGAATCAATACCTTGGTTTTCATTTACCCTATTTGGAAAAATCTCTAAATATTTATACGGAATATAAGCTTGTTGTTAAGAAAACCTCAGGGAATTTTACAGTTTGAATACTTTTAGTCTCACGTTTTAAAAATATTATTTTTGACCACAATGAAAAAAATTTAAAATCAACTTTTTTTTTAATTATTCAGCAAAAAAGAAAACGATATTTTGTTTTCAGACTGTTATACGAAAAATATCAAACAAATTGAGAAATTTCCTTAAAAATATTTAAACTTGTAACAAATCAAATTAAATAAATAAAAACAAATGTAAAAACACATTATATACTAAAATATCCATATATTAGTTGTTTTTTGATTTTGCATACACAAGAAATCCCGGGAATTCCCGCTTGATTTCCCGGGATTACGGGAGTGAGAATTTCGCGGGATTCCCGGGAATTCTCGTCCCGGGATTTCCCGTGAAAAACTCTATTGATGTATTATCATTTGATGTATTACCAAAGTAAATTTATATAAGTCGAAAAAAAAAAAAATATAAGTAAATATAGTTCGGAGCTCGATTTCTTCCGAATAAATATTTAGGGTATTTTAATAAACTTTCAATTCATCTATCCCTCATTATAAGAGGTCATTTCTAGTCCCTTTTTTTTTTGAAAAAATTGTTTCTTGAAATTTTGTATAAATTTTAATTTTTTCTCAAAAGATGAGCTTAATATCTCCACAACTGTTTACCGTATTAAAAAGTAATACTGAAACGACTTGAAGATAATTTTTATTAAAATTTTTCAATATTTTTTTGAACAAAATCAGACAAGTCGTTTTCGAGATATGCTTCAATATATGGTGTAACCTCCTTAATTTTAAAAATCGCGATTAATCGCGAGAACTAGAGTCAATTCAAAAAAAGGGGATTAGAGGCTTAGTCTTATTAATACCGTATATTCGAATTGACTGAGAAACTCAGTGCCGCAGAAATTTTTTCTCATTTTGTAACTCTGTGTTATTACCTCTGAAAAAAATAATGATATGATAAAAACAACAGAAGCTTTATATTTTTGATTTGTTTTAGTATTTATTTATTCTTTGTAAAGAATTCTTCCTGCAAAATTTTTTTAAGAAATCATTAAAAGGATATAATAATAAAACGCAGCCGTTTTTTACATAATGTAACTTTTATATGATTATAGGAAGTATTTTTTTATAAGTTATTTCTGTTTTTTATTTAATTTGTATAATTGCAATAATGAACCGGTCTCTCAGTACCTGTTGAGTTCCAATTGACACCAAAGTTCCAATTGAGAACCAGTTGACACAAACACACTTACTATTTAACAGCTGATAGTCAATTTATAATATGCTTGTAAAGTGCGCAATTAGCAACTCGCCCGCAATAACAGTCAGTGGCTGAGTGGTTAGTGTCGAAGACTATAAAACAACATATGTACGTTAGATGAACATGGGTTCGATTCGGGGTGCTGCCATCGACATTAACGAAAAATTATAAAATACAAGTAAACATATTTAATAAAAATAATAATTAAAAAATGTTTAAAAAATAAACAGTTACCGAATTTTTATCAAATTGTCTTCTTGGACCAGTCCTGTGACCTGTACAAAGGGGCTAATTAGCCACCTCCAATAACAACCCCATATAAAAGTGACAGGTTTCTCTTATAAAAAGTTCCGGAACTGGGACCGGTCACTAGCCCTGAGAACCTGTCAGATGACAAGTTTTGAACCGGTTATCTTTACTCTAGGAATGTTATGTTTATATTATAATACAATTATAAAAAAATAAAATAATTATTCCGTGAGATAGAGACGTTAACACTCAAAAATATTTATTGCGTAAGTTAGAGGAAATAAAAAAATGATGCCAAAATTGGAAAAACTTTACATATATCATAGATTTTCATCTTAGGTTTTCATAAAACGCAATTTCATGAAAACCTGAGATATAGGGTTTTTAGAATAGACCCTCGATATATAACTATTAATCGCATAAACAAAAACAAAGATCCAATCCAGAAAATCACTTTAACATGCATAAGTTTCTTATAATTGGCGGATTTATTATAAAATTTGGCATAAATACGGTTTATATAAGTTTAATAACCGCAGTATGGAGTTTAATAATGATCGGTCATCTGCATGTTGATAGACTATATATAAGTAACTTCTCTGAAAGTCACGCGCGTACATAATGGAGTAGGATTATTAATTTTAGTACTTGAAACTGAATACACAGGTCGGCAAAAGAAAAAAAATATATATTTTTTTTTTTTTTGGTTTTTAAAAGTTTTTATAAAGGAAAAATGAACTCGAAAATAAATCCTGAAAAAGCTGTTATACTTTAATACGCTTCCATTTCACATTTTTTACTTTTTTATTGTACAGTGTGTGAATATACTTAATAGGTGGATAAATATTTCTACGAAAAAAAAAAAAATCAAAAAATCTTATACCTTTTGTAATAAATTTCAAAACTTCTGATAGGTGTCATATTATGTATGGGGATCTACTTAGACCAACAATTTTTTAAAGAAATACCTTTTATCCTTAAATCCGACTCGCAAAAGAATCACGCCAGAACAAACATTTTGAGAAAAGGTAACATAAATTCAATTTTATATGAGGTGTAATATCGTCCACTCTTATTTTGGGCCACCCTAATGTACGTACGTACGAGTAATTTATTCTCTTTCTCCATTTTACTGTTTAACTTTTTGCCTTCCTTTTTTCATAACATTCAACAAGTCGTTAACAAAATGTCAGACTATTAATTTGTTCGTTTTTATTTTGACTTGTATCGTGTACTTTTCACATTTTGACATTTAACTGTTTAAACCGCGAACTTTAACCTTTGTTTAAAATATAAATTCCAAAGAATTTGTAAACATTTTGTTTTATATTTATTATGTATTGTTGTTTTGCCATTTAAATGTGGAATTTAAGGAAGAATCAAAAGTTCAATTTAAAATAGAACTGAACATTTTACAATTGAACAAATTATAATTGCGTGTGTGTTTGTTGCTTTTTTGAAAACGTGAAACAAATTTAGAATTAGAAAACAATGTATGTGAATTTAAAGAGTATAAGTAATCTTTAACTTGTTTAGTTAGAAATAATGTGACTTTAATTAATTCTAAGTATCGCTAATTACGAAGGTATATTATACTGCTACTAGGTTGTATTGCAACTCTTTTCGGAAACATATCTCGTTTTTGGTTACTGAAACTTCTTAATCCTTCGTCTTACAAACTGGTCTGGCCAGACCAATTGCAGATATAAATGTAAGTTTCATATATTTAAAATTAAGCTAGAGACTTGAAATTCCAGGTACCCTCCTACAATTTTGTTTTCTAACGTTCTGTGAAAAAACCAGAATGATAAAACTAACACAAAGATAGTTATAAGGATTAATTGGTGTACATGTCACATTCGTACCTAATATGGTGTGGCTGGACCAGTTACATTTTGTACGAACGATATTATCCGTTCGTTTTATATTGTAAATTATTCTATTAAAACCTTTTAAACTAAAATCTCATCAGTTTACACAAATTATTTTATTATTTTCCACCTTTTCGTTCATATTTCGTCTTATGAGAGCAATACCTATAAAACATCAAATGTTTGAAAAGAAATATTGTATGCGTTTTAAGACCCAAAACAGGGAGAAAAGCATTAAGTGTAACGATGGAGAAAAGTTATATCTTGGAAAGTTTTGTGGTAGTGATGGTAGAATATAGTTATATAAATGTAATAATATAAAAAAAAAATCATAAAAATTTTCATTTGAATATATAGAAATGCCGTACTGGTCTGGCCAGACCATATTTGTTACGAATGTGACAATTGAAACATCTGTATGACGAAGGGTTAAACGAAGTAAAAATAAGTTTTAATATCCAAGCAAAAAAGATCTAAAATAATAATGATTTTAATATTGTGTTATCATTGGAAGGAATTGAGCCCTGGTTGTCATTTGTATAATGTTCCTTTATGATTCTTATTAATTAATTTCAAAGTTCTTCTCTTAAAACCATTTTTATATAAATTTGTTATAAATATATTGTTTAATTTTTGTAAAGATACAATAAAAATAGTTTACAATTGGTAAATTGTAATATTTGTAGAAATTATTAACCTTTTCCAGGTAAAATAATTTTTTTTTTTTAATTTTTTGGGAGTGATTTTTAATAACATCCAAATAAGTGCAAAAAATGTTAGTGGGCGAAATCAAACTATATGGGAAATAAATCTTTAATTTGTAATCGCGTTAACGTAACATAGAATTATACCAATTTAAGTTTTAAATGTAAAGAAAATTCCCATCATTGAAATGTTTCTATCCAAATATCAACTTGTCTACAGTTCATTATACAAACCTGTATACGTATGTGTTTAATTCCTTTGTTTATTGCAGTGAAAAGAAAATGTGTTTATTTTTTTATTAATAGTTGTCAACACTCAAAGAGAGTAAAATTGCCAGAAGAAAAGCGAAACATACACCCACAACAGGAAAAAACAAATTTGTAATATTGTTTATTGAGTTTTTTTTTTTTATTTACGAGTAAACGAATTTTTGCTCTTTTATATAGGTTTGTTGTTATTGTGTTTTTGTTTGTCGATAAGCTATTCATAGATGTTTGTGTGTGGACTAATTATAAACAACAACTAAAAATGTTTGAGTACGTATGAGTTATTACGAGTATTGTTTGTTACGGCACATCAGCTAATCGAATGGATAAAGAGAAAAGTACTCGAATAAAAATATTGATCAGGGATGGAAAAATCATTTTGCAAATATCTAATTTTGTAGGTTAAAAAATTCTCAATTAAACAAAAACAAGTGGAGTGGAAGGAATTTTATGTGCTAAACACCAATATGGATTCAGTTTTTTAACATGTGGGATGTATTGAGTGTCTTTCCACGTGAAACATATACCCCCTAAATCACATATTTGGGGTCTTCGTTAAAATCTAAGACGATCTAGCTATGCCTGCCTGTTTTTCAATTGAAAGAAGGATAGGGTCCAGGGCGAATCACCTTATATAATGTTTGGTATTGAAAATGTTAAGAATTCGGTTTATAAAAAAACCCAGAATCAAAAAGGGTGTGCACTTTACAACCCACCTCCCATACAAGGTGAAATTCAAATTAGAGTTGCACAAAAAAAGTTGAAGATGGTGGGTCATTCATTCTGTCAAGACAAATTTAATTGTGAATGAAATCAATTTTCATTGTATATGGTTTACTTTAATCACAAGAGGAAAAATTTTTCAATTTTGTATGAAAAATGGACTTTGTCACCATAAACTATTAAGCAGATAAAAATAGTAATACTGAGATACAGACAACACTGGTCGAAAAAAAAAAAAACATTTATAGACGAATGCACGAGCATATTTAAAAAAAAAAAAAAAAACTCAAGAACAGCTTGTCCGATTTAGACAATTTAGACAACACCTAAAGATGAAAGCGAAAATTAAATCTGAAATTAGTATCGTAAAAAATAATCCTTAATGCAAAATAAAAGAAATGTTCCATAAATTAACAAAAATTAAAGAAAATGAGCTGAAGGTTGCTTTTGATAAAAAGAAACTTACAGAAACTAAAATGACATAAATTTGTCATCAACATAAGAGAAAACAAGTTGATTTTATCAAAAACATGTAAATTTAAATAAAGTTGACAAAAATTATGTTTGTTTACTTATTAATGGCAGCCTCTGTATATGGGATTTGTGCACTTTAGGGTGGTTCCCACAATCATCAAAAATTTAGATAATTCATTTTCGTATTTTCATAGAGAAATTTCCTATTTCGAAGGATAACGACGGTCAAAGAACTTTCCGTACGGCTTGTATTAGCGAAAAGAAGTTTTCTTATTGCATTTTCTGAACTTAAAAAAGATTTAATTAATTAAGGAAAATATTTTTACCTTAGTTTCCTTATGAGATTGTTTCATTTCTTAAAAAAAAGAATAATGAAACAAATCTATTTTAAAATTTGTTTTGGAATTTATTTAATTTTTTAAAAAATTAAGAAATTATTTTGTTTTTGTAGGAATTTATTTCATTCTATAATTTTTAAATGAAATAATTTATGAAATAATATTTTCGTTTCATTTAAAAAGCCAATAATTTCACAAATTTGAAGAATATTAATTGGAAATAATACTCCTCAACTCTTAAAAATCTAATTTTTCAGGAGGCGTTATAAAATATTTATTTCGTTAATAAACATTTTTCTGCGTTGCCGGTCTTCTGCCGAGCTTAAGGACTTTCTCCTCTGGGTATGTCGAATACCGGCTTCGCAAAATAAGCTTTTTTCGAATGTAAAAATATGTTTAAGGTTCCATTTGTGTCATTTCTAGTTCCATTTTAGGGTAATATTTCATTTTTGTTTGGAGTAACTTTTCGTTATGAAAACGTGTCCCAATAACACTGCTTGACAAAAAATTTTTTTTCGAGCTCCTTCAAAAAAAAAAAAATATATATGTAGATGGAATTCCGCATGCTAAACTCGAATCTGCTTTCAGTTTTTTTCTATCGGGTCGGAATTTTTTTTTATGGGCGTGTCTAATATTGTGCCCTAAATATGCCGATTACTCGAGTATATTTCACTATTACTTGAGAACGGTATGCACGATTTATATAAATGATATACCACGATATGATATACCACGATAAAATTAGCTTTAAATCACTCTACTATCAAATTTTTATCCGCTCAATAGTTTAGGAGATATTTCGAAAAAAGTGTCGGAAAAAATGTTTTTCATGCAAAATTCAAGATTTCTTTTCCTTACTAAAACTTTTTTTTAAAAGTGAAAACATCAAAAATATTCAAGTTTATCACCTTTATCTCAAAGCTGGCAAAATTACGAGTAAATAAAGCAAGGCATTATAAAAATTTATACACAAATCTTGATTGGATTCACAGTTAAGTTTGGATAACCATGCATAACTATAGCTAAGTGGAAATACACTAGTGGGCAAAAAACAAAAAAAAAAAAAATTTTTTTTCGTCTTAAATAAAAAAAAGTGGATTAGATGGAATTCACCGTGCTAAATAAGAATCAGCTTTTACTTTTTTTCTATCACGCATTAATTTTTTTTTTTTTATGGGCATGACCCCGCCTTTAGGCAGTTACACATGTATATCTCGAGAACAGTTTGTCCTATTAAGATAAATTGAACTTTAATATATAGCGACCTAAATTGTCTTTTAGCTGAATTTATATAATTTTTTGTCCAGTTAATATTTCCGTACTTATTCGGTAATTCGTACCGAAAATATTAAAATTTATTTTTATGAAAAATGGTAAAAATTTTGATCCATAACTCTGAAATTCTTCGAATGAAAAATATTGTTGACAAACCTTGAAGACAATTTTCGTATGCTCCTTTTGATGTATCACTTATCAAAATCGTGTAAAGGGTTCTTGAGTTATAGCCTAAGTTTGGCAAACCATTCTCGAAATTAATAGTGTGACCGCTCAATAAGGTGATGATATAGTCATGCACATAAAAAAAATCAGTACGCGATAGAAAAAAAAGTGAATGCAGATTCTTGTTTAGCTAGTCAGAATCCACCTAGTCCACCTATTTTTCTTTCAAGAAGAAATATTTTTTTTTTTTTTTTTTTGCCCACCACTGTATTTCTACTCTATTGTATGTAACATGGGTATTTTTACTTAACTGTGAACAAAATTTAGATTTGTGCATCAATTTTGAAGATACATACCTTATTTTATTCGCAGCATTTAGATAAAGATGATAAACTGTAACATTTTAGATGTTTTCATTTATTAATAGAAATTTTAGTAACAAAAAAATCAAAAATTTTGCATGAAAATGATTTTTTTCGGACATGAAGTTTGGGGAATTTGAAGATATTTTTAGTCCGCATCTTTTGGCGTATCACTTTGATCAATCGTACACAACGTTCTTGAGTTATGAGGAAATATACTAGAGTAATGGCTTTACTATGGGCGAAATATTAGACACGCCCATAAAAAAAATCCAGACCCGATGGAAAAAAACTGAAAGCAGATTCGTGTTTAGCACATCAAAATACATCAAGTCAAACTATTCGCCTATGGGGGAGGATTTTTTTGTTGACCAGTGTAATTGGGCCAAATTTTCATTTCAAGTTTGAGGTAATATTGTATTTTTTTTTTTTTTTTGGTTATATTTCCAAAAACTTTGGGGAAATGATTCATTATGAAAAATTGTCCCATAATTAGGACAATTTTTTGTTTAGTGTTTTGGGGCCAAATTTTCTGGGGCCACAGTTCGCAGCGCCATAGAAAACAATTCAGAGAATGCTGCCAGCAAAATGACCCAAAGCAAAATCGCCAAATCAAATATAGAAAAATTGGCTAACAAATTTCCGGTGTTTTTTCATCATTTTTGGGCTATAATTAATTTTTCATATTTTGGATGATTTTTCGCTTTTATTTATTTTTAAAATTTTTACATTCAGAAAAGTTTTATATAGCGAAGCCGGGATTTGAAATACGTCAGAGTTATTCATTTCTTTTGGGTAATTTTACATTTGGGTGACTTTTCTATAATTGATTTTTCTTCAGAGAATCCACCAGTATTATTAGTATGAAAATATCCCTTGGATCTAGGCTTTGAAAATTCATATTTTTAAAGAAAAATCATATGTTTGAAAAATAAGAATACTGTTTCATATGAAATTGCCTTATAATGTCATGCTTTTTTATTTAAGTACTTATTTCCACCTTCTTCACCCGAGACCATTTCCAAACACCTTTTTGATTAACTATGAATTATATACACTATAAAAAAAATCAGCATAAAAATTATATTCTGAATTTTTGCCTTACATACGGAACAGTAAAAGCAATACAATATTTTGTGCATAAAATCCAAAGTTCTTAGATTACATCTGTATGCATTTTTCCCCTCTACCTAAATTGGACTTTTTGTCAAAAAAATCGAGCTAGTGGCTCAGTGTGTAGAGGTTTTAATATTCATACCCTAAATAAACAAACACCACCATAGGTGGTTGGTTTTATGTATACCGTTTGACTCAAAATCACTTTCTGAGTCGATTTAGCGATGTCCGTCCGTCCGCAATTATTTTAATGAAATTTGACCCAAAGACGAAATTAGTTCTGATCGATCCATTATTGCACCTAGCCTCGATACAAATCTCTTCCCTGAATAGGGATTTAGTGGTCATAAATTGGCCATATAAATTACATTAACATAATTTTCCAAAGCTCACATATAAACCCGACTATATCTTTCTTAGTGGTTTTTGTTTGCGTTGCAAACATTCGGACAAACGCATAATATTCGAACCATCTATGGTGGTGTATGGTATAATAATTTTTCCATCCTTGTAATTTTCGTTAAAGTGAGAGCATTTGTTTTTGTATCTTAATTTAACGGTAAATTTCTCCCACTTGTAAACAAATACCACGATACATTTTATACATGGCGCGCTTTTTCATTATAAATACAAATTGCGGATATTTCTATATACCACCACCAACACACTTTATGAACCTGATAATGATGATTTGTATTGCTCTTGTTATTTGCTTTTATAATTGTAGATTTGAGCGTCATCGTCATTATTAAAAGAGTCATAGAAATAAATACATATGTATGCACGAGGGTATACTTAAAATTGATTATAATTAAGCTAGACCGAATGAAAACATATTGTTAATAAATCTGTATCTCCCAAAGTACTGATCGGATCGAATTGAAATTTATGGGAGAGTTGCAAAGGATCTAAGCTTTCAAAATCATATCGTAGTAACTCTGCAATAATATGAGATAAGTTACAGGGTGTCAAAATTGACAACCTAGAGTATAAAAAAATTTTAAAAATAATATTAAATTCTATAAATCATGTTCGTTTTCAATGAAAATCATTAAATAAATAAAAAATATGCTTATCAAAAATTATAAATGTCAAGAATTTAAAATGAATACGATTTTTTTTTACAAAGATGTGGTCTGATTCTTTCACTTTTTTCTTAAAATTTTATTCATGAATGGATAATAGAGAAATTTATGTTGAATAGAAAGTTCCAACCTACATTTATCATACTAAAATATTTTATATTTTTAGCTAACCCTTTCCATTTTTTAAGTATGCAAAAAATAGAAACAGAACGACCAGCAGTTTAGGATATACAGATATATTAACAAAATTTTTGCAATCAAACCCGCTGTGCTACTGTAATTTACCTGATTTGAATTCGATTTATTTTATATACTCAAATACGTACTTTTCTAAATTTTACCAAAAAAAAGGGCTTAAAAATTAAAAATCCTTTTTTCTTATCAAACTCTGTTCAAACTGCCCTCGTAACTATTTACGTACATATACTAAATTGAGCATAATAGTAGAGTAGAATTTTTCGGATTTGTTTTCGTAGCTGCTGCTATTGTTGCTATTTTATTCACTTTCATTTCATTTTCAACAAAACAACAACAATCATTTATTTGTAGACTGCCATCCAGCCCGCCAGTCAGCCTGTCATTTGCCATTTTTACTTAAATATTGTTTTTTTATTTTCTTGTTTTGTTCGTAAATTTCACTTTATTTCACAATTATTAATCGTTTCAACAAAATTTTCATACGTAACGTACATACATACATACCACACACATACTTATGTACATTTACAAAGAATGAATGGAAGGAAACTTTGAGATAAACAGCCACATAACAATAAGAAAACAACAACAACAAAAATCATAAAAATTTTCTTTTTGCATTTTCCCGTAGATTTGATACAGATTTGTGTGAGTGTAGTGAGTGTGTTTGCAAATGTGTTGTTTTGTTTTTCTTTCACCGGCTCGTTAGATGGCAGCTAGTAGCGGCTTGGCGGCTCAACGGCTCGTCTCGTCTCTCGCGTCAATATAAACGGGTGAAAACAAAACAAATATTACAAAAAAAAAAAAAAAAAAAAAAAAAATCACTTGTTGTCATTTTCAAATTTGAAAAATTCAAAAAAGAATTAACGTTAAAAATTAAAAAAAAAAAATATACCTAATAAATGAAGAAAAAACGAAAGAAAAAAATATTATAAAACTAATCAAATGAAATATAAAGTTTTCTGCCAAAATAAATATTGTTCATACAACGTGTTGCACGTTTACAGTACATTTAACTTATAATTTACAAAAAACAAAAATGAAATTATACACAAATTATACAAATTGTAAAGAATTTAATTATAAACAAAATAAATTGAAAGTATAAAATTATAAAAAAAAGAAAGAAAAAGAAAAAAATTAAATATAAAATTTATCTATAAAACCAGTCGTGTGTGTGTCTATGCGTAATCTACATGTGTTTATATTCTGAAAATATTTATATAAAATTATAATTTTTTCCAAATATTTTTGGCAATTTTTTTGTATAGATTTATATAAATTATTTATAATATAAAATTGAAATCCGTCGGTTATTTTTTTTCTCGGGTGTAAATTTTATACTGTCGGTATTAAAAGTTATAAAATTAATTGAAATTAAATAATACAAAGTATTATTTAAAATAAATAAAGTTTTTGATATATAATTTATACATTTTTGGAAGATATTAAAATAAAGTAATTATCAACAAGGTAAATGAACATGGGTTTAAATCAACAGGTGTAGACTTTATGCTAAAATAATTATACTGTATAAGAAAACATACGAAGGTTGTGCAATGAATTCTTATATAAGTAATTATTGATGTGTGGTTTATTTATTAAAAAATCGTTGAAGTCATATATTTCGAAAACAAGATTTTTTAAATCACAAAAAATATATAAATGTAAATTTATATTTGTTTAAGATTATTTAAAAACAGGAGCACAACTTGTTCTATAGTTTTACCACCAAAAGATTTGACCCCAACCAATCAAACTGTAAAAAGTGAGACAAATTTTTTTAAGTAATTATTTTTATACCCACCATCAAAAAGATGGGGGGTATATTGATTTTGTCATTCCGTGTGTAACATGTCGAAAGAATCATTTAAGACCCCATAAAGTATATATTTTCTGGGTCCTGGTTCGATTATGAGTCGATCTAGCTATGTCCGTCCATCTGTTAAAAGCAGGATAGAGCTCGAACAGGACAACATAGGGGGACGAAATTTAAACATAAAAGTTATGGACTAAAAACTAGAAACACAGGGTGTCCGTTGTATCTTCATTTCATACATTTCTGTTGATATCTCTTAAACAAAAGCATGTACGATAACGAAATTTTGTACAAATAGTTCGAGGGTCAATATAAACTTGGAAACCGGCCATCTCCCATATAACGGAAAATTTGAAAAAGTTGATGGTGGGTATATAGATTCAGCCGAAGCGAATATAACATTCACGCTTGTTAATATTAAAAAATTTATTTTTTAAAAGCAAAAATACATACCGCCAATGTTTTTCAACACGACTACTGAGAGCAATCCTTTCACCCTTTTTCGTACACATAGGTGTGATTAAAAAAATTTTAGCCAAACCTTCTCTTGTGGCTATGATGCGACCACCGGTACTCAAAGAACCAATGCACAGAGGGCCAGGGAGATTGATTTTTGGGCAAAACCCTTTACCGTTGTCGGATATGGCAAAAAAAATTCATATTTCAAGGTTATTGGACTTGCTGATTCCAAAAATGAACTAAAAAATAAAAATTCAAAATGGCGGAACCAAAATGGCTGCCAAAATGTTAAAAAAATTTTCTGATCCAGCTAAGATTTTGTGTATAGGCAGTTTTAGAGTTACTTAATTTGAAACTGAAATCATGTTTCTTTAAGTTATGTTAATTTCTTAAAAAATATATTTTTTTTATAATCGATAAATGTGTCAAAAACCAAATACAAGATAACTTTGAAATCTGAATTCTATAAAATTATCGAAAATATTAAAAAATTGCAAAATGGCGGAAACAATATGGCGTCCAAAATTTTTTTGTTGCCGTATCTTTCTAAAATTAAGTTTTCTGTTTATTTTTGATGTTACTGAATTCAAGAGCAAACATAAAAAATCACGTAAGAAAGTATTAGTCGATCTATCCCGACAATATAACACCCTACATCACTGCGTTTGTGTATTAAAATTATTTCCGAAATTTTCGAAAGAGGACCTAATATGAAATTAGTTTATATGATTTTTACTGATTTTAAATTTATTTGTGTTAAATATTACCATGATACTGTAATTTATGTTCGATTTTGGGAGTTAAAGTTATTTTCGAAAGTGGGCTTATATAGGAGCTATGCCCAATTGTGGACCGATCTTCCTGATATTTTCTACTCCGATTTAATATTGCATTAAACTTATTTGTACTGAATTTTATTGAAATAGTGATATAAATAATGAATTTCTAAGCGTTAAAACCCTATTCGTGGGGTATTTTTATGGGAGAGGGTTGAAATAATTGACCAATCATGACCAATTTCCATAATGTTTTTCTTCTTTTAAATAGAGATAGAAAATTAATTGTATCTATAATTATATCGAAAGAATCCATTTTTGTGTTAATATACTGGATAAACATTTATTTGAAAAAATATCTAAATGTCTTAATATTTAATGTTTTTTTGAAATCTAGAAACACTATTATAAAAAGTTGTGATTTGGCCATTTATCATTTGGAGCAAGTTTGGGCAACTTTTTTCAAAAACTAACATTCTATTAGATATAAAAATAGAAAAAAAATAGCTTTTATCGGACTGAGGATTCGTGTGGATTTCTTTGGAAGAAGGTTAATATCAAAAAAATGTTAACTCATTTGATTAAAATTAAAAAAAAAAAAAAATAAATAAATACTATATGTAAATAATTTAAATTCGTATTTTTTTTTTGTTATAATTGCCGATTCAGTTGTTAATTGATGCGAAAAAAAATTTCAGCTTTTGTCATGAAAATATGTAGCAAAAACGAAAAAAATGGCCCTTCAATAAAATTAATTTCTAACAACTTTTTAACTTTGGTTCGATACAGAAGAAAATGGTGTAGATGGATAACAAAAAAAAATTTTCGGGAAACATGGTTTTAAATGTTCCTAATAATTTGCCATCGTTATTTTCAAATTCTTAAAAATTATTTGTGGCCAAAAATCTATCTCTCTGGCCCTCTGTGCAATGTTAACTAACAGAATTTCGTTCTTTTGCAATTTCCCAACACGAGCACCATTGTTATCACCATCAGTACGTACACCCAACAAACGGTGCAACAAATAGTACGAAATTTCCAATTAAAATGTAAATTAGTTTAATATACATATATCGATGGCCTGTATTCAAAACCCTCTCGAAAAATACAATTTTCAGGAGAGCAAAAAAAAAAGCAGGTTTATTTCAATTTTCTTTGAAATTGGTCCCAAATTGATTTTTTTTTTTTAATTATTCCGTAAATTGTCCCAGACCGGGGAAACTTTTTTTTTTTTTTTTTTTTTTTTTTTTTACATATATATTAGTTTTTATTGAATCTTTCTTTTTCAGAAATTTACAATAAGTATTAAAATCTTAACCTAAACTTAAATTATTGTTGATATTGCCACTGCAAAATCCAACGTAGAGTTTTCATTAGTAGTATTATCTTCCAAGATCCAGTGTTTCCATTCTTCTTAGGCGTCTGTGACCCTCAAAAGTTAGCAGATCCCTAGCGAGAGGGTTTGGGTGTTCAGATAATTTTTTCATATATTTGATGCTACTGTTCTTTATCTCCTCACGAATTGTAGGAATATTGAGGTCCTTGTGGATGTTGCTATTTCTGACGTACCATGGTGCACCTGTTATTATTCTTAGGAGTTTGGACTGTCTTCTCTGTAATTTTTCAATGTTTGATGAAGAGGCTATTCCCCAGAGCTGTATGCCATATAACCATATAGGTTTTATTACTGCTTTATATAACAGTACTTTATAGTCCAAGTCTAGGGCTGACTTTGGACCAATTAACCAATGAATTTGGGCAGATTTTAGTTTTATTTGAGTAACTTTGGATTCTATATGACAAGTCCATGTTAAACGCCGGTCTAGGTGAATACCAAGATACCTTACTTTATCCTGTTCAGGTATTTGGACATTGTTTATTCGAATGGGGGGACAACTTTCCCTGCGTAAGGTAAATGTTATATGGACACATTTCGAAGCATTCACATTGATCTTCCATTTATATAGCCATTTTTCCAGCTCAGTGATATGGGATTGGAGTTTTTCGGATGCAATCACCGGATTTGTATGCATACTTACAAAAGCAGTATCATCTGCAAAAGTTGATGTATGAGTCATAGGGCTCGTGGGCATATCTGCCGTATATAGTATATAAAGAAGAGGCCCTAAAATACTTCCTTGAGGTACTCCTGCGGAAATTTTTCTGCGTGAAGAAATCACATCTTTCGATCTTATTTGAAAAGATCTATTTATTATATAGTTTTTTAGTAACTTATGAACGTTCTGTGGAAGTAACGTGGTCATTTTATGTATTAGTCCGTCGTGCCAGACTTTATCGAAAGCTTGAGATATGTCAATAAATAACGCAGAGCAATACTGCTTGCTCTCGAAACCTCTTCTGATGAGAGTTGTAATTCGATGCACTTGTTCAATAGTACCATGTTTTCTCCTAAAACCAAACTGATGGTTAGGTATACTGTTATTATTATTAAGATGTAATAGGCTCTCAAGGAGCAATTTCTCAAACAATTTCGAAAAAATTGATAATAAGCTTATTGGACGGTAAGATGTTACTTGAGTGACGTCTTTTCTAGGTTTGGGTATCATTACTATCTCTGACAACTTCCAAGTACTTGGAAAGTAGCCAGTACGTAAAATGGCATTGAAAATGAATAAAATAAATTTTAGAGCCGAGTTTGGCAAGAAACAAATCATTGTGCTGGTAATTTTGTCCGTTCCAGGAGATTTTCCTGCCTTCAGACCTTTTACTGCTAATTTCACGGCAGAGAGCCGGAATTTTAATGGAGAGTGAATATGGTCGCTAACTACAACAGGTCTTAGAGTTGAACCTGTATTATTTGGAGTGAAAACGTGTTCTAAATGACTAGCGAATGCTTCAACTTTTTCATTAGAACTTTTTGCCCATTGGCCATTTTGGAGGCGTATGGGAGACTCATATGCAATAGGGCATTGCATATTTTTCACCGCCTTCCATAGACTATAATCAGTTTCCTTAGTAGAGTCTAAGTTTTGCAGATATGTTTTCAATTTGGATTCTTTTTGATTCTTCAGAGCGAAGCGTAATCTTTTGATACATTGATTAAGTTTAGTTTTGATGGCTGGTGATCGAGAATCTTGCCATTGACGTCTTAGTTGCCTTTTTTCCCTAATAAGAGATTCAACATTTGAGCAACATTTAATATATTTTGGCCTTCGTGAGAAACGCGAAGGTGTGGATAATATAGCTGCATTAGTCAGGATATCCGTGAAGATATTAACTGCAGATTGTATTTCGTTTTCGCTTTTCAGTGGAATATTTTGTGGTAAGTGGGAGCTTATGTACATTTTGTATTTTAACCAGTTTGTTTTCTTGTTTGGGAAACAAGAGCTTTGAGTTTCAAAGTGACTTGGACTATTAATCAGTGTCAGGATCGTTGGTGTATGGTCTGACGAAAGATCAAGTGAAGGAATCACTGATATACATTCACGTTTTACATTTCTAATTACAGCAAAGTCGATAAGATCGGGAACCTTATTGAGGTCTGTAGGCCAGTAAGTAGGTTGGCCACAAGATATGGAATCTAGTTTGCTGGATGATATTGCTTCAAATAACTGCCTACCTCTGGGAGTTGTTAGACAAGAGCCCCAAAAGGTATGTTTTGCATTATAGTCTCCTGCTGCTATAAATCTTGGGCCTAAAGTTGCAAAATAATCAAGAAATTGATTACGATTAATAGAATATCTTGGAGGACAATATATAGAGGATATTGTTATATTGTTATCGGGAATATTTATTGAAGTGGCCTGAATATGATCCGTTCTGTATTCTGGCATTGGAAAATGCTTTATATCTTTACGAACTAATATTGCTGTCCCTCCGCATGCCCTACCGTTAGGCTGCTTTGTGTCATAGGTATAGTAGCCATTTATTCTGAAACAGTTCTTTTGAGTAAAGTGAGTTTCAGATACCAGTAGCAGATCAATATCTTGCAACGTTAAAAATTGTTGGACTTCGTGTTTATGTTGGCTAAGGCCGTTAGCATTCCAGTAACATATTCTTAAGGAATTCATTTTTTACTTAGCAAAATCTGCATGAGCATGCTTTGATTTTGCATTAATTGCTGTAACATATTTTGCATATTTGACATAAAACTGTTCATGGTTTCAATTAGTTTCTCAATAGAGCTTTGAGAATTTATGTTGGGAATTACTGAACCCTCTTTTAAAGCGTGAGCATATGAAAATAATGGAGCATTATTTTCATTATTTTTATGAGTTTGGTTGGGAATTACTGAACCCTTATTGAAAGTATTTGGAAATTGAGCATTTCCTTCTACGTTTAATTTCATTTGTGTAGTAGAACCTTCTTTTACCGTATGAGCATACGACAATTGCCGATTCGTGTTCAGGTTACTTCTATGTTGTGCACTAGAAGTAGGTCCATTAGGGAGGCTTGGAAAATTAGAATCCTGATATTGAGCATATACAGGTCTTCTTGCCTTTGAAGTCCCTTTAATTTGAATATACACAGGGCAACCACGGGGAAACTTGTTTTCATTAAAATGGTCACATAGCCGTTGTAAAAGGCGTGGCTGATTAAATATTTTTGTGTGATTAACCAACATACCGTTCCCCAAAGAGCCTCCGATTTTGTTTTATATGCATTTACGTTAAGATTTCTTTTGAAACCATTACAAAAATTCTGTAGTCCGGAACAAAAACAATATTTTAGAAGTGAAAGAATACTTACCACCTTTTTGGAGAATAACCCCAAAAACGACAATTTTTTTAAAGTTTCAACTTCAGATTGATATAACTTTTTATTGTATAGATATGATATATAGATATGATTCTTGCAGTAATATTATTTAGAATTTTGTAAAAAATCTATACATTATTTTCAAAAAATTTTAGGTCCCAAATTAATGCCATCAAGTTTAAAAAAACGAAGCAAAAAAATGAAGGTACATTTTTTGTCATATATGAATTTTTGGCGAAATTTAAAAAAAAAAATGAAATTGAAAAAAGATTCGGCTGTGCCGAATCTTTGATACCCTTCACCATATTACCATATTACCATCTTACTATCTTATCGACATCATATTTCCATATTACCGACAAATAATAAAATGTTCGCCTTAACGTATGCTTTCATATTTTCACATATATAAATCTAAATTTTTTTCAAACTACGAAAATTTGAATATATAAAAAAAAAACAATCATAGCAGGCTTTGCTTTTAAAAAATAAACAACAACAACAATTCCATATTTACTTATTTTTTTATGTGTGTATATACAAACTGGCTGCATATACAAAGAACAACAACAATACTGTTATTCATTATATTACTTCTGTTGCTAACTAAACTACTTGTCTTATACGCAAAAACGTCACTAATAGTCATTACAATGCTTAATATACATAAATGTTTGTGTATGTATTTATGTATATTCTTAACAGATATGTTTTAGTTTTTAAAAATAAACAACAACAATTCCATATCTATTTATCTTTGTACAGACTGCATATACAAAGAACAACAACAACACTGTTATTCATTATATTACTGCTGTTTCTAACTAAACTACTTGTCTATACAAAAAACAAAAAACGTCACTAATAGTTCTTACAATACTTAATATACATGTTTGTATGTGTATTTATATTCTTAACAGATTTGTTTTTGGGCCATAACTCTGTCGAACGAATTTGGTTTATTAAAAAAAACGAAATTTTGTAAAAACATTTATGACTGAACAATATAAAAATAAAAATCTGTAGCTTGAACAAGGGCTTCAAAAATAAAAAAATCGTTTTCCCCGATATCTCAGTTATTACTGAACCGATTTATTTCATTTTTTCAGATCAAAAATTCGGAAAATAATTTCGAGCCCCCTTTAAAAATTCGAAGTCCCTGGTATATACAGAGGCTTCAGAAACTGAAAAACCGGTTCCAAAAACCGGTTTTTAAAGCATATCTCCGCCATTTATAAACCGATCCTGCTGATTCAAAAAACCGAAATTTTAAAAAAATATTTGTGACCGATCTGTATAAAAATAAAAATCTATAGCTTAAACCAGGGCTTTAAAAAATAAAAAATGCGTTTTGTCCGATATCTCAGTTATTATTGAACCGATTTATTTCATTTTTTTAGAACAAAAATTCAGAAAAAAATGTCCGAGACTTCTTTGTAAAAACGAAGTCCCTAGTATATACAGAGGCTTCAGAAACTGGAAAACCGGTTCTAAAAACCGATTTTTTTAACATATCTCCGCATTGTATGAACCGATCTTACTGAATTCCAATAGCAAAATTCTCGAAAGCATTTGCAATCGTTTGACATATATATTATATATGTCAGTTATCGGTGGGCTTCATAAACGCCATTTCAATCGACACACGGACGGACGGACGGACGGACATGGTCCTATCGTCATCATTTCTTACAAGGATCCCGAAAAAGTAAACTTTTTTGCTCTCCGACGAAAATTGTGGGAATTACAAACGGAATGACAAACTTATATATACCCTTTACACCTGTGGTGAAGGGTATAATTACATACCCGAGGTGACAAATTTCAAATTTCTTCCCTCTACCCCCGTGACCAGCTAGGAGCCTCCACCAAATCAATTCGGAAGCACCTCAGCGAAATTTTATTTTGATATTTCCAACGTTTCACAAGTTACTGAATTATTTCCAAAAAAAAAAAAAAAAATTGGGGCCACTATGCATTGTCGATTTTAAGGAGAGATAGAGGGTTTTGCTCTTTTAACCTATTCAATGCACAATGAAACGTAATCGATAATTTTTGGAAATAAATCAAAACTGGATGTACATCTAGAATAAGGAGCACCTAACATATCCCTAGAGAGCGGATCTATGGGGGTTCAAAGTAGGGTACCTCTGACATAGACATTTTTAAAAGCTTGCCAATTTTTTGTTTCTTATACGATCTCAAATAAGGCTTAAAATAAATAATATATAAAACATTTAGAAAGCATGTTTTATTTATCTATTATCTCCAGTGTTGCCAAGAGGTGAGAGAAAATGGGGATAAATTGGACTTTAAAAAAGGTCAGAAAAAAATAAGGCCAGAAAGCGGCTAACATTTTCTTATTTTAAAACATATTTTTTGTAATAAATTTATAAAAAAAAAAAAAAAACATAAACGACTGCCAACAAAATCATCCAATGAAAAATAGCCACAAATTTGTGTTATATTTCAAATGAAAAATTACTTAATAGTTATAATTTATAATTTTATAATTTTTAAAATTATATTCATAAAGAGTTTCTATGGTTAATTAAACATTGATTAAGTAAGTCCATAAAATAAGTTGTTATACTTGATTTGGAGTATGTAGCGTCGCAGGGAAATATTTTTATTAAATACTAGCAAATACCCGGTGTGATAGATAGATAGATAGATAGATAGATAGATAGATAGATAGATAGATAGATAGACAGATAGATAGATAGATAGATAGATAGATAGATAGATAGATAGATAGATAGATAGATAGACAGATAGATAGATAGATAGATAGATAGATAGATAGATAGATAGATAGATAGATAGATAGATAGATAGATAGATAGATAGATAGATAGATAGATAGATAGATAGATAGATAGATAGATAGATAGATAGATAGATAGATAGATAGATAGATAGATAGATAGATAGATAGATAGATAGATAGATAGATAGATAGATAGATAGATAGATAGATAGATAGATAGATAGATAGATAGATAGATAGATAGATAGATAGATAGATAGATAGATAGATAGATAGATAGATAGATAGATAGATAGATAGATAGATAGATAGATAGATAGATAGATAGATAGATAGATAGATAGATAGATAGATAGATAGATAGATAGATAGATAGATAGATAGATAGATAGATAGATAGATAGATAGATAGATAGATAGATAGATAGATAGATAGATAGATAGATAGATAGATAGATAGATAGATAGATAGATAGATAGATAGATAGATAGATAGATAGATAGATAGATAGATAGATAGATAGATAGATAGATAGATAGATAGATAGATAGATAGATAGATAGATAGATAGATAGATAGATAGATAGATAGATAGATAGATAGATAGATAGATAGATAGATAGATAGATAGATAGATAGATAGATAGATAGATAGATAGATAGATAGATAGATAGATAGATAGATAGATAGATAGATAGATAGATAGATAGATAGATAGATAGATAGATAGATAGATAGATAGATAGATAGATAGATAGATAGATAGATAGATAGATAGATAGATAGATAGATAGATAGATAGATAGATAGATAGATAGATAGATAGATAGATAGATAGATAGATAGATAGATAGATAGATAGATAGATAGATAGATAGATAGATAGATAGATAGATAGATAGATAGATAGATAGATAGATAGATAGATAGATAGATAGATAGATAGATAGATAGATAGATAGATAGATAGATAGATAGATAGATAGATAGATAGATAGATAGATAGATAGATAGATAGATAGATAGATAGATAGATAGATAGATAGATAGATAGATAGATAGATAGATAGATAGATAGATAGATAGATAGATAGATAGATAGATAGATAGATAGATAGATAGATAGATAGATAGATAGATAGATAGATAGATAGATAGATAGATAGATAGATAGATAGATAGATAGATAGATAGATAGATAGATAGATAGATAGATAGATAGATAGATAGATAGATAGATAGATAGATAGATAGATAGATAGATAGATAGATAGATAGATAGATAGATAGATAGATAGATAGATAGATAGATAGATAGATAGATAGATAGATAGATAGATAGATAGATAGATAGATAGATAGATAGATAGATAGATAGATAGATAGATAGATAGATAGATAGATAGATAGATAGATAGATAGATAGATAGATAGATAGATAGATAGATAGATAGATAGATAGATAGATAGATAGATAGATAGATAGATAGATAGATAGATAGATAGATAGATAGATAGATAGATAGATAGATAGATAGATAGATAGATAGATAGATAGATAGATAGATAGATAGATAGATAGATAGATAGATAGATAGATAGATAGATAGATAGATAGATAGATAGATAGATAGATAGATAGATAGATAGATAGATAGATAGATAGATAGATAGATAGATAGATAGATAGATAGATAGATAGATAGATAGATAGATAGATAGATAGATAGATAGATAGATAGATAGATAGATAGATAGATAGATAGATAGATAGATAGATAGATAGATAGATAGATAGATAGATAGATAGATAGATAGATAGATAGATAGATAGATAGATAGATAGATAGATAGATAGATAGATAGATAGATAGATAGATAGATAGATAGATAGATAGATAGATAGATAGATAGATAGATAGATAGATAGATAGATAGATAGATAGATAGATAGATAGATAGATAGATAGATAGATAGATAGATAGATAGATAGATAGATAGATAGATAGATAGATAGATAGATAGATAGATAGATAGATAGATAGATAGATAGATAGATAGATAGATAGATAGATAGATAGATAGATAGATAGATAGATAGATAGATAGATAGATAGATAGATAGATAGATAGATAGATAGATAGATAGATAGATAGATAGATAGATAGATAGATAGATAGATAGATAGATAGATAGATAGATAGATAGATAGATAGATAGATAGATAGATAGATAGATAGATAGATAGATAGATAGATAGATAGATAGATAGATAGATAGATAGATAGATAGATAGATAGATAGATAGATAGATAGATAGATAGATAGATAGATAGATAGATAGATAGATAGATAGATAGATAGATAGATAGATAGATAGATAGATAGATAGATAGATAGATAGATAGATAGATAGATAGATAGATAGATAGATAGATAGATAGATAGATAGATAGATAGATAGATAGATAGATAGATAGATAGATAGATAGATAGATAGATAGATAGATAGATAGATAGATAGATAGATAGATAGATAGATAGATAGATAGATAGATAGATAGATAGATAGATAGATAGATAGATAGATAGATAGATAGATAGATAGATAGATAGATAGATAGATAGATAGATAGATAGATAGATAGATAGATAGATAGATAGATAGATAGATAGATAGATAGATAGATAGATAGATAGATAGATAGATAGATAGATAGATAGATAGATAGATAGATAGATAGATAGATAGATAGATAGATAGATAGATAGATAGATAGATAGATAGATAGATAGATAGATAGATAGATAGATAGATAGATAGATAGATAGATAGATAGATAGATAGATAGATAGATAGATAGATAGATAGATAGATAGATAGATAGATAGATAGATAGATAGATAGATAGATAGATAGATAGATAGATAGATAGATAGATAGATAGATAGATAGATAGATAGATAGATAGATAGATAGATAGATAGATAGATAGATAGATAGATAGATAGATAGATAGATAGATAGATAGATAGATAGATAGATAGATAGATAGATAGATAGATAGATAGATAGATAGATAGATAGATAGATAGATAGATAGATAGATAGATAGATAGATAGATAGATAGATAGATAGATAGATAGATAGATAGATAGATAGATAGATAGATAGATAGATAGATAGATAGATAGATAGATAGATAGATAGATAGATAGATAGATAGATAGATAGATAGATAGATAGATAGATAGATAGATAGATAGATAGATAGATAGATAGATAGATAGATAGATAGATAGATAGATAGATAGATAGATAGATAGATAGATAGATAGATAGATAGATAGATAGATAGATAGATAGATAGATAGATAGATAGATAGATAGATAGATAGATAGATAGATAGATAGATAGATAGATAGATAGATAGATAGATAGATAGATAGATAGATAGATAGATAGATAGATAGATAGATAGATAGATAGATAGATAGATAGATAGATAGATAGATAGATAGATAGATAGATAGATAGATAGATAGATAGATAGATAGATAGATAGATAGATAGATAGATAGATAGATAGATAGATAGATAGATAGATAGATAGATAGATAGATAGATAGATAGATAGATAGATAGATAGATAGATAGATAGATAGATAGATAGATAGATAGATAGATAGATAGATAGATAGATAGATAGATAGATAGATAGATAGATAGATAGATAGATAGATAGATAGATAGATAGATAGATAGATAGATAGATAGATAGATAGATAGATAGATAGATAGATAGATAGATAGATAGATAGATAGATAGATAGATAGATAGATAGATAGATAGATAGATAGATAGATAGATAGATAGATAGATAGATAGATAGATAGATAGATAGATAGATAGATAGATAGATAGATAGATAGATAGATAGATAGATAGATAGATAGATAGATAGATAGATAGATAGATAGATAGATAGATAGATAGATAGATAGATAGATAGATAGATAGATAGATAGATAGATAGATAGATAGATAGATAGATAGATAGATAGATAGATAGATAGATAGATAGATAGATAGATAGATAGATAGATAGATAGATAGATAGATAGATAGATAGATAGATAGATAGATAGATAGATAGATAGATAGATAGATAGATAGATAGATAGATAGATAGATAGATAGATAGATAGATAGATAGATAGATAGATAGATAGATAGATAGATAGATAGATAGATAGATAGATAGATAGATAGATAGATAGATAGATAGATAGATAGATAGATAGATAGATAGATAGATAGATAGATAGATAGA
This sequence comes from Protophormia terraenovae, assembly GCA_951394005.1. Lineage (NCBI taxonomy): Eukaryota > Metazoa > Arthropoda > Insecta > Diptera > Calliphoridae > Protophormia > Protophormia terraenovae. The sequence continues at coordinate 61,546,263 of OX596073.1, forward strand.
TAGATAGATAGATAGATAGATAGATAGATAGATAGATAGATAGATAGATAGATAGATAGATAGATAGATAGATAGATAGATAGATAGATAGATAGATAGATAGATAGATAGATAGATAGATAGATAGATAGATAGATAGATAGATAGATAGATAGATAGATAGATAGATAGATAGATAGATAGATAGATAGATAGATAGATAGATAGATAGATAGATAGATAGATAGATAGATAGATAGATAGATAGATAGATAGATAGATAGATAGATAGATAGATAGATAGATAGATAGATAGATAGATAGATAGATAGATAGATAGATAGATAGATAGATAGATAGATAGATAGATAGATAGATAGATAGATAGATAGATAGATAGATAGATAGATAGATAGATAGATAGATAGATAGATAGATAGATAGATAGATAGATAGATAGATAGATAGATAGATAGATAGATAGATAGATAGATAGATAGATAGATAGATAGATAGATAGATAGATAGATAGATAGATAGATAGATAGATAGATAGATAGATAGATAGATAGATAGATAGATAGATAGATAGATAGATAGATAGATAGATAGATAGATAGATAGATAGATAGATAGATAGATAGATAGATAGATAGATAGATAGATAGATAGATAGATAGATAGATAGATAGATAGATAGATAGATAGATAGATAGATAGATAGATAGATAGATAGATAGATAGATAGATAGATAGATAGATAGATAGATAGATAGATAGATAGATAGATAGATAGATAGATAGATAGATAGATAGATAGATAGATAGATAGATAGATAGATAGATAGATAGATAGATAGATAGATAGATAGATAGATAGATAGATAGATAGATAGATAGATAGATAGATAGATAGATAGATAGATAGATAGATAGATAGATAGATAGATAGATAGATAGATAGATAGATAGATAGATAGATAGATAGATAGATAGATAGATAGATAGATAGATAGATAGATAGATAGATAGATAGATAGATAGATAGATAGATAGATAGATAGATAGATAGATAGATAGATAGATAGATAGATAGATAGATAGATAGATAGATAGATAGATAGATAGATAGATAGATAGATAGATAGATAGATAGATAGATAGATAGATAGATAGATAGATAGATAGATAGATAGATAGATAGATAGATAGATAGATAGATAGATAGATAGATAGATAGATAGATAGATAGATAGATAGATAGATAGATAGATAGATAGATAGATAGATAGATAGATAGATAGATAGATAGATAGATAGATAGATAGATAGATAGATAGATAGATAGATAGATAGATAGATAGATAGATAGATAGATAGATAGATAGATAGATAGATAGATAGATAGATAGATAGATAGATAGATAGATAGATAGATAGATAGATAGATAGATAGATAGATAGATAGATAGATAGATAGATAGATAGATAGATAGATAGATAGATAGATAGATAGATAGATAGATAGATAGATAGATAGATAGATAGATAGATAGATAGATAGATAGATAGATAGATAGATAGATAGATAGATAGATAGATAGATAGATAGATAGATAGATAGATAGATAGATAGATAGATAGATAGATAGATAGATAGATAGATAGATAGATAGATAGATAGATAGATAGATAGATAGATAGATAGATAGATAGATAGATAGATAGATAGATAGATAGATAGATAGATAGATAGATAGATAGATAGATAGATAGATAGATAGATAGATAGATAGATAGATAGATAGATAGATAGATAGATAGATAGATAGATAGATAGATAGATAGATAGATAGATAGATAGATAGATAGATAGATAGATAGATAGATAGATAGATAGATAGATAGATAGATAGATAGATAGATAGATAGATAGATAGATAGATAGATAGATAGATAGATAGATAGATAGATAGATAGATAGATAGATAGATAGATAGATAGATAGATAGATAGATAGATAGATAGATAGATAGATAGATAGATAGATAGATAGATAGATAGATAGATAGATAGATAGATAGATAGATAGATAGATAGATAGATAGATAGATAGATAGATAGATAGATAGATAGATAGATAGATAGATAGATAGATAGATAGATAGATAGATAGATAGATAGATAGATAGATAGATAGATAGATAGATAGATAGATAGATAGATAGATAGATAGATAGATAGATAGATAGATAGATAGATAGATAGATAGATAGATAGATAGATAGATAGATAGATAGATAGATAGATAGATAGATAGATAGATAGATAGATAGATAGATAGATAGATAGATAGATAGATAGATAGATAGATAGATAGATAGATAGATAGATAGATAGATAGATAGATAGATAGATAGATAGATAGATAGATAGATAGATAGATAGATAGATAGATAGATAGATAGATAGATAGATAGATAGATAGATAGATAGATAGATAGATAGATAGATAGATAGATAGATAGATAGATAGATAGATAGATAGATAGATAGATAGATAGATAGATAGATAGATAGATAGATAGATAGATAGATAGATAGATAGATAGATAGATAGATAGATAGATAGATAGATAGATAGATAGATAGATAGATAGATAGATAGATAGATAGATAGATAGATAGATAGATAGATAGATAGATAGATAGATAGATAGATAGATAGATAGATAGATAGATAGATAGATAGATAGATAGATAGATAGATAGATAGATAGATAGATAGATAGATAGATAGATAGATAGATAGATAGATAGATAGATAGATAGATAGATAGATAGATAGATAGATAGATAGATAGATAGATAGATAGATAGATAGATAGATAGATAGATAGATAGATAGATAGATAGATAGATAGATAGATAGATAGATAGATAGATAGATAGATAGATAGATAGATAGATAGATAGATAGATAGATAGATAGATAGATAGATAGATAGATAGATAGATAGATAGATAGATAGATAGATAGATAGATAGATAGATAGATAGATAGATAGATAGATAGATAGATAGATAGATAGATAGATAGATAGATAGATAGATAGATAGATAGATAGATAGATAGATAGATAGATAGATAGATAGATAGATAGATAGATAGATAGATAGATAGATAGATAGATAGATAGATAGATAGATAGATAGATAGATAGATAGATAGATAGATAGATAGATAGATAGATAGATAGATAGATAGATAGATAGATAGATAGATAGATAGATAGATAGATAGATAGATAGATAGATAGATAGATAGATAGATAGATAGATAGATAGATAGATAGATAGATAGATAGATAGATAGATAGATAGATAGATAGATAGATAGATAGATAGATAGATAGATAGATAGATAGATAGATAGATAGATAGATAGATAGATAGATAGATAGATAGATAGATAGATAGATAGATAGATAGATAGATAGATAGATAGATAGATAGATAGATAGATAGATAGATAGATAGATAGATAGATAGATAGATAGATAGATAGATAGATAGATAGATAGATAGATAGATAGATAGATAGATAGATAGATAGATAGATAGATAGATAGATAGATAGATAGATAGATAGATAGATAGATAGATAGATAGATAGATAGATAGATAGATAGATAGATAGATAGATAGATAGATAGATAGATAGATAGATAGATAGATAGATAGATAGATAGATAGATAGATAGATAGATAGATAGATAGATAGATAGATAGATAGATAGATAGATAGATAGATAGATAGATAGATAGATAGATAGATAGATAGATAGATAGATAGATAGATAGATAGATAGATAGATAGATAGATAGATAGATAGATAGATAGATAGATAGATAGATAGATAGATAGATAGATAGATAGATAGATAGATAGATAGATAGATAGATAGATAGATAGATAGATAGATAGATAGATAGATAGATAGATAGATAGATAGATAGATAGATAGATAGATAGATAGATAGATAGATAGATAGATGTTGATGTCGCCATTGTATGTGAGCAATATAGAAACATTCAGGGAAACGAATGGGTCAAGGACACAACCGGTAAAACCGCAATATGGGCATGTGGTAAACGGGCAATAGAAAACACCCAAAGACACCAGGAGGAAGGATTCGTGAGAGCAAAAATGGGGGGTATCTACATATATAGCTGCTACGCTCCACCTAGCGCATCAATCGAACAATTTGAACGAATGATAGACCGATTGAAAAGAGACGCAGATCTCCACAATCCAAAAATTATTGCTGGGGACTTCAATGCATGGGCCATAGAATGGGGAAGTCGGACAACAAACAGCAGGGGACGCATCATACTTGAAACTTTTTCTGGTGGTGACTTAGTATTGGCTAACAATGGAGATGCAAACACATTTAGGGCAAGGGGATTAGGTTCAATCGTGGACCTAACGTTTGTAAGTAGTTCGCTAGCAAGGGGTCTGGAATGGACGGTCAGTGAACATTACACACATAGCGACCACCAGGCTATAATATTTTCTACTGATGAACCAAGAAAAATACATAGAGATGCAAACGCCGCACAGCCAAATTACGCGGGATGGGCATCAAGCAAGCTAGACGAAGAAGTCCTAAAGGAGGAAATTACATGCAATCCGTTATTCGATGGTACGGCGACAGAAATGGTTGATCAGCTGATGTCAAAACTGAAAGAAGCATGTGACATCTCTATGCCTAGACGTAGGCTTGCAGGAAATCGCCCACCAATATATTGGTGGAATCAGGAAATAAGCCAGCTCCGAATAAAATGTCTAAAAGCAAGGAGGAAAAGTCAACGACAAAGAAATCGACCAGATTTTATAGAAAGGCAACAAGAGTACAAACATGCCAGAAGAGAATTTCAAAATGCAATATCAAGAAGCAAACGTAAATGCTTTAAACAGATATGCCTCGAAGCAGACTCAGATCCTTGGGGAAAAGCATATAAGGTAGTTACTTCGCGGCTAAAGGAAAGAAAATCTCCACAGCCTACTTGCCCTCTCTTAGTGAGACGAATCGTGGAAACGCTGTTTCCTGCACACACCATTGTTAGGTATACCAGCGATACGCTCATTAACCTCGAGACAATAGTGCCAGTAACGGAGGAAGAGCTTACTCAAGCGGCAATGAAGCTGTCACACAAAAAAGCCCCAGGCCCCGACAGTATCCCAAATAGGGCACTAAAGGTAGCGATGTTGAGTGCTCCAAGTTTTTTCGCTAAAGTATTCAACCGCTGCATGGAAGAAGGAATATTCCCAGAAAGATGGAAGAAACAGACATTGGTGCTGATTCCGAAACCTAATAAAGATATGAGTGAGCCGTCATCTTATAGACCTATATGTCTACTGGATTCTATTGGGAAGATCTTGGAAAGCATTATATATAAACGATTGCTCCCAGTAGTGGAAGCAAGGGGTGGACTCTCCGACCGTCAATATGGATTCCGGAAGTCAAGATCAACCATAGATGCAATAAACATAGTTGTAGACTCAGCAAAAAAGGCGATAGAAGGTCATGGGGCAAAAAGGAAATACTGCGCGGTAATAACCCTCGACGTGAAAAACGCATTCAATACTGCAAACTGGGGACGTATTATGAATAACTTATATAGACTTGGAGTACCCGAGTACTTGACAAGGATTATTGGGAGCTATTTTTCCGAACGAGAGCTTTGTTATAGAACAGATGAAGGCACAGGTTCATACACCGTAACCGCAGGTGTTCCACAGGGCTCGGTCCTAGGACCTCTTCTATGGAACATCATGTATAACGATGTATTAAACCTAGAGATACCAGACGAAGCGAACACAGTATGCTTCGCGGACGACATTGTAATTGTTGTCACTGCTAGGCATATTGATGAAATCGAACTACTGGCAAATGAGACAGTGCATACTATTAGGACATGGATGAAAACAAGCGGATTGGAATTAGCCGAACACAAGACAGAAGCAGTGCTAATAAGCAGTCGTCGGAAGCAGGAGAAAATAAATATAAAAATAGGATGTCACACCATTTCGTCGCAGCAACATCTCACGTACTTAGGGATGGTAATAGACGACAGGCTGAACTTCAAACCACATATTGAAAAAATAAGTACCAAAGCATCAAATATAGCGGCAGCGCTATCCAGAATGATGCCAAACGTAGGAGGACCTAAACAGAGTAAAAGAAGATTAATCTCTGCGGTAGTGAAGTCAACGATTCTATACGCAGCTCCCATATGGTCGGAAGCTCTTAAAATCAAGTCAGTGGCAAGGAAACTGAATTCCGTGTACAGACTTTGTGCTCTAAGAGTATGTAGCTCATACAGAACAACATCAGACGAGGCAGCTTACGTCATAGCCGGAATGATCCCAATTGATATACTAGCAGACGAAGCAAACCGTGTATATAGACGCAAGAAAACAAACGCACAAAACGCGGAAGAGATCTCATACATGGAGAGACAGGAATCCATGAGAATATGGCAGAAGAGGTGGGAGGAAAGTCGAAAAGGAAGGTGGACTTTTAGACTAATACCTAATATAGAATCATGGATGCACAGAACATATGGCGAAGTCAACTATTATCTGACGCAATTTCTTACTGGACACGGAGGGTACAGGAGTTACCTGCACAAATTTGGACTAGATACGTCATCGAATTGCCCTTACTGCACAAACAAAATCGAGGACGCTGAACATGTAATGTTTGGTTGTCCAAGATTTAGGAACGAGCGTGTGGCTATGGAAGAACACATAGGTCAGAGCACAACTGCTGAAAATATAATTGAAGTAATGACAAAAAATAAGGAAAACTGGGACGCAGTTTGTAGCCTCATCAAAGGAATCCACGAAAGACTAAGAGTAGAAGAAGAACACAGAAAGATCTGGGATCAAATGGAAGCAGAGGCTAATTAAGCCTACCCGGCCCTGCGAAGTAATATCGTAACAGACAGTCCCGCAGGGTAAACGGAGGAGAAAGGAGGTGTTTTAGTCGGTAAAACCCGACATAACCCAAGCACTGGGTATCTTATTTAAGATTTCACCTACCTATAAAAAAAAAAAAAAAAAAAAAAAAAAAAAAAGATAGATAGATAGATAGATAGATAGATAGATAGATAGATAGATAGATAGATAGATAGATAGATAGATAGATAGATAGATAGATAGATAGATAGATAGATAGATAGATAGATAGATAGATAGATAGATAGATAGATAGATAGATAGATAGATAGATAGATAGATAGATAGATAGATAGATAGATAGATAGATAGATAGATAGATAGATAGATAGATAGATAGATAGATAGATAGATAGATAGATAGATAGATAGATAGATAGATAGATAGATAGATAGATAGATAGATAGATAGATAGATAGATAGATAGATAGATAGATAGATAGATAGATAGATAGATAGATAGATAGATAGATAGATAGATAGATAGATAGATAGATAGATAGATAGATAGATAGATAGATAGATAGATAGATAGATAGATAGATAGATAGATAGATAGATAGATAGATAGATAGATAGATAGATAGATAGATAGATAGATAGATAGATAGATAGATAGATAGATAGATAGATAGATAGATAGATAGATAGATAGATAGATAGATAGATAGATAGATAGATAGATAGATAGATAGATAGATAGATAGATAGATAGATAGATAGATAGATAGATAGATAGATAGATAGATAGATAGATAGATAGATAGATAGATAGATAGATAGATAGATAGATAGATAGATAGATAGATAGATAGATAGATAGATAGATAGATAGATAGATAGATAGATAGATAGATAGATAGATAGATAGATAGATAGATAGATAGATAGATAGATAGATAGATAGATAGATAGATAGATAGATAGATAGATAGATAGATAGATAGATAGATAGATAGATAGATAGATAGATAGATAGATAGATAGATAGATAGATAGATAGATAGATAGATAGATAGATAGATAGATAGATAGATAGATAGATAGATAGATAGATAGATAGATAGATAGATAGATAGATAGATAGATAGATAGATAGATAGATAGATAGATAGATAGATAGATAGATAGATAGATAGATAGATAGATAGATAGATAGATAGATAGATAGATAGATAGATAGATAGATAGATAGATAGATAGATAGATAGATAGATAGATAGATAGATAGATAGATAGATAGATAGATAGATAGATAGATAGATAGATAGATAGATAGATAGATAGATAGATAGATAGATAGATAGATAGATAGATAGATAGATAGATAGATAGATAGATAGATAGATAGATAGATAGATAGATAGATAGATAGATAGATAGATAGATAGATAGATAGATAGATAGATAGATAGATAGATAGATAGATAGATAGATAGATAGATAGATAGATAGATAGATAGATAGATAGATAGATAGATAGATAGATAGATAGATAGATAGATAGATAGATAGATAGATAGATAGATAGATAGATAGATAGATAGATAGATAGATAGATAGATAGATAGATAGATAGATAGATAGATAGATAGATAGATATCTTTATCTGTTATATTTTCTCAGATATGATAATTTAATATTTTCTTTATATGGGAGGTGCCACGCCCACTATTGCTAGTGTAATTTTTTTTCCAAAATATTCATATTGAAGCTAGTGCTAGTCGTACAAAATTTGAGCTCTCTAACTTTTATAGTTTCCCAGATATAAAAATTTTGGTATTAACTTTATATGAGAGATGACACGCACACTATTTCTTTTCCGCCCATTTTCGCACAAAATGTTCACATTGACACTTAAGTTTATTGTCGAATTTAATCCATTTAATATGAAAGTTTTGACTTTAGTCTATATTTTCTAAAATCCCAAAGCACGAATCGGCAAACGGAATGCAGTTTAGGAATCTGTAATATGTTGTTTAGTTTTCAATCAAAATCTACGGGACTTTGTTAAAATGTGGAAAATGTGAAAGAACCCATTTTTGAAATTTTCGGCGGTTTTTTGGGAATTGTGGGATTCCTTTTAAAAAATCTTAAAGTTTTTTTACTTTCACATTTTGAACTTGATTTTTTAATCTAAAATACATTGCATACATTGCATAGCGTCTTCGTTATATAAAAAAAGATTGAAATCAATATCTTTTATGCAACCGACACTATGCCACTCTAAAACTTAATAAGTCACGGAAAATTCCATTTTTTGCGTATTTTAGCACTAACACACATTTGAACATTGGCTACGGGAACAAATTATTTATTTTGTTATGGCTTTTTCACATCCTCAATAGTACAATGTTTTTGGAATTTTCAGTGACTTATTAAACTTTAAACGATTCAAAATCGTTTATTTTTGGACTCGGTAATAATAAAAGCTAAAATCGGTCGGATACATATGAAAAAACTGGACCAAAATCATGCGAAATTGAGGTACTTAAAAATTTAAATGCAAATAACTGGAAAACTATAAGAGATAAATAGGACATGCAAGCATGTTTTTTGTAGGTCTTATCAGGGCCTACAATAATATATAAAAATATTTGAAATCGGAAGAGAAAGCAATTAAAATTTTTTTATGTCAAAGGTACCCTACTTTGAGACCCCTCAGGGGTGGAGCTAACCACCCCTGAGGGTTCTGTTGGATCCCCTTTCCAAACTTAACATTGTACACTCCTCTGCTACGCTTATACCATGGTGTGGTGTAGAGCTTGACCGATTATGCCGTTCTTACTTGTTAAAACCTACATCACAATAGGTGGTAGGGGTAATATATATTTGGATCTCCCATCATACTTTCTTATTTCATGTTTCTAGGTTAAATATAACCGAAAATTAAAAAAGTACCATTGGAAGAACAAAAAAGTACCACAAAGACCCCTCTTGTGAATTGTTTCTCACAAAGGACCATGCATATTTAACTCCATGTTTCTACTTTAAATATTATAGAAAATTCAAAAAGTACCATTAGAAGAACAAAAAAGTACCACAAAGTCCCCTCTAATGAATTCTCATTCATTTAGGACCACATATCCTTAATTTCATGTTTCTAGGTTCATAATTATAGATAATTGAAAAAGTACCATTAGAAGAACAAAAAAGTACCACAAAAACCTCTCTTATGTATTCTTATTCGTTTAAGGCCACATATCTTTAATTTCATGTTTCTGGGTTAAATATTATATAAAATTCAAAAAGTACCATTAGAAGAACGAAAAAGTACCACAAAGTCCCCCTTGTGAATTCTTTCCAACATCGGACCATACGTATTTATTTTCATGTTTCTAGGTTAAATATTACAGAAAATGCAAAAAAGTACCATAGGAAGAACAAAGAAGTACCACAAAGTCCCTTCATATGGATTTCCATTCATTTAGGACCACATATCCTTATTTTATGTTTCTAGGTTAAAAATTACCGAAAATTAAAAAAGTACCATTAGAAGAACAAAAAAGTACCACGAAGTCCCCTCTTATGGATTCTTATTCACTTAGCACCACATGTCCTTAATTTCATATTGCCAGGTTCATAATTATAGAAAATTAAAAAAGCTACCATAGGAAGAACAAAAAAGTACCACAAAATCTCTTCTTATGGATTTCCATTCATTTAGGACCACATATCCTTATTTCTTGTTTCTAGGTAAAATAATACCGAAAATTGAAAAAGTATCATTTGAAGAACAAAAAAGTACTACAAAGTTCTCTCTTATGGATTCTCATTAACTAAGGACCACATATTTCTAATTTCATGTTTCTAAGTTCATAATTATAGAAAATTCAAAAAGTACCATTAGAAGACCGAAAAAGTACCACAAACTCCCCCTTGTGAATTCTTTTCAACATCAGACCATGCGTATTTAATTTCATGTTTCTAGGTCAAATATTACAAAAAATGCAAAAAAGTACCAATAGAAGAAGAAAAAAGTACCACAAAGTCCATCCTTTTAATTCTTACCCACAGGCCATGTATCTTCAAGTACCACAAATTCCACTCTTGTGAATTCTTATCTACATTTTCTTAATTTCATGTTTCTATGTTTAATGTAATTGAAAATGTATTATTAAGTTTGAATAAAATGTAATTTCCCCCCCTGTACCCCTTTTTTGGTACTTTTTTTCACCCATCGAAGTATAAGAAATTGTACTCCAATGAGTTTCTTAATTGTAGTGGTATCCCATATTAAAATACTCATATGAATATTTCAATAAATATAAAAAAAGGTTTTATGAAAAAAGTACCAAAAATAGGTACGATTTTAACTCCTTATACGTTTAAATTTCTAAAAAGTACCAAATTTGTGTTACTCATTTTTTGATAAGTTATGAATACGATATAAATTTTATCTGTATGTTGATTGGTTTCAAAAAAGTACCAAAATACAGTTTTTACCCGTTTTCTCCCTAAAACGGCAGATTTTCAAAAAAGTACCAGACACCTGTCCAATTATTTTTTAAATGAATTACGATAACTATTCAACTTTTTTTTGTATCTGCATTAGTTTAGGAGATATAAAGTTACCGATTTTACCCTTTTTACCCTTTTTTACCCCCTAAACATTCGAATTTCAAAAAATCCCGTCTTAGTGGATCTATATGAAGGGAGACCTACCTACGTTCTAAATTTCGTCTCTCTAGCTACAGCCGTTTGGGCTGTGGAATGATGAATCAGTCAGTCAGTCAGTAACGTTACTCTTTTATATATATACATAGATATCTCATTAGCATGAGCGAGATCACAAGATTAATGTATGCATTAAGTTATGCAGTAAAAGCAAGAAGGAATATTAACAGGTGGTTGTAAGAAAATCACGTTGTAATGATGGTTGCAAACGTTAATAATTTGACGAAAAATATTGCAATACAATAAGTTATTTCATAAGCCAAATAGTTCACAAATTTAATCACAACTTTAGGCAATGTATTTAATATAAATAACACTAAAATTTCATTTAATTTAAGTTTTTTTTTAACAACATGGTGTTGCCAGATTTTTTTGTCTAATTCACTATTCAATTAATTTCAATATTTAGAAGACATTTAGATGATCATTTATTATACAAATGTATACAGTTTTTACGATAATTTACTCTTATTTGTATTATAGAGGTCTTGTAATTATGTTTTAGTTAAATTTTTGCAACTGTTAATTTCCAATAAAACAATACCGGCGTAAAAGTATAAGAAATTCTACAAAAATTCTTTAAGATTGTATAATCAATTAGTCAAATATACAACTAGTTAGAACTAATTACTTTTTTCCATTTAATAGGCAAATTTATTGGAAATTCAAAATATATAATTATTACCCCGAAATGTACGCGTAAGAATTATTATTGCCTTCATTATAAATAAAACCATAATTTTTACCCAAAATATCCAAAATTTTTTCTCCTTTCTTCCTATTTTTGTTATAACTTAGTAAATATGACCCCGACCAGTAGAATACACAAATATTATTGTGAAAATATATTTATGAGTTTCCGAATTATTGCATTTTGAAAATGACAAAAAGCACTACGGAACACCCTTATAGCAAGCTATCAAATTATCTTCAAAGATTTATACGGTCAGCTAGCCATCCATCTAGACGCATTGACGGACAACCTTAAATCATTGACGGACCACATAAATTCATTTATGTGGTCCTAAATGAATGGGAATACATAAGAAGGGACTTTGTGGTACTTTTTTATTCTTCTAATGGTACTTTTTGAATTTTCTATAATATTTAACCCAGAAACATGAAATTAAAGATATGTGGTCTTAAATGAATAAGAATCCATAAGAGGGGTTTTGTGGTACTTTTTTGTTCTTCTAATGGTACTTTTTCAATTTCCTATAATTATGAACTTAGAAACATGAAATTAAGGATATGTGGTCCTAAATGAATGAGAATTCATTAGAGGGGACTTTGTGGTACTTTTTTGTTCTTCTAATGGTACTTTTTGAATTTTCTATAATTATGAACTTAGAAACATGAAATTAAGGATATGTGGTCCTAAATGAATGAGAATTCATTAGAGGGGACTTTGTGGTACTTTTTTGTTCTTCCAATGGTACTTTTTTAATTTTCGGTAATATTGAACATAGAAACATGAAATAAGGATATGTGGTCCTAAATGAATGGGAATCCATAAGAAAGGACTTTGTGGTATTTTTTTGTTCTTCCTACGGTACTTTTTTAATTTTCTATAATTCTGAATCTAGAAACATGAAATTAAAGATATGTGGTCCTAAATGAATGAGAATCCATAAGAAGGGACTTTGTGGTATCTTTTTTCGTTCTTCTAATAGTACTTCTTGAATGTTCTGAAATTTTCATCCTTAGAAACATAAAATTGAAAATGTAAGGTCCTAAGTGAATCAGAAACTTTTAAATGGATTTTGTGGTCCTTTTTCTTTATTCTAATATACTTTTTCGTAATTCTGATATTTATTTTTCATTATTCTAAGATAATAAACCTGAAATTAAAGAGATATTGTTATTTATGGATGACCATTATTAAAAATGTTCCCAAGCGAGTTAAGAATCTTAGTTTAAATTTACTATATAGTATAGTTTTTATAAAAAATTTCCGCTGACGAAGTAGCGGGTTTACAGCTCGTTGTAAACATAAAATAATTGTTATAAATACAATTGCAAAAATTAACATTAAAGTTATTGGAATTACTAAAGACAATTGAAATGACTGCACCTTGTGGTGTTTGTAATATTGATGTTGGTACCGGCAGAAAAAGAAGTATATTATGTAGATCTTGTAATGTATGGTTTCATGTCGATTGCGAAGGAGTTTCTAAAGAAGTTTTTGCTATATTAGATAACAACCGTAATTTATCATATACATGCAAGGAATGCGTTGAAAATCCACCAGATCTCGAAGATGATACTTCATTCAAAGAAGTAATCCGTAAAGAGTTTACTGCATTTAAAAATTCACTTAAATTACATGGAATTGATATGAAAAAAGAACAAGCTGAAATCAAAATTTAATTTGAAACTGTAGTCACTAAAATACGTAATGAAATTTCTATTAACATGAAAGAAATTAAAGATGAAGTTAAGGATTGCAAAAAACTTGTGAATTTAAATGATAAAATTATGAAAAAGAAATTTGTGGAGCTGGAGTTACAAAATCATGTACTGTAGACCCGCGTAAACAGATCTGATATAATAATAACTGATCTTACTAATGACCTGAAAAACATCAACGATACTATTATATCCTTATGCACGAAATTAAAAAAAGTTGACATTTCACCTGCCGATATTCTTAAAGCTATTTATATAAAAAGGAAATCAGCTGTTCTTGTAAAGTTCAGTAAAATTTCTACAAGGGATAAAATAATTTCTAATTATTTCCATGAAAAACCTTTAATTCGTTCTGATGTTGAAGGAGGTAACAATACCAGTAGAATTTATTTGAATGATAACTATTCATCTCTGGCACAAACATTTTTAAGGATTTGCTGGAAGCTGGCGAAAGATGACAAAATAAGCCGTTATAGTATCATAAATCGGGAATTACTCAAAGCTAAATTAACTATGCCAAATGGTGATATTAAAACATTATCTATGAATGAATGTATCGATTTGTTTACACTAGAAAACTAGTAATTATTAACATTGTGCCTGATTGTATAAATTGAAATGGAGTCCTGTTTTGATAAATTATGTTGGGAACTATAAACAATATAATTTGTTTCTAGTTTACAATATAGTTTCTTGAATCAGTTTTGGTTCCGGTTCACGGTCTTATTTGCTTTTCACAATAATTTCATAAACATTTTATTGTATATTTTTTAATCATTCAATAGCTGAATTGTTTTGTAAATCTCTTAAAAAAAAATATATATATATAAAGGTGATTTTAGTACTCGTTGTTGTTTATATGCCAAATTTTTAATAAAAACAATTAAAATATTCAATCAATTGGCAAATTTAATTTAATTTTTGCGATTTTCTTCTAAATACTATCTTCAACAATAATTTATTAATAACTGCAAACATCTAGACAAAATTTAACGTAAAAAAAAACATCTGACGATTTACTAGTTCACATTTTTAATTTGATTTTAGCTTTAATATTAATTTTTTTTTATGTTCAATAATTTTGGAGAATTATTTAGAAAAAATAATTTTAATTTTGCCTTAAGTTCTTGAATTTTTATATTAATTTCTAAATTCTATTTTTGATTTTTGTTTAATATTTTTAATGTTTACCTATTTAGTAAATAATGTTCTCCCCTTTAAACACAAATATTACATAAATTTTGATGTTCCTAATAACCTTGGTCCTATTGCTAGTGATATTTCAATTTTAAAATCAAATCTTGCTGCATATTCTAGAAACTTAAATATTGGGCATATTAATGCTCAGAGTTTAAGTCCTTCCATTTCAAATGTTAAATTTTAAGAATTTAAAAGTATTTTTATGAATTCATGCCTTGATATTATATATATCGGAAACATGGTTGAAATCCGATATCTATTCTACATCACTTGATCTTACAGGCTATAATATTGTTAGAAATGTCAGCCCTGATGAATATCGTGTTGGGGGTTGTGTTTATACATTTCTAAGAAGTTAAAATTTAAAGCAGTATTTCATAGTGAACATTTTAGAGTTTGTGAATAGTTATTTGTTCAAATAATTGGTAATAGTGTTTCCATTATTATAGGAGTAGTATATCTACCGAATGGAAGTATTGATGTATTTGAAGAAGTACATAGAGATTTATTTGATAAATATTCTAATATAGCAATTTTGGGTGATTTTAATTGTAACCTTTTTGATCGTTCTATGTCTAACAGAATTCGTTCCTTAAGCTCGAGATGTGATCTAACATTTTTGCATAACTGCTTACCGACTCACATCTGTTTACGTAATAGCACTTCTTTAATTGATTATTTTATGGTAAGTCAGCCTAATTTAGTGAGAATTTTTGAGAATTGAGAATTTTTAAAAAGTGTCCAAAAAAGGGGATTTCAAAATAAGAAGTCGCCAAAAAAGAGGATTTTTTGAAAAAGGGGCCAGCTGCTTTGAAATCTAAAAAAATCCTTAACATTTTTTTATTTGATAACAACAAAAAAAAATGGTGTGTTTTAAGACAAACTACTAAATCAAATTCTGTTACTAACAAAATAATTGATTTATAATTATTTTACAACAATTTTTATTATTACAAAAATAAAGATTAATTCACAAAAATTGCTGACATACAATTCTTTTTTTATTGATTACACTTCTGTACTTTTGCACGAGGTCTTCAATTGAACTCCAATCTTTCAAATCCCCGTCGAACCGATTTAGTACTGAACGCATAGATCCACAAGTATTAATTTAAGTCTGTTAGACAAACTATTTTTTATTATTGATAACTTAGTAAAAAAAATAACAAGTTCTCGCGAGGAATTGCAATGAGGAATGTAAAAATATAAATTAGGATATAAGTATTCATCGCATCTGTTTTTTATTTTCTCAATCCAGTCCAAAAAATTTCGGCATATTATTTTTATTTACTAACAGTTTCAGTCCATTTATAAATATTCCGCAGCTCTTTATATTGCTATACTGTGAAACAATATCAAAATAATTAATTTTTTTGTTTAAATTAATATACAATGGGTCGATATATTACAAACAACTTAGTTTCTCGTCATTTTGCTCATAATCTTAAAAAGTCGCAATTTAGTCGCCATTTAAGAAAGGGGTCAAAAAAGTGTCCGGGGGGTTGAAAAAGGGGCATTTGGCGACTAAAATCGCCAAACGGTAACACTGACCCAGACATAGGCTTGAGCTAAAGGACTATCAGCGTATAGATTATGATGTTTTAAGTCAATATGCTAATAATTTTAATGTATCCCCTATTTATAGTACCAATGATATTGATTTACAATTGTCTGTGTCAAATTGCGGAAACTGCGTGATAAAGCATATAAAACTTATTTAAGTAATTCCACTGAAGAAAACTGGAACATTTATTGACGGCATTCCCATAAATTTTTTGAAAATTATTTTTCCATTAATTTCACCATTGATCCTTCATCATATCAATAATATATTTATGGTTTCCAAATTTCTAGTTGCTTGGAAACTAGGTCGTATTATACCGATTGCTAAAAAAGGTGTTTTTAATATTGAAAATTTAAGGCCAATTAGTATATTACCTGCAATGTCCAAAATTGTTGAAAACATTTTTAAGTGGCAAATTTTAGAGCATTGTAAACGTTATATGCTTTTCTATTCTAACCAATTTGCTTTTAGACGTAACCACAGCACATCATCTCTACTTATTTCTCTTACTGATCTCGTAAGAGAACAGCTCAACAAACATGAAAATTGTATTTTAGTTTCTCTTGATCTTACTAAAGTGTTCAATCGTGTTAACCACAATATACTTATTAGTAAGCTCAGAAATAATTTTAGATTCTCCAGGTCGGCATGTCAATTAATATATTCTTATTTAAAGGATAGATCCCAATATGTTTCTCTTAATGAATTAAGTTCTAGTGTTGGTAATGTAACCTCAGGAATTCCACAAGGATCTGTCTTGGGTACCATACTTTTTATTGCTTATTTAAATGATTGCATTCCTCTTATGGATAATAATTTTTGAAAGTCTTTTGTCTTTGTAGATGATATTTTTCTGCTTTATAAATATAATTCTAAATTTTAATACATGTTTGAAAAATCATTTTGATTCTATTTTAAACTGGATGCATTTGAATTACTTTGAAATCAATTCATCTAAATCTAAAGCTATAGATTTTTATTTGCATACCCAATTCTTTACTTATCCTCGGATTTGTATGGGAAATCAGTTGATAAGTTATGTTGACTCACTCAATTGTCTTGGTGTCATAATTGATTCTAATTTAAACTTTGAAGAGCACATAAATTTTATATCAAGTCAAGTTTCATTTATCCTGAGAAGGTTATATGCCCTAAAGCCGTATACGCCTAGGCATGTAAGATTACGGTTGGCCCATGCTCTACTTATGTCGAAGTTAAATCAGGGTTTAGTAGATCTCCGTTAAATAAAAATATTGGTTAAACATTTGAAATTAAATAAGTACCTCTGTGTATCACATAGAGTAATAGGTTTCGAAATTAAAAAAGCGACGTTATGAGATCGGTGATCCTCCCACCTCTTCCCCTCCAGTTCCTACATATATACATATATGTATATATGAATCTTTTAACTTTCCATGTAGTGCAACCCAAAGTCGCAAAGTTTTTGAATATTTTTTTATTTTTGTAATATCACTGAAAATCAATATTTTTCATGAAATAATTGTTTTTATAATTTGTTTGCATATTAAATCACAATTATTCCTTTTTTTAAATTTAACAGGTAACTTAAAATATTTAAAAAATATGTCTTCTATGTATTTTATTGAAGTAAATGTTGTAGATATTTTTAATACGTATTTAAACGTAAACGTGTTCTATCTATGGGAATTTTTGCGTTATATTTTTCACATATTATTTTTTTTTTTTTTAATATAATTTTGAGAGAAAAACAATTATTTCTTGCACAAAACAAAATGACGCCTTCGAATTATTCTGTTGTTAGTAATGTTTGCTATTTTCTTTATTTTCTATTTTCTTTTTGTTGATTCTGTTGTTATTTACATGGAATTTTACTAAAATATTAAAAACAAGTATGAAGTATGTTATAGCCAGTGAAATCCGACCGTATAAGCCTTACACCACTCTTAAACGAGTACATGTTCAAAGTGGAAATATAGAGGGATATAATAAATAAAAACTAAAAATCTGGATCTACGCCTTCTCTGCTGCTTAAGAAACAAATTTTTATACATTTAGTTTTTGGAAATATATGACAAAAAAAGTCCACATTTGTCAATTTGCTTTTCAAGGCTATTTTTTCTGTGAATGGAGTCAAATAAAAATATTAACCCACTAGAACTGTCATTTGATAATTTTTTAACATATCTATATATATAAAAGAGTAACGTGACTGACTGATTCATCATCCCACAGCCCAAACGGCTGAAGCTAGAGAGACGAAATTTGGAACGTAGGTAGGTCTCCCACCATATAGATCCACTAAGACGGGATTTTCGGAAATTCGAATATTTAGGGGGTAAAAAAGGGTAAAAACGGGTAAAATCGGTAACCGTATAACTCGCAAACTAATAATGATACAAAAAAAGTTGAATAGTCATCGTTATTCATTTAAAAAATAATTGGACAGGTGTCTGGTACTTTTTTGAAAATCGGTCTTTTTGGGGAGAAAACGGGTAAAAACTGTATTTTGGTACTTTTTTGGCACCATATGTATCTTTGAAACCAATCAACATACAGATAAAATTTATGTCGTATTCATAACTTATCAAAAAATGAGAAATACAAATTTGGTACTTTTTAGAAATTCAAACGTTTAAGGGGTAAAAATCGTACCTATTTTTGGTACTTTCTTTCATAAATCCTTTTTTTATATTTATTGAAATATTCATATGAGTATTTTAATATGGGATACCACTACAATTTAGAAATTTATTGGAGTACAATTTTTGATACTTCGATGGGTGAAAAAAAAGTACCAAAAAAGGGGTAAATTCGGGAAATTACATTTTATTCAAACTTAATCATGAATTTTCAGTTACATTAAACATAGAAACAAGAAATTAAGAAAATGTAGATAAGAATTCATAAGAGTGGAATTTGTGGTACTTAAAGATACGTGGTCCTGTGGGTAAAAATATGAAATTAAGGACATGAAGTGCTAAGGAAATGAGAATCCATAAGAGAGAACTTTGTGGTACTTTTTCGTTCTTTTAATGGTACTTTTTGAATTTTTATAATATTTAACACAGAAACATAAAATTAAAGATATTTGGTCCTAAATGAATGAGAATTCATTAGAGGGGAATTTGTGGTACTTTTTTGTTCTTCTAATGGTACTTTTTGAATTTTCTATAATATTTAAAGTAGAAAGATGAAGTTAAATAAGCATGGTCCTATGTGAGAAAGAATTCACAAGAGGGGTCTTTGTGGTACTTTTTTGTTCTTCCAATGGTACTTTTTTAATTTTCGGTAATATTTAACCTAGAAACATGAAATAAGGATATGTGGTCCTAAATGAATGGGAATCCATAAGAAGGGACTTTGTGGTACTTTTTGTTCTTCTAATGGTACTTTTTGAATTTTCTATAATATTTAACCCAGAAACATGAAATTAAAGATATGTGGTCTTAAATGAATAAGAATCCATAAGAGAGGTTTTTGTGGTACTTTTTTGTTCTTCTAATGGTACTTTTTGAATTTTCTATAATTGTGAACTTAGAAACATGAAATTAAGAATATGTGGTCCTAAATGAATGAGAATTCATTAGAGGGGACTATGTGGTACTGTTTTGTTCTTCTAATGGTACTTTTTGAATTTTCTATAATTGTGAACTTAGAAACGTGAAATTAAGGATATGAGGTCCTAAATGAATGAGAATTCATTAGAGGGGGCTTTGTGGTACTTTTTTGTTCTTCCAATGGTACTTTTTTAATTTTCGGTAATATTTAACCTAGAAACATGAAATAAGTATATGTGGTCCTAAATGAATGGGAAACCATAAGAGGGACTTTGGATTCATATTCATTCTAAATGGATTTTGTGGTCCTTTTTCTTTATTCTAATATACTTTTTCGTATTTCTGATATTTATTTTTCATTATTCTAAGATTATAAACCTGAAATTAAAGAGATATTGTTATTTATGGATGACATAGCACCATTATTAAAAATGTTCCCAAGGGAGTTAAGAATCTTAGTTTAAATTTATTTTATATAAGTATAAAATATTAAAATTGCAATTATAATTTTTCATGAATTATCATGTATGCATGTAGTACCACAATGGATTTGTTGACAATATCCATTGTCAAAATAACATTTCCAAAAATCGGATCTCAAGAAATTGATTATATATAACGTTAAAAGTAAGTAGTTACTATACTACTTTCATGTAATGTAGACAGTATGTTGTTATCATTGAAAAGCAACCACAACCGTAACTACATGCTATTACCAAGATTTTGCTGGGTTTCTCATCAACTTCCACAACTGAGATGAAAATAGGAGGGTACAGAGGTAGAGAACAACCTCTACCATACATAGTAAAAACTATTTATCGCTTAAATATAGAACTATTAGAGCAAAAGTTTTGAAATCTAGAGATTTTATAGAAATAATTCCCTTTTCAAGTTACAGATTTAAGGTGGAAATAGGTAGAGTAGTTTTACAGGGGGTTGTAGCCGCTTTACAAAGGGGGTATAGCTAAAGAACTATTCAACCGGTTTAAATTTTTTGATTAGATTTTGGTTCAGCAAGCATAAATTAGTCAGAAATAATTTATCTTATGTTTACATTGTCAAAATATAAAATAAATACTCAAAGGGATAGAGAGATTTGCACTCAATAGTAAAAATAAAGTATTTATCATAGATTTTAACATAGATATGAAGTTCCGTTCTCAAAAACCTAAGTCTAAGAATGTGTAAAATTTTTCATTGAAAACAAAAACAGTTGTAGTACGTGTGTCTTTTTGAGTAATTTTTTTTTTTTTTTTCAATTGAGTTTTTTTTTTAAGCTTCATATCTATGTTATAATCTATGGTATTTATTTTATAAGATAGAGGAATATAAAAACATTGATAAAATTGAAAGAACAGGAATTTCCAAATGAAATCTATATCATAGATGCTAGTTACTATGGGGAATAAAATAGCATAAAAACGTAGTTTCATGAAATCTGTAGATAGGGGTTTTGAATGCCGTCCTTGATATGAAATATTTTAAGTTTCTGTTAAAAAAATAAATGTGTACGAAAATTAATTAATTAATGAGATCAATATTTAATATATCATGACTAATATCGTGGGAAATAGTTGACAATTTTTTTTTTAATATTTTCTTCGCAATTAGTAACTTTGAAAATTGTGGAATAATAATTAAATAATTTTTTTTTTTTTCTTCTGGATTGTAATTTCAAACCTCTCGGGGCACCCACATTTTTGTTATTTTAAAGCAATTTTTAAAATCAAAAACGACTAGAAACTAAACGAACATTTTGAGGCAAAATGCAAATAAAAGACTAGACTTATTCTCAAAAAGGCTAGATAGGCAACACTGGTTATAGTCCCTATTATAGCAAAAGTTGAAACTATTTAAATCTAAATAGATGAAAAACTACAAAAACTATATATATATATATATATATATATATATATATATATATATATATATATATATATATATATATATATATATATATATATATATATATATATATATATATATATATATATATATATATATATATATATATATATATATATATATATATATATATATATATATATATATTAAATATGTATATGTGAAATTGCCAAATCATTCCGTTAAATCTAGCAGAAATATCCTAACATGACAACATTGATGACACAATCATCATATTATAAGTAGACAATATTTTTATTTATTTTTTTAATTTATAAAATATTTTGTATATTTACTACTATGATTTTACTCTTTTTATTAATAATACTTTTTGCTACTAAGTCTACTCATTATATTCTTCTCATTGCAGATTTGTGTTCAATAACCAACTCAAAATCAAATTAATTCACAAAGACTGATCTACAACTGACCCAACGAAAATATTAAATATCAATATATATTTTAAAGATATAACAAATAAATGTAGAAAATAAAGCGAATTAATAATATTATTAATTTTAATAAATGTAAGTTTCATTTAAAATTAGTTTACAAAAAATGTTAATTGATATATTTTTAGTTTCATTGAATTTTTATTTAAATTATGATTTTATGTGTGTTTTGTAAACCCATCCATTTTAATTTTACTTAAATATATTGATTTAATTAGTGTGTGTCGTATGTGTTTTTATTTGGTTGCCTTTATTTGATATACTAAAATTTTAAGTGTTTAAATTTATTATTGTGTGAACGTAAAAATGTTGTTAGCTATGCGTCGAGAAAGTGAACATCATCATCATACAACAGTGCCAACAGTAGCAACAGGTGCTGTTGCAACTCCCTCTGTAGCTGTAGCCGTAACAAATTCTTCTGTACATAATAATCATAATTTAACTTTATCCACAAGTAATGCAGGCAGCTCGGATTCATTGAATACTCCTTCTACCCCGTTATTAAATTTGGGACGATCCCCATTGCAGTTCACAGCTCCACCGCCGCCACCACCACCTATTACCGTTCAGCCGGGACCACAATTTGGATTTTATACGCCCACGGCCACAGGCACACCTTCATATTTTCACCATTATACACATGCCGCACCAACATATGCACCTTCCACGACCAGTGTTGGCGTACATGTGTCTTCTAATGGTACTTATGCCACTTCCTCGGATAATTGTAGAAGTGTTGCTCCTCAAACGGAGGAATTAGAGGAATTTGTAGATATTTTTCAAGTACAGCATTTATTATTAGATCATTCGGCTGCAAATGGTAATCCACCACCACCTCATAGTCTAATGCCAACGAGCAGTACATCGTCGGCTACGGCTACCTTGAGTTCAGCTGTTAGTTCAAACTCAACTCAAACTACGACAACAGTTACATCCAGCTCAACGACTGTTACTAGTTTAGCTAAACCCCAACCTAGACCACGTTTAAATCTTCAGAAAGCTTCAGAATATGCTGCACAACATCAAGGTAAATATTTTTGAAGCAGAAGAGAGATTTATATTTGTTTGGAGAGTCAAGAATACTTTTCTTTCATTTTCAGCTGATTCGCCCTCATCACGTCGCATGCTTTTAGATTATCCAAGTCCATATTTATATGGCAATCATTATCACACATCGCCCAGTGAGGATTTAGTTGCCCTTTGGTTTGGCAGCAATGGCTCAGGTATGTTTTATGTTCTAAATTTAGAAATAAAACCCATATATTTTTTAAGATATTTAAGTAACACTTAAGTAAAGTTTTTTATTTCTTTAGTCTAAATTTGTTGATCTAATTTTCTTTCCAACTATTTGTCTGGAGAGTTTCAAAAACATTAATCATTTTACTTTTTTTTTCTTTCATAGTTTAATTTAATATGAATTTTGGTTTATGATACATTTTAAATAAACACGCACTTAATTCATACGATATGATCTCAACATCAACTATAAACAACATTAGTTGCAAGTTGCAACAAGTGTGTATGCGATTGTGTGTTTAATTTCCTTTTTAATTTGTATTTGCTGTTGTAATATTTGTTGCTGTATACAAAATTGTTGTCACCAAAGTTAGTTTTCTTCGCACTAAAGAAAAGGCGTTAAAATTAAATTTGTTATTATTACTTAATATAATAAATTGTTGCAGTAATGTTTAAAGAAATAGCATAGAAATATAAAAAAAAAGAATTTTAATATTGGATGAACACTTTTTCCATAAGTAGATATTTTAATCATAAATTGAAAGGCTGATTTTTTATTACCAACCTATTCGCTAAACCTTACTTTCATTATTACATTTTATGTTTTAATAAGAAAAATAACATAATTTTGAACATATATTTTATACAACTTCACTAAAGGAAGTACGTTTGTGGCAAAATTTTGTTGATCATCAATCCATTATTGTATGCAGGTACCATTTAAAGCCAACAGTCGTTAAAAATAAAGTTCTTATAAAAGTTCTTAGTTCAACAAAAATAACATTAACACAAGATCAAGAAATACTGCAGAAAATACCCAGCAGGCCACATGTCCATTAACGACACTTTCATCGATGATGTCTTCTAAATTTGTCGTCAAGAAAATGCATGTAGAGGACAAATTTGATTAAAAGTCACCTATACCCCGTTTTCGGCGACTTCAATAACAAAATATAAAAAATTGTCGTACATATTTAGTTCGGTAACAACATGGGTAAAATGTACAGCGAGAATGTCGTGAGTTAGACCTAATACACGAAATGCTGCATGACATTGTCAGCAGCATGTCGTGTATACCTATAAGATAAATAAAAGCATTAAGAAAACCATTAAAAAGTAGGGAATGTTGTAGCTGAAGTGGTAAGTGCGCTTGACTATTCAATAAGAAAGAGAGAAATTGGTGGCCTGGGTTCAAATCTCGGCGGAACCCTACTTTTTTTTCATTTATTTTTCTTAAAATAGTTGACGAAAATATACATGACACTGTCGCTCAGGTTATCGTTGATGACTTAAAAAATAATCCCAGCAGGCCATGTCTTGTAGAAAATATCGACGAAGTCTTGATGATTTGTCACAGTCTTCGATGACACATATACGACATCTCCGAACAAACATTGGTGACATTTTCGAACAAAGGGCACTTAAGTCATCAACGTTAACCTGAGCGACAGTGTCAAGCATATTTTCGTCAACTATTTTAAGAAAAATAAATGAAAAAAAAGTAGGGTTCCGCCGAGATTTGAAACCAGGCCACCAATTCCTCTTCTTTCTTATTGAATAGTCAAGCGCACTTACCACTTCAGCTACAACATTCTCTACTTTTTAATGGTTTTATAAATATTTTTATTTATCTGATAGTTATTGATGACATTGTCATGCAACATGTGGCCTGCTGGGTAGTGCTAAAGCATATACCCAGCAGGCCACATGTCCATTAACGACACTTTCTTCGATGATGTCGTCTAAATTTGTCGCCAAAAAAATGCATGTAGAGGACAAGTTTGATTAAAAGTCACCTATATTGTCATCTTACCCCATTTTCTGCGACATCAATAACAAAATATACTAAATTGTCGTATATATTTAGTTCGATGACAACATGAATAAAATGTCCAGCGAGAATGTCGTGAGTTAAACCAAATACACGACATGCTGCATGACAATGTCATCAATACCTATGAGATAATTAAAAGCATTAATAAAACCATTAAAAAGTAGAGATTGTTGTAGCTGAAGTGGTAAGTGCGCTTGACTATTCAATAAGGAAGATAGAAATTGGTGGCCTGGGTTCAAATCTCGACGAAACCCAACTTTTTTTTTAATTTATTTTTCTTAAAATGGTTGACGAAAATATACATGACACTGTCGCTCAGATTATCGTTGATGACTTAAGTGCCCTTTGTTCGAAAATGTCACCAATGTTTGTTCGGAGCTGTCGTACATGTGTCATCGAAGACTGTGACAAATCATCAAGACATCGTCGATATTTTCTACAAGACATGGCCTGCTGGGCCCAGCAGGCCACATGTCCATTAACGACACTTTCATCGATGATGTCGTCTAAATTTGTCGTCAAGAAAATGCATGTAGAAGACAAGTTTGATTAAAAGTCACCTATATTGTCATCATACCCCATTTTCGGCGACTTCAATAACAAAATATAAAAATTTGTCGTAAATATTTAGTTCGGTGACAACATGAGTAAAATGTACAGCGAGAATGTCGTGAGTTAGACCAAATGCACGACATGCTACATGACATTGTCATGCAGCATGTCGTATATACCTATAAGATAAATAAAAGCATTAATAAAACCATTAAAAATAGAGAGTGTCGTAGCTGAAGTGGTAAGTGTGCTTGACTATTCAATAAGAAAGAGAGAAATTGGTGGCCTGGGTTCAAATCTCGGCGGAACCCTACTATTTTTTCATTTATTTTTCTTAAAATGGTTGACGAAAATATACATGACACTGTCGCTCAGGTTATCGTTGATGATTTAAGTGCCCTTTGTTCGAAAATGTCACCAATGTTTGTTCGGAGCTGTCGTACATGTGTCATCGAAGACTGTGACAAATCATCAAGACATCGTCGATATTTTCTACAAGACATGGCCTGCTGGGTTAACTAAAAGAGAGTCGGACTACTTTGTATACTTTGTTTAGTACACTTAATGATACATTTTTAATTTACTTCACTATTCCCGAAAATTACTTGTTATCTTTTAAAAACTTTTATTAACCCTGGAAGGGTTTCGTTAGTCGTTTCCTCTAGCAACAATGTTATTTTGAGTGATATTTCTTTAATTTTGGTATAACACCTGCCGTAAATAAGATCTTGAAGTGTCCAGACGTATGTTGCTGTGAGTGTTCTAGAAGTTAGTATTTTGAGCAACGTTGTTAGTCGAAACGACTAACGAAACACTTAATGTGACTTTTTGAACTTTTAGCTATAAAGTAATTTAGTAAATATAGTAATGCATTGTGTTTAATATTTGTTCACATAGTGTGAAATATATTTTTTGGGGGAAAATAAATACAATATGACTTCCAGAAACAATTTTAGCCACACATAAGTATATTTTTTTTGTCACATTACATGATGATGATTAGGATGCTCTATTTCCTATATCAAATAGAAAAAGTCTGCTGAAGACTGAATAATATATATTATAAAGTGCTAACGATTACAAATCGACTTAATCTCATGAGTTCTATAATAAAACCTAAGGACGCGATTGATAATTTCGACCAAATATGCAGTGAAATATCTCACTAAATCAAGACTTATCGGATCTGTTCTACATTTTCTGCATCGAGCTAAACATTAATTATATATATATAAAACAGTTTATTCAAAAAAATAAGTTAAAAACAATTATAGAACTATTTTTTTTTTTATAAATTTTTCCTTAAAACTGCATAAGTATTTAGTTAAGCAAAAAATTAATATGATTATTACTTCGACCTTTTTTGTATTTCAAAAATTAAAAGACTTTTGTTGAGCTTGAGGTCAGTTTTTCCATATAATATTTTTCGATATTTCGATATCCTTCGGATATCATTTTCAAGAAAAAATTAGTAACAATATGCAAAAACACGTCACAATGTGTCCACATTCAATATTGTAAAATTTGTAAATGTTTTTCACCCTCGAGGTGGTCAACTTTGGCCTGTAGCGCCTCTTCTGTTCCATATACAATAGAGTGTCCCAAGAATAACGGTTTTCGAGATTTCGATGTAGGAACACCCCTCAAACGATGCGTAAAAATTAGCTGAATATGGGAAAAATATAAAAAATTTTTTTAAAATTGGTCTTCACTTCCCTACCAGCGATTTTAAAATCATGGGTCCCATACATTTTGGTAAAAAAAAAATTCCGATTTTTTAATCGAAATGGGTATCAAAAAATTCGTAATTTTATGCTGGTTATGGAAAAAATATTTTAAAAATTTTTCAAATGGATTTTCGTTTGCTAGAAGACTTTTGAAGGTTTTTGATGAACAATTTTTTTTTTAAATCTGGAAAATTACATATTATCAACAGTTCTTACTACAATGCATTTTCTTAAATTTTACCCTTAAAAGAAACAAAAATATCGACATTTTTTTTTGCATGATGTACTAAAATGACGGTTTATGGACCAAAATTTTTGCGAAAATTGTTTAAAATATTTTTTCTATAATTGGCTTAAAATTACGACTAAACTCAATACTATTTTTTGGACAAAATGTTCTAGACCCGTGACATTCAATCGCTGGTAGGGAACTGAAGATCAGTTTAAACAAATTTTTTAATATTTTTCCCATATTCTGCTAATTTTTATGCATCGTCTGAGGGGTTTTCCTACAAAATTTTTTTCTACGGGACACTCTTATATACACATAACAGCCAACAATATTCTGAAAGCCTAACACCTCCTCTATCGATGTCATATAATTCGGTTCAGTAGTTTCAAAGATGAAGATATATTACCATTTATTTTGCATTAGGCACCACTGTGCATTCTAGAAATGAAGTTTTGTTTGTTCTTATATGATTCCAAAAGAGTTATAATGAATGTTTAAATTTACGTGAGGTGGACCATTTTAAAAATACCTCATAAAAATTTATTTCTTTCAATATCATTATCAAAACTTTCCCTAAAAGAAAACTAACTTCAAATTGTAATAGAGGTATACTAAGATCTGGAATATTAATTTAAATAATTATTATTTCCTTTGGAGTCGCGCCATATTAAGATTTTAGTAAAATTTTTTGTCATATTTTCTTTATTCAAACATATAATTTTTGTATATTTCGGAGATTTTTCAACATATATTGGGTTTTAATGTACCATTGGAATGGTCTATCCTGATACTATTGAAGATTACAAGTAATTAACCTTTTAACAATAAGAGGGTCAATTTTATGCAATTAGTTCCCAAAAGGTTAAATTAGCAATTTTTGAAAATAAGTCACATTTATTTACTTATTTATATACTTAAATATAGATTAATTTATGAAAAATATAATAAGTCCTTTAAATCCGTTATGATAATCGAATTAAAGAGATTTTTGAAATTTAGTCACAATTTTACACGTATTTATTGTTTTTATGATAAATGTATGCTTTTGGTGACTTTTATTCTCTTAACTAACCATTTATTTGATATAAAAAATAACAATCAATTATGGAGCGGAAATGCAAAAATATTACTAAAGGGTTAAATGAATACATATGTATATCAATAGTATTGAATGAGACCTTTGATATCCAAATATTCAAACTTTAATAAAATAGTATTTAAAATAAAATCATAGACAATTTTTCTAAAATTTTAATTTCGCGAGAATGAAAATTAATTTTAATTTTTTACTCATTATGTATTAAACGTCACACAGTGTCCCGTTTCAAAAATAAAATGGAAATAAATCTGGAATTTCCAAACGGCTGGTCCGATTTCAATGAAATTTCAGGCAGTGTTAGTAGAAGTGTAGGCGACACAATTTTTTTATTTGCTGTTAATAAAATAAAAAATATTTCAAAAAAATAGAGTGAAATTTGGAGCCTCTATAGCGAAAAAACTTTACCAATTTAGGTCCAAAAATAAAAATGTTAATGTTTGAAACCAAATATCTCTTAAGCTAAAAGAGATAACCTACACATACGACAATGTCTTTTTTAGATCTCGACTAGCAGAATTCATTCATATAAAAATCTTTTAAATCGGCTGAGATATAACGAATTTGGACCGTTATAAACTTTTTGAACACCCGAGGTGTCCAACTTTAGGACCCTCTGGACCCGCCCCCGTTATGCTTATAAGGTCCAAGCTCAAAACTTAAACTCGCCTACACCTCTACTAACACTGTCTGAAATTTCATTGAAATCAGACCAGCCGTTTGAAAATTCCAGATTTATTTCCATTTTATTTTTGAAACGGGACACTGTGTATCGTTTCTGACGATACACAGAGCTCGTTATGAGAAAATATAAATTATTTCTTTTTACAGAAATTTAGTTCCAAAAGAGAACTTTTTAGTACATTATAGCATGTGTAACTTCTGATCGGCTGTTTTTATTTACATGAAATTTGGTATAGGCATAGCAGAAAATTTGGCAAGCGATTAAAAAATGTGTATGTCAGAGGTACCCAATTTTGAGCTCCTTTAGCTCCGCCCACGAGGTGTCTGTTTGGCCCCCCTTCCAAACTTAACATTGTACACTCCTCTGCTATGCCTATACCAAATTTCATGCAAATCAAAACAGCCGATCAGAACTTACACATGCCATAATGTACTAAAAAGTTCTCTTTTGGAACTAAATTTCTGTAAAAAGAAATAATTTATATTTTCTCATAACGAGCTCAAAACTGTACCACAAATTCTCTACCAAGTAATTTGTGATGAATTTTAAAATTTTTATAAATATTTCATCAGTATTCAGTTGATCAAAAAGACCACGGAATGAAATAATGACAATACGAATTTATTTCTTAATTACTTATCTCAAATGTGCAATTGCTTAAGAGAAATGTCTTCACCATATTTTCAAATTTAGCCCTATCTACTTTTTTATTTTCTTCTTTCTTTCGACTATTTATTTTTAGGATAAGGAATTGTCTAACTAAACTTTTTATATCAAATTTAAAAAGAATTGCGTTTTTTTTTTATCAATCCCAATTTAAATTTAAACTTGAGCTTAACTTGGAATTTTTTGAAAATATTTCGAGATACACATTAAAATTATAATTTTTTAATGTTTGAAATTATCGGGATATATTTACTTAAATTGCTGTTTCAAAATTTCGGTGAGTCGTTCTTAACTTGTAACGTCTCAAGTGGATAGTGAACTAAAACCTTGCGAGAACAGCTGATTTAGACTTAGAATAGAGAAAATCCCCTTTTTTACAAAACTTGTTAAAATTCCGTTTTTTACATAGATTTTTTTTTCTGAATCCCGCTTTTTAGTCGTTTGGGTCCCGCTTTTTGACAAAAACCTTCTGGTCACGTTAGGCGTTATCAAACATTTTTAATCTAGCTGAAACTAGCTTTACTTCTTAATAAGTTTTGTGGTAATACGGTTTTAAACAAACGGGTTACAGATCTGAACTCACAATCAACTAATAAAGTGCCAAGTTTTAGCACTATAGGTTTCTTTTTATGACCATGATTATCATAAAAAGTTCAAAAACTTAAAAAAACCCTTAAAATTACTTTACTTTTGCACATTTCGTTCACGAGTTTATACTTTTTGATCTCATTCGATTTTATGTGAACTAATCGGACTTTGTGGATAAATTCTGTTATTGTGCTGACTTTCAACTGATAAATACAGGATAGTCGAGTTATGATGACAAAATTGTTTAATTTTTAAAATTTGTTGGTTTTTTTTGGGCGGGGTCTGTGCGACCCTCAACGAAGTACAAATATTGAAATAAGGATTGATGCTTGTTATAATTGTATGCATTTTGAGCTATATCTCGTTGATGTTCCCGAAATTGTCAATGTTGTAGATAGTCTCAAACTTTGAAAAAGCCAGTTTTTCGCGAGGCACATCTTTTTACCTTTTCTTAACATCAAATTAAAATTGACATTAATCTAATTCATGTATCCTAAAAAAAAAAACGAAAAAGAAAAAGAAACTATAGTCAGTCAAGACCGACCATAAGATACCCTACACCATTGTGTATGAGCTTAAAAATTCGGAAAGGGGACTTATATTAGAAACAATTATTGACCAACACATTTAATAAATGAGTGATTCCATATCAAAACAGATAAAAAACAGACATTTTCGGATTTGATGTCACTGGTTTCAATGAAATTCGTTACAGATATTAAGTATTGCAAATTTTGCTCAAATCACAATTTTTCTGAGTAAAGAATCCTCCCGGTCCAAAAATGTGACGTTTGAAAAATCCAAAAGCGGTTGAATTTTTTTCTAAAAGTAAACACACTATATTGCTCATAACTTCTAAAATATACATCATATAGTTCTTATTTTTATTTCATTTAATAGAAAAACACATTGCCTTTAAAACGACTAGTAAACCATTCGAAAGTTCAAAGGTCAAAATCGATAATATAAAAATTAAAGCTTAATATCTCAAAAAATGGTATTTTAAAATTCTTAAAAAATACATATATTGATAATAAAACCCTTCTCTATATTTGTGACAAATTTCAAGCTGGAGCCTCTATTAGTTTAGGAGTTCTGAAGCAAAATACAGAAAAAAGCACATTTTTTGTATATAAAATTTAAAATATTTACAAAAATTATTTTGACATTATTTTTTTTTATGAGCACATATTTAAAAAAAATAAAATTTTATATACAAAAATTATACTTCAGTATATATTTTGTTACAAAACTTCTGAACTAAATGAGTGTCCAACATGAAATTTTGCAAAAGCATGAAGTAGAGTTGTATTAATATTATATAATTTTTTTATAGCTTAGGAGTTATTAATAATTGGATTTTATTTGTGTACATAACTTCTAAACCAAATAAGGCTCCAACTTGAAATTTTATATTTATATGGAGAAAAGTTATGTCAACGATATATAACCTTTTAAGAATTTAAAAAATACCGGTTTTTGAGATATAATAGTTTTAATTTTTTTATTTCCAACTTTGACCTTTGAACTTTTGATATAAAAAAAAACCTTTTTATATATATTGTTATTTCCTGATGCATTCCTAATAAATTGTCCAACTTTAGATAAGTCCATGATAATGACAGCCATACAGCATCTTAAATATTCTGTTAAATGTGGACCTGATGGTGTTCCAAGTTGCGTTCTCATAAAGTGTTTAAATTCTCTTTTATCTCCAATAACCTACTTATTCAACATATCAATAGTAAATGGTTATTTTCCTGGAGTTTGGAGAGAATCCTATATTATACCTTTGTTTAAATCCGGAAGCAGATCTAACATCTCCAACTATAGAGGCATTGCTAAACTGAGTGTTATTCCAAAACTTTTCGAAAAGATAGTTACTGAAATCCTTTCGCATCAAGCCATTTGTTATATTTCCCCATTTCAGCATGGATTCAAAAAAGGATGTTCCACTACAACAAACCTTTTGGAGTTCACAACCTCAGTAATAACAGCATTTGATTCCGGCTTACAGACAGACACAATATATACGGATTTCAGTAAAGCTTTCGATAAAGTAAACCATGATCTTCTATTGTTGAAATTGAATAAACTAGGATTTTCTCCTGTTTTCCTTAAATGGATATCTACATATCTTAAAAATAGATACCAATGTGTATTATTTCGAGAATGTAAATAAAAAACCATTTCCGTTTTATCCGGTGTTCCGCAAGGTAGTCATCTCGGCCCATTATTATTCCCAAAATTTATAAATGATTTACCATCATGCATTAAGAATTCCAGAATATTAATGTACGCTGAAGATGTAAAACTGTTCCATAGCTTTACTGATTCCTATCAACGTTTCTTACTCCAATCAGATCTAGACAACCTTTATGATTGGTGCATTATAAATCTAATGGATCTGAATTGAAGAAAATGCAAATACATGATGTTCTACAGAATAAGTCCAGTACTCTGTAGATACAAAATAAATGAATATGAACTTGAATCAGTCGACGAATTCCTTGATCTAGGTGTATTGCTTGATTGTAAACTGTCCTTTAATTCCCATGTTTTACAAATTGTTAATAAGGCAAAAGGAGTTCTGGGTTTCCTCAAGCGCTGGAGAAAAGAATTTAATGATCCTTACGTTTCCAAGCATTTATTTACATCTCTCGTAAGACCAATCCTGGAGTATGCTTCCGTGGTCTGGAATCCTCAATACGAAGTTCATGTTAAGAAAATAGAATCAGTCCAAAAACAGTTTCTCTTATTTTGTCTTCGTAATCTTCCATGGAATCCTAATATTAATTTACCATCATATAAAAGCCGATTACAGCTAATTGATCTCCCTTCTCCTGAAAGTAGGAGAAAATATATGAATATTTCATTTGTAATTAATTTAGTAAATGGTTCAATTAATTCCGAGTTACTGCTTCGTAAAATAGAATTTGCAGTCCCGATTCGTTCAACTAGAAATTTTATTCCTTTAAAAATCAAATATTTTCGAACTAATTATGCCAATTTTGATCCAATGCGACGTATGTGTAATCAATTCAACATTTGTTATCCATATATTGATTTTTCAGTAAATCCAATCCGTATTAAGAGGAGTATTTTTAACTTATTAAATAATAATATTGTATGATTATGAGATTTTTTCTTGTTAATAGCTTTAAGAATAATATGTATGCTAGCCTGTAAGAAATTGTAATTTCATTGGCTATTGAATTAAATAAATAAATGAAGGTACGATAATATCTTTGTTTTTAATATGCAGCAACAACTAGAGATCTACCATATATATTAAAGAAGTTATTAGAAGTTAAATAAGTATTCATTTGTAAAGTTTTTAAAATTTTTTGTCTTTAAAACCGTGATATTGCCGGACCGAAAATAAACATGGGTCTGAAATTTCATGTTTTCGGAAACACTTCCAAAGGTCAATGCTTGTATTTCTGGAAGAGGGGTTTATATGAGAGCTATGGTCGATTATGGAACGATCTTCATGAAATTTGGTACAAAGTTTAACATTTGTACTTCTTTGCACTGAATTTCATTAAAATATTGCCGTATGAAAGGTATTTATGACCACTTAACCCCTATTCCAGGAGGACATTTGTATGGAGGCTAGGTGAAATAATGGACCGATCATAACCAATTTCAATAGGCTTCGTTCTTGTGTCAAAGTAACTATTCATGCCCAATTTCATCAAGATATCTTCAAAATTGTTACCTATACTTTGTTCACAAGGTTTACATGGACAGACTGCCGGCCAGACGGACGGACATCGTTAAATCGACTCAGAAAGTGATTCTGAGTCGAACGGTATACTTTAAGGTGGATATCCGATGAGTTTTTCTGTGCGTTACTAACATCAGCACAAACGCATAATACAACAAACACCTTTGATGGTGTAGGGTCCCAATAAGCACTAAAAATATTAAAATTCAAGTACTTTAAAATTTACTTGAATTTAACTGAAATTCCAACCCATTTTTTAAGTATTTCTCAAGTTAAAATGTACCTTAAATTATGTTCAAACTTTTTGTCTGTTGTCAAAGAAAAAATATAAAATAAAATTTGTGTAAAGGAAAAAATAAGAAAACTACGTAATAAAATTGTTAAATTTGTAGCATTAACAAAAATGGTAATTCTAAATTAATTACAAACAGCAAATCCGAGTTTAAATCCCATCAAGAATAATCCGAATTTGGATGCTCAAGGCTAATACAAATAACCAATGAATATAAATGTGTAAATGAAAAAATGTGTTTAATTTAGTTTAAAGATAATTAAGAAATTTAATCTTTTGTTTTGTATATCTAAATAATTTAAAACATATAAAATAAAAACAAACATAGCGTTTATTTTTTTAAAAGAAGTAATAAACATTTTTCTTTAATTCTACTATGATTTGCAGTGTTATCAAAGGCTTGATTTATATTATTTTTCCAACCTTGAATTCAACTATTTATTTCACTAGAATTTCACTGTTAATCAAAACTTGAAAGTAACTGTATTAACATTGTTATGTTAGACTTGAATTCAAGTTTCCTTTTCACTGGAGTACACTATTGAATAAAAGTGTAGTAGAACTGTATTTCAACACTTGAAATTTGAATTTATAACTGGAATTCAAATTTGTTTACACTTGAATTCCAGAAAAAATGCTTATTGGGGTATTATTATTTTTGTTATTTATTTTGTTCATGTTGCTATTTTCCTACCCTTTGCTGTAAATATTTATACTATTAATAAAATTTGTTTTATTTTTTCATATAAAAATTGCGTCATTTACTATTTATATTTCATTATTGAGTGACTGACTGTTTTAATGGTCTACTGGTTGTACTATTCATTCATAGTATGCCCATTGTGACCATAGTCGTATCAAATTTTTTGTCTATTTAATTTACTTAGACTTTATATCAAAACCTATAAATCGTTCAAAAAGAAACAATTTTTGTTTTAATTTTTTTCTAACGATTTCTTTCCACTTAAAATATGCATTTGCCATTAACAATAATTTAAGGAGACACTTTTATTAAATGGATTTGTATTTGTTTAGGCGTAAAATTTAATATTTATAAAACTACAGTTTTTATTAAAAAACCATTAATCCAGTATTTAAAAATTTTAATGGTTAATATTCTCATGTTATAGCGTTAGTTTTATTGGGCACAAACAGCAGTTTTAAGAATTTATGGCGACAATTGCATTATATTGAATATATATTTTATTATTGAATTTTATTTCTAGAGTTTAATACATATAAGTACATTTTATGTAAAGCTTGTGGTGGAATTTTTGTATATCCTTGATATAAAAAATAACAGGAATATATGGTAATTTATACGCTCATATGTATATTAGAAAATTTTAGTGTTTTATATCAACAATGATTTACGTACTTAGTTCCGCTTTGTCACCTAGGCTAGAAATTTTTGTTTAACATACCTTTAAAAATAGTTTTTTTTTTTTTTCTTTTTTAACTTTAAAATAATAGTATAATTTGAAAAATGAAGTGGACAGTTTCTAAAACATGGTTTTTTAAGTGATCTTTATTATTATACTATACAAAATATCCTACTCTTTAAGATTTTTTTTTTTTTTGAATTATTTATCAAGCACTTTCAGGAGGTGCAAAATATGCACTTATTTCTACTTGTGAAGTGATGAAAATATAATTCTTTTACACATCAAATTTTTAGTTGCCTAAAGTAATCGTTCAGAGAAGATTTACTCCAATAAAAATTTTATAATTTAAGATCAACATGACATTATGGCTAATACATAGTAACCATGACCTAGTTTAATTATCATTTCATATTACTAATATTTTTTTTTTTAATATTTAGTTCTTATACACTGCAAAAACCAGATGTTTTAATTTTAATACCAAGTTTTATTTTAAGTAGTACCGTTCATTTATATCGGATTGCTAAATATCAACAATTTATCATCATTCAATTTAAATTTGTACAATCAAAAAAATTTGTTTTCTTAAGCATCATGACAAAACCACTATTTGCTAAATTATCAAAGTAAACAACAAAAAAAGCCTAAGAAATCCTGATGTAAGAGTTTTTAAGTATATTTGAATGCGAATAAACAAACTTATATACAAGTAAAGATCTTCACTACCAAACTACTCTAATGAAGATTAATTGCAATCACTTCCCCCTGTTGAAATGGTATTAATTGCACTGGAGACTGGATGAGGCTGAGTCTGAGACAACATCGGCTTTAGTAGAAGCAGCAACAGTAACTGCGGCGGCACTATATTGCAAAAAACCGTCAACCAAAATGTAACCAATTTTATTTGCATTGCAATTTACTTTATATGCTAAAGTTTGTCTGATTGTCTGCATGTCTGCCTATTCGTAGGTCCGTCCGTCCCTCTGTTTTTTTTTTTTTTTTTTTTTGGTTGTCTGTAAAGTGTCTCGCTGGTAGGCATTTTTGAAAATCGTTTGCCATTTGTTTGTCACTCATTGTTGTTTTGTAAGTAAGTTTGTCTTGAAATCTTATTTTTATTTTCATCTTCTTATTTTGAACATATGGAAAAATGGAAAAAGAAATAAATAAAACATATTTTAAGTCAAGTTTCGTTTTCTTTTAATTCGTTTATTTCCTGTGTCATCACTTTTTTTCCTCTAATATACACATGCACATACATATATTTTGATTTTCAGACAAAAGTTCACAAGACCTCCACG
This sequence comes from Protophormia terraenovae, assembly GCA_951394005.1. Taxonomy (NCBI): domain Eukaryota; kingdom Metazoa; phylum Arthropoda; class Insecta; order Diptera; family Calliphoridae; genus Protophormia; species Protophormia terraenovae. The sequence goes on from OX596073.1 coordinate 61,584,338, forward strand.
TCGATGGTCTTACAAAAACCAACTTAATTGCACAAATCTATTGTAATCAAATCTTTTACTGGAACTGCAATTTTGTTGAATGTAAGTATGTGTGTTCGTGTAGTGTTGCAGTTCCCTGCATTTTCCGTTTAAACGTTTTTTTTTTTTTTCTTCTACTTACATTTATATATTTGTCATGGTTCATTTAACGTCTTTTCATTGCTCGTTGTCTTTTGTGGTCAAAAGTTTAGGAGGCTTTTGATAAATGATTACGTTCAGGTAAAAGATGAGATGTTTTCGTTTTTCTTGCATAAGATTAGATTTTGGTTACCAAAATGAAAACCAACAGAAAAAAAATTTTAAAGTAAAAGACAGATTTTGTCAAGTTTTAAAATAATGGGTGCGCTATGGGAAATTAATGCTAAATTGTTAAATAGAATTGTCCATTATTCTCCTATGTAGTTTGTAAAAAGAGGATATGATATTAATCTAACTTACCCTTTTTATAGCCATTTTAAATTTCTTTTGAAAAATGTGTTTATTTGTAACATAATCATCATTTTATTTTTAATTCTTTTGCACTAAATTTTAAACACCAAAATGATTTATTTAATCAAAAAGTTTTTTTTTTTTTATTTGCACCTCGCATCAAAATGATTATATCAATTACCCAAAATTGTAAAGAATAAAATAAAAAATAAATCAATAGTAAAAAAAACGTTTAATATTGTGTTAATTGAATGAATGAAAAAATTAATTGAAACAAAAAAATTTATTCTATATAACTAATCAGTCATATAGATTTTTTTGTTTCCGACTTTACATTGGTCCTTGAACTATGTGAACACAATTTCGTTGATTGTGTTCACATAGTTCAAGGACGTGCTTTTATTGAAGAAATATCAGCAGAAAAGTATTTCACGGACACCCTGTGTTTCTAGTTTTTAGTCCATAACTTTTTTGTTTATTAACCGATTTTGCCCATTTTCAATACCAAACAAACCTTACATACGTTGTCCCGTTCGAGCCCTATCCTGCTTCCAACAGACGGACAGACAGACGGACGGACATATCTAGATCGACTCAGAATTCATCCAGGACCCAGAAAATATATACTTTGTGGGGTCTTAAATGATTCCTTCGACATGTTACACACGGAATGACAAAATCAATATACCCCCCATCTTTTTGATGGTGGGTATAAAAACATTTTTTACAATTAATGCCTTTTTGATTCTTAAATAATTTTAATTTTTTAATTAAATTAATCTATAAATTCATATTTTTGATTAAATCAATGACTGAATCAAGCAAAATGTTTATTAAAAAAATAAATTTTAATTGATTTACTTTTTTCCTAAATTTTATTTATTATCAGCTTTGGACTTACAACGCATTTAATTTATTTTAGTATCCGCAATATTTTAGGATGATATTGTAAAATTGTAAGGATTCTTCTAAAGATATTTATTTAGCATCTAAAATACAACTTGGTCAGAAATCTCTTCTTGGTCCATGTTGGTTGTGCGCAAGCGTAATTTTTTTTTTTTTTTTTATGCAACAAATAATAATTAAATACCTTTAGATGATGACTGGTATAATTATCTTTCCAATTTTATTGTATCGTCCTGAAATATAGCATGTACTAAAAACATTAAATTATACATAAGATGTTCTATAACTCCAAAACTTATGATGGTATATGAAAATTTATTTCTGTAAAATTTTTGAAAATTTTATGCTTTATAAATATAGTAATGGCATCCAAACATGTACGAATGTATGCAAATAATGTTTGTCACATTTAGGCGAGTAACTCGCGTAGTATACACGTGATTATCGATGACTTTTAATACTTATAAGTATGCTTAAGCCGCCAAGAAATTCCATCAAATTCCGAAGTAGAACCCTTGTTTTATTGTATTACTTTAAGAGAGTATCAACAATTAATGAGAACGAAACAAAAATAAATTTTTAAATTAAAAAAGTTAAATATAATTTTTTTGGCATTATTTTATTTTATTTTTTTATTTTTCTCACTTCCTGGAAACACTGTAAATAACAAATCCCAATTACCTTAACGTTCAAAAAGGAGCCAATAAGAAGAAATTTGTAAATACATATATCGTCCATTCTATGACAGATTTAAAAAAATGCCAATTTTTTTACGGAGGGTCATCCGATTTTGTTCATATTTGATACGCATATAATCTGTGGAGCCATTTAAATATCTCCATTTTTATTTATTTATTTTTTTTTTTTTTTGAATTTTAAAAAATTCGCGAATTTATTCACGATTTTCCAAACAGTCGAAAAAATCGGAAAAGTGTGTACTTTAAACATCAATAACTCTAAAAGTTATTAACGGATTTTAATGATTTAAACCTCATGTAGAAGATGAATAAGTCCTCTTTTAATGTAGTAATTTAGAAATAATATTGCAATTTAAAAATGCATTCATAATGCAAATGGAATTTTAGGATGCATTTTTGAAAATTATGGAACTTTATATAGGAGGAACCTGTCACTTTTATATATGGTTGTCATATGTGGCTAATTAGCAACTTGGACAGATCACAGGACTGCTCCAAGAAGAAATTAAAAAAAAGTTTAGACGTAACTAAAATTTTTTAAATAACTGTAAATTTTTTGTTTCGCATACGATTTAAAACAATTTAAAATTTTCTTAAAGCCATATTTATGTGAACATAAAGTCTTAAATTAATAAGCTATAAAATCGTCTTTTAAAAAGCTAAATAATACTATTTTTTAGCTGCATATTTTAAAAAAAAGTATACAAAAATAATTTAAGAAATTTGAGGTAAATATAGACAAGGAACACTAAAATTTTATTTCTATAATTAGCATTACAGACTTAGTATAGTTTTAATTAAAAATTATTTTTATTTAAATATTTAAATAGTCTACGTATTTAAATTACCTACGCACAGTGATTCGTTCCCATATAACGACTTGGCAAAAATAGAAAGAGTCACCCTAGAATTACGAAATTATGCACAGTTATAATAGGTCATAATTAAAAAATGTACGAACTTTGAAAAAATCGGCGCAAGGATTCAAATACCTCCCATATATCATGAAACATAAAATTCTGATATTTTCCATAAGTCTGTTTCAAAAAATCCAAAACTTAGCCACGATCGTACCTATGTGATTGTACATACTGGTGCAATTTTTTTCTCAATCGGTCGTAGGATACTTATAGCTGTCATATATCCTTTTTATTAAAAACGCGTTTAAACTACTAAAATCAAATAAAGAAACAAAGATAGTCATAAGTTTATGTTTGTAAAGAAATTACACATACCAAATTTTGTAAAATTTATTCAAATGAAACCAAAGACTTAGAAATATCCTTTTTTTAATAAAAAGCAATAATACTGTTACATATATTACGCTAAGATGAACAATGTAAAATACATCAACATCACTAAGATACTTTTTTATTTCTACAACTGGTTCCAGAACACATGAAAATAGCCTGTACTTGTTCTACTTTGGCGTAACGACCAATGATTTTTGTTTGAAATTGTCACCTCCAGAACTAGTTCTGTGGAAGTGTTAGCTAGCCAGTACACATTCTATGGAACGGTTCTAGAACTAGTTCTTTAATCAGTGATTTTTGTTCGAAATTGCCACATTCGGAACTAGTACCATAGAAGCGTTAGGGAACGGTTTCAGAATCATTTTTATTTTATTTCTTATTTTAATGGGCTTTTTCATAAAGGCCACTTTTGAAATCAAATTAATTTTGTAAATACTCTTTTTTTAATTTTATTTATTTATTTATTTATTTATTTATTTATTTATTTACTTATTTATTTATTTATTTATTTATTTATTTATTTATTTATTTATTTATTTATTTATTTATTTATTTATTTATTTATTTATTTATTTATTTATTTATTTATTTATTTATTTATTTATTTATTTATTTATTTATTTATTTATTTATTTATTTATTTATTTATTTATTTATTTATTTATTTATTTATTTATTTATTTATTTATTTATTTATTTATTTATTTATTTATTTATTTATTTATTTATTTATTTATTTATTTATTTATTTATTTATTTATTTATTTATTTATTTATTTATTTATTTATTTATTTATTTATTTAAGTTAGTTAAAGTAAAATTAAGCAACAATTAAGAGCGTAGAAAATTGTGATTTTGGATAGCTAATTTGTTGAAAATATTATTACTTAAAGATATATTAGTAGAAAATACAAAATCAATTAAAATAAAAAAATGAAATGAATTAAATAATAAAATTATAATTTTATTAAGAAATTTTGTATTACATAGTAAATAATTTTATTAAAAATAAAAAAAGTTGTTTGGATTTTATTAAAAAAAAATCAATAAAAAAATCGCATTTTAAGCCTTTGGAACATATTTAATAGCACCTGTTGTGCTATTCATTATGTTCCATTCAAAAAATGTGAAACATATATTTTTAAATAGGAAATTATATCAGCCTTCGAAAAAATATATATTTTTAAAATTAAACTTTTACTTTATTTTTGCGTATGAAACGAATCACTGTGCTATGAGTGCATTTATTTTAATCTTTTTTATTAGTATTATTTCTACTAAAATGCTAAGTAATTTTAAAAATAAAAAACAAAATTTTCTTATTACAAACGCCTCTTCAATAATAATTAATCATATCAGTTGAGACGTTATCTTGAGGCAAAGTCAAGAAAGGCTTTAAAAAATAAATTTATAACAAAATATGTACGTACTACTTATATATAAAAATAAATCTCTGTCTGTGAGTTGCGAAATCTATAAAATAAAACTAATATATATGTATGAATACGATGATTGAAATGATAAAATTCAAATAAAATTTGGTTCAATCAAATGTTGATGATGAAATAATCAAAAAAATATATTGATTAATGAAAATTAATAGTTAAAAGTATAAAAAAAGCAAAAAAATTTAACAACTCATGAGAATATTTTATAGACAGTGCAAATTGTTTTTGCCAAAAAAATTAGAATTATTATGTTGAATTAAAAGTAATGTTTATAGTGTGTATCATTTTAGTGAGGGTTGGGCAGTAATTATGGCAGAATGATGTAGAAGAAGTTTTTTTTAACGGACTATTCTCGTTTTTTTTTTCTTTTTTTTTTTTTGCAAAACATTCACACTCTGCAATTGAAGTCCATAAAGTTTGATGAGACTTTATATTTTTCTTAAACTGGCACTTTACTATAGCAATTACAGTGTGGATTTTTCAAAAAAAAAATAAGCATCACCGCAGATCAGCCTGCAACAAATCTCAAATCAGTTGCGTCTGTTGATTTCGTTTTTTTTTTCTATTTTACTTTTCATTTTAGTTTTAACGGAAATCAATGACATGGTGGTCTCAACCAATAGTTTTGAGACCATTAAAAACACCAATCTATGGCAAAAATTCCTTGCCACTCTAACTGTTGCTATGTATTAGCCCCATATTGCAATAACAAAGTTTATTTGTAGTTGTTCTTGCTGCTGTTGTTGTTGTTACTGCAGCTAATGTTTAATTAAGGTGATTGGTAGTGTTAACTCTGTATGTTAAAGTTGCCACTTACAACGTTGTCTGTATTGTTGGTGGTATTTGTAGTAAATGCTGTTGCAACAAAAGTGTTGAGTAACAATTGAAAGACATGGTGAAGGTAAGAACAACGACTGGAGTAGCAGCAGCAGTAAAAAATAAACTCTATGTCAACAGCAATTGCTGACATTGTGGCTGACACCAAAAAAAAAAACATACATAAAAGCAAACCAAACACAAAACATTTCTGAAAAGCTGCAACAACAATTACAACATTTTGCAGCATGTTATAGTTGTTGTATTAAGCAAATAAAAGTTGGCACTTCTGGAGTTAATTGAAGGGATTGTAAAAGTTTAAAGTGGAAAAACTTCTATATGGTGGAATAGTAAATTATCAGTTGAATTTCTAAGGAATCAAATGCAGCAATTATGATGTCATCAATGATATAATTAAATGCATTATTTATTAAATTTAAATGCGTGAATAACTTTAATAAAAAAAGTAAGTTTATGCCAGAAACCCTTATTTCTTGTATAGAATTTTCATTGTTTTTCAACAAAATTATTAGATTGATTTTATTTTTGAGAATTTTGATTAAAAATTTGAATAATGATTCACAATTTTTATCTGTTTAAATCACATTCACTCTCAGCCCAACAAACCAAATGATATCGTAATGATATCATAACGATATCATTTCGTCGATAAAGAAGCCCGAGAATAATATCATTTATAATTCTAAAATGATATAAGTTGCTTTCTAAAAGGTACACTGGAAAATGATATCATAATTTTTGAAAATAACGATATTAGTAAAGATATCGTTAAATTTAAGCAGCGCGATAACTTGGTAATATATTCAGGATAAAATTATTTCTATATTTTATCATATAATTTTAAAATTATTATATCATTAATGATATTGTATCGTTTCTTGGTTTGTTGGGTGATTACTCATAAGAATAAGGTCTACAAAGTTGTCTGTTAGTTAACAGTCAAAAATGTAAAAAAATACTAATATTTTGTTCTGAAACTGGAAATTTGATGATAACATTTTTGGGTATTAAAGTATCCAAAACATTTGCAATTTTTTTTTTTTTTTTTTTTTTTGTAATTGAAAAAGCACTTACTTTTACGGACAATCATGTACAAAAATTATTTTAAAATTGTAATTTCTAAAAGGTGGTATTCAGTATCAAATTTTTTACCACCAACCAGGGTTACCGTTGAAAATTTTTAAAAGGTGTTCAAGAAAGGGGATTTCAAAATAAAAAGTCGCCAAAAAAGGGGCCAACTGCTTAAACTTCTTTAATTTTGTTTATTTGATAACAACAAAAACAAATAATTTTGTATTTTAAGAAAATCTACGAAATTCAGTTTTATTAATAACACAATTATTTATAATTATTTTACAATGTTTTATTATTACAAAAAATAGAGATTTATTTACAAAAATAATTAAAATACAATCCTTTTTTAATTTATTAAACTTCTGTACTTTTGCACGAGTTCTTTACTCGTTCTCCTGTCGTTCAAATCCCCGTCGGAAAAATTTAGGACGGAACGCATGGATCCAAGTATTGACTTAAGTCTGTTAGACAAACTATTTTTTATAATTGATAACACTGGTCGACAAAAAAATCCGCACCAAAGACGAACAACTGAACTTGATGTGCTAAATACGAATCTGCTTTAAGCTTTTTTCCATCAGGTCTGGATTTTTATTATGGGAGTGTCTAATATTTTGCCCATAGTAAGGTCATTACTCTAGTATATTTCCCTATAACTTAAGAACGGTGTGTAAGAATCACATAAGTGATACACTAAAAGATACAAAAAATATCTTCAAATCTCCCAAAACTTAATTTTTTTAGTTCTTTTGTTACTAAAAGTTCTTTTAATAAATGAAAACATCAAAAATGTTTTAAAGCTGGTAATGCTAAACTAAGGTATGCATCTTCAAAATTGATGCATAAATCTTGATTTTATTCACAGTTAAGTAAAAATACCCATGTTACATACAATTGAGTAGAAATACAATGGTGAGTTAAACCAGAATCTGCATTCACTTTTTTCTATCACGTACTAATTTTTTTTAATGGGCATGACTAATATCATCACCTTATTCAGCGGTCACACTATAAAATTCGATAATGGTTTGTCAAATTTAGACTATAACTCAAGAATCGTTTACACGATTTTGATAAATATACACCAAAAGATGCATACGCAAATTGTCTTCAAGGTGTGTCAACAATATTTTTTAGTCGCTCAAGAATTTCGGAGATATGGATCAAAATTTTCACGATTTTTAAAATTTTTTTTTGCTACTAATTACCGAAAAACTACGGAAATATTAACTGAACAAAAAATTATGTAAATTCAACTCAAGAACAATTTAAGTCGCTATATATTGGAGTTTAATTTATATTAATAAACGAAAAATGCCTACTAGTGTATCTCCATCTAACTGTAGGTATGCATGGGTATCCTAAGTGTGAATGCAATCAAGATTTGTACTAAGATATGATACGTGACTATTTACTCGTAGTTTTACCAGCTTTGAGATAAAGATGATAAACTGAATTATTTTTGATGTCTTCACTTTTAAAAAGAAATTTTACTAAAAAAAACTTCAATTTAGCATGAAAAAATTTTTCGGACACTTATTTCGAAATATCTCACTAAACTGTTTGTTAGTAGAACGACTTAAAGCCAATTTTATTCCACATATTTTGGTGTTTCATTTATATAAATCGTGCATATCGTTCTCGAGTTATAGTGAAATATACACGAGTAATCAGCTTTTTTAGGGCGCAATATTAGACACGCCCATAAAAAAATCTAGACCTGATGGGAAAAAACTGCAATCAGATTCCAGTTAGCATGCAGAATTCCATCTAGTCCACATATTTTTTTTTTTTTTTTGAAGGAGAACGAAAAAAAAATTTTTTTCGACCTGTGTAATTTAGTAAAAAATACATCCTCCGAGAGATTGCTATGAGCAATGTAAAAATATAAATTAGGATTTAAGTATTCATCGAATCTTTTCTAGTCCAAAAAAATTTGGCATATGATGATATAAATAGCTGATCATAAACTTTATTATTATTTTTAGTTACTAACAGTTTCAGTTCATTTATAAATACTCCGCGGTTTTTATATCATTATACTGTGAAACGATCTCAAAATGACTAATTTACATAGTATTAAAAAGTCGCCATTTAAAAAGGGGATAAAAAAGTGCCCAGGTGGTTAAAAAAGGGAAAATTGGCGACTAAAGTCGCCAAACGGTAACACTGCCACCAACAGATTTTTTTATACTAAGCACTATTGGCTAATTGTATGGAGATAAAAAATGTTGCAACCGTACCCCATAAAATTTTAAGATTGATATGTTGTAAAGTAATTTTTAAAATATGTCGCTTCAATTAATTCGGTCCCGTTAGCTCATATTTTATAGTCCTTTAAGTGGGAAATCTCGGTCTTTTTGTTCAAAAATTATCAAAGTTTAATGTTTAAAAACTTTTAAATGTTTTATCCGATTTTAACAAAAATGGTGTTAGGGGAAAGATCCCATTTTGGAATTTATGAACTATAACCACAACATAATGAAAAATGTAAGGAAAGTAAAAACACCCTTTTTCAGAATATCTAATGATAAAGGATATTTTTTCATTTTATAGGTTCTTGCGGGAGGAAGATGTGGTACTTTTATGATTTTATGATACAGAGTTTTTCCATTGACACATTTTTGTTAAAATCGGATAATACACTTAAAAGTTATTAGAAATTAAACTTTGTTAATTTTTGACGAAAATGCCCGAGGTGTCACACTTTAGAGGCCTATTAAATATTAACCATAAGAGATATGGATTAATGTAGAAACCAAATTTAAAAAAAAAATCGAAGATGTACAATTTCTAAAACTCTTTTTTTTTTTTTGTATTACTCTATGTCGATGAATGCATCATAAGCGAAATTTTTTTTTAAAATTAGTTTTCATTCTTGTACAATTAAGGTTTTAGTACAATTTTTTTAATCTATATTAAATACAATTTTTTTAAGTTTGAATATTTCTAACAGTTTTTACCGTAAATTAGATGCTATCATTAAAAGGTTTTATTCAAGAGAAGTATATTAATAATAAAAGTAATATTTTGGGATCACCGGTCCATAATAGGTCAATCAATTTAATATCAGCTTCCTTTTTAATTGGATTAAAGAAATTTATTATAGGTATTTTTAATAAATTTACTATAAGATATTTGCAAGATTTGCTATAATTTATACTACCTTAGAAACGAATATACTTATGTATATTTAAAAAAAAAAAAATATTATAGAATGTCATGTCTAAATAAAGAAAATATGACAAAAAATGCTAATGAAACCTAAATATTCCCCGAAAGGTTAATATTTTAATACTATGAAGTTAATTTTCTTATAAAGAAAATTTTGATGTTGCTGTTGAAGAGCATCCATATTTTTAGAGGCGTTTTTAAAATGGTCCAGCTGAAATGAAAACAATCAGAATTTTATTTTTTAATTTTAAATAAATCACTTAAAACAAAATTGGACTTTGGTATCTCTAATATGATCCGAAATAATTCTCTCTGACTTAAAAAAAAAAAACATTATGTGTTAGCCGTGCGCAGCATCTTAGTCTCTCCTATGGAACAACTTTTGTGAGTTTTGCACCAGGATCTTTCAAAATAAGATTCGTTCAGCAATGGCTTTATTTAGAAATAATTTTGCTAAGCAAAGAATTTCGGCTCTGTTAATTGTCCACCTAGATCATGTGATATCACACCTCTCACATATTATCTCGCAAATTGCCTTTAAAGTCTTAATCGCTGACTTATCCACGAAGATTTTGGGGTTATCTTAAGTCAAAAGTCAGCGATTCAAGACTTGAAAGGAAATTCGCATGATAATAGTAGCAATACTGGAAAGAAAAATATTCTAAATAAATCTTGCAATACCTTTGCTACTTATATTTCTTACATATTTTGATAAAATTGGTCGAGGCGCATTTTTTTTTTTTTTTTTTACATATGTTTACAAATTTCCATTTAAAAATTGCTTTGGAACTAGGATGAAAATTCAAAGGTTCAAAATTTGCAAGCGTTAAAAAAAGAACCATTGAATAAGAATTATTAAGAAGGATGAAAGCTATGAGTTAAAATCACCACTTTTACAACTCTGTTGCATCATTAAATACTTCCTTCCAATAACAACACTGTGTTAAAAACTATTATTTGTATTACAAATTTTGGTAAATAAGAAAATAAATTACGATATTAAATTCATTAAGCTGATGTAACTAATATCTGATGTAAAATACGAAAAAGTTATTGCAAAACTGTATTTAATTTTCCAACAATTTGTAAACAAATCAAAACTTTATCCATTCTCTTCCGGAAGTACTTACATAAATGCATCCTTACTACAGAATACACGATTTACCTAACACTTCTTGCAATTTACCACTCAGTGTCAATTGTACAATAATATTTAGTTTTTCTACTTCCAGAAAGTGTTCAATGTCATCTTGCAAACATTTCAATTGTTCTTTCACCAAGATTTGTCAATAATTTAAACTTTTTTATCTTCGCTCAGACAACCGAAGACAACTGTCAACTACAGGAAAAAAAAAATCTCGACAGTGTAAACAACAACAACAGAAAATGAACACAAAAATAACAAAAAAGTTGTCAATTGACGTGACAAGGTATTACACGTCTATTTACAGGCATTGCAACACGTTGTTTGTATGTATGTATTTATATATTTACATTCAGCAAATACAATTTTATACATGTTTATGTATTCACGTACATACATATATATATAGTGATGCTTCCAACAAGAAACTACTTTAAAAGAAACCACTTTAATATGTCACACAAGGCTGTGAGCGACATGACAATACTAGTTTACTCGGTAACCAAAAACTGTTTCCATTGGGAAAAAGAGTGCCAGATATTTGAGTCCGCAAAATGTGAGAATAGACTTTTGTGAAGAAAATTATCCTTTTAATATACTTTTAGAATGTTAATTTGGGCATTCGCTATATAGAACGTTGCACTGTCGGGAAATTTTTAAAGGTAGAATTTTCATTTATGAAATTCTAGGGAAAAACAATGGTCCTTATTGAGAAAGGTGCACTCCCTAAAGTTATATTGGTACCAGAATTCCCTACCAGCGATTGAAAGTCACGGGTCTAGAACATTTTGCCCAAAAAATAGTATTGATTTTTGTCTTGAAATGGGTATCAAAAAATTCGTAATTTTTATCAAATTATAAAAAAAAATATTTTAAAAAATTTTCAATTTGCAAACAAAAAAAAACGATATTTTTCTTAAAAAATGGAGAAGAATTTTATAATTTTGTTCTCTTTAAGGCTAAAATATTAAAATATTAATTTTCAATGTAGTAAGTACTGTTTATAATATACGAGTATAATTTTCCAAAATTTTCCAAAAATTGTTCATCAAAATTCCTTAAAAAGTCTTCTTGCGAAACAAAAACCCATGGGAAAAATGTTTTAAATATTTTGAGACCCATTCCGAAACTTTTTTTTACCAAAATTTATGTTCGTATTAAGCAAATTTTTACGCATCGTTTGAGGGGTCTTCCTACATCGAAATTTTCTCGGGACACTCTAACGAACACAGTATAAGAGATATCGAAAGGCAATTTGGAATGTATAGAATTGTTACAATTAATGGAAAGTGGATCCACAATAATAATCCAAAATCCGACCAGCCAGGAAAATTTACATTAAAGACGAATAAACATTTCATCTATTAAGCACTACTAAAACAGGAAGAAAATATCACGAAAGACCTGTGTCGAACACTATTAATTCGTATGAAAATTGCATGGAACGAAAAAAGGCCAAACTATGAGACCAAAGACGATTCCATAATTTTCCATCATGCCAGGTTGCGTGACTAATTAAAACCCAATTAAAAATATAGTGTGAAGTTTTTCCCCAATTCAAATATATCTGACGGTCCGTGCGAAATTAAAAATTCCTAAAAATTTCCGCTAGGAGGATTATTGTAGGAGCCAGTGCTCTAGAGCATTACGAAATTACAACTACGGATGTGCCAAAATTCATGAATTGGTCAACTGGAATCTCAATATTGAATCTTTAGTACTTAAACCAGTCTTCAATTCAGACTTTATTGTTAGCATATCGGTTAGGTCAGATTACGACAATAGACTTATATTATCTGTAAATTTTGGTCAAACAACTCCCTAAGGATGTTTTCTAAAAGCAAAAAATTAAGGCGGACGTATTGATTCTGAAGAGTTAAACTTGAGATTGTCCCTTGGGCTACTGGACTAATGTAGAGTTATTCGGATTATAATTATGGCTATAAAAACCTCTGTACAGTGGATTCTTTATTACAGTATATTTGATAGGTATATCAATATATTTACAGACCCCTGAAATGTGTGTTTATAATATCGAACAGCAATATATTGTTTAGAACACTGATACTAAAAATGGTGATGCCAACATAATATTCTTAACCTTTGGAAAAACGTTAATTAATATTTCAATTGCTAATCCAAGATCTTGTTTAAATTTATACTAGAAATGGTGTTATGAATTTTATGTAGTCACTGTAATTTTATACACTTTTAATCAATTGTCTTGATATTTAAAGGTAATAAAGATCGTGCAGTATAATTCTGAGTTTTTTCTTTTTTTCCAATGAATACTTATTGTTATTTGGCAACATTGTTGGAAACTTACAAGTTTATGTTTTAACAGATTATACGACGTGTGTTATCGACATTTTCATATACAAAAAAAAACTTCAAGAAAATAAAACTTGGGCGGTCATTAGGTACGTGTTAAAGATTTAAATAGCGATAGCAATTACTAAACAATTCTTTTATTTATAACTAGTTTTATTGAAATAACATATTTTTCTCAACTTAAAATATGATTTAACTTTTTTTTACATTTAATGGTTTTATTAATTAATTCATTATTATCTTTATTTCCGTTCATATTATTTAGTATTTTAGTATGATTTTCATTTATCATCACTTAGGATGCAGTTGTTTACTATTACTACTTACTAACCGAACCACAACTGCTAATTACCCTGACAGTTGGGGTCATTTCCTGGCTAATTGTTTAATTAATATAAAGACAAAAATCTGTATTTTAAGAGGACAATAAAAAAACTGAAATTTAATTGTTGAAGACACAAAACTATATAAAACTGCAAATTGTTTGAAGTTTGTTTTTTTAAAGAACGAGGGAAGTAATGCGATTGAATTAAATTGAAGGAAAATAAAGTTTTAAAAATTTTAAAATATTATGTTTTAAAAAATGTTTTAAATTACTTGGATTCTTTTTAAGGAATCGCTATAACTGCTGCAAGCCAACAACTAAAATAATGACATTTCCATTGAATTCCTCTCGATCCTACCACAAAAAAAAAAAAAGCTAAATATGTTAGTAAAGGTTTTGGAATAGGGATAACAATTTCCTAATAAAATAAGAACAATTCTCTTCGTTATCCTTCCCCTCTTATTCAATTAAAAAATGTCAATTATTTAGTTTTTATATCAATTAAAGAGATTCTTCTTTTGTCATAGGGCACTCAATAAGACACAATGCGTATAAAAACATTTATAAAGTCTGTAATTAAACGAGTTTTACATTCGTATTTTTTGCTTAATGAAGAAAATGAATACAGTTGAGATTTTTTAAAACTTTACATTGAACTTTGGCATTTTTAAACACTTTTCTTTATATAGATTTCCATTGGCAACGTAGAGGTTGGTATATTTTTTGAGAGGTAATAAAGAAAATTAAATTTTGGTTATTTTGTTTTATCTTTCTCCTCAAATTTTAATTGTTTTAAAAATAACTTATTATAATGTAGCGATTTATTTAAATTTAGACTTTTAATCTATTCATAAACTGTTTACTTGATAATTAGAGGAAATATGAAAAATGCACAAGCTTTCTTTTTAAGGAAAGATTCTATTTTTAAATAATGCTTAAGGTGTAATGAACCTGGAATATTGTAGAAAGTTGAGTATGAAACATTTTATTTTATTTTTTTAAATTAATTTTATTGTTTTCCTATACAAATATGAAATCAAACAACAAGTAAATTTTATTCTTATTGGTGTATTTTAAAAATATATATTGCTTTGGAAATAAATAAATTTTAATATAACATATGTACCTATTGTAATTTAAATACTTTTTACAATAAAAAAACACTTTAATTTTACCTTGTCATGTCACTGCAATGAAATGCATTGGACAAAAATCTGTATTTTAAGAGGACAGAGAGATCTGACAATACATGCACAAGCGGACTATCAAAGGACTTATAGTCCTTATTCCAGTGAGAGTTGAACAGTGGCATAGAAAAGTCTCTTCCTCATCATAGCAACACCTACAGAAGTCGTTGAAAGGGAGCCCTAATCTCCTAGCATGCGCACCAGCAATCCAGTGCCCTGTGACAACGGATATTGGAATACGTAACCGGTGCCTTGACCGAAGTCCATCATAATGGGGCCATATTTGCCTCGAGGTTGAAAGTGTGGACAAATTTATTCATCTCTCCTGTGCAATCCTCAATAAGTTCCGTAGTATTTTCGATCTGCAAGAAGAAAGCGGTACTCCGACCAATTGTTCCGCATCTTCATGTCGAAGTAGAGAACCAATTCTAGCTAGTTCGTCCGCAGTGAGATTTCCCGGGGTATTTGAATGTCCCCTAAGCCAGACTAGCTCCAGGTTTGAATGTCTCGCCATCTCGTTTAGAGATGTCCGGCATTCATATATCAGCCTGGATGTCGAAAAGACGCCCAGAGCGATTTACTCGCGGCTTGACTGTCCGTACAGATTTGGATATCCACACCATATAGTACCTCAACTAGTTTATCTCACATTTTATGGCCGAGATCTCTGCTTCAAGTATACTTCAGTGATCCGGCAATTTGAAGGAAATACTTCTCCTATATGTGGAAACTCTGGTAACCTTCCAATCGTTTGGTCTCAGGGTTTCCAAACCGAATGAGTTCCAGAATTTTCTTTGGTTTGGATGGTTCTTCCGGTACACGGAAGAACCATAGATCTAGGCCGACGTGGAATCTCATCAACAGATACCACGACCAGTCTAGCGCCTTACCATAGGCCATCCAAAAGAGCCATCGCCTGCTTCAGGAGCAGCGCTGATCTTTCATTTGAGCAGGCCATTAATTTTACACGGCTGCAATGCCATCCTGCATCATCAGACTGGGGGTAGGGACCGGGGTTCTCTTTCAGAAATTTCTAAAAGACTCCCATCATGTTCCTCCGCACTATATACCAGTTTGCATGAGATATAGCGCAATCTGGATCGCTCCTATTGATCACGGCTCGTATGAGATGACCTTCACTATACGATTTCTACATCGGGTTGTAGGGCTTTGGACGCTTGGCCCCGGGCTGTTGGCTATGCGGCTGTGTCTCCTCCCCAGAACGTTGCCGTGTAGGCCCGTCCTTCGACGGTGGGAGAGGGTTGCGCTGCAACTCGGCCAATAATGATTTTGCCCAATTTAGAGAAACAAGTTCCTATGCGGTAAGGGATTTGGCGGGCTTTTTACCCAACCAATCCAGAAATCGTTCGGCGGCGCTCCGTCTGGCGGGTGTAATGTGCCTTTAGGACAGGTTTTTGCCCTGTTCGGCTGGAGGCTCAGTTCCGGAAACCGAAAGCTGGTTCGCATTTATTCTCTGGCGGGGTGAGGTAACGCAACTCTTTCCCCGAAGCAGGGGGTTTCGCCGGTCTAGTGAAGAGCAGCTTTTTAGGCGATTGAGTTGAAGCACATAGGCACCTCGCTGCTTTTTACTTTGCTTCCCTATTTGGGAGCTGGTTTTGCGTAGTCAGTAGGTTTGTGTTTCGCCTTACCTCCTCCTGCTGGTTGTTGTAGGATGCCAATAGCTTGCAAATTAGCCTAACGCGCTGCCTAAACCAGACCTGTACGGCCTCATGGGTCATTACACTTAAGCCCTCGCATCGCTTCAAGATGACTACCCTTCGCGAGGGCCTTCATACTAGCTTTTTCTAATTATTTTCTTGGATTGATAGAGCAGTGCAAATATACTGTAATAGAATAATATACTAAGTGGGAATAATCTAAAAATTACAAAATTTATAAAAGTTAATGATAAATAATCTCAGGCTGTCAAAAAATTAAAATTTTTGTTTAAAATTGACAGCAGTTCGCAAATGAAACCAACGATTTGGAGCATTTTTTAATTTGATTCCACCGGATTTTTTTAACGGAAATGAAGTGGGCAGCATGAGTCTATTTCGGAACCTTATCGGAATCGACCGTGATCGATCAATCTTTAACGTTATATAACGGTGGTTCGAGAATGAATGACTTCTATTTAAAAGCTTTTGAATTATATCAAATAGTTAAAGAAAGAAATAATAAACTACTACTAGGCTGTCAAGCATATCCTTAAACATTTGAATAAAAAATAATTAATTAAAAAACAAAATATTTTTTAATATTTTTCTTGGCATTGATAAACTACCGCAACAAAAGACGTAATATCAAACAAATTAAAATAGTATAACAAATAAGATATAAAACAAAATTTATACAATTCATTTGGAAATTATTCAAAAAAATAACAAAGACAAAAGTTAACCATACCTAAAACATGTGTGGTCCGATTCTTTTGATAGATTTACAATCATTCAGTTTGTTTTTCGTGTTTTTTGCTGTCGCTGATAATTTTTTTTTTTTTTTTTTTGGCAAACATTAATATAAAAATCTCAACGACAAGCCTTTTTTATTGTATCGTTTTTTTTTGGTTGGGTGTCTAAAAGACCCCTGATAAAAGCATATAAAAGCGCACAATAAAATATAAAAAAAGAAACAAAAGGTAACAGAAACATAAAAAAGAAAAAAACTATAAAAAAATAATCGATTGAACGTGTTCAACATCACATGAATTACAATTACGACACCTGTTGCATGCCGCCAACTGAAACAGAATAACAACAACAACGACAACACATCAAAAGCATACACATTAGCACAAATATAAAAAGTAAGTGTTTTATTTATACAATTTGGTTTTAAAATTAAAATCGAAATATTCGTACCGCAAAAAAAAAAAAAAACAATATTAACAATTCGTCGTTATCGTGGGGGAATGAGCAACAAAACAACTACATCAAAAGTATCAAAAATAAAAGCAAAAAAACACCAACGGCACATATTGGGATTCACCTAAATGTTTGCCACACTTTGGCATAAATTCAAGCGCCATGCATTTATAAAGACGAAAATCAACCAACAACTGCATCAACATCAACAGCATCATCCACCAACCAAAGAACAAATTATCGTCATTGCTTGCAAACCACTAGCACTCTTTGCCCCCTCCTAAAGACTATGCAGTCAGTCATTCAATTCAATTGTCGTTTATCATCATCATTAATCCATAATTAAAACACCAACTCATTTCTTATTCACAGCGAATACTTAAATCTATTTTTATTTAAACACTTTTTGGGAAAACATTTTTATGCATAATTTTAAAATACATAACTATACCCTACAGTAGGCACACATCAGCAAAACTAAGAAACATCAGTTCCCGTATATCTTTTTACCCTCTACATCTATAGGTGCAATGTGATTCATTCTTTAAATTTCTCTATATCTTTTCAGAAGAGTTAAAAAAAAAGCTTACCTGAAGACCCACAAAGTAAAAAAGTTTCTAATAGGAACGCTAAAAATAATGTAAAGGATAAGGAGAGGACGAAAATTATTGAGATTCATATATTTAAAAAATATGATCACTGCTTAGAATTCCATGTCACTGATCTGATAAAAATCAAACTGTCGATTAAATTTTTCGTCTGGATAGACATTTCTTGATTAAAAAATAAAATAAAAACCGAGTTTAAAAACAAGTTCACCCAATCCAACAAATAAAGGAAACAAAAACTTAATGTGAAAATTGACATTTCTTTAGTGTTTGTAAAGTAAATTCATGTCACTTTCAGTAATCAATCAACCAACCAGGGATGGAAAAATTGATACGATCGTACTTTTTTTTTGATTCATATTTATCGTGGTACTTTCGCGATTTATTTGATACTTTCTAACGATTTTCAAGTGGTTATGATATTTTTAGAACAATTTTTTTATGAACAAATACGCAAATAGTGAGATTCAGAATCACCTTTAAAGTTGATCTAACTAAGTCCGTCCCACAGTGTGCTATTCAAAAAATGAAATGGAAATAATTATGGAACTTCGGAACGGCTGCTCCGATTTCCATGAACTATCACATGGTGATAGTACTGGTATAGGCTAGTTTAAGTTTTGAGCTTGAAACACATAGGCTTATAGTGGGCGAGTCCACAGGGTCCCGAAGTTGGACACCTCGAGTATAGAATTTTTTAAAAACGATCCAGATTCCTTACATCTGAACCGATTTCAAAGACTTTTATATAAAAGGATTTTTCTAGTCTAGATCTACAAAAAACATCGTTATGTGAATATCTTATCTCTTTTAGTTTAAGAGATATTAGGCTTCAAAGATTAAAATCTTTACTTTTTAGCCTGCCTTGGTGAAGTTTTTTCGCTACAGCGGGTCCAATTTTAACCCGATTTTTTACAATTTTCTTTAATTCATTAACAACAAATTTAAACTTTCATTTTTTCCCTTTTTTGCCAAAAAAAGAGGTTACATTATTTTTCTGTTATATAAAAATTTACTTAAGTAACATATACAATATTTATATTTTTCTGAAAGATAACTAATCACAAAATACTTCAAAGGAAAATAAACTTCTTAAAATTGATTTTTTCGAGAACCAGGATTTCCCTAATTTGACTTATTTTTCCAACAAATTTCAAATTTTCGCCTTAATTTCTCAAATTGCAATGACGGAATCAAAAAAATTTTATACTTTTTGTATAGTTTTTAATTTTTTTGTAATAGAAATTTTTGCTTCTCAACATCGGTTGGAATGATATAGCAAAAAAAGTAAAAAATCCTATTTTTGGAAATTTTTTAAAGCTTTTTGGGAATTAAGGGATTTTCGTAGACAAATCTAAAAAAGTGAATAGCGCTTTAAATTAAGCATCAAAAAATCTACTGAACTATAAAATCTCATTAAAAAATTTTCACTAACAAGAAAGAATTGCATAATAAAAAATATGCAAAAAATCATAAATCCATCCTTTGCCATTGTTTTTTTTCAAAATGTCTTCAACAAATTTTCGTATTTTAAATATTTTTATATAAATTTGAAAAGAAGAGAAAATTTCTTAAACAATGATATACAATATGTATATTTTATATGTCTGACGGATCTAATATAAGAATATGAATTTAGCACTATGTTAAACAAATTAAAACGTTGAGCTTTATTAAAATATTTCTTGTTACGGCATTATCATGAGCCGAGTCAAAATTGGCCAAATTACTTGAAATCATAAATTTATAATCCTTCAATTGCAAACACAAAAATTCCGATATATAATTGTTGTACATCAATGTGTAGGAAATTTTGTCTTCTTTTCAAATATATATACAAATTTTTACAATACGAAAATTTGTTGAAGACTTTTTGCAAAAACACTGAGAAAGCATGGTTTTGTGATTTTGTGCATATTTTTAATTTTGCAATAAAGTTCTTGTTAGTGATTATTTTTGAACGAGATTTTGCACCTAATTAGATTTTTTGATGCGTAATTTCAAGAGCTATTCTCGATCATAAAGACCTTCTAAGTATATGAAAATATTTCAATGAATTTCGGTTTGAATTAGTTTTATATAAAAAAGTATAAAATCGTGAGTCAAATTTCATGCAAATCGGTTCACAATTAACCAGAGCTCCCATCCGAAAATCATTTTATCGTGCATAAATCCTGGTATCAAGTTAATATTTGTCACAAATATGTTTTATATTTTATCACTAGCTTTTCACGGTGCACAGTGGGGCAGAATCGATTTTTTTTTTTTTTTTGGAAATAAATCTGTAACTTCCGATCGGCTGGTTAGATTTGCATGAAATTTTGTATATGCTTAGCAGAAGAGTGTACAATGCAGTGTTGCCAAAACTTTGAGGCCATATCCCACCAGATTGTATTTGTAAAACCGCTAGAAACCACCTACACTTAAAATAAAATTGCCGATTTTTACCGCTAAAATATTTCTTGATAGCTAATCCTTAAAAATCTTAATTTTGAGTACCTGAGTGGATTTCAGAGTCGTCAAATCAATTTTTAAAACTTGTATTTTTTGCTTAGAAATTACTATATTTCTCTCACATAGGTATGTATAACATTTGCAGGCAAAATTAGCTTGTAATTCTTTTAAAAAAATGTGTTTCAGTTGTATCATCATATAGCAAAACACCAAACCGAGGCACATTATCACATTTATCCAAATTAGAACGACAACAATACGAAAATAAAAGCTTATTAATTGAAGTAATTATTTTCGAATTTATTAGTAAACATATCATATATTATGGAAAAAATACCTAAAGTATTGGAAAGTGTCTATAGTGTGAATTATGAATTTTCAAAGTTGCAGCTTTAAAAGATATTTTAATTTTATTTTCAACTTTTGTAAAGAAGTATGTTAATTTTAACTTCATATATCTCAGTAAATACTGCAGATATTGATATGATGAGGATATAATAATAAATGTATATAAATTAGTCTATTATAATTTCCTAGGTTATAAAATCAATACTAAAAATATTGTTTTCAATTTAAAAGAAATCATAATGTAAAAAAATATATTTTTTGGGAAATTTTATTTTTAATTGAGTGGAACTAAAAAGTTCCAACGAGTTCCAATTTAAAAATACGATTGTTATATAAAAGAAAATCTATTAAATTAAATTTGAGAAATTTAAAATATGAAAGCCTAGACACAAACCTTTAGCTTTAACAGAGCTCTGTTAAGGCGTTAACATACTTCTGTAAAACTCTGTTAAATTGGGTGTATGACTTTAAAAAGGATTTTTGGCGACATTTCCTGACCAAATGAACAAAAAAATTTTGGATCGGAAGTCCATTGTACGCATTTTCAGAAAATTACACTATATCAAAAATATTCTGTTAACCTAAAATTTTATAGCTAAAAAAAAAAAGCATTAAGCATTCAGGATACATATCTTTTATAGGAAAACAGGACAACTTGGGCGGATGAAAGTTGATGGAATTATGTTAACGTTTGTGTCTAGGGTTTCATATTTTAAATTTATCTCCACACACATCTTTTAAAATATTATAAAAAATGTGCGGTATCTCATATTAGCAATTTTTTAAGAATTATTTAAAAATTTTAAGATAATGGCTGAAAATTTGTTATGCTAATGTTACAATATGATTGGTGTGTTGAGATCCTATCACGCCTTCTTTTAAAATACCCTTTATTTCAATAAAATTTACAAAAACATGTCATAAATTCATACAATTAAAGTAATTTTTTTCAGTATGGGTGTGGCAGTGATTCTACCCTCCCATTTTTAGTGGCAGTGTTTAAGGCCTTATCTGCTAACAGAATATACAATTTAAGACCAATATCTCTAAAACTTGATTTTTGTCGTTCTAAAACTGAAAAATGTGACACTGTGCGAGGAGCTTATTTTATATTTCGATTCTATTTTAAATCCATTGATTTTCGAAAACGTTTTTTTTCGCATAAAATTACCCAATAATACTCCAGTGTTTTAAAGATATTTCCCTATTATAATGTAGTAATGATTTAACATATTGAGAAAAAAAATTTATTTCAATATATTTTTTATAAAAATACTGTTGACTTTATGTACAATTTCCGAGTTTCTGGTAACTTCATATTTTAGATAAATTAGCTAGTTGTAGAACTAAAATAATATCTTTAATTTTTCTTAATTAATTTTGCAACCAGAAAATCCACTTTGCGGTTTTTTGTGGAAAGTACCCACAATGTACAACAAAATAAGGCCAGATCTAGCGGGAAAACCACCGTTTTGGCAACACTGGTACAATGTTAAGTTTGGAATGTTCTTGGTCCAGTTTTTTTCATATATATCCTAGTTTTTCCGATCGCTTTCATATGTTTTTTCCTTAGCTAATTAAAGAACAAAACTATCTATTGTACAAAAAAATTGAAGTCGATATCTTTACCGAGTCCAAAAATAAACGATTTTGAATTTGAGAATTGCAAAAATGACGACTTTTTGTGCTTTTTTTTTACAGAAAAAGTATCTACACTCTTTTTTCTCTAAAATAAAATATTTATAGTTTCTCAAAAAACCAATATTTTACAAAAATATTATTTCAATTGCAAAAATCAAAGAAAGTATAAACTCGATTTTTTTCATCTAAATTACATTGCTTAGGTGACATAATTCTTCGTTATACAGAAAAAAATTGAAAACCATATCTTTTACAGAACCGAAACTATGTTACTTTAAAGTTAATTAAGTCACGCAAATAACTCAAAACTATAAATAGCAGTGCCTACAATAATGTATAAAGATATTTGAAATTGGACGAGAAAGACAAATTTGGCAAGCGATTGAAAAATTTGTATGTCAGAGGTACCCAACTTTGGGTCCCTGAGAGGTAAGCCCCTTTCAAACTTAACATTGTACACTCCTCTGCTAAGTATATGCAAAATTTCATGCAAATCCAAACAGCCGATCAGAAGTTACAATTTTATTTCCTAAAAATTTCGATTCTGCCCCATTGTGCGGTGCATAATTTGTAGGCATGACTTTCAACCGAGATCTTACACAACCTATAACCACCACCGGCACTGGTAGTTTCTGTATGTCGAATTTCGTTAAAATCGTTGAAGTCATTTTAGAGTTTTTAAAAAGTGGGCGTAAAATGTGGACGAAACTTCCAATCGAGATCTTACATAGCCAAAAACCACCATCGACACTGGTACTATCTGTGTGTAAAATTTCGTGAAAATCGGTGTAGTCGTTTAAGAGTTAAAAAAGTGGCCGTGTGGGTGTAACATCCAATCGAGATCTTATATAGTCTATAACCATCTACGGCACTGGTACTATCTGTGTGTAAAATGTCCTTTAGACGTGATTTAAAAACCGAAATTCAAACTATCAGAAGCGCCCTTTGGGGATTTTGCTGGACTACTTGTACGCTTTTATTTTTTTTTTTTTAAATTATTAAGGCATTTTTTTATTTTTGCACTGTAAAATGTAAACGTATTTCTTGTTAGTATCTTAATTATAAATAATCAATTCTTTGTAGGGTTTCTTATATCGTTTTTGACCGATGAACATTTTTCACATCTTTCCTTATTTTTTTTATTTACCAAAAATGCATAAATGTTTTTTGATTTTTTTTTATGTAGGTGTATTACATTTTATTATACTATTTTTAGATTTTCAATTTTAATAATCATGATTTTCGTGGGTACTTTCTTACTAATTATAGAATTAAGAATTTTTGATTTTTTATTTTCCCCACTTCACAGTGTTAGCTGCTACTTTGTATATATTTATAATTGAAAGCGAATTTTTTGTGCCAAAAAAACAACAAAATTGCAACAAATTTGCACTGCAATTGAAATTGTGTATGTAATAAAATTGAATTTAATGATGTATCAAAATTAGATTGAATGGTTGAATATTACAAATGAAATAATTTAGTAACAACAGATGATAAAATTAATAAAATCTTTATATAAAAGGTGAAAAGTAAAAAAACATGGAGTACATATGCAAATTTAATAAAAACAAGTAAAAGCGTTATATTCGGCTGTGCCGAATCTTATATACCCTTAACCATCGTTGAGATGGAATTGGATTTGGTTTTATCTATCTATATATATAAAAGATTTATGACTGAGTGATTGACTGACTGATTTACTTGGTGATTCATTATTGCACAGCCCAAACGGTTAAGGCTAGAAATATGAAATATAGACTGGGGATTGGTCTTCTACCGAATAGATCCACTAAGATGGGATGTTTAGAAGGTAAAAAAGGGCAGAAACGTGTAAAATCGGTAACCTCATATCTCCTAAACTAATAGAGATACAATAAATAATAAATTAAATAATTTGAATGTTTAATAATAATAATAATTCTAAGACAATATTAAATTAAAAAAATAAATAATAAATAATAGGTTTGTTCGTTTGAAATTCTAGCAAAACTAGTAAAAAAAGAGAAATTTAAAAATAATACTCAAAAATAAACTTTTACCTGAAAAAGTAAGAAAACGGAAAATAGTAAAATAAATTTTAGTGTCAACACAAAATTAAATGTTTATATAATTTTTTATTTTTGTTAAATGGAATCTTGGAAACAACTCAAAAATACTGGCATATGTTTCTTTGCAGATAATTTTTCACATGATTTTTTTATATAATTTCTTCTATCTAATGACATTTATGATTTTTAGCTTTGTTGAATATCATCAATGTAAACTACAGGTAGATTTGGAAGATAACTTAATGCAATTTGGTACACAGAACTTGTAAAATCCAGGGACGAAGCCTATTGTTCAAAACGTCTCCATTATTTCACATAGCTTCCAAATGACAAACGTCTGCTTAGAATTGAGTTTGACCCCTATAAATCTCATAAATGTAGTAAAATACAACACAAATAAAATATTTAGTAACCTTAAACCACCACATCAAATTTTTTAACACTGGACTTTAATTGACCATAAGCTTCATACCTTCTCTAAATTACTTTAACATGATAAATATGTCAAAGATGTCAATATGTACACGAATTCGCAAATTTTAAAAAGATCAGTCCATACTTGACCACGGCCTTTTCCGAAAACCCCTTAAATGTGCATAAATTAGTATCACATTAAGCTTTAAAAAAATATTAATAGTAAATTCGAAATTTGCAATACTTCACTCAAAATTGACCTCTGGTTTCAATAAAAAACGTTTAAAAAATAAAACATATTTTCTAATTGAACTGCTTTAAAATAAAATTCAATAGAAATTTGAAAATAAAAATTTCTTACTTCTTTTGCTCGTACAAAATATTCAAGTAAAATATAGTAAATATTTTCTCTTGCAATGTTTACTACTTTTACTATTTTTATGTGCACAGAAACGCTTTTCGAGTAAATTACTTGCAAAAATAGTAAAACTAGTAAAAATAGTATGCAAACGAACAGACCTAATAATTCTAAGACAATATTAAATAAAAAAAAGGGTATCGTGAAAATTTATGGGCCTATTTGACTGATTTAAAAAACCGAAAATATTTAT
Organism: Protophormia terraenovae; assembly: GCA_951394005.1. Taxonomy (NCBI): domain Eukaryota; kingdom Metazoa; phylum Arthropoda; class Insecta; order Diptera; family Calliphoridae; genus Protophormia; species Protophormia terraenovae. The sequence continues at coordinate 61,610,175 of OX596073.1, forward strand.
GATCGATCTGTGCAAGAACGAAGTCCATAGCTCAAATAGTACCTGCAAAAATCGTAATAACGCGTCTTGGCCTATAACTCGGTAAATACTGGACCGACTTAGTTTACTTTTTTAACACAAAAATTAAAAAAAAAAACCGAAAATATTTATGATCGATCTGTGCAAGAACGAAGTCCATAGCTCAAATAGTACCTGCAAAAATCGTAATAACGCGTCTTGGCCTATAACTCGGTAAATACTGGACCGACTTAGTTCATTTTTTTAACACAAAAATTAAAAAAAAAACCGAATTTTCAGTGAAGAACGAAGCCTCTAGCTGACATGCCATAGTTCATTGTTGTTGTTTTCCAGCACCCATGAAAGCAACAACTATAAGGGAAACGCGCATTAAATAAATAAAATAAAATTTACCAGTAACTCGGTTGTTTATTAAACGATTTGGTTGATAAAAAAACCGGAAATTCAAAACAAAAAAATATTTGTGATCGATCTATATAAAAACTAAGTCCGTAACTTATATAAGATTGAAAATCAGTAAAAAAATATATTTTGGCCAATATCTCGGTTAATAATAGACCGATTTAGTTCATTTCTTCTACACTAAAATTCAGAAAAAATATTTCTGATCTTTTGTCGTAAAAACAAAGTCAAGCTATTGACTTCAGAAAATCGAAAACCGATTTTTAGAAACCGGTTTTTTTTAAATATCTCGACCATCTTTGAACCGATTTTTTTTTATTCAATAGAAAAGTTTTTAGAAGCAATTTCAGATCTTTTGATACATATATCATGTATTTGTGTTATCGGAAGGCTTTATAAATGCCATTTGCAGCATTTTTAAGCCAAACAAAAAAACAACAAAAAAAAAAACGGTTTTTTAGACATATTTCCTCCATTTATGAACCGATCATGCTAAATTTCAATAGCAAAATTTTCGAAAGAATTTCCGATCGTTTTATATATATATTATATATGGCAGTTTTCAGTGGGCTTCATAAACGCCATTTCAACCGACTGACACATGAACGGACGGACAGACGGACATCGTCGTATCGACATCATTTCTTATAAGGACCAAGAAAATGTAAAAAATTTTTCTCACCGACGAAAATTGTGGAAATTGCAAACGGAATGACAAACTTATATATACCCTTTACACCTGTGGTGAAGGGAATAAAAATCAGTAAAGGAAGGTCTCTCAGTATCGAAAAACTTTTAATTATAAGCCGTCAATTTTAAATTTACTAATATAATATTAATTATTTTAAAAATAAAATAATGAGAGATGCAGTGAAAAATATAAATTAAAAGTCAGTCACCTTCAAATATTTAATAATTTATGACAGCAATTTGTTCGTCCTTATTTTTTTTTTTTTTTTAACAAAGTTGTAACTATGTATTCATAAATTAGTAATCGATGTAGATATTGTTTTTTTTGTTTTTAATATTGATTATTTAAATTTTACATTATTTAAAATACTTTACCTTTTGAAACCTTTTTTTTTTTTTTTGTTTTTTGTGTAGGTTGCAATATTTTTAAGTTTAGTGGGTTTTTAATGGTTTTAGCTTGCCGCTGTTGTTATTTACAGAGTGTTTCATTTAATGACCTGCCACTATCAAAAACAATAACAGAAAAAACAACAATAATTGGCTTATAATATGCCAAAAGATTAGAGTCGAAAAAATAAAACAGGTACAAAAATAATAATTACACTAAAAATATTTGTGAATTTGTTGGTTTGTGGACAACAAAACAACAACAATGTAAAAGACAACAATAGTTTTAACTTAAACTTTAAAAAAGCTACAAAAAAAAGAGTAGGCTGATATTTGTCTTAATTTTAATAGAGACCGACCACAGACTAACAAATAAATATAGTTTACTATACATGTCCATATGTATGAAAGATATTAATATGCAAATACATGTGTTTATTATGTTTGATACAATAAATAAACACAAGTCAAAGTTTCTTATCGAGTGCAACTTGTCTTAACTTTGAGACTAGACCAAAGACAAGACATCACTTCATAAAGCTCGTAAAAATTCAAATAAAATTGTTATAAACTGTTTGTAAACTTAAAAATCATATTGGTATATTAGTTGATTTTATTCTTGTTGTTGACGCAAATGTTCATGTTGTTCTTGTTGAATTTGTATATGATCGGTATTAAATAATGTTTTATTTTAAAATCAATGACGTAATAAACTAAAATGTATTTATTTGTCATAAACAGTGGTTTTTATATTAAATTTTTGGCTGTTTTTTTATTTCTGCGAATAATAAAAGCAGGAATTGCTGCAAGACAGTTAACACATATCACGTTTATACGCGCAATAATTTGCGGTCCACACGAGCCTTTTTCATGCTCGCACATTGAACAAAATGTTGTGCGCACATGCATTTGGATAGTGTGGACCCAAATTGTTCATGTTTTGTTCTTGTTCGCACACCGTTGTTCGCACAATTGTTCGAGCAACCATGTCTGCCATTAAACGTCATTTTGTATACGGAAGAAGAGGCGCTGCATGTAAAAGTATCGAAGTGACACAGACGGCAAACAAAAAATTACTTTGAGTCTACATTAGACAAATTTTTATCAAAACAAACGTCAAAATTTTATCAAGATAAAGATTTGTCTAATGTAGACTGAATTTGTCAGTATTATTGCAGCGTTAAAAGAAAATTGTCAGCGCTAGAGCTCTGACAACTTTGTCTTGATAATGCTTAGTAAAAGACGCCATCTTGATTGTTGTTGGTTTATTATGACATATGTTTTCCTATAATTTCCCCTATAATTGACGGAGATAAAAAATTATCTGCAACTCAAACAAAAATTTGACGTTTGTCTTGATAGAAATTTCTCTAATATAGACTCGACGTTATGATTTGTTCGACAAATGTTCTGCTCACTGAAAACTAAAGAAAAAAAAATTGTGTGCGTTACTCTGCCGACATTTTGTTCTTGTGCGAACAAGAAAAAGGCTAGTATAGACGGTACGTTATTGCAAATAAAAATAACTTGCAAGTGAAAAATTCACTGTTTATACGCAAATTGCACAAAGAAATATATTTCCTTATTTGTCGTGCCAGATGGGAAAAATTAATCTATTATCTTCGAAAATTCTATGAACGTAAAAGGAAGTGGCAACGCTGTACGTTTTATTTGCAATTAGCTTCACTAATCACGATTATTTTTAGTGAGTTACTAACTTACAAATATAGTACTAACTCACTGTTTATACAGCAAAATTTTCAAATCGCAATATTTTTAATTGCGAGTAAATGGTGCGTATAAACGTAATAACAGTTATCAAAGGTGGATGTACCGAACAGTGTTGCCAATATATACTTTTTGAGGCTAAATCTAGTCTTTTTATTTTACTTTTAGTCTCAAAATATTTGTTTTAGCTTCTAGCTTTTATTTAGACTTTCTTGATTCTTAAAATGATAATATTTCAACAATGAAGAAAATAACAAGATGCAATTTTTAAGATATTCAGATAAAATTTGGCACGTATAATTATTTTTACACGAATCCTTATATATAGCAATATTTAAATGAAATATAAAACAAAGAAATTTTGTAGTATCAATCTTTGTGCATATAATTGACCATAATTCCCATATAAACCCCTCTTCCGGAAATCACATAGCTCCTTCAAATTGATTTCAATTATGGAACTAACTACATCAGTAATTTAAAGACAGACTGGTCTCTGCACTTTGTTCTCCACACCTTTTCCAAAAGTTATTCTTATATACATATGTACATGGCGCAAAGACGCAAAGAAGTTACGAGTAACGAGAAAGGGGGTAGTCCAAAAATAATACCTAGGATATTGAAATGAGGTTATATTAAGTTCCTGCAGTTGGACTCTAATATGTGAAACAGATTCCAAATAATACTATCGACTCAGATTGTCATCTTTTCAGTTCCGATTTATCACTTCTTACTAAATAAACTAGCTTAACCCGATGCGCTTTGCTACTCCTTTTGATGACATATTAGATATTAACTTCTTATGGGGCTAATACTCCCTTTTGACCTATTATCACTATTACAATTTTAAATAAATTACTTCTAAATCTGTCCTATTTTATTTTATCAATTCAGTTTGATAAGAAAGTAGTTCCTACAAAATTTGAGGTCTTTCCTCATAATAGTTCTTTAGATATCCATTAAGAATAATTGCTTTTAATAAGGGATACCATTCTCCTCTGTCCTATCCGTTCCATTTATGTTTTTAATTATGGAGGTTAATGAGAATGTTTTGCCTATATATATTATTTTAAAATGTTTTCGGTGTATGGGAGCCAACATTCCACCTCGAATTCCCGCCCAATTTTCTTGTTAATTGTTGAACTTGATAAAAGGATTGTTCCCAAAGAATTTTAAAACATTGGACATTTTAGTTCTTTAAATGTACTCCAGCTCCTACACGCAAAGAAAAAACATGGTTGGTCAAATCATAATCGGTAACTATCATTAATGTTTAGGTTTATGATTCGCTCAATCATATCAGTTATTATACCCTTTTGTGAACATAATGTTGTCCTATCCAATATTAATATAATATGGACTTCACAATCATAACATTTATATGTGATAGTCCTCACAACCATACTGCATAAATATAACATGATCCCTATATTAAATATTATAATACCCCCAATCATAATACTATGCATACGGTTAAAATGTATTTTTATTTATTATTATTTTTTTTAATTTAAATTTTGCGAATAGAAAATAATTAAAAAACAAATACCACAGCCTTCACTGGACGATTTCGTTCAAGAAAATTCATCTTCACATTCACACACCTAAAAGAAAATTGTAGAAATACATTTTTTTATTATTATTTTTATATTTGACCGCACTGAATTATTGATATTTATTGTACTTACCGAAAAATATTTCCAATTTGAAATGTGGCCATTGATGATTTGCTCCGTCAGCACTCCGTGGATCTCGTTATTAAAAAATAATAATAAAGTTTTTTAATAAAAATTTTGTAAACTTTTTTAAACGTTTTTATTCACTTTACGTCCGTCACATTTAAGATTTCATTACTGAATGAGTAAATTATTTCGAAAGAGAGATAACAATAAAGACGAGCATATTATTGTCACCCCTCGCATTAAAATATTACATACAAATATTTCATTGAAATAATATGTTACTATGAAACATATTATTCTTTTAGTACACCGACTTTATATTATTACAAAGTATCATATGTTAAAATGATCAGAACAAAAATTAATTGATTCAGCTTAGTCTAAAACACAATAATTTGATTGTGTTAGCCATATAAACTACTTAGGAACATCACTTGATTTCCGCGAGCATTTCGGAATCATGTTTTTTCTTTGCGTGTAAGGAAAAATCAAGTAGCCTTTTTTAGATTTTTTCAAGATCTTCATGATTATTCTATTAAAATTTCAAGAAAATGAATCTGTGTATAAAGTACCTGACATAAAACATATATACTTTATATGGAGGCTAGTACTCCTCTGGGCCTAAAATTTTGATATTAATGGGTTTTTTATAACTGTTTTTAAAACTTTCACTAAAAAAATATTTAGATTAGATATGCATTGTAAAGGAGCTACCCCAACAAAATATTCTAACTTTTACTGTAAAAGTTCTTAAGATATGGGGTTAATTAGTATTTACTTTGTATGGGGGTACATACAAAGTATCTTTGATATTTTTATTTCATGTATACCATATGGTAAGAAAACAGTTCACCATAATAGTTCTTTAGATATGACACTAACATATTTAGTGTCATATTAACATATTTGCTTTGTATGGGGGGTACCATTCATTCCTTCCCATTTGCATCTAGCTTATCGAAGTTTTTGAGAAAATTATTCTAAAAAAATGTTAAACTTTTGCTGTTATAGTCTTTAAGATGTACGATATTCAATATTTTTGTTCTATGGGTATCATTTCCCTTGGTCCTATCCATTCCATTTTTATTTTAAATTTGGTGGTTGATGAGAAAGATATTCTGGCAAAAATTTTGCTTTAATAGTATTTAAGTTATACGGTAATTAGTACTTTCTTTGTATGGGGTTATCACTCCCCCTAAACCTACCCACCAATTTTCATCACAATTATGTATATTGAAAATAAATTGATTTTCACAAAATATGGTTTTATTTAAAATTATGGTCTTATCTATAATAGTTTATATTTACCTTGTATGAGGGCTACCATTCCCCTGCTCTTTTCGAAAAATAAAGTAGCCTATTTTACTTTCGGGTATCACAAAATGATACTGTGAAAATTTTATGAAAATCGGTTCAGTTGTATAGCTGTCTATAAAGACTAATCAAACAAACACAGTTTCATTTTTATAAATATAGAAGATATAAAAAAATATTGAACAAAAAATAAAGAACTGAAACCAATTTTCCAATTTTGAAAAAAACGCGAAGATCCAAATTCAACATCCTAGAAACTTTTGGATCAAGTCTAAAACCTTATATATCTCTGTGGTTCGTTGAATTTTGGTATGTATACGTTTAATCGTCCAGGTTCGAACCTTTTTAAAATCGAGCCTTTATTTCATCCAGCCCTATACAAACATTATTGTCAAATATTTTATTTCTGTAAATTACACTGCTAAATATCAAAAGAATCAGTACGTAGTTATTTCATCATAACTTCCATATAACTCTCTCTATCCAAAATCATTAAAACATGTATAATCGCATTGTCCCCCATAACCACTGTACAGTGTACACTTATTATCGCGCATAAATCGACAGTTTCATTTGCTGATTAATTCTTAAACATGAAGGTATGAAAATTGTTTTAACTAAAAGTTACAAAACTTCAAAAAAATCACTGATTTTAATGCAAAACGTTTGTGTGTTTCTATTTCGTTTGTCTATGTATTTAACGTGTAAATTTTATTTTAACCACAAAAAGTTGAAAATGAGTGGGTCGTTATTTTATGTAAAATTTTATTGGTCAAATTTCCAACTATCAATAGATGGCTAGATGGATGGATAGCTTGAATGGTTAGATGAGTGAATGTTTGTTTTGTTTTGTTTGTTGTATTTTATTGATGTAGTAATTTTATTGGCGCCACTATGACCCGCGACAATTTCTGTTCAAACGTACATACGTTCGTTTGTTTGTTTGTTGTTCAACAGTTGACACAAAGCAGTCAGTCAGGCGATAATGTTTTTATTTTAATTTAATAGTCCAACTTTATAAATAATAAATAATTATAAAATATAATAAAAGCATGCAGACAAACGCGCGTTAATAGTTATATTTTAGTTATTACTTAAATTGACTACTTATTGGTTAATACATATAATCATCTACAGGGTGGCTAGTACGATGTGATACAAAAGAAATTCAGGGTCCTTATTTTAAATTTGATGTAAAATTAAAAGAATCAGAATCAACATTTTTGGTTAAAAATATATATGATAATGTACTTATCATTTAAGTCAAAAATTGTTGTAAATCATAACTAGGATTGCAGAGTTTCTTGTGAAGATCAATAAAAAATAACTTTTAATTTTATATATCCATAAAAGAGTCTCCAAGAATACAGTGACAGTTTATAGGGTTTATTATGTTTCTATATTTTATTTAATCCTTTTTAATTCCACTATGTCGACTTTAATAAAAATGTCTAAACTACAAAAACGTTTTTTATACCCACCATCAAAAAATGGGGGGTATATTGATTTTGTCATTCCGTGTGTAGCATGTCGAAGGAATCATTTAAGACCCCACAAAGTATATATCTTCTGGGTCCTGGTTCGATTCTGATCTAGCTATGTCCATCTGTTGAAAGCAGGATAGGGCTCGAACGGGACAACGTAGGGGGACAAAATTTGACACAAATATTTGTCTTATATAAGGTTTGTTTGGGATTGAAAATGGGCAAAATCGGTTAATAAACCAAAAAGTTATGGGCTAAAAACTATAAACACCTGTTTTCTTAAATATTATTTACTCTGTATCTATGTCAATAATACATATTTATGCAACTTTGTCCATTATTGCTTTTTTAAAGGGCTTATTATGAAAATGTCTTTGAATCAGTGGCACGCTTTAGTAAAATAGTCTAAATAATTATTTATTATTTTTTTAATATCATTATTTTGTTACAAAAATAATTATGCAAAATATCCAACACAACCAGAAAATCTAAATTATTCCAGACGATTCATGCGGTTTGTTGGTTAATTTTATTTGGTTCATCCTACACAAATTTAAAGACAACAAATTAACAAATATAGCTGTTTTTTTTATTTTCTAGTGTAAATTATTACCAAAATTGGTTATTTTTTAGTCTGGTATAAATTTGTCATAGGGAATTGTATAAGTATTATTTGTTTATTTCATAGTTTATTTTATTTGTGTGGCATCATTCAGTAAAATTTTTATAACAATAAAATTAATGGCACGTTCTCAATATATTTGAAATTATTTAATTTTATTTATTTTTTGTATTGTATTCAAGTTTTATCAACCAAAAATGGCTACTGTTATCTGTAGTATTAAAATGTATAATTACTTAGTGCTATAATGGTCACGAGTTACTTTTAACATAACTTTAAATTCGTATAGGAAAAGGACTAAAGTACAAGGATTTTTTTTTTTTTTTTTTGTTTCCCTTATGTATAAATATAACCACAGAATTGGTCTTTGTCTGGGTGCATATATTAAAATACATAGTTAATACAGTTTTACAAGGTAATCCAAATTGGTCACCTCGGGTATGTAATTTTTTCAAAATTCGCCAAAAACATATTTATACTGTGAATGTAAAAATATTTTGTGTATCAGGGGTGAGCACGATGGTTAAGTTTAAATGGTTAAGTTTAAAAATTATCAGAACTGACAAGGGCAGCAATATACTAATTTAAAAATATATCGCTTCATACATAATAATTTCACATACTTATTTTACTTCAGTATGGGATTTTTAAAATAGATTTTTTCAATGAGATACCATCACTTAGTTGTGAATAAATTTGAAATTTTTGCATCTAATTTTTATACCCTACACCACCATAGGTGGTTGGGGTACAATGTGTTTGTGCTGATGTTTGTAACGCACAGAAAAACTTATCGGACCCCCAGTGGACCGGGTCCACTGAAACCTTTGTTTTTGCAAAACCTTTGTTTTTAAGTTTATTGCATATTTAATGCGCATAAAACCGAATGGATGACAAATCGAAAACATTTGTGATGTATTTATTTTTTCGTTTTGGTTATTCATGCATATAAATTAGGTTTGAATCACTCTATTAGATTTTGCTACATAATTTTCTATATTTCTCTAAAAATAAAAATTTTTAACAAATAAATTCGGCTGAGCCGAAAAAAATCTTAAGCCGGTGGAAAATCGGCGCGCAGCCGATTAGCCGCCGCCGCCGAAAAAATATAGTCGGCTTGCTTCTCTGACCCCCACCTTAAAGTATACCGTTCAACTCAGAATCACTTTCTGAGTCGATTTAACCATGTCCGATGGTCCGTCCGTCTGGTCGGCTGGCTGTCCATGTAAACTTTGTGAACAAAGTACAGGTCGCAATTTTAAAGATATCTTGATGAAATTTGGCACGAATAATTATTTATTTCACCTTGTCTCCATACAAATGTCCTCCCGGAATAGGGGTTTAACGATCATAAATGCCTTAAATATAGCTATATTTAAATGAAACTAGGTACAAAGGTGTTGTGTAAGTGTCAATCTTTGTGCCAAATTTCGTCATGATCGGTCCATAATTGACCATAGCTCCCATAGAAATCCGCTCTTTAGAAAATCACTTTAACGTCCATAAATCCCATACGAATGATAGTCAAGTTAATATTCGACACAAATAAGTTTTATATAAGTAGAAACAACATTGCCAAAATTTATGAGAATCGGTCCATAATTTACCATAGCTCCCATATAAACCCACTTCCAGGAATCGCCCTTAAAGGGCATAAAATCATATAGATGTTAGTATTAATGTATTGTTCTGTATTTGTATAATTTATTTTACATTGAGTAAAAGTGTTGGTCTACAATTAGCCACAGGTCTAATTTTAAGCTCATATACAATGGTGTAGGTCGGTCTTGACCGACTATAGTTACTCTCTCGTTTAAATATGGATCATTTCAATTGTAACATAAACAGCATTATGATAAATAAAAAGGAAAAATAAAGAGTTATTAATTTAATTAAAGTTATTAATTTTCTTATTTTTTTCAACACATATTTCTTAATATCTCTGAAAATATCAAGCAGATAAAAAATTATGTGGAGTTGACTTATAGATAATCTGAATTAGATTTTTTTGGGATTTCATAAAACCAACTCTATATTACTGTTTATCTCGAAAATTAGAGTCACTTCACAAAAAGTACTTTATAGACTTAGAACTATATGATTACATGTATCTAAATCTTATACGCAGTCTATGTTGCCCTGTGCTATTGATATCGAATCATGACTACTTAAAATATCTTTAAACCAAAAAATAAAAAAATTTTTAATTGGTGCTTATGATGTTGAAATTTGGTAAATATGTTCTAAATGATATCCCCTTTTATAATTTTAGGTATATGTCCCCTTTCATAATTTTAGGTATATGTCCCCTTTCATAATTTAAAATATACGATACATTTTCTCAAGACAGTATTGGCGAGACCGATTCTATATACCCACCATCAACTTTATCAAATTTTACATTATATGGTGGGTGGCGGTAAAGTGGGCTTACCACGCTCATTTTTTGTTTCCGAGTTTACATTGGTCCTTGAACTATTTGAACACAATTTCGTTAACGTTTCACCTTGTATGGGAGGTGGGCGGTAAAGGGGGCTCAAACTATTTATACAAAATTTCGTTGTCGTACATGCTTTTGTTTAAGAGATATCAGCAGAAAATTATGAAACGGACACCATGTGTTTCTAGTTTTTGGCCCATAACTTTTTTGATAATTAACCTATTTTACCCATTTTCAATGCCAAACTAAGCTTATATAAGATAAATATTTGTGCTAAATTTCGTCCTCTTACGTTGTGCCGTTCATGCCATATCTAGCTTTCAACAGACGGATGGACATAGCTAGATCGACTCAGAATCTAAACAGGACCTAGAAATACTTTGTGAGGTCTTAAATGATTCCTTCGACATGTTATACACGGAGTGACAAATCAATATCCATCTTTTGATGGTGGGTACAAAAAATTGTTTAATACGGTAAACATATGTATAAATGGCAGTAATGTATTTTAATTTATAAAAAACAAAAAAGTAAAGTGTGTTCTACAAGGACATTACACCGAAAAATATGTACATATTCTTGAATATATTTTCACAGCAAAAATAAAATTTAACTCAAAATTGGTTCTGAAGTCCAAAAATACAGAGAATAAAATATTAAATAGTGTTTTAAGCCGATACTTCCCCAGGACGACCACAGCTTAAAAAATTAAGCGGCGGCGACTAAATCGATTCGGAAAGTGATTCTGAGTTGAACTGTATACTTTAAGGTGGGGATCCGAAGACATCTTTGTTTTAAGGGGGCTTTTTAATAGATCGATAAATTTTTGAACATACACAGAAAAAAGTCACCAATCAACAAATATATTGGAAAATAATTCATTCAATTAAAAACGTTTTTAAATTTGCACGTATCACCAAAATGATTATATCAATTACTAAAAACTGTAAAAAATTAAAAACAGAAAAATATTTTCAATTAAAAAATTTATCAAATCAATCAAGTAGATGATTGAATAAATTAAAAATTTAAGTGAGGAATAAAATTTTATTTAAATTTTATTTTTATTTTATATTTATTTTAAATTTATTTATTTTAAATGCAAAATGAGACCACTGTGTTAATTGAAAAATATACGGTAATAATTTTTTCTGTATTTACTAAAATCAAACAAAATAATATTTCTTTAATCATTACTTTAACCATTACAAAATAGGAAGATAATGTTGAAAATCCATAATTAAATTCAAATCAAATACCAAAAAAATTAAATAATCTATAAAAATATTAAATAATTTACTATTTTGCTCCAAAAATTGTTACAATAATTTATTTGAATTAAATTTATGATTTACTTTTAAATACTATTTTGTGCTCATCATCAAAACAAAAACACAATATTACAACAGTTTACCCAATAAAAATTTATCAGTAGAGTAAAAAACAAAATTTTCTATTTTGAATTTTTCTCAGAAATATAGATACAACAGTCAGTTCTTCTGTTTTTATTTAAATTGGGAAAAAGTAGATAACATTGGAACGCTTTGAGCAACGGTTTTCCCCAAGCAACGGTAAAAATAATAACTTTATTTCTCAAATGAGTTGTATAAGAACAATAAAAAATTTTGGTTTCAGATCTCAGGATTTATCATAACGTCGTTGACAATCATTTAATGCTCTTATTGCTTTATTAGCCCCTAATATTTAAATAAATACAATTGAATTCATTTGACTGTGCTATCAAGAATGACATAAAGATATTTTACCTCATTTGAGAACATAATAGTTGAGTCATTTAATACTGGCTCTTTGTGTCTCAGAATCCTTCATTTTATAAATCGTAGATTCGATTTACAAATTTACTTTACCTTGGAAAAAAAATAAAGAGGCTATTTTTTTAGTATTTATTTAAAAGTTTTATTAAGAGGGAAAAAAACGGCTAAAAGATCCTGCATATATTATCCCAACAAAAACAACGATCAAGTGTTTCCAAAATAGAACATTTTCATTACTACAAAAGTGAATATTTTGCACTGGAAGTGCAAGAAAGAAGAAAATTAAAGCTTCACAAATTGTAAAGTATTTTTATTATCTTTAATAAAGCTAAAACAGAATATTCATACAAAATTTAATAAACGTAGTTTTAAGAGAAGCACTGAACAAGAACCTTAAAAGAAAAACATATTAAACATATTTTTTTTTTTTTAGATTATTTGAAATAATTTCTATAACGTGAAACAATATGAAGTAAAATTACTGTGATGGCTCCATATACATAGAATAAGGATATTGAGAAATCATTTTTCTATGCAATAAATATGTGTAACAGTATTCAACTATATATACCCTTCAAACAATACTTACCCAACAGATTCAAAATTTTCTTGACATACTTATTTTTTTCAACAGTTTACTTTTCTCTGAATCATTTTCAAACTAAAACTACGGCATTTAAAAAGGCGATTCTTCACTTTTAAAAACGCACTTAAATAATATAACTTAAATATAATCATAAAATACCTTTTAACTGTCATCTCATACTACAGCTGACATTTCGAAATCAAATGTCAAGTATTACATCAAAAAGAACTTCAACTTAAGGAAAAAAATCTATGGAAACAAATTAAAAACTAAAAAAATCTCGTAGGTAGAGTCGGCATATAAAACTAAGTAATAGATAATTTTTTAGCTTTTGTTTTTTACATTGACTAAATATGGCAAACAGAAAAAGAGAAAATTTAAATGTTGTTTTTTTTTTTATTTTTTTTTTAATAAAATACACATACAAAGAAACCTTCAAAATAAATGACAACATTAAGCCACGATTGTTTAAAAAAAAAAATATCTAAGATTTTCATATTCAATGAACTAGTGTTGAATAGAAAATATAATAAAAAAAAAAAGAACTACTGAAACAATCGAAAAATCTGTAAACAAATTAAAAATACAAAAGTAATAATCAGCAAAATTGAAGAGGCGTTAAATTTGTAGCCTTGTTATAATATTTAACCATTTTAAGAAAATTATTAACAATTCAGAGATAAAGTGCTCATATGTATATGAAATGAATATATAATTGTAATAGATTACTATGGAAAAAATCAAAAAGTTATTTTAAATGAAAGAAATAATATTTAAGGTAAATACAAATTTCTAAAATCTGAACTTATAGCGATATAAAAAATCTTTTTCGGGTTTAAGAGGCCAAAATAGGACCTCGAATACATAGGGGTAGAATCAAAATTTTTGGAAGTAATTTTATAAATTTTTTCGGCTAGTTGGATTTACATAAAATTTTACATAGGAATACTTAGTAGAGGATTGTACAATATTCGATACAAAATAAAAATACGGCATAGTTTGTACTTAGACCTATTGCATGTCTGGGTCTGTTTTCAATTCTAAAATCATCTCTGTATATATAACTTTCAGAAAGATATAAAATGATTATATATTCTTATGTAAAATTTTATTTTAGAGAAAAATAAGTGTACACTTTTGGTCTAATTTTTTTCTATCTTCAAATTCAAAATCATTTATTTTTTGACGCTGTCTCAGATTCTAAAAAGTTGCACTTTAAAGTCAAATACATTAATCTTACTTCATTTTCTCTATCTGAAATCAAGAAATCTTATTAAATTTTGGTCAAAAACTTTCCAATAATATAGCCGGATCTATCCTTATTTTTCAAATTTGAATAGAATTTAATGCATAGAATATTAAAATTTAACACTTTTGAAACAAATGCCTTTCGTTTTGTATCAAAAATTTGAAAATATCAAACCAAATTAAAGAAATAAAGTAAAGTGTCACTTTATTTTGTCGCACAAAATCCATGACCAACACAACACTTTTATCCCAAACTCGAAATGCACATATTTCAAAAACTTATTTCGATTATTAACTTAAACAATATTTAAACGAGAGAGAAACTATAGTCGGTCAAGACCGAGAAATTAGACCTGTGGCCAATTGTAGACCAACACTTTTACTAAATGTTAAATAAATTATACAAATACAGAATAATGCATAGATACTACTTGATTTTATACCCTTTAGGGCGATTCCCGGAAGTGGGTTTATATGGGAGCTATGGTAAATTATGGATCGATTCTCATAAATTTTGGCAATGTTGTTTCTACTTATATAAAACTTATTTGTGTCAAATATGGGATTTATGCACGTTAAAGTGATTTTTGGAAGTGGGGATTATATTGGAGCTATGGTCAATTATGGACCGATC
Source organism: Protophormia terraenovae (assembly GCA_951394005.1). Taxonomy (NCBI): domain Eukaryota; kingdom Metazoa; phylum Arthropoda; class Insecta; order Diptera; family Calliphoridae; genus Protophormia; species Protophormia terraenovae. Next base: position 61,625,185 of record OX596073.1, read on the forward strand.
TTGATGAAATTTGGCACAAACATGGACAGTACAAAACTTCTTTGTACTGAGTTTCATCGAAATGTTGCTATATTTAAGGCATTTATAACCACTATTCCGGGAGGACATTTGTATGGGGGCTAGGTGAAATAATGAACCGATCATAACCAATTTCAATAGGCTTCGTCCTTGTTTCAAAATAATATCCTTAAAATTGCGACCTGTACTTTGTTCACAAGGTTTACATGGACAGACAGCCAGCCATCCAGCCAGACGGACGGATGGACGGACATCGTTAAATCGACTCAGAAAGTGATTCTGAGTCGAATGGTACACCTGAACACCAGAGAAGTAGCCCATTTTTAAATTAGAACACAATTATTCTGAAGTAAATGGCAAGATTAAAAAAGCCATTCCTTATTTTTTCCTACAGTGTAACTCCGTTCGTGAGGGGTTTTTAGGGTTCCCATTCCAAACTGCTATGTCTGTTTGAAATTTCATGTAAATCGTACTAAAGGTGGTTTTACACTATAATACTTTATATTAATACCAGAGTTTCATTTTCTATAATACATATCAAAAAAATGTATTAAGGAAAGTATTATTAAATGTCACATTTTTTATTTTCTTTATTAAAATATTTTTAAAAAAATTAAAAACGAAAAATTAATGAGAATTGTTTAAAAATCAAACAACAGATAAAAAAGTGTTTGGAAATTTGCTTCAAGAGATGCAATTATGTGTCAAACATTTCAAGAATTCAACACAGAAAGTATTGAATATATTTACACTGTAATACATTTGAAAATATTTTTGGTATTAATACAAGGTATTATAGTGAAAAACCCCCTTAACCGATTAGAAATTATATGTAGCTTTATATAACAAATTTTCTGTTCTGCCCCATAAAATGTTGTTAAATATTCGTTTGAGATTCGATTTTATCTATGTCGGGGTTCACACACAGCTATTTTCGTGACTTCGTAGGTAATGACGGCAAAGAGAATGTAAAAGTTTGGTATTCCGTTCTGCTCACTCAGAAAAGTTCAGAATTGGGGCAAGAAAAGTTGCTGTGTGTGAAAATTTAAATGGATATACTGTGAGCGTAAAAAAAAGCATTCTTAAAAATAAAGTTATTTTATATTTCGATTAAAAATGCTATATAAAAAAGATTAATGCACATTTGTTTGGTAACTAACAGCCTGTTTTTATAAAACGAACGAATTTATCTACGAACGATTCGTTTGCAGACGAATACGTAAGAAATTTGGTTTTTATAACTCCCACGAATTCGTTCTTTTCAAATTACGTTTTTACGTTTAAATATATTATTTTTTTGTTTAGAAAATATTTGTCTTTTGTAGAAAAATTATTTGTATTGGCGTTCTATATCACAGACCGTAAATGATTGGCCAATATTTAACAAATTTTGTGCTGTAATTCGTTCCAAACACCAGCACAATATATGTAACGCACGGAAAAATAAAATATTTAGCAAGTTGAAGGTATTCGTCCATCTGGCGGTCTGTGTCTGTGAAACAAATTTCTCAATTTTGATAATATACCCACATAAGTGGATAATTCTTCAATTTGGCGCAAATAATCATTTTATCACATGGATTGAAATTGGTTATTTTAGATGCAATATTATTTTTAGAGCTTATATAAATATCTTTCCGGTATTGGGCACTAACGTCAAATATTACGCTGTTTAAATAAAATCTGTCTCAAATAACTATTATATAATCATATAATTCCACATTTTGCTAATATCGACCATTAATTGGACCATAAAAAACACATTTCCGCAAATACGTAAGAGATAAATCGTTAATATTGTTATTGAAATACTACTAGACACAAATTAGTTTTTTGTAGTCCAAAAGTGCAGAAACAGTTCCACATCTGAAAAATCACATTGAAATTAAGCATATTTAAGCATTTTTAATAGTCCAAAATTTGCCACAAGCCGCACGAAACTTGATCTACTTTTTTTCTTTTTACTTGTTTTTATTCCCATAATTTTTCCCGAGCTTACATCTATCATATATACTCTTTGTTTGCGGTAAAACTACAAAATATATTGTTTTCCATCTTAGACTGATTTTAAAATTATTATTGCGGAATTTTCAATATTAGCAAATGAAAATGTTCTTTAAATTGTGAAATTATATGTAAACTGACCACAAATATGATAATTTTGTATCTTTTTATTATTAAAATTTCCTTAACGAATGAAATTTTTTGTTCGTTTGATTTTGGCTTTTTATTCGATTCAATTCTTGTTATAAAAACCAAATTTTAAAATGAATCATTACGTATTTGTCTGAAAACATTGTCATTCGTTTTATAAAAACGCAAATGAAAATTCGTTTGTCATTTTGACGAAACGAATTCAATATTAGTTTTATAAAAACAGGCTGTAACTTAATATGGATTTCATAAGAAAAAATTTTAAAAACAGCAGCACATTAAAAATAATGTATTTTTTGTGAATAAATATATTTTTTTACGCTTCAAAAGAAAGTAAACAACTTCATAATTAAATGCCAAAAAAAAAATTGTATTTATTACTTTGTATGTTTTACATTTGACTTTATTACATCCTTCAATATCCTAGGCAACGAGTCGACACGATTTTTGGAAAATCCGGTGATATTTTGGGTTATTCTTCCTGTAATGCCAGCTATAGATGATCACTGCAAATAATGGTATTTTTGCTCATTTTTTGTCAAGATGTTCCAACATATGCCCGATTGGATTAAAGTCTGGGGACTGCATAGTATTACAAATAGGTTTGGGAGTACGATAAAGCAGCCATTCTCTCACAATTTTGAAAAAATTGTTGGGATCTTTATCATTTTGGAATAAGCAGTTGTGCAATAAGCTAAATTTTTGCACACTAGGATCCACATTATACTTTAAAATATTTATATGATCCTCTATTTCGTTGTCGATTGTACAAATATGAAATTACTGATTCCTGAAACCTCCAGACGTCCTAAGACCATTACGGAGTCTTAATCATATTTAACTATCTCAACCACACATGTGACATTGACGCCTTCATTCCATCTTTGCAATATTTTTCATGTTTCTTTGGCGCCAAATATTTAAATTTACTTTCGTCATTGAGTAAAATGGTTTCCTGGAAGGTTTAACACTAATTTGTTATACTTTTGGGTGAAATTCAAACATTTAGTTTGGCTGGCTTACGATATGTAAGGTTCTTACGTGGTGTTCTTCTATGGAAGTCATTTTTGTGTAGTGTTATGGTACTGGCTCTAAAATAATAAGCGGAAATTAACGTTACTTTTTCAGTTTTTTTTTTAAGGTACTAGAAACAGGACTTTCTTTGACTTCGCAAACTATAGTTCTTTTCTTTGTGTCTGTAAATGATTTGGAAAATTATCTGCTGTATGATGTTTGGCATATTTATATATTACTCTGCAATAATTCCTTGAAACGATTTTTGCAATTTCACGCAAGGATTTTTTTTATTTTTTATATATGTATATCTAATATTATTTTAGAGTTCGAATTAAAATTTATTTTTCTATTGTTAAACAATCACTTTTTTACTTCGTTTTAAAGCAAGAACAAATTTATGATTATAATTTGGTCCTTCCCTGAAACCTAAACCAAAAAAATAATAAAAGATCTGATCTCACTTTTTCAATTCACCGACCTTTTTATAAAAGAAAGGTGCTACTGTTTATTTTGACGGTATATTTTCTTAAAAATTCAATCAACACGTTATTCCGATTTATTTTCGCAAATTGTTTTAATGAGTTCAATTCCTACCTAATTGCCAAAGAATTTTGGCATATCACTTTTTTTATATCATTATTTATCTACATCTCACAAGACTTAATGTAACAAATTTTAGAACAGTTTCGTTTATGAAGTTGATGTTACGGCCTTCAGCTTTTCCCATTACTGATGCCTTTAACTAAAATATTTTCGTTTCCAACTATCAACACTTTGTACTCAGATGTTAATTTATATTGGTAGTGTTGGCCGAATTTGTAAATTTTGTTTTATACCGAAACCTATTGGTTACATTAACCAAATTAACCCTTCGTCTTACAAACTGGTCTGGCCAGACCAATTGCAGATGTAAAATTTGTTTTTATATATTTCTAATTAAGCTAGGGACTTGAAATTTCAGGTATCCTCCTACAATTTTGTTTTCTAACAACCAGTAGAAAAACCAGAACGATGAAGCTAACACAAGGATGGTTATAAGGATAAATTGGTGTACATGTTACATTCGTACCAAATATGGTCTTTCTGGACCAGTTATATTTTATATAGAAAATTATGTAGTTTGACGATGTTATCCGCTCTTTTTATATTGTATATTATTTTATTAAAATAATATCGATAAAACCTCAAATGTTTGAAAAAATAAATTGTATGAATTTGTAGACTCAAAACAAGGAGAAGAATATGATGTGTATCGATGGGAAAATGTTATATATTGTAAAGCAATGCAGTAGTTATGCCAGAATATTGTCATAAAAATGTAATTAAATAGAAAAATTATCAAAATTTACTTTAAAATATATAAAATTCCAGCACTGGTCTGGCCAGACCATATTTGTTACGAATGTGACAATTGAAACATCTGTATGAAGAAGGGTTAACAATTAAAACAATTCCAAAATGATTATAGTAATATTTTTTATGCAATAGGAACAGAAACCCCGTTTCATTAATAATAAAAAATATAATAGAAATTGTAATGAAATATAAGCTTTTTCTATTAAAATTTAATAACTCACCGTTTTCTAATCCTTTTTCTGTGTACAGCTAAATTAAATAATATATCTTTCATAAATACATAAATTAGCTTCAGACGTGTCATTGCTTTAGTTCAAAATCTCTTTTAAGGAATAACAAGTATGAGTACACAAGTACAATTTCAATGTACTTAAAATAACCTCTAACTTCGAAAAACTACTCAGACTATTCGTACATCAAGATGATGCAAAAAAGGCACTTTAATTAAATATTCCAAGTAATAAATATTTATTCTAAAGAAAACTCAATTCATGATGGAAATTTATTATTTTTTTTTATTAAATTATGATAATTTAAAGTTAAATAGTACGAATATTCGTATCTGAAATCGAAAAAAATACAAAAACAATTATTAGTCTGTCTATGAATGAATTTAAATCATCCTACATAGAAAAGCAAATGAAAAAATTATTAGTTATTTTTTTTTTGTAGTTATATTATTGTTATGTTTTTAAAGGCACGCGTCTGTTTGTTTTTGTTTACATTCATTTTTGCTAAGATCAATAATAAATACTCAGCTACCAATTTCCAATTGATTTGAGATTTAAGATAATGGCTAAAAAGCTAAAACAATAACAAAGTATACAGTCACAAGCACTAATATACTGATGAAAAATATATAATAATAATAAATTTTATTTTTAAAACCGACAAATCCGTAGGTGTCAAAGATCAAACTTGAAAAATCTTAATACTCGCAATCAACATACGGTGAATTTAGTTTTCAAAGACTGTAAAAACAATTTTGTTGCCTTTAATTAAATAGTAGCTCACCTTAAGAAAATATTAAAATTAACGAATGAATGGATGAATGAATTAAAATTAGATTTAATGAATGAATGTTGGAACGAACATAAAAAACAATAACAAAAAATAAAAGCTTACAAAACCGCAACAGAAGCTCTATGGTACGTGGTAATCAATGAAATTAAAAATTTTTAATATTCAAATACATTAAGTAACTGTTTTACTAACACCATTATACATACTTACAAATACACTACATAAGTAGATGTGTTTTGAGGTTTACAAACACAAATAAATTTGTAATGATAAATTTTGTTTTAACAAATTTATGAATGAATTTTTTGTTTTATTTACAAATTCGTTACATGAATTATTGTTGCTGGTGCTGCTGTTGCAAATGCTTGTACACAATTGTAGTTGTAGGTTGTTATAGATTTTTTTTTTTTTTTCGTTTAAATTTAGTACATATACAACAAAAATTTTATATGTATCGTAGTTCAAAAAGTTGTTGTTTTTTATTATATAAAAAAAAAAAAACAGTAATGATACATTATTTCTTGGGGAAGTATAACCAAATAAAATAGCATTATATGTATTTCCTTCAGGAACTATTTTTCAGTGTCATCGCTGGCAGAGAAATAATTTTATAATACCACTTGAGAAATATTGAGGAACTCGCAACTTTTACAGATAAAGTATGAATTCGTTAATTTTTATTTTTGGTAATGGAAGATAAACAGCATATATCATTACGTTTTCTGTTACCTTCTGACCTTGTCTCTATTTTGTTTTTGCAAATAATAAATGGTAATGGAGTATACACTTTTTTATCCTGCAATTACCAATACATTATACAAAAATAATTTATTGGAGCCATTGGGGTCCAAATTGGGTACCTCTGACATATAAAATTTTTAACTGCTTGACAATTTTTTGTTTCTTATACGATTTCAAATATTTTTACATCTTCTTAAAGCCCTCGATAAGACAAATGAAAAATAAAATAAAAAACTATGACGACATCTCTTCTGTGTTCAAAATTAACCGATTTCGAAATTGAAAATTTAAAAATTTTGATTTTTTTTTTCCAAAAAAGCGTCTACTCTCCTTTTTCTCTAAAATAAAATTTTATTTAAGAACATATAATAATTTTAAATTTATCTGAAAGCATCTTCAAAAAGGTTATTACATAGATAAAAAGTCCAAACACCTCTGGGTTTTTAACAATATCCGATTTCAATTATATTTCACACAATATCTTTTTGCAATATAAAGGAAGTCAAAATTCAAAAGTTGGTAAATGAGGGAAAAAATTCGATTCACAATCCACTATTGTGGTCATATGGACAATTTAAGGCTTATTGATGCCGTTCGTTTACTAATTTTAAATGTACAAAATAGAAAACAAATAATTCTATACTAAAGTGGTGTCAACTTGATGCCAATTGGTATCAATTTTCGTTAATGATTTCAACACGCAGTGCTGAATTTGGAAACGTACGAGGCAAATTCCCTAATTACACTAAATGGTATCGTTCTGTGATCATCTCTGGGAAGCTTCCTTTCAGAAAATAAGGATGTATATATATATAATTTCCTAAGAATTTTTTCTCTTTTCAGAGCTTTCTGAAGCTTCCAGACGACGTAGAAAATTAAAATTTGTATTACTTATAAAACTATTCATCCTAAAAATCCTAACGGAGCTTTTCTATTAGGTAGCGGAGATACTTTTTTCTGTAATATTTTTTAAAGTCTTGTCGTGTTATTGTTTGCTTTCCAAATCCTATCGAAAACAGATTTTGGATTTCGGTAAGAGAGCGCATTTATGTACGTTGTTTTTTATTTTTTTTTTTTAAGTTTACTTATTTAATATTTTAACTTAATATTCCATCAGACTCTAATGGCTTCAAATCTTTAACTTTGGTGGTGTCCAAATATTGTATGTATACTTATTTTAAAGATTTTCTGATTTGTTTGTGCATATTCTTACTATTATATTATTTTTTCTGGATTGCCAGGCTTATATGCTTATTATTATATGTTATTACGAAAACTTTTATTTTTAAAAAAGGAGTAAAAGCTAAAAAAAGTCTTAACATTTGCAATTTTCAAATTCAAAATTGTTTATTTTTGGACTCGGTAAAAATATCAACTTCAATTTCTTTTATTCGATAGATAATTTTGCTCTTTAACTCAATAAATAAAATTTAACAAAATCGACCAGAGAATATTATGCGCCAGCAAAATTTCTTCTCCTTATGACTATGCAATAAATATTAAATCGTTTCATTTTTACTACCATCGGCATCTAAAATTATTATAAATATACCTTCGAATTTTTAGTAACAATGTAAATCGTCTTTGCAATTTTTATCAGCGAACAGAAAATATTGCTCATCAAAAAAACTAAAACTTCGTGTTTTAGTCTCTTACACATAAATAAATAAAAATACTAAAAAAAAAACTATAGTTGCAAAATCAAAACAAAGAAAATTTGCTAAAAATTGTTTGCAGCACAGAAAAATTGTTCGTGTGCTATATGTATCCGAAAAAATTATGTATACAAGACTAAAACACGAAGTATTATTATTATTATAAAAATAAAAATCTATAGCTTAAACCAAGGCTTCAAAAAATAAAAAATGCGTTTTGTCCGATATCTCAGTTATTACTGAACCGATTTATTTCATTATTTCAGAACAAAAATTCAGAAAAAAATGTTCGAGAATTCTTTGTAAAAACGAAGTCCGTAGTGTATACATAGGCTTCAGAAACTGGAAAACCGGTTCAAAAAACCGATTTTTTGAACATATCTCCGCATTGTATGAACCTATCTTGCTGAATTCCAATAGCAAAATTCTCGAAAGCATTTCCGATCGTTTGACATACATATTATTTATGTCAGTTATCGGTGGGCTTCATAAACGCCATTTCAACCGACACACGGACGGACGGACGGACGGACGGACATGGTCCAATCGTCATCGCTTCTTACAAGGATTCCGAAAATATAAACTTTTTTGCTCTCCGACGAAAATTGTGGAAATTACAAACGGAATGACAAACTTATATATACCCTTTACACCTGTGGTGAAGGGTATGAGGCTAAAAATGAGACAAAAATTTATTTCGACCTGAATATGTCCTTAGGCAAGAGATATAACCTATATGTTTAAGCGTATTTTTATTGAGAATTACAATAATTATCTGTTTATAACATTTCTTTTTTGTTATATCATAAATGAATTTTTGGCGATTTAAAAAAATAACACAGATTTTTTTTTTTTTTATTTCTTATGGCATATTTTGGACTTAGCAGCATATTTTGAGCTGTTTTAGTATTTTAAATGGCATAATTTTGCATTTATTATAATAAAGAGCCTATTTTACATTTAAAAGACAAGTTTTTAACCCAATCGAATTTTTAACATAATTTGCCATTAGTGAAATTTATTAGTTAAATTTGTAAAAAAAATTTATGATTTCTTGATAAAATATATTAGTTTTAACGGTTTATAGTTGAAAAAAATATATATCAAGTTATTCTTTTTACAAGTAGCAGATAGTTTAAAATTTAGCCAGAAAAAATTCTATTTTTTAAGAGCACATTTTTTTTTATTTTTAAGGCCATAATTTTCTATTTTAAGAGCATTTTTTGTGTTGATAGAACACTTTATTTAGAACATATTTTTGGTTGCCCTGATTCTTAATATTAAAATTTTTAATTAGTAATAAGTAATAAGTACAAATTTATATCAATGGCATTGTGTTACGTTTTAAAATTCTTGACCAAGTTTTAATTAAGTTGTGTTTTTTTTTGTCTCATCAATATGCATCACTCTGTTGAAGTAAAATAGCAAGTTTTAGTATGAGTGTTTTGGATCGTTAAAATGTGAAAGTCTTTGAGATATAGTTTATATTGTTTTAAGTAATTTGTTTATATCTTACTACACCATAGGAGGTAGGGGTAATAAGCGTTCGTGCTGATGTTTGTTAAATCTTAAAATCACTTCCTGAGTAGAGATAAAGATATCTGTCCTTCTGCAATTTTTCTTGCCGCAATTCTGACTTCGTAGGCGAGAGAAGCAAAGAGAATGTAAAAGTTTACTCTTCCCTTCTCCTCTCTCTTCTATAAACTCAGAATTGCGGCAAGAAAAATTGCTGTGTGTGAACCAGGACTTGCATATAAATTCCTAATAGTAAATTTGTTGTTTTTGTATAAGCAAATGCTTCTATATCACAGACAGTATTTTGTAACTCGTAGTCCTCACCTAACATAAAATATTTAACATTAACACTAACACCGAAGTATTATTATGTTAATTAATGTACGAGTTGAATATTTTTTGTTTATGCTACAAGAAATTGTAAATAAACGCTGCAATTTTTATTGACAATACTGCAAAACAGAAAAATAATTTTAGTTGCAATTATAAACAAAAATTAAACGGTAAAAATATTTTTAGTATTTTTTTTTTCTAGCAGCAGATATTTATTGCAAAATGTGATAAATATAGTATTAAAATCAAACCCTGATTTAGATAGTTGTAATTTCAAGTGAAAATAACTCGAAAACTTTAAGAGATAAATAACACATGCAATTATGTTATTGTAGGCCATTCAAAAGTTTTAAGATGATAAAAAAGTCTTTCATATCGGTTAGATATGGCGGGAGGGTTAAAATGTTTTTGGACTCCATAGTTCTGAAAGGTGTTTGGGGTTCCTCTCTTTAGTTATCGGCATGAGTAACAAATTATAGAACATAATTAAATAATTTCAGTAAAATTTGTTGCTCTAATTTTTGGGTCCTAGTATTAAAAATTTTGTTTTAATATTTTATCCTTAAATATCCTTGAGATTTTCTGATAAATTATTCTCAAATTATATTAATTTTAAAAACATTATAAAGTTATTGTTTGCAGCTTCAAAAGTTAAAATTTTAGAGATCTCTTAGTTGCGTTTTCGAAATATGTTAATATTGCAATTTAAATGTTATTTCGTAATAATTGACACAGTAGACTTAAGGACGGAGCATATAGAAAAAGGTTGAATTCGGCCCATCATTTTATATAAAAAAAATGTATATAAAAGTGTTATTTCGTAATTTAACTGCAATTTCAATTTATGGAACTATAAATCACATTAATTAATTCCATTAATATCGGTTCATAACCGAGAATAGTTCTCATGCATATATCAGAAAAAAATTTATTTATTGTTTTTTATTTTTAACAACTTAACTATTTCATTTTTGTCAGTTTAAAGGATTTAAAATTGAGAACCATTACATATAGGAAACTTCCCTCATTAGAAACATTTGTATTGTTTTGCGAACTAAGATAGACCCTCATCGTACGCTTCACAATATTTTCAATGTTTTATGCAAATTTTTCAACTACATACATGGTTACATACATACATATATGTATATAAAATGACATTTGCACACACACTACATAGTACATACTGCACTACTACTGTACAGTACAACAAACCTATAAATGCATTTGTAACACTATGGGTACAATTTTATATTTTTGTTTATGGAAATTAAAACCACAGTAGCTTATGATTATATGGCAAAAAAAATATGCTGCAATTGTTGGTCATTTGTTTTCTTATTTTTCTACTAAAACTAGATTTGTTTGTTGAGTGCATCAAAAAAGTTTCAACAGAAACAAAAACATGCTTTAAAATATATATTCATATGAAAATCTTTCAAGGAAATTTAACTTTAAAACACCAACGGATGTTGTAAAATGATTTTGATCAGCACACAAATACATGGATTTAATGTTAAAGTTGGTTGATGTTTTGTTGGTTCTTTCTCTGCATTTGTTTAAGTTGGGAGTTTAATCCCTTTTCTCAAAGGCTTTTTAATGCTTCTAATGTGTTTTTAAAATCTTGATTTGTTTGTGGTTTTTTTTCGGGAGCAAACTTTTTGGTTAAGTGAAATAAAGTGGACAGTATACAGTAGGTAGAAAAAGTATTTTTTAATATTTTCTAAATTTATTGATATTGAAATAATAAAATAAATTAAATTGTTAATTTAAGTGCTGTAAGTTAATGACTTTAATGATAGTTTTTCTGCATCTTCTATTATTAGTTTTTCTTGATCTTATAAATAACTAATAAATAGTCGACGATTTCCAATTTGTTTTTAAACAAATTTGTTAGTCACTGTAAGCTCAGCATTTATGTACATATGTCAGTCAAGTAACTTTGTAAAATAGTTGCAACTTTACCAAAAACAATATTAACACAATAGTTAAGCTACTTGCTGCTTTAGCTGTTTGTTAATGTGTATATTTCTATATCAGACTACCCACGCACTTTTGTTATGATATTTTGTTGTTTTTTCTTGCTGATGATTTTTTTTTTTCGAATGACAGTGTAATTCACTAACTGGATTTGAAAAAACATTATATTGAATTAAAAGTTGTCAGAGTTTGTGGTTTGTTTTTGGCAACCAAACTTATGAATGAATTTTGTTTTACGTTTATTACAAAAAAAAAATAATAATAAAAACAGATTTTATGAATGAATAAATAACATGACTTTGACTACAAGTTTTTTTTTTTTCTTTTTGTAAAAAACAGCACAGATGTCGCAATTTCCTCGGAAGTCTCGTTTTAACACTATAAAACGTATAAATGCTTGGTTTTTTGAGTTTTTAAATGCATAAATTCATCTTAAATAAAGTATTTTGAAACAAATCTTAGAATTAATTATTTATGTATTTGGATTTGTTTATGAAATCATTGTTTAAATTGAGACACTACCCAAATTATAGGAAATTAAAATTAATTTTAATACTTATTTAAATATATTTTTTTTTTAAACAAAGCTATTTCAGTTATTTGTTATTACGATATTGTTTGTGAAAAATTCTTAAATAAAACCCAGAAGAAGAAATTTTATATTTATTATTGTATTAAATAAATTCGGTTGGATGAAATAAATGTTATTTGTCAACTAATATTTTTATATTTATTTAAAATTTTAAGGAGATTTAACAGATAGAATTAAAAAGGATGAATCAACATATCTCGTTATGTGCAAAAAGAGGGAAAGCATCTTAAATTCATATAAATTTTGTTAAAAAATTTATAATTATTTAATTACAAGATACTCTTCATTGAAGAGTATCTTGTAGCCTTTTTTGTTCTCATACAAATCAAGGCACTTTACTCTTCATATGTTTTTATTGTGATATCAACTTTATAAAATAAAAAACAGGATAATTTTTTAAATTAATATAATAACTTAATATCACCTTTAAACCGTTATTTTTAATGTACTTAAAATCACAAGATTATTCAATTATGTATATCTTGTATACACAAAATATTTATACTTTGTATAGGACGTTCCACAGTGCTTTGTTCCATAGACAAAAATCAAAATAAAAATATTTTTCAAATTGTGTTGAAATATACGTTTTTAGAAAGTTAATAATATAGATCATATAATCTAAAAAGATTTTTTTGGAAATGATTATTTTTATGGCTACTAGAGGGCGCTAAAATCAGAGAATTTAAAGCAAATTTTAATGAAGCTGAAGCTGGTTTTAAACTGTTTTAGGAATAAAATTTTCAAAAATTCATTTTCTAATGAAAAGTATCGAAATTTTGTTTTTTCATTACCTCAGAATATTTGTAAATTAAAACTAATATTATTTTTAAAAAAATATAGTGTTTCGAATAAATATATATTGTTGCTCAAATTTACACATATTTTTTACCTAAAACCTTAAAATTCATTAAATTTGATGAAGAATATAAAAAAATTATAATTTTTTTTACGGTTTATGTAAGTTTTTACAGTTATTTAACATATTAAAAAATAGTTAGAGCCTATTTTTTGCCACAACTTTAAAAAAAGTTAAATTGAAAAAGTGTCTGTTTTTCAGTTTTTACTTCAATTTCAAAGAGTTCTCAATATTGAAATAAAAAAAATTATAAAAATTATTTCAAAATTTAAGAAACAACTAAGGAATAGAAATATAATATTATTATTATTATTAATTACGTTAAAAATCCTCCAGATGGCGCTAATTATAGACCATTTTTAAATTTGAATTCAAAAATTACATGAGTTCGATGGGGTATTAAAAGAAATTTTAAAAAATTATAAAATTTTTTTGCTTGATTCTAAAATTTAGTATTGTTTTTTATTATATAAAAGAAAAATTATTTCATATTTTCTGCCACAACTAAAAAAATAGTAATTTAAAAAATTTTTACATATTCTTTTTTTACACAAAAGTCAAAGAACTCTGTTAAAATATTTTGTGATGTTAAATCGACATTGCTTAAAAATTTAATATAATATTGAAAATTAAACAAACTAAAAATGTTGGACCGGAAATCGGGCGAAAGAAGGCAAATTAATAAGTTACTAAAGATAAAATGTGGGTGCAGAAACTTAAATAATATTTAAAAATGATAGGGCTTGCCCTTGCTTCTATTAAGTAAAATATTGTTTGACTCCTAAAAAACATATTTCCAATGGCTATCGCAAATTTTGATACTGTTTTGACCATTATTTTAGAAGAAAATGCGTTTTTCACATTTCAGGAGATATGGGAGGTAGGCGTGATCTTGCTCCGCTTTTTTCAAAACTTTGTGTATATTTACTATGGGTACTATAACATATGTGCCAAGTTTTTATTTTCTGCGACAACTCCTTCTATTTTTATAAAATTAAAAACGGTATGTTAGTCAGAAATGAGTTTTTCTCATTTCAGGATATATGGGAGGTGGGGGTGTTTTTGTTCCGATTTATATAAAAATGGGCAGACACATAAATAGTCTATATTTAACTGCAATCACAAATTTTGTTGGAATTTAGACGCAGTAAATCCTTTTTTTAGTTTCAGAATATATGGGAGATAGGTGCGTCCTTGCTCCGACTAAAAAATAAATTAGAAGACTTATAAGCAATCTATTTTTAATGGCTGGCACAAATTTTGGTAAAGTTCAGACCAGTATTTTAGAAAAAATTTAGTTTTTTAACTTCAGGATATATGGGAGGTAGGCGTGTCCTTGCGCCAATTTTTTTTCAAAACTTCCTATTTATTCATTCTAAGCCTAAAGTAATATGTGCACCAAGTTTCATTTTATTTTTGTCCCATCGTTGTATGGGACCCCAAAGCATTGTGCGTTCCATGCAAATTAAAGAAAGAAAAGTTCTTTAGATAACAAGTTATTGCATTAAGATGAAACCGACAGTCGTAAAATAGCTCTGGGTTAGAGAACTACTCTTAAGTACAGTCGGGTTTTGTTATTTGGCCTTCGAGAATTTTGCTTCTTGCTCGCACCGGTGCAGTATATTACCACGCATAATTGTAAAAGTTATAGATATAACTTGTGGATACCATTTAAATTCAACTATACATGTTGGGGTGTCCGCAGGTGTAAATTTTTAACACAGTTAAGTTGCAATTGCAAATTGGACCTTAGTTCAGCTACTAAGAGGATCGTGTCTAAAATTTTTTATTAAAATCGTACTACGTTTAGTCCAAGCACTTGCGCTTGCATAATATATAGCTAAAGGATAGTATGATTATCCTTTCAATATCATAATGTCGTCCGGAAATATAAAGACGATTAAAAAACATTAAATTGAGCTTAAGAATATAATATAGAAACTTTTGGTTTTTTACACCTTTACTGCGAATAACTCGCAAGTATAGACACCAAGAGGGACCTATAAACCAAGATTCGCTTCCCTCCATCAAATTCTGAGGTCGAACCCTTATATTCTCTGGCTATTATGAGTCAATATAAAAATAAATTAATAATTCTTATTAAGCTTTGTATATAAATTTACTACTAGCATAAGGAACTTAAAAATAGCTTGACTCTCGGATCTTTGTAAAACTTGCATTTCCTAAGGCAGAAGGACCATCAACGGATTCAGGTATTATATAAAATCGGAAAAATATATACCCTCACTAAGCCAAAGAAAAGGGGGCAGGTTAAGGTCTAGGGGGAGTGGTAGCCCTCATATAAAGTAAATATTAATTATGGCATCATAAAGGGTAGCGAATGCAATATGATAAATAATTCCTCCAAAATTTGAGGGCTCTCACCATAATAGCTTTTAAGATATGTCGTTAAAATATTTGTTTTATATGGGGAGTATCATTCCTTCTTGTCCTACCCGTACCATTTGCATCTTAATTATAGAGGTTGATAAGTAAGTTATTCCAACAAAATATTTAGACTTTTGCTGTAATAGTTCTTAAGATATTCGGTGGTATGGGGAGTACCATTATATTGAGTTTGGAAATCGATAAGAATGTTGAGCTTGTAAATTTTTAGAACTTTTGATATAACAATATTTAACATTTCCATTAATTAATTTTTTCTTTGTATGTGGGCTACCATTCCCCCTGCTCCTATCGAAAAATGAAGTAGTATTTTACTTCCGTGGTTTTCAGAATGATGCTGTGAAAATTTCGAGAAAGGAATGCAGTGAATTATTTTTATACAAATGATTTCGACTACCGATTTTATTAGAATTATTTTAACCAAATCCTTTAGTAAAAAAAACTCTTTAAAATTTAAAAATTTTCTTTAATACAATTAAATTTTAAATGTTACATTAATATTTTAATAATTTTCCTACCAATTTTTTTCTGAGGTTGATATCTATATATAGAACTTGTCTGCGTCAAATATTAACTAGATACTTTTAATTATATGGGATCTATGCACTTTAAAGATTCGGAAGAGGGCTTTAAATGGGAGCAATGGTCAATTATGGACAGATCTTCATGAAATTCGGGACAAATGTTTCTCTTATATAAAACTTACTTGTGCTGAGTGTCATTAAAATATACTAAAATTATTTTCTTTTTAAATATAGGCATTTATGATCATTAAACCATTTCAGGAAAGACATTTATACAGGGCTAGGTAAAATAATGGACCGGTCATAAACAATTTCAGTGGGGTTTTTCGTTGTTCCAATAATTATTGTTGGAACAATTGTCAAATTACATCACGATATCATTAAAATTGCAAACTGTACTTTGTTCAGAAGGTTTACATGTATTGATAGCTAGTAGGGTGATCGACTCGGTTTTCCAACCGGTTTTTAAACCGATTTTTCAGTCAATGTGCTGTCGGTTTTTTCAAAATGTTCAATTTTCGAATGTCGAATAGACCGGTCTTTTTCAACACAAAAAACCGGTTTTAAAAATACTTTTTTATTTCAAAAACCATGCACTAAATATTGATATTTGAATCGAAATTTATGATTATTTTTTTAATATTCATAAAGTATGATTTTAATGGCTTAAAAATATAGTTTAAGATTAAATAAGTAATAATTATCCTGAATCCACCTGTAATATTTTTGAACCTAATTTATATGTTTTAGTTTTTTTTGTTCAACGAAAAAATTGTTTTTCAAAGATTTTGTTTTAAAAGTGTTTCACCTGCAGAATCCTTTCAATAAAATTGATTCTAGCTTTTTTCATATTAACCCATGGTTTCTGTTTATGCTAAGTATATGTTAATATCATTTTTGATGATTATTTCCTTACAGTTTTTATACCCTACATGCCTATTATGCGTTTGTACTGATGTTTGTAACACCCAAAATTATTGGTCTAAGACCCACCTTCATTTGTACCAATTGGCTTTAAGACGATTTAACGATGTCCGTCTGTCCATTCATGTAAAACTTGTAATCAAAATGCAGGTCGCAATTTTGGTTTGGTTTCTTATGATAGGTCCATTATTTCCTCTAGGTCTCATACAAATAACCTACCAGAAAAGGGGTTTAGCGATCATAAATCCCTTAAATGTAGCAGTAATTTTTGCACATCTTAGTTCCGTATACGTTTAAACCTATATGCTGAATTTTATGAAGATCGGTCCATAATTGACCATAGTAATGGTCCACAATTCCACAGGTCTAGAAAAAAATACCCCTCCCCGAATTTTGATGCACACAATGGTGTAGGTTATTGTCGGCCTTGACCGACCATATCTTTTTTTCTCGTTCTTAATGGGTTAATAGTTATTTCCAAAAATAAAAAAGATTTATTGATTTTTCTTTAAGAAATGTAGTTTTTTGATGGAAATATTAACTTCTGCAAAAAAAAACTGGTTAACCGGTTTTTTCTGAATTTAAAAAAGTGCAACCGGTTTTTTCAAAATACAAACTATTCGAACTATTCGAAAACCGGTTTCTCCAAAAAGTCGAATAATCGATCACCCTAATAGCTAGACAGACCGACGGATATCGTTAAATCAACTCAAAAATGTATGTTGGATATTCGACTTAGAATACTTTAAGATGGGTATTCGAAAATTATTTTGGACTATAGCCCACTGGGTTGTAGATATTTCTCATATCGAAAAATGTTTTTCTTTGGCGAGGATTATGCGCCCGTGAAGCCGAAAAAAAAAACTTAAAACTTTTTGAGATTATCGGGCTTTACTTAAAAAATTTTTCGGCCGATATTTGTATAAAGTTTCTAAATAATTTCTGTATCCCATAAGCATCGATCATAATTTTAACATATAAGTTCCAGTTGTTCTTAATTGTTTTACGTTATTAAAACAATAAAGGTATTTAGCTCGGAAACTGCAATTTTGCTAGACTCTTGCAAAGTAGCAAAGTTGCATCGATTTCTGTAAACACAAGAACAGATACATTGAATAATATTTTGCACAACTTCTGCAAAATTATCAGAGTAAAAAGTAGTAAAGTTGTAATAATTTTAATAATGTTGCCACTCTGTTAAAATTTGTAAATATTATTAAAAGTCAACCTTAAACTTAAAAGTTAGAATTAATTAAATAATATGAAAAGAAAAATATCAACAAATAAACTGATTAATATGAATTATATAAATAAAAAAATATATTTGACGTGAATTATCACTTTTTTCAATGTCTTTTTTTACTTTTTTGGCTAACTTTATCTAATTTGTTTAAATTGGTTGCTGACGTCAAATTAATAGAATGCAAAATTGCAAAGGTTGTAAAATTTTGAGGTGAATTTAGGTTGTGTACAATTATCTATTAATCTTGCCTATTAGAAATTCTTTAATAGATGTTATTACAGTTTTAGTAATTAATAAACTTTTCTTATCTCTTCAGGTAAACACGTTATAAATTCTGAACACTGAAACATAATAATGAATAAGTAGTAAGTTTTTCGTCATTTTACAAATATGAATATATATATCAATCCTTCGAAAATGGTTTATATTATATGGAAATACCCATATAGGAAATTGTGTATGTATGTGCATAATTCATATTTATAACTTAACAATTTAGCTGTTACTGTAGTTGTTTTAATTCTTTTTTTCTGAGTATTTATAAACTTAAAAAGCCAACAACAAAACTGTCTTAAGTCACTAACAACGACAACAACATCAACAATCTAGCAATGAAAAGAGTTTAATGAAGAAAAAAAAAAAAAAACAGATTGAAATAAAGAAAAACAAAATTATGAATGAGTCTGCCCACGCAGACTTGTTGGTTGTAGCCAACAAAATGCATTCAGTGTCAAAGCGGATGCAAAGAAAAACACAGTCAAAGAGCAGGGCTGGATGGCAGACATACAGACAACAAAAACATTAAAGGTGCTGCACTACAACTAGACAGACAGGAGAAGGTGCAGCAAGAAGTGAGGGTGTTTTCATTTCATTTAACTTTTTTTTAGTTTCAGTTTATTTTGGTTATGTCTAATGCTAATGTAGTGGTGGAAGTTGTTTTAGTATTGGTGGTGGGGGATGGTTTATGCACAAACTAAACTGTCCGTCTGTCTGATACTTTTTTTTAATTTTTTAATATAAAAAAGTAAAAATCAAAGCCACAAACATAAAAAAATAAATATAAAATACTTAATAAAAAAAATTAAACTTGGCAAGAGGAAAAAACTAAGTCGTGTGTTATGAAAAAGTTAAAGAAAAAAAATTAAAGACGGGCGCTCCCATTCATTAATTTTACTCACATGCAACAAGAAAACCTCAAGGCTTAAAGATTCATGAGCAAGCGCAACAACACAGTCATCATATACACATACTTATACACTTAAACGCATACTCACAACCACATTTAGACAAACTCAGTTTTTAAAGACTTTTAAACATCTGTGTGTGGTGATATACAAAATTTGTGCCAAAAATTTTAACGTACTTAAACATAGAACTTTAAAAGTATTCATTCATTATTTGGTAACTTAAAGAAATATTTAAATCATTCATATGGAATGGGGAATAATTTGACAAATATCCTATTAAAACTATGCTAAAATACAATAATATTTCAATCAACAATATCTTAAGTCCAGTTAATCAAAGAATTCCTGTGTAGTATACTTTCAAAAATTATCAATTTAAAAATTCACTCCTTTGCAATACGTGTTGTGATAGTTAGTCGCAGTTAAATGTACAGTAAAAAAAATTATTATCTATCTGTAGACTTTTAAAAGCTTTTAGTTGTATTTTTAATAGTTTTACTAGACACATTTATTTCTTATGAATAGAGATCATTGAAAACATTAACTAAACATAACAGTTTGTTGTCCAAAAAAAAAAAAAAAAAAAAAAAATAAAAAATAAAAAAATTAATATTAGAATATAAAATTTAAATGATAAACTGTAGAAAGATACTAATAAAAGATTAAGAGGAGCAGTTTAAAAGATAAATATTAATGAAATTTTAAATTACTTATACGCATGAAAATTGTGTGAAATTTTCGTTCCAAAATTCATCACTACTATTGCATTCAAAGAATTGCTAACGGAAAAGGATTTTTGATTCCCAAATTGAAAGAAAGTCCTGTAGTTAACATCTCGTAAAATTGTATTGAGTTTAAAACATAACACTATTTTTTCTTTGACAATCTTTTTTATGTTGTTTTAGTTTTCTGGTTATTATATATTTTATTTTGATTCTGCGAAGATAACCTTAAAATTTATTAACTATAATATGAGTAATAATACTCTGACCTTACATATTTTACCGATCGAACATTATCTGGTATTAATTTTCTACTACTGACATTTAGTACGACCAAGAAAAAGATTATATCTAAGGGATTGGCAACTCCACAAATCTCCTCAACTCAAATATATACTAAGATAATGTCAAAAACGACTTAATAAGCTTTTGAGTTAACCGATTGAGTAAATATCTGGGTGCACCATCTGAGCTGGATTATTCACTATAACAAGCTAACTAAAAGAAAAATTAGGGATCTGTTATAAATACACCTTCTTCAAGAAATAATAATTGAAGATTGACAAATTGGAAAAAAAAAAAATAAACAAATATATAGAAAGAAGGCAGAAATCAACATTTGTATACAAATCATTATAAATCAGTTTTGAAATAAATTTGGAGTTAAGGTATTTAGTTATAGGACTTGACACATCATTTAAAAAAAATCCAAACACAAGAAGACAAATTCTTAATAATTATAATAGTATGAGTTATCCAACAGTGTCTTTGGAAAAAAGAAGGAACACTGAAAACCGAGCCAATTTAAAAATCTATCAACTAAACCGTGTGAGAGTTATTTTCACACATGAACAAATTATATATACATATGTATATTAGGGTATTCACTCGAATATTATTTGTTCGATTAATCGACAAATTAAAATCAAACAACTGTTCGATTAAATTAAAATCCAGAATTTCGAGTAACAATTTATTCGAGCAAATTATGCCGATTAATCGAATAATTCGAGTAAAAAAATATTTTAAATATTTTCTTTCTTAACTAGTTTTTAGGATGTTCTAATTTTAGTTTTCTAGAAAATTTAGCTTAAAACAATGTTTCAAAATTTGTATAGGAAGTGGTACCACAAACTTTAATTTTGTTAAATGTATTAAATAAAATGAACCGAATATATGCCTAAATTACAACACATATTTAAAGGTCGTTTTTTAATTAATTTTTAATTAAATAAAAATATAAACGTCATTAATTATAAAGTAAAATTCAAATAATTTTATATAAATTTAATAAATAATAAGAATTAAATTGAATTATTTTAAACTTGATTTGGAAAAACATTATTGGTTCTACGAATGAAAGTACATAGTTTATATAGCAATAAATGCTCAGTCTGGTGTAGAGGATATTATGGTGATGGTTTGAATGAAATTTGTTATATAGAAGGAATTTGGACTTAAAATTAAGTTTAGCATGTAAACTTGTTCTTTATGTTAAGAATCGCTGAACTACTTTATCTGAAAAGGATAGTCCATAGTGCTTATTTTTCATTTCTTCTTTAAAATAAGAAGAAATGAGAAATAAAATATTTTATGTTTCGGTAGAAATTGTTGTTTAATTCAAAATAGAGCCAATTATATAGAACATAATTGAACGATGAATTATAAAACATTCTAATAATAAATCTGGGTTTAGTAGATCTTTCCATATTTAAAAATATTGTACAAACATTTTGAATATAACTGGAAACCAACCTCTGTTGTACATAGTGTGTGTCCAAATTAAAAAATGAGGTTATGAGACAAAATCGCAGTTCGGACTACACTTAATATAAAATTTGGTTCAAATAGATACACCAAATTTGTTAGACCTATTTATTTAACTATCAATGAATATATTAAATATAGAGAAACAACAGCATTATCAAAGTAAAAAAGACAAATATTCATAAATATTTACGGAAATTTTAATTTTGGAATGACTATTTCTTATTTTAAGCTATATATATATATATATATATATATATATATATATATATTAAGGCGACTCATTCAAAAAAGTGACTTAGTTACCCGTCTCAAAATTTACCTTGATATGTTTTATGATGTTCCCCAAAATATTTCGGTTCTACTGCTGACCGTTCGTGAGCTGGGAAGTTTTTCAAAAAGGCCTTTTTTTTGGTTTTTTAAAAAATTAAGTAACTTCTTCCAAGATACCATATATTAAATGTGATATCATATAAAAGGCATTTTTAAGCCGCATCTAATGATATATAAAACACATCTGGAGATTGCCTAAGTTTCGTGGTATTCAACAAAATATGACAATTTTTTATGTATTTTTAATAAAAATTGTCTTATTGGTCAAAAAAAAAAAATATTTATATATACGTTTTATATTTTTAATAGTTTGATGACACGTAGTGCCCAATTTTACATTTATTCTACAAGGTCAGTATGATTAAATACTTTACTATAACGTTAGAAAGAAGAAAAAAATTTATTTTAAAATGAAAATACATGTAATTTCAAAAATTATTTTAGAAGCCCTTACTTTTTCCTTTAAATATTATAATTTAAAAACAAAAACTAATATTAACTTTAAATCAATATTTAATAAAAATGGATTTTTCTCCTCTTGAATTTAATAAAACCCAATTACCAACAAAACGCGATGTTATCAAGCATTTGTTGTTTATGAGAGCTCAAAATAAAAATCGTACAAACGGGCTCTCGAAATTCTATTATCATACAATAGCCGAGATTTCAAAATTATGGAAAACCTGTAGAATTCCAATAAAAAGTTTACCAGCCATATGGAAAAAACTTGAATATCTTACAAAAAGTTATCGTGATATTAAAAAGAATCCTTTTCATTTAAATGATAGTGAATGGAATAAACTTTTTATAATTGCACTCTGCGAATGTTCGCTAGATTTAAAAAATCCATGCAAGTGCCCTACGGAAAAGCAAATTCCACCTCATGTTTGGGAATTCTATATTGATCAAACTGGCCCAAGATTACTAAGCTTGAAAATTGAAAGTGCAATATGCCCCAGTTCATACTTTTCGACACCATGTGTTAGTAAAATTAAATCTGAGTGCTCCTATGTTCCACAATATTCTACAATAGATGAGTCTGATCAGTACTCACCGTTGTCTGAAGATGAAGATTATAAATTTGATTCTGACTCAAGAAAACTATCTCTTCCAACTTTCAGTGCTGCGTTAGATCGAGCTGGTGTTTCAAATCGTTACGGAGCTTTATTAGTAAATACTTTGTTGAAGGATTTAAATATTTCGGGCATAATAGTCGACCAACATAAAATTCGAAGAGAACGTAATAAAGCCAGAGATAAGTGTTTAAAAAATAAAAAATCCAACTGTTTGCTAAAAGGTATATCATTTGATGGTAAAAGGGAACGTACGCTTAAACAAATAGTGGTAAACGGTTCTCCACGAAACGTAAGAGTTACTGAAGAACATATCACAATGGTAAAAGAACCAAATTCATGTTATATTGGGTATATAACCCCCACCGACAGCAAAGGCTCTGGTGTTGCAATGGGAATTATAGAATTTTTAAGAAAAGAACAATATTCTTTGGAACACTTAGTTGCTGTCAACTGTGATGGCACAAGAGCTAACACAGGCAAATATAATGGGACGATTTGCATAATAGAACGACAACTGCAACGACCATTACAATGGTTTGTGTGCCTTTTTCATTTTAACGAATTACCCTTTGTTGCGTTATTGAAAAATATGTTGGGCATTGCTTCAGGACCACAAACTTGGCCAGGAATAATAGGACACGCATTAAAGGACTGTGAAAACATACCAGTAACCTATAAATTATAAATAATTTCGATTTTCTGTTTATTTTTTTACTTTGAATTTAAATTTATTCAAAGGTTGTTTCTAATTTTGAACCGATTGCCATGGGCAAGATGCCTGAAAATATTTTGAGCTGGGACTTGCGAGACGATCAAAAATATTTATATGAGATGGTAAAAGCTGTTGATACTGGATTTTGTAATAGTCGCTTGGCTAGTACAAAGCCTGGGTTACTTAATTTATCTCGGTGGTTAACAACAGCGTCAAGAATTCTTCGGTTGTATGTAACACAACCCGTTGCGTCTGATGTATTAAAAAAGCTAGCGTTTTTTGTTATGACGGTATATGCACCATTTTGGTTTCTGATAAAAAGTCAGCCCCAAGCTGTACACGGAAGCCGCCATTTATTAAAATACATTAAGTTGATACGGGAACTGCCTATTGAAATGCAAGAGATTGTTCAACGATCTGTTCAAATAAACGGGTTTTTCGCCCACCATGAAAATATTATATTATCAATGATAACGGATGAGTCCAAAGAGATTCGAATGGAGGGATATGATTTAATATTTAGAGCACGTACTAATATTGCTCAAAATGTACGACAATTTAACGTACCAAAAATTTTGTTTGATTCCGAATCTTTAAGAAATATGATAAATTGGAATGAGCTTGAACACATTACGGAACCACCATGCACGCAGTTCTATTCCGACAAGTGAGTCAGTCTTGTCTTTTTGTTACAGAAAAAAATCGTGCAGGCTTTATAGCAAATAAAATTGAGTCATGCAAGCTATATAGTAAAATCGAATCTCGAAAAGACTTTCTGTAAACTATTACTTATGTTTATTTATTTTAATCTATGTTAATATTTTAATTAAACGGTTAATATTTTTTAAACAAACATTTGTTATTTATTTATTTTGTTTTGCGTTTATTTTATAGTGCATAATTGCTTTGAACGAAATATTTTGATATCCATATTGACAAGGTTTATGTAAAATTCTTACCGACCATCTTGAAAAATTAATATACAAATAAGCACTACATATTTTATAAAGAGCAAAATTTGAGAATAATGAACTTTCTTCATAGATAATAATGAATTCTATTAAAATTATGATATTTTGTGGAATAATTACCAACATTGATTATTGAACTCAAAAGGTTTGTCCAGCAAACATCAGTTTTTCAAACGAAAAATTTTGATTTCCTTATTGGCAATGTTTAAGATAAATATTTAATCATACTGACCGTCTGGAATAATGAAAACTAATATTAAAAAAAATGAGCACTACATTTCAGAAAACAAGTAGAAATCTAAAAGTATAATTTTTTAACAAAATTTCATTAAAAAAACATAAAAATTTGTCATATTTTGTTGAATACCTCGAATCTTAGGCAATCTCCAGATTTGTTTTATATATAATTAGATGCGGCTTAAAAATGCCTTTTATATGATATCACATTTAATATATGGTATCTTGGAAGAAGTTACTTAATTTTTAAAAAAACCAAAAAAAAGGCATTTTTTAAAAACGGTCCAGCTCACGAAAGGTAATCAGTAGATCCAAAATATTTTGGGGACTGTCTTGAAACATATCAAAGTTTATTTTCAGGGGGGTAACAAAATGGCTTTTTTTCTTTCCATAGGGAGTGAGTCGCCTTAATATATATATATACACCAAATTTGTTAGACCTATTTATTTAACTATCAATGAATATATACGCATTAAAAAAAAAAAACTGTAAAATATTTATGCATATTATATCAACCTAATATGGATTCCTGCGATATAATTATTTCTTTAATATTATATTAACTATTTATTTATAGTCCTTATATAAAAGATTTGGTTCTTGATATTTTCTGCTGCAACATTTAAACAGAAACCTTTGTTATATTGCAGGGATTCTCAGCTAATAAATTTGATTTATATTTTATTTGAAGTCCTTTTGAGAGAAAATTTAACGCCCTGGATTAGAACTGAATACGTAGTTTTATTCTGTGTGGGCTCTAGTTTGAAAGTAGTTTGACCAAAAAATTATTAACATTTAGATTCAAATACATTTTGTGAAGAATAATAAGACTTTAGAAATGATAACACGCAACAAAAAAAAATTGTTCGTCCTCCTTAAAAAATATGTGGTCTAGATGAAATTCAACATGCTAAATATGAATCTGCATTCAGTTTTTACCCATCAGGTCAAGATTTTTTTTGCTTGTCTAATAGTTCGCCCTAAATGAGCCGATTACTCGGTATATTTCATTATAACCAAAAGAAGCGGACTAAAAAAATTCTTCAAGGCACTCTAACTTCATTCTTTTATGCGCTCAATAGTTTCGGAGTTAGGTCCGGAAAAAATTTTTTCATGCAAAATTTAAAAACTTTTTTTTTTTTTTTTTTTTGTAAACTGTAAAAGTAAAAATATGCGAAAACAAATCCAAAAATCATTAAAAAAATATATGAACAATTTTTTTACGCTTTTTCTTTCGAAGTTAACGATTTAAAGCTCCTAGAATCTGATGGGATAGTAATGATTAAAGTATTTAATTAGTAAACTTAAAAAAAACGTCGTAAATTCCCTCCCTGACCGAAATATTAAATCAGTTTTTGATGCGATTGGGAAAGCAAACAAAAATTATAGCAATTAAAAAAAATAGCGTATTTCTGATCCCTGATGGATAAATTTGGCTCCGTTAGAATTTGTAGGATGAACTGGTTTATAATTAAGCCGATTTTTGGTTTTTTATCACGTCTGGAAGCTTCATTAAGCTCTGGAAAGAGAAAAAATGCTTAGAAAAAGCCATATAAATCTGATTATCTCCGATAAAAATTTCAAAATCTGCGTCCGCTAAGATTTATAAGTTAACCAAATTTTAATTTTCTATGTAGTCTTTCAGAAAGCACCGAAAAGCGAAAAAAGATTTGGGAAATTACATATATATAAATCCATGTATCTCCACTCCATGGAGAAATTTCCAATTCTGGCTCCATTGGCATTTGTAGAACGAATAGTTTTATAAGTAGGCCAAATTTTATTTTTCTAAGTTGAATGGAAGTTTCAGAAAGCTCTGGAAAGAGAAAAACATGTTTAAAAAGGGATAGATAAACCCTATAATCTCCGCTCCCTTCGTTAGTATTTGTAGGATGCAAGTAAGAAAAATTTTAATTTTTTACGCTGTCTGAGAGCTTTGGAAAGCTCTGCAAAGAGAAAAAGAAAATACTAATTATCAGATAACTTAAAAATCCTTTTCATCAACCCTTAAACAATGCAAAGGGGATGGGTAGGACCTGGGGAAATGGTACTCCCATTTAAAGCAAGTATATAGTTCTAAAGAACTATTATGGTGAGAGCACTAAAACTTTGTGGAAACTGTTTTCTTATCATGTTGTACTCGTATATATGAAAAAAAAGCATAGTTAAGGCCAGGGGAAGTGGTACTCCCTATACAAAGTAAATACTAATTATCTGCATATCTTGAGGTGCTTTTACAGTAAAAGTGAGGATATATTGTTGATATAACTTTCTTATAAACCTGCACATTTGAGATAAAAACGAGGCGGTTAGGACCCCCAGAAAAAATTATTAATACTATATCGAAAGAACTTTTACGGTGAGAGCCCTCAAATTTTGTGAGAATTATTTTCTTAGCATATTGCATTTGTAAAATAAAAACAAGACGGATAGAACCGTATATCAAAAGTATTCATTTATTGAAAGTTTCAAAAACCGTTATAAAAAAACTTGTATTTAAAATTTTTAAGGAGATAAGTCGAGAGGGAAAGTAGCCCCATATAAAGTTAATATATAATATGGCATCAAAAGAGGTAGCAAAGCGCACTGGGTTAACTAGATATATACACAGAAGTTTAAAAAAAATTAATTCAAAAAATTTTGTTTGTTTGTTTTTAAAGTTAAGAAAAAAGCGCCACTAGATTAGCCATTTTTCGTTTTAGATGGAAAAAGAATTTGCTTCTCTATCACGTAATGATTTTTTTATTTTTTTTGTTATGGTAATGACTACTGTGATCCCGCCTTTAGACAGTCACGGTTTGTCCAATAAATTAAACTCTAATACATAGATGCTGATTCAAATTACGTACTTAATATTTCCGTAGCTATTGAGAAATTTGTGTATTTTGGTGTATCATTCATCAAAATGAACACAGTTCTTGAGTTAAAGACTAAATTGGACAAAACATTCTATAGTTTTATTAGTGTGACCAGAGAATAAGGTGGTTATATTAGTAATTAGCTAAGCTTGTAAAATTCTATCGAGTCCACCCATTTTCCTTTAAAGAAGTTTTTTTTTGCCCACCAGCGTATCTGCACTTCATTGTAGGTATACTTTTTAGGCATATAAAAAATTAAGTTAGGGTGGTTTGAAGACATTTTTAGTCCGCATCTTTTGTTGTATCATTTCTATCATTTGTGCTCACAGTTTTTGAGTTATGGTGAAATATATTCGTATAACGGCCTTATAATGGGTGAAATAAGAGACCCGCCTATAAAAAAAATGTTAGGTATGTTATTTCTTAAGAGCCTATCTGAGCTACAGAAATAATTTACTTCTGTACGATTGACATAATAACAATATATAATTACAAATTACTCGGTAACATAAAGCAAGGTGATTGTTCTCGGTTTACATTATTAGTACAGGTGTAATTAATGTAATTTTTCACATTTTTAATTGAACAAACTGTCCTAAATTTTAACCATTAACTGAAAAACTGACTCTTAAAACCATATTTAGAACATCATGATTTCATACCTTGTTTCTTTTATCTTTATGCGAGCCAGGTACTGCCAAATTGTACCCACTAACTAACCAAACAATCCAACCAACCAAACAAACAACAACCATTTGACTGACTGTCAGTACAAGCATACACTAAATTGCAGTTGTTGCTGTATCTGTTGTTAGCAGCAGAATGTGTTTGTTACAGTGTGTACATGTCCGTTAAAATTTTATTACAGTGACCAATATTTAAATGCAATTTATGTCATCTTTCATTTTAACAGTCATATTTGTTGTATCCCGTATGTGCCACAAAACAGCTTCTCATTTTTTGCGAATAACATTTTTTTTATTTTTGGTTTTACAGGGGCAAACATCCAGAGACACCATGATGTTTGCTCCTTGGTTGGTTGTTGTCAATTTGTGGTTTTGTCTAGAGTAGAGTAAAATATAATAAAACGGATCATAACTGTCATTTATAGTTTACGATTTTGTTTTTGTGGGTTCTGTTTTAAACCGGACAGTCATAAGAGTCCATAAGATTAGTAAACGGGAGTAATAAATGGAGAGAGCAAAGAAAAAGGAACAGCGGTGGCGAAATTAATGTTTAAGCAAGTTTTAATACATGTTTTGGCTTAAATATGCATATTTAAAAATTTTTATATTTTTTAAATAGTATTGGGTATATATGTATATCGTATTACCACGAAAATAAATGGATATAAGATTGCAAGTTCAATTCCCTCCTAAGAATCTGGTCTATTTAAATACAAAGCAAAGTCTTTTGAAAATGTATATATACATATTTTATGTGTTATTGCAGTTGAGAAAAGACTTCCGTTTGCAATGATTGAGTTGAATTTTAGCATTGACCTATTTAAATATTTGTATGAACTGACATAGCATTTTTATCGACTAATATTAACAGCTCACTATTTGAATATTTCGAGTATTATATTTTTAATGAAAGTAACTTTTAACATATTTGTATGGAAAATAATTCAGCACGGATCCACAAAGAGATTAAACATTTAATTTCACTTCCCAAAATTAAAATGTTTAACGAAAGAGCTATGCTAAATCATATAAACTTTTTCCTCCCACAAATGATTGAGCTGGACCCGAGCCCGTTTTAAATAGTTTCAATTAAGAGTTATAGGTTAGGTAAATTTTCACAAGCTGCCTTTAAAGTACAAATAAAGTCTACTTGGATCCTGAGTTACCTGACCTGACAATAAAATTTATTGAATAAAGAAACAACAATTTAGAAAGACAGAATGAGAGAGAGAACGTGGAAGTTTGAAGATATGTTAGCGAAAGAATTTAGACTGTGAAAGACCTATGTGGTTAATGTATAAACCAAAGTTTCCCCAGGGATAAGTCACTAAGATCACCAAAAAATTACATAAAAAGAATTCGTAAAAGTTGAAAATAGACTCTACCCCTGTCGCCCATTGTGGTTAACAAACCTACAGCTACCAGTCAGCAACTCAATCTTATCCCTGACCCATTTCTTTCCCAGACCAAAGAGAAATGCTGTCCTGTTTCTTCCGGAACTGGTCACTTAAAGGGTTTAACCAATTGCCCAAATAACTCAAGTGTATACTTGAGAAGTAAGATTTGTTTTATTAAACATATGGTAGCCAAGGAAATGATTATGCGGGAGATCTTCCAGAGTTTTCTGACTACTCGTAATTCATTAACCATTTGATTTTTGGATAAATACAGATACAACGGAATTATTCGATAGGATTTTACGTAGTCTAAGAGGTGCTTTCCACATTGCCAAAAGTTGTATTTTATTAAAAAGTTTTATCTGGCCAATTTATCAGTTGTTCTTGCCAATGAAATCGACGAATTTCTGTGTGAGGCAGTGATGTCAAATGGAGGGAATTTTTTAGGGAATTTTTAAGGCAAATTTTAGCTGAAGGAAAAATGGGAAGGAATATTAATTTGTTGGAATTTTTTCATTGAATTACAAACAAAAACTACATTTATGTAAATTTCAATGCACTTTTACTAAAAAGTTGTACTTTTTGGAGGATTTTAAGGAGGAGGGAAAAATGGAGGGAATTTTGTTTCTGAAAAAGGGAAGAAAGGAAATTTTTTAACAAAACAGAGGGATTTTTTTGATTTTATGTGACATCACTAGTGTGAGGACAGAAGTACATTGAATGAACTCAACATTTTAGTCGACAGTTCACCGGCACATGGGTAGATTAACCCAAAGCAGAGGCTTTAACATGACTCCATCAGGAGTTTGGTTCGCTTTAGAAGTACATGGCTCGACGATCAGAGTTATCTATTTAGATTTTGTCTTGGGACCCAATGAGATTTTTGTACAGTGCAACAATATAAGTTGGCTACTTGTTGTATCTCCAGACGTCTGCAGATTAGCCAAGGCTGGTGCCACCACCTGAAAAACCTAAACACCAGTAGCAGAGTCAAAGTCACCACAATCAACGGTCGCCATTGTGGCGGTTGGGTGTTCGGAGATTTTTTATGTGAGGACAGAAGTATGTTAAACGTACCTGATATTTTAAAATGGTTCATCGAATACAACTGGCATGTAGTGTGTCGATTTGTCCAAGACTGATTTGATGCCAACAAGGGTTTGGGTCGCTCTTCTTAGGTTATTTCTTGTAGCACCTTGGAGTTTTGGTAGCTAATTTTGACTAACAGTCCAAAAATATAAGTCGGCTTCTTGCAGTAGTTGCTTTTTAGCTCCAGACGTTTACAGATTAGCCAAGTTTGATGGTATCACCTGACTAACCTGGGTACTAGTAGAAAACGAATCACCTCAACCTGCGGTCGCCGTTGTGTAGGTTGGGTGTAGAGATTATCCGTCTCCGGACAAAATAAGAGTCGCATTCTTTGTTTTCTGGAAATTTTAAAGGAATGTGGGGTTTGTGTGGTCGTGTGCACATTTATGACTGAAACCTATGGCCTAAATAGACTAAAAGTCATTGACTGACAAACTGTCCCACTGGTGAAAACCAGATATCTGTCTACTATGATGGATAGTTTTTCGTATCATTCACATCCTATGGACCATTAGTATGTTTCCATCAGTATGGCCGATAGGATTCCTTATAGAAAAATATCAGATCTTAAAAAAGATATGTTTCACTTCAAAGTAAAAATAGATTTAGATCACTTTTAACGAAAATGAAATAATTTTTTATACATTTAATACTTTACCCTGCTACTATAAATTCTATTATTTACTACTGAAAGTAGTTTACACTTTTTTCCCCGTTCTATTCTTTAGGCAGTAAATTTGCTTTCATTAATTAAAAAAAAAATATTTAACTATGAGTACAATTTGAATTTAGTTTGAATTCATATATCCGCATGTAAATTTGGGTTAAGTGGCGTTAAATGAAGTGTGTCTGCCATTCACAGTGGGTGTTTTTAAATAGTTTTTATTTTCAGTTTTCATATATATTCTTTTTTTATGTTTTTATTCTCTAAATACTGAATTTCCTTTAAAAGAAAACATTTTTATTGTCTATATTCATCATAGTATATTTATGGCTGACTTGTATGCCAATGTTCGTATGTAGTTTTTGGGTTTTCACAGCAACAGTTGCAGTTATTAAGGTCATAATGGTCAGGAACGTTATTTTAAAATCATGTTTTCTACCAAATTTATTGACAATGGTTTTTTGTGTTTTTAACTTAAATGCCACTTAGATTTTTAATTGAAATTGTAGAATCAATAAGGTTGTCATGATTAAGGTGGGTAAAAAGTATTAAACAATAAATATTGTAATATAAGAAGATAAAAGCAACGACTAAAGAAGTTAAAAACAAATAAATTCCTATTTGCAAAATAAAAATAATTTAAGTGTAGATTTATTATAAAGATTTAATTGTATATCTTATAGCATAAAAATGTTTCTAGATATTGGTAGATATTATGAATCAATCGCTATTGAATTAAAAATATTTCAGCATTCACACCATTTCTTTCTTTAGAGGGTTAAAAGCATTAGTTTCCCCCAAATGACTATAAGAAAAATTCCGAAATTCTAAAAATATTCGAAAGTCATTTGCAAACAACATGCTCACACTAAATCATGTCAAATGAATGGATCAACATTTCATTTCACCAAAAAAAAAAAATAACACAAAGTCGACGAAACCGAAAAAAACGCAACGATCCACCTCATTATATTTAAGCGATACAAATCGATCTATTTTTTGTTTTGCCTTAAATTTTGTCTCTGACATGATCATGATCATCAGCATCTCTATAATCATGATGATTGATCATTAAATATTGCCACCAGAGGAAAAACTAAAAAAAAACAATTTAACAACTGTTTTGTATTTGATGACTGACTGCTGGCTGCATGGAAACCTAAAAAACTTGGCACACATTTTCTAAATGATACAAAAACAATTTTTAGGTGTAGAATCATCCCAGCCAAACGTTTGTGTGTCCATTGATTTTCGATACAATGTTTTAATTTTCATTATTAAAAATACTTTGTTGTATTTATTCTATAGTATTTAGTTGTTGTTGTTTTTCTTTTCTGTTTCCATTAATTCATACAATAGAAATGTGAACATTAAACTAATTTATATTCCCAAAAAGAAAAAAAATTGGCTTTTTTGTTGTTTAAATGTGGCCTTTTTATATTTTTATATTATTTTGTTTTTTTCCCATTAAAATTTGTTTAAACATAAATCTTTGGAAGTTGGAAAATTCTCAAAATGTAGCAAAAGCTCAACGAAATACAGGGGGAAATAGACAAACGCTATTAGTGTATTAAGAGACGGGGAGTGAGATAGATGATCTGTGGCACCTTTAAGATTTTATGGGTGACAATATTGGTCGATTCGAATGGCTATTGCTGCTGCTGTTATTGTTGTTGTAAGTAAAATATTCGTACATGTCGTGAAGCCCCTGAAGATATTTGTTTGTGTAAAAGTTTATGGTTCGATATTTTAACATTTTTATTTATTAGAAAAATCAATGTAATAAAGCAGGGGAGACGCATGTAGTTTTTATTTAGGGGCCTTAATTATTTTTATTATTTTAATGGTAGATGGGGCTAAAAAAATAATATATGTGTAAAAATTGGGTCGATCGGTCGTAAACCGGCCAGGCGAATTTGACCTTTGTCCTGAAAAGGGTCTTAAAAGTAACTATTATCTTTAATGCGCTATAACTTTTGAATTTAACATTTTGAGAACAGAAATTATATTAGTTTTTCTATTGAGAATAAATCAATGAAATTTCTGACATACATATAATTTTTTTGCCTGCTATGACTTGTTGTGATGTAATAATCAATCAAATTTTATACATGGACTTATTTTAAAATGACTCTTGTTTTAACCCTACGGTACATACCCGGGTTCCCTGGTATCATTTTTAACTTTATAGTGCTCGCATTTCTTTATTAATAAAAATATAGCCACGAAACTTCAAATCGTCGTGATTAAGGTGTTTATACAGTATAAAAACTAAAGAAACTAAAGAAACCTTAATTTTATTAACTTGGTCTATTTGGTCTATTTCACTTTATATAATGGCTTTAAATTTGATACCTACGGGAGTCAATACCCATGGTACCCGGGTACCCCCATATAATTTCTGTATTTTGCCCTACAATTAACTTTTTTTTGTACTACTAATTATTGAAAATTTTATTTCTATTGTCCTTTGATTCATATAAAGTTAAAACTTTAAAATTTTTTCGCTTAAACTAGGGAATAAACATGTGAATGCCAGGCAAAATTACCAAATTATAAGTAATGACTCCATTAGGATTTGAGGAGAACTAGTTTCAGAAATAAGTTTTTTCTGAATTTTCTAGGTTATTTACGAAACTTTAGAAAAAGAAATAAAGGATATCAATATATAATTATCGCTGTTTTGAGCCTGTATTTATGAATATGGCAATGATAGCGCACATTTTAGCCGTTTTTTAGATGCTTTACCGCATTGACTTTGGTTTTTATGAATTCCAATCATTTTCTCAATATCATGTAGTAATGTCCACCACTTCTAATCCAAAATATCATGCAAATGTACAAGATATTGAAATTATTTCTTATATTCATGCTAAGGAACGGAAACTTTCCATATTGTAGCTCCAAACTTGATAGGACGCTATGACAACACTGACATGTTTTATTACAGATCAAGTTTTGTTGTAAAGTTTAAAATTACAATTTAGACTTTCTACAATGTTTTGCATAAATAAACGTAATGTTTACCAATACTAATTTATACACTTTATGATGATTTTCGGAAATGGGTCATATATGGGAGCCATGGAATTTTTAGGTGCGAACTTGATAAAAAATGTTATATATTAGTTTCTACGTTTATAAAAATTATTTTATAAAACTAAATACGGTTTCTAACGACCATATAACTTTTATATGTACTTAATTTTGCAATACTAAATAAATTTATGGGCGTCAAAACCCTATTATAGGAGAAATATTGTATGGGGACTTAGTTATAATAAAAACACAAAAAGTCGTAATTTTTGCAATTTTCGAATTTAAAATCGTTTATTTCTGGACTCAGTAAAGCTATCGACTTAAAATAGTTTTATTCAATAGATTATTTTGTTCTTTAATTAGCTAAAGAAAAAACAAATAAAATCGGTCGGAAATACTTGGATATATATGAAAAAAAACTGGACCAAGAATATGCAAAATTAAGGTACTTAAAAATTCAAACGCAAATAACTCCAAAACTATGAGAGATAAATAGGACATGCAAGCATGTTTTCTTATCAATGCCTACAATAATGTATACAAATATTTGAAATCGGATGAGAAACAAAAATTTCGCAAGCGAGGTCAAAGGTACTCAATTTTGAGCCCTTTTAGCTCCGCCCCTGAGGGGTCTGTTCGACTCCCCTTCCAAACTTAACATTGTACACTCCATCATATATTAACCACCATAAACAAATACGAGGGCTGATCAATATTCCCGTGACTTTTCGAACTTCCCTCGTAGTTATATGAAATGCAACACTGTTCCCATCAAGTACCACCTGTTAATAGACTACTGTCAAATTTTGACCAAATGTCGTCATTTACTTTTCGTTTAACAGCTGTTCAAAACATACAACCTCGTGTATTTTTCTAAAAATGGAAAAGGTGAATTTCAAGTGCTCATTAAACATTATTTTTTGCGAAAAAAAAAAACCGTCAATCAAACCAAGGAAAAGCTCGATAAATACTATGGGAACTCTGCACCATCGATTTCAATGGTAAAAAAGTGGTTACTGACTTTCGTTGTGGTCGCACAAGTACAAATGACGCTGAACGTTCTGGACGGCCAATTGAGGTCAGAACACCCGAAAATGTCGAAAAATCCACGATATGGTGTTGGCTCGCCCTCGTATATCATGATTAGTTTATAAATCTGTGCGAGACAGAAAATATAATTCGGACTAAAATTTTTGACTTGAGTAATACTTTAATTAATAAAAATTCTATAAAGTATATTAAACTTTATTTTATTAAACATCGCCAATAATATCGCTGAAAATGTTTATTTTTTTAGTTTATCATTTAGTAAAGAAATTAACAGAAATATTTTAATTTGTATATTTACATAGCACCAAAGATTTCACCTTCCTGATTGCAACATATTTAGGGCATGAAAGACATTTCAATTTGATTGAATTTTCTTGAGCATGCAAGAATACACTTTTTGGTGATTTTGATTAAGTACAATTTTCTTAAACGAATTTTAAAATTGAACAATTTATAATCGAAAATTATTTAATTTCATAAAATATTATTACTAAAAATAGAAAAAGGTGTGTGTGTATAAGTGTAATAAATAAGTTTTAGAAAACACACTTTCAAATGATCTATTAGTTTTCCTTTGAAGATTAATGATCATAAAATTGAGAACACTATGGCTGCAAGATCTAAAAAAAAACTTATTGACAAAATTACATGAATTCTTTTTAAAAGGGATTAACAACAGATTAACACTTGATTTAAAGATTTTTCATAATAAAAAAAATGTTGAAGAAAAATATTTGAAATCTATTATTTAACTAGTTAAATTTAGTTTTTTTTTTTTTTGTTTTCAAGTATTCGTTCATGGTTATGGTGATGATGACAATCATCATTAATATCACAAAAAATAACGTCTTTAGTATGATTTTTTTAATCTTAACATTATTAAGAAATTCATAAAGTAGCAACTTCCGGTGTGTGGGCTGTCATTTATGATATGTCAGTTAAGATCCCAAAACATATTGTGAAATTATTGTTACTGATATTGTGAGTAAAACATAACGTTTTATCTTTATATATCTTGTTGTTTATTTCTATTTGTTATAAATAACAAATAAATAATTGCAATTAACTATACAAAATGTTCATAATTCATAATGCTGTCAATTGTTGGTGTTGTTTTTTAGTTTGTCTATTTCTTTTTTTATATAGAAATTTTAAATAAATGATTTTTGTTGTTAAGCCTTTTGTTAACACGCTACAATAACAATAAATTTTTGTTGTTAACACTACAATTTGGATGGTTTTAATAATTTCAATTGAATTCAATTCATAAAGTTCATGTAGAATTAAATGCTATAGAAAATACAATACAAGTCATAATACAAATTTACACATATTTAAATTTATAGCACAGTGGTACATTTTGGATTTGGAATGCTGCTTCAGTTATTTGAAAAACAAAATAAGTTACAATTTGCCTAAAATTTGCAAGAGAAATAAAAATACTTTTACAATTTTATTACATAAAGTTTGTTATTAAATTTTCTATCACAAGAGATCAACGCAAAAAAAAATAAAAAAATATCAATATTTGCGATTCAAAATTCTGGAAAAAAATAGGTTATTCCTATAATTATAATCAAACAAATATTTGGGCCACTGTACCTTGCTTTATTCTTTAGGCCAACCATAAAAAAAAATCAGTTTGAAAATAATTTATCACACCTTTTTTTCTACCTTTAATGTTTTTCGCTGTTTTATTTTATTTTTTCTCTATTTTTTTTTAAAATAAACACGATTTAATGTTTAAACAATCAATGACAATAAAATAAAATATTGTAAAAACGCCTACCAGAACAACTATTGTTGTTTATTTTATTGTAATTTAACATGATAATTTATTATTAACTTGTAATAAATTTCTATGATTTTATTTTAATTAATCCAAGTTTAAAGGCAAATCTTTGAATGAAGCGAATATATATGAATGAATAAATGTAATAAGTAGAAAAAATAAAATAAAAATTAATCAATGAAATACTTACCCATAAAAATATAAAATAAAAACCAGATTTTATTTAACAGGAAATTCAATGAATAAAAAAACATCATCAATGAATATTAATTCCATTTTAATAATTTGTTATTAATTGAAATATTATAATGGTAAAGAAGTTGTAATTAGGTTTGTGGGCTGCAAGCAATTTACATATACATATATAATTCTATTAATCGGTTCTTGAATGCCCATTTTAATAGTCGCATTATATTAAAAATTGTTTTGTGAATTATAATTGCCATAATTAATATTTAGTACTAGTGATAGGGAATATTGCTTGTAGGCCAATTTAAACAATACTATTAGAACATGCACTCAGGTCAAAGGTTGATTTAATATATAGAAGAGCGGACATAAATTAGCTATAGTTTGTTATATTCTGTTTTAGCTTATAGCTAAAAGTCATGATGAAAATCTAATGAGATATAACGGTAATGATTAGCTAAATAACAGATTTTATTTGAAACAATTAAGAAAGATGCCATTGTGTATTTGCATAAAAATTCGAGGAGGCATTTTATATTGAACATATGGTCAATAGTGGACCGATAGTTGTATTAAGCGTAGTGTATATTTCTATTATATTATGTAATTTAGGGTGAATGAGCCTTATGGCTCATATAAAGAACATGTTTACCCCTAATTTATCAGATAACATAATAGCGTTGCCACCTGCTGTACCCAATTTTAGAGCAGTTTTGAGATTCGAGAGATCGGCAAGGCTATTGTTGATTTATACTCCAAAAAAGCACCTGGTATTAACAAAATCAGTAACAATATACTTTTAAAGCAACCCCGGATAGCCATAACAATAATACTTTCTATTTTTAATGCTATATTAGGCCTTGAATATTATCCACCATAATAGAAGGCCTCATTGGTCACAATGATACCTAAGCCAGGAAAAAATCACACTATTGCTATGTTCACATATACATGTTTTTTGAAAAACGAGTTGTTTTCTCAACGCAAACAAATTGATTTGTTTTTTTTTTATATATATTTTAAAGCCAGAAACCATCTCGATGCGAGTTGTTTAATTATTTAACAAAATAAAACGAGAGAAAAAGATATAGTCGGTCAAGCCCGACCATATGATACCCTACACCATTGTGTACATTATAATTCGGGGAGAGGTTTTTTTATTAGACTTGGAGTCAAATGTGGACCGATACTCATAAGTATAAAATAAAACATACAAATACAGAACATTATGT
Source organism: Protophormia terraenovae (assembly GCA_951394005.1). NCBI lineage: Eukaryota > Metazoa > Arthropoda > Insecta > Diptera > Calliphoridae > Protophormia > Protophormia terraenovae. The sequence goes on from OX596073.1 coordinate 61,664,527, forward strand.
TGATGCTGACATTTATATGAATTTATTCACTTTTGGGTGATTCCTGAAAGAGGGCCTTATATGGGAGCTATAGTAAATTATGGACCGATCTTTGTAAAATTTGGCACTATCATTTATGTGCATATAAAACTTATTTGTGTCGAATATTAACTTGATACTAACATTTGAATGGGATTTATGAACTTTAGAGTGATTTTCGGAAGAGGGGTTTATATGGGAGATATGGTTAATTATGGGCCGATCTTTTTAAAAGTCGGCACATTTATTTAAACTTATATGAAACTTATATGTGCCAAATTTCACTAAAATATTGCTATATTTAAGGGATTTATGATCGTTAAACCCTTTTCCGGGAGGACATTTGTATGGGGGCTAGGTGAAATAATGAACCGATCATAACCAATTTCAATAGGCTTCGTCCCTGGACTAAAAGAAACCTGTGTATCAAATTTCATTAATTTTGGTTCAAAATTGCGACCTGTAGTTTGATTACAAGGTTTACATGGACGGACAGACGGTCAGACGGACAGACGGACGGACGGACGGACATCGTTAAATCGACTCAGAAAGTGATTCTAAGCCGATTGGTATAAATTAAGGTGGGTCTTAGACCAATATTTTTGGGTGTTACAAACATCAGCACAAACGCATAATACCCTCCCCACCTATGGTGGTGTAGGGTATAAACATACTAAATTTCCATACAGGGAAGAAATTTTTAGTATTTTTAGTACATAGAAAATTATTGAAAAAAGAATTTGTAAAAATTGTCAAACAGTTTAAAAACAAAAAATTATGAATGAAATTTATATTTGTTCAAAAATTTTATTTGATTAAAAATTTTATATTTTCAATTAAAAAGTGTTTGGTGTGAAATTTTTATTTAAACCAAAAATTTGTGAAAATATTTTGGCGAACGAAAAACAGGCCAAAAAGGAAAAACGCAATAAAATGATATGTGAACAGTGATGATTAAACTCATTGTGTTTTCCAAGAAAACAAGTCGACAACGATTATATGTGAACATAATATAAAGTAGAATCTTATAGGCCCATTAGCCTATTGTCAAATATATCAAAACTATTTGAAAAGCTATTAATGAACAAGTTGAAACCGATAGTGAATCGTTTCGATTGTATTCCAACACATCAATTTGGTTTTAGAGTAAAACATAGCACCATAGAACAAACTCACAGACTTATAAATATTATATCTAAGTCGTTTGAAGAAAATAAATATTGTTCTCTCAAGCCTTCGATAAAGTATGGCATGAAGGATTTTTATTTAAAATTAAACAATATTTACCCACAAATTCGCATAAGATTGTAGAAAGCTATTTAAAGAGGGAGATTTTATAAGCTCGCCGCAGTCTATTGAAGCAGGTGTATCCCAAGGAAATTTACTGGGTCTCTTTCTATATTTAATATTCACTTCTGATATGCCAACTAATAGTCGAACCCATATATCAACATTTGCAGGTGGCACAGATATTCATGAAAAACCCCAAGAAGCATCTAAACTCATGCAAAATCGTATACTCTATCTAAAAAAAAATGGTTAAAGCAATGGAGAATAAAAGTGAAGGAACAAAAATGTATATATATTATTTTCACATTGCGAAGAGATTCGTGCCCCAAACAAACGGAAGTAAGATACCTTGGTATGCATCTAGATCGACGTCTTACGTGGAAATCGCATATAAATACAAAATTAACCCAAATTAAGTTGAAATTATTCCAAACTAACTGGCTAATTGGTAGAAATTCAAAATTAAGTCCAGATTGCAAACTGTTGATCTATAACACATGGTCTCTGCTTCAAATATTGAAAAAAAATTCAAAGACTCTAAAATAAAATACTACGAATGATAACCGCAGCACCCTGGTATGTGAAAAATGATAACATTTACAAGGACCTCAATGTTCCTCTAGTTAAAAATGAAATAAGAAAACACACAGAATCGTATTTGAGGAAGGTTAAAGAACACCCAAACCCACTTGCTTGAAACATAATAAAAAGTGATGGCTACAACCGTTTGATAGGAAGGAATACAACAGACCTCCGCAGAAACTAAACCTTTGAATAAATAAAGTTTTTTCGTCCGACAGTGGTTTGACTTTATATAAATTAAGATTTAGATTTAAGATTTGAATACTTATTGTTAGTTCACTTAATATCGTAAAGATCCAATAAAGCTAAATGAAAAAAATAATAATAATAATTGCAAAAAGTTACGGCATAAGCCTTAAAATCACTTCGGTAGAACTTTTCTTCTGTCCTTAAGTTACTAAAATTGCAGAATATCACAGGTCTCAACCCAATAAAGCGTTTGTTTATATTCATATTTTCTGAAATGCCACAGTTAGGACTATATTGGCATTTTGGCGGGATTAAATTATCATTGCTCAGGTTTTAGATGGAGTTCTCTTGGGAGCACCTTTGTGATTACCTTCCTAACTACACGCCCTGTAACTATTTAGTATGTTGATCGTACATATTGTATTAGCAACAGGTCCTTTGCCTTTTCAATGCTTTCAAAAATATGTTAATAATACACTTTCAAAAAAATGTGTATCTTATTGACAAATGTGTCAATATAATTCATTTGTTGAGATTTGTTATAAAAATCTTCCTCGATTATGTTGGGGTATTCCTTTCTATCGTAGCAAAGAGAGTAACTGCTTTTACCAAATTTTTTCCCTCCCAACAATTTAGTTAAAACGTTTCCCATGACTTGAGCTTTCAGTTATATTTAAATATTTTTTTTTTTTATTATCAAATGCTGAATGCTAATATTGAAAATAATGTAGGAAGTGGAAAACCTTGAAGTTAATTTCATAAACGTACTCGTATTTATTAAATAAAATGTTTACAATATTGTAAATATAATTACAACCTTTTTTACAAGCTCTAAAAACGCATTAGACATTTTTATATAAGAATTTTTTGAAAAGTTGTAAAGTAAATGCAAAATAAAATATACTAAGTAATGTCAAGAAAATTTGTTTCACTGTGTCAAAAGTAATTAAATAAAAATTTTAATTTTTTTAAGTTTTTAAATATTTTGGACAAATACTATTTTTATTACATACTTATGTAGTAGAATAAAGAATTTATTTTAAATTTTATGTAAAAATAAAATTTTTTGTTGTTGATCGTAGTCGCACAAAGAAAGAATTGTTTAACCTAAATTTGCTAATTAAGTGTCAACGCGATAAAACAAATGTTTTACATTTGTCGCTTGAAATGCAAATTTTCTTAAAGTTATAGAATTTTAATTTCAATAGACTGAATTGGTTTGTTTTACACAAATTCAAAAAAATAAAAATTACAAATGCATGGGATATATATTAGACATAGTCATATACTATATACATACTCACTTGTACAAATCATTTCAGTTCAATTTAATTTTTGCCTGCAAAGCATTTTTTTGTTTTAATTTTTTTTTCCAATCTGCCACTGGCAATTTGTGAGAGAATGTGTGTACTTTTTGGTGTGACACAATTTTATTTCTTAGTTTTTTTTTTTTTTGTTTTTTGGAAAATTAATTGAGATTTTTTTATTAAGTTTTTTGTTGCACATATTTACTTGCATTAAATGCTAATTTTATTTGGCAAAATCTTTTTTTATCTTTTTCATAATATTTGTTTTTGACAAAACTATAAAGTCAATTAAAAATTTTGCTCAAAATTAATTCATTAAAATAAAATAATATTCAATACAAATATGTGCCTGCATATGTGCTAAATGTACTGGTACATGAAATATAAAATATGCTATTTACTATTTGACACATTGGGATCATAAACAAGAAAATGTTGGGGAAAATCTTAACTAAGCAAAAATTAAAAAAATAAAAGAAAAATTAAAAGATATAAAAAAGAAAAGCATCAAGGTAAGTTCGAATTTCGTTGAAGTTCGAAAATAATTTAAATTATTTAATTCAAATATTATTATAAATTGTTGCTTTATAGTTAAGTTTTTTTTTAAGTTTTTGATGGCGCACGTGGGGTAAAATGTGTCAAAAGTGGCGCTTAAATGAATTTTAAAATTTAAAATTTTATAATAAAGTTGGGTACCGAATAAAAATAGACAAAATAATGTATCAATATCAATTAAAATCTTTAATCTAGATTGTGCTGATTTCTTATAAGAAGCTGTCAAAGCTAAGAATATATTTACATATTTGAAAAATAGTAATAAATTCAATTTTCATCAGATTTCAGTGTATTTATTTTAAATAAAAAGTCTTTTAAAGTAAAAATTTAAAATGAAACCATCAACTTCAGATATTTAAGTGTACTTTTCTTCAAGTATTTGTAAACTATATTTTGTCCTAATATTTTTGTTATTTTTTTGAAAATTGTTCTAAAATACACTAATTTTCAATTTTCATGGAATGCAACTTAAAATGTTACTGAATGTTTGTTTTGAAAATTTTCTGAAAAATAGTATATATTGCCCACTTTAATATTATGAAAAGAAAAAATTGTGCGCATATATAGCCCGATTTGAGAAAATAATATTTTTTTTTCAAAAAAAACTCCAGAAGATTTCATACAAAAAACAGCTTAAGTGCAGACATTTTCTTTGCTTTATCAAACACTAAACAGTGAGAAAGAATCGAAATAAATCTGTAACTTCTAATTGTTGGATTTGCATGAAATTTCACACAGGTATATCAGAGAATAGTAGCATTTTGAGTTTCGAAGCAGGATCCAATATACACATCGGAAGCGGAACAATGTGGGTTCAAAATAGGGTACTAGTGTCATGGAAAATGTTTAACCTCTAGCGATTTTTTGTTATTTACCCGATTGCCAAGATTTTTATATCACCTTAAAGTCCTTGATAAATCCTTTATAAAACATGTTTGCATATACTACATATCTTATATATTTTTCGAGTTATATGCATTTGAAATTTCAAAAATATCAATTTTACATGATCTTGGTTAAGATTTTTCCATATATAGCCAAATATTTTCAACCGATTTTATTATATTTTATGTACTTGGTTAAAAAGCTAAATTATCTATCGAACAAAGAAAATTTTGGGTCGTTATCTTTATTGAGTCAAAAGTTAAACGATTTTGTATTAGAAAGTTTGCAAAAATTAACAAACATACGGACAGATGGACGGACATTAATTCTTTCAAAAAAATTTTGAAATTCGAAAAATATTTTGTTTTTACTTCTTGATAAATATGAAAACCAAATGAAGATATTTAAATGTTGATATCACCTTTTCCTGAATTAAGCGACATTTTCGTCCCATTTAATCGAAATGTATAGACGGACGGACGGACATTACCATTCAGCGAAAAAACATCTTATAATTCTAAAAATGCATTTTTTTACTTACTAATAGATAGAAAAATTAAATGTGGTCATTAAAGTGTTGATATCAACTTTTTTCTGAATTATGCATAATTTTCGACCCATTTAACTCTAATGTATAGACGGACGGACAGACTTTACCGTTCTGCTAAAAAAAAAAAATCTTAAAATTCTAAAACTGAATTTTTTTAACTAATAATCAATAAGAAAATAAAATTTAAATATTGATATCACCTTTCCCTGAATTAAGCGGCATTTTCGACCTCTTTTACCCCAATGTGTGGCGGTGGTAAAAGAATTACACAGTATAATAAAAAAGGACAAACAAGAGGCGTGCAACTCATATTATTTATTTCAAATACAAAACATTTAGTATGAGCGAATGATTAGGATAATTTCGAATCGGATTCTAACGGCTTCAATCACTTATTCTTCAACTAGGCTTATTACGGATCTTCCCATATTACGGTTCTTCGGCTTATATCCGGTTCAGGTATTCGGCTTATAATAGGATCGGTTCGGTTATTCGTCATGTAACCGGATCGGTTAGGTTATTTGACTTGTAATAGGATCGGTGGAATTAGAAACAACGTTGTACGTTCGGCTTCGACACACATTCGGCTGTCAAACTGGTTCGGGTTTACGGCGGAATCGGCTTCTGGTTCAGGTGGCAGCTTCGAGGATCGAAGATCGTATATTTTTCTACAATACGTACAATGGTTTCTTAAAGCTAATGTCTTGCTACTTGTCAAACTACTGTTACCATACACTTCTACGGGTTAATATTCTACTAAAACGGGCGTCACGAAATCACTTGTGGGAACAACCAACCGAAGTCAACTGTGAGAACGAGCAGCCGAAGTCACTCGTGAGAAAAGCCAACCGAAGTTTACTGTGAGAACGAGCAGCACGAAGCCACTCGTGAAAACGAGCAACCGAAGACACTCGTGAGAACAGTCAACCGAAGTTTACTGTGAAATTTATTTGATATCCAACCAGTGTTGTCATAAGTAGGGAAAAAATCCCTACATGTAGGTATATTTTACGCTAAATGAGCGCCGTAGAAAAAATCCTACTTTTTTTGTTTTCCTAAAAATTTAGGTACTTTTTCTGAAAGACACTTTTTTGAAATAAACATCTGAATTCTGCATTTATGATATTATATTTATCAATATATATAAAACTCAAACTGTAGAAATTCGTATTCTCTATTATGAAGATAATATTTTCAAGAAAAAATTTTTAAACAAGAACAAATAACAAATAAAATTTTTGGATCGTTTCGATCTATTTAATAGGAGTAGCTGACCCCACTAACGTTAGAAAATATCTTAAGTGTTTGACTCATTCGTCAGATATTTTATTGTCAATGAACTTGTAAGAACGCAATTAATTAAAACATACACATCAGTAGACAAAGTTAAATATAGTTTTCTAAAGCTTAATTTTCGGAGGTTTATAATTAGCATTTTTATAGGATAAGATTAGAAATAAATCTTAAAGAATTAAATCTCTTTAACTCAGAATATAAATAAATCGGAAATGGTAAAAATGTCAGTATTTTTGAAGAATTAAGTTTGAATTTAATCTATAATGTTAATTTTTAAGCAAATTTTTATTAACTTTGGTATTTAAAATGTGTAGGGATTTTTTGTAGGGAAAGTTTTTTGGACGCGTAGGGAAAAATCTGATTTTTTTTCATCAGCCGTAGTTATTTTTAAAAATATCCACTGGCAACACTGCACCCAACCAAGCTCAAGTGTCCTGAATACGATTTAATTTTACTTTCGCAAAATATAGTCGGCTCTTCAATTTTGTATAATAATTTCCGAGCTTATATGGCGTTTTTTGTTTTTTTGTCTTCTTTAATTCGCCCCAACTGTAACCAAACCTTGTTTACTTATACTTATTCATGTATAAACTGAATGAGAATTATATCTACTGGACATATATATGGTATTTACAGTAGGGGCTTTCAATGCAATTTTAGTATAAAAAATAATTAATATTAATAAAAACAATGGAAGAACCCTTTACACGATTTTGATAAGTGATACATCAAAAGATGCACACGAAAATTGTCTTCAAGGTATGTCAACAATATTTTTCATTCACTCAAGAATTTCAGAGTTATGGATCAAAATTTTCACCACTTCTCAAAAAAATAAATTTTAAAGTTTTCGGTAATAATTACCGAATAATTACGGAAATATTAACTGGAAAAAAATTATATAAATTCAGCCCAAAGACAATTTAGGTCGCTATATACTAAAGTTCAATTTATCTTAATTGGACAAACTGTTCTCGAGTTATATAAGTGTGACTACCTAAAGGCGGGGTCATAATAGTCATGCCCTTAAAAAAAAAATCAATGCGTGATAGAAAAAAAGTAAAAGCTGATTCTTATTTAACACGTTGAATTCCATTTAAACCACATATTTTTTTTATTTAAGATGAAAAAAAAAAAAACTTTTTTTTTGCCCACTAGTGTATTTCCACTTAGCTATAGGTATGCATGGGTATCCAAACTTAACTGTGAATCCAATCAAGATTTGTGCATCAATTTTTATGATACGTGGCTTTATTTACTCGTAATTTTGCCAGCTTTGAAATAAACATGATAAACTGAAATATTTTTGATGTTTTCACTTTTAAAAAAAGTTTTAGTAAAAAAAAAATCTTGAATTTTGCATGAAAACATTTTTTTCCAACACTTTTTTCGAAATATCTCCTAAACTATTGAGCGGATAAAAATTTGATAGTAAAGCGATTTAAAGCTAATTTTATTCCGCATATCTTGGTATATCATTTGTATAAATCGAGCATACCGTGCTCAAGTAATAGTGAATCCAGTAATCGGCATATTTATGGCACAATATTAAACACGCCCATAAAAAAATCCCGACCTGATGGAAAAAAACTGAAAGCAGATTCGAGTTTAGCATGCGAAATTTCATCTGGTCTACATATTTTTTTTTTTTTTTGAAGGAGCTCGAAAAATTTTTTTTTTTTGTCGACCGGTGATATTAGTTAAATCGGTTGAATAATATGAGTATTCATATATTGCAAAAAATTTAGTTATGACTATTGTGTGTAAAAGGGGAGGAGGATTTAATAAAAATCTTTCATAATATCTGAGATAACCCTTGTAATCTATTAAATAATAAGAACCCATAAATATATTAAAATTTACTGATTTAGATATTTTTTTATTTACACACATAATAAAAAAGTCTATAAAATATCCAAAGTTTAAGAATCTATAAAATCTAAATTGGAACTAACATTTCGAAACCCTTCGGAGATTTTATCATCATTTGATTTTAAAATTAAAATACTTACAAACATAATTTTAAACTCAAATAAATGTGTTTAGCGCAAAAAAATGCATTTGAAAATATACTGTAAATTATAGAATTTCGTAGTAATTTTCCATAGTGCATTAGTTGTTTTGTTTTTTGTATGTGTAACATATTGTAACTATATTTGAGTATTAAGGCAATTCATTCATTCATAAAATCATAAATATTTATTATTTTTTTCTATTAAAAATTTGTATGCGTGAGTGTGTCTATCTATGTTTATGAATGGGTGCAGGCTGGCGGCTAAATGGCAGTTAAGAGACATGCAATTCGTTTAATATCAATACAATTGCCAACTATGTCACATTTATGTAAATTTGTTTTTGTTTCACATGCATCGTTTCCAAAAATTCTAATAACAAATAACTTTTGAAATGTGTGTTAATATAAATATTAAATGCTGTGAAATATTTATTTACATCTATTAATACATATTAATTTGATTTTATATACACGCTAAACAAATTGATATTTGACATACATATTAATTTCTATTTGGTAAAAGTATTCTAAAAACCAAAATCATTGCTATGAAATAGATACATTTAAATATCATATATGTATGTATGTATGTGTTGAATGATTGTGTATTTGAAACTTAAGGGTCATGTTAATAATGCGTTTAAAAGTCCCTACAAAGATCAATAAATATTAAATTTTATAGTTATGGAATTATTTGTATTCTTTGACCTGATTTCCTAAAAATAAATTCAGTCATCAGAAAGTTTTTTTCAATAATGTTAAAATATTTCAACATGATAATCTTCATCTTATATAATATTTACTAGTCCCGTGACAGGTTCTTAGGCAATAGAGATCGGTTTCAGTTCTAACATTTTCTATGAAGGGGAGTTATCATTGGAGGATTTAAATTGACATTATTTGGTTACTATTTTGCAGAGGTAAGACTGCAAACGAAAAGAATTTGTGCAGTAACTACGTGATAAGTTATTTTTTCTTAAAATTTAAATTTAATTGGTACTCATTTACCTCCCTAATTCACTTAAAATCGTAAATATTTCCTATACTAGTTATCCGATTGCAATGATTGAGGTGTCAATTAAAAGCTCTTTATGTTGCATTTACAAAAATAAACACAACCTTTGAAGTATTTTGTAATTTCTTGTGGGCAAAAAAATCAAATAAATCGGAGCTGAATTAGGGTGGTCTATTTATACCATTTAATTAAATTTATGCAAACGAATAATACAAATTTAAAATAAAAAATACGTGTGTTTCATACGAGTGTAAAACAGTACAATATTTTCACGATCACCGAAAGAAACTGAAGAAAAAGTTGATTAACAGACTGAAGGATCACAGTCAAAATAATTCCAATTTTAAAAGAAAATCTCTAAATCTTTGGTTGGAATGCAACTCATTCATTATTTTATCTAAAAAAAAAAAGTAAACAAGCGCGCATGTTATATTCGACTCTGCCGAATCTATATACCCACCAGAGTTGGGGGTAGTGCACTAAATTGTGAGTGCATTCAGCTTTTCACTAAATCGCACTATAGTGAAAAAAATTTGAATTTTAATTATTTGCCATCAGAACTAAATTTAGTGATAGTGAAAAAATTTTCACTACACTCATTAGTGCAAAATCTGTACAGTCATTACACATAAGCTGCAAGTAATTCTTTTTCACTAAACATAAATATGAAATTTATTTTTTTCACTAAACATAAACATGACATTTTTCCAATCAATCAGAACTTACTGAACTAATTTTAGAGAGCTATGGTGGTAATTATCAAATTTATAATCGTTTTAGAACGACACTACATAAGTTAGAATTTCTTTTAGTGAGTTTTGGAAATCTCATAAACGTATTTGTGAATATTTTGACATCCATATATAAAAGAGTTACGTTACTGACTAATTCATCATTCCACAGACCGACCGCCTAAAGTTAGAGAGATAAAATGTTGCCGAAAAATAAGGACTTCGCACGAAAAAATCCGTGTATACAAATCTGCTTATAGAAACTAAACCAATGGAATCTTTTTAAAATTATATTTTTTTTTTTAATGACTATTATGTTCAAGTTCTAAACATAAAATAATAAATTATTTTCTGTTGGTTTTTAAGGAAATATCTGATATTTTCGGTCACTTTTATTTAGTCTACATATTTTTAAACTCCATTTCATTTTGAGTTGAGCTTTTAATGTTCTTTAAATTATTTTTTACTAGAGCCTAATATCTGGCAATTGCTCGGACTTCCGGACAATTTTATGGATTAGCCTCTTTCGGTACAAATACTAACAATTTCTTTATTACCACTCCATTGTTTTGTTCTTGTAATGAAAAGAAGTGAGAACAGGCCAGAAAAAAGTGGATACACTGTATTTTCTTAGGGAAGGGGGAAGTCTTTTCAAAAACACTCATTTACGTATATTTCTGTGTTAATGGAAACCATTTTTTATGAATAAAGTGCTTCTTTTCCGCATATGCATATGGCTTCCCAAGACAAAAACTTTCTTGGGAATTTTGATTATTTTTTTTAAACACGATATTTTTCTGCCATATTCTCTCTAGCATCTGCAACATAGAATTCCTGGCCGGAAGTTTGTACCAACGTTTCATTGTCTATTATACACTAACCATAATTATGAAAAAATTTATATGAAGAAGAACTTTCACGTTATTTTTTTTTTTTTTTTTTTTGTACCTTATATGTCTTCAGGCAACATTTTCATTTAACTTTTCTGATAAAAATTCAAAGCAATTAACTTTTTGTGATACTTTTCTTCAAGAAATGAGGGAATTTTCTCTGAAAATCCTTTCTATTTTGTCTGAGTCCTACAGCCTGAAGATACAATTTTTCTTCCACTACCAGATTTCCTTTCGGTGACCATGACTTCTTTGTATAATATTATGACCTAAGAAACTGTATTTTTTGACACAACTGCCTTCCTAGCAATTGTTTTGTATGACCGATATAAGATTTCATGAAAAATGTGAATTATGTGTTTTGGTGTTTTTTGTTCAATTTCCATTTTAGGAAAAACTAGTTTCCCTATAACCATGAAACTTAACACATGGCTAGTGAGTATAATGAAAAATGTAAACCAGTTAACAGAATTATTTAGTTTTCACCACATCAAAAGTTTTAAGCCCAAGAGCATGCACGGATTTTTTCGTGCGCAGTCCTTATACCCATTACGAAAGGACTTTTGAAAATTGGAATATTTAAGAGATTATTTGTATACAATATATGTTTTAAAATATATTTTAAGTTTAAAATTGGTTTGTGAAAATTGAAGTTAGTCCTAATTTTATATTTAGAGAAGAATGTTTAAAAAAAAGATTAGGTCATCTTTCAATTTAGTGAACAATTTCAAAGTTCCACTAATATTAGTGAAGAGTTGTTTTTTGCACTAAAGTATTTAGTGAAGAAAAAAAGTGTTGTACTAGCTGGAGCTGGAAAAATTATAACTATCCCAACAATAATAATATGCGAGTTTACATTGGTCCTTGAACTATTTTAACACAATTTCGTTGAAGTTTCACCTTATATGGGAGGTGGGCGGTAAAGTGGGCGGACCACGCCCATTTTTGGTTTATATCGACCTTCAAACTATTTATACAAAATTTCGTTGTCGTAGATGCTTTTGTTTAAGAGATATCAGCAGAAAAGTATGAAACGTACACCCCGTATTTCTAGTTTTTAGCCCATAACTTTTTTATTTATTAACTGATTTTGCCAATTTTCAGTACCAAACAAACCTTATATAAGATAAATATTTCGTTCACCTACGTTGCCCCGTTCGAGCCCTATCCTGCTTTCAACATTCGGACAGACGGACGGACATAGCTAGATCGACTCATAATCTAGCCAGGACCCAGAAAATATATACTTTGTAGGGTCTTAGATGATTCCTTCGACATGTTACACACCGAATGACAAAATCAATTTTTTTTGATGGTGGGGATATAAAGCTGTTACATCGATCCTTGTAATAAATGTAATTTATATCTTTTTATAAAATCTATGTATGCATAATATTAGGTTGATACTAACATTTATGTACTTAAATTGATTCCCTTAAGTGAGTCACATATTTTACACAAACATACATGTATGTATGTAACAATTATGAAAGTGTTGATTTAGTATATCAATTGAAATTTTCCGGAGGACATACAAATAATTGTTTGTTAAATGTCGATGCTAGAAAGTTAAAAAGATTTTGTAATAATAAAATTATTGTCATTAAAATATGTAACAAATAACATGGAAAAAAGTTCAATTTATGAGTTTAGTAAGTTTAAATAAAAAATTAATTAAAAAACATAAAATGTATAAATAGTATAGATGCTAATAAAAAGTTTTTATTGTTATGCACCAATCACAATATAAATTAAATTTTTTAATGCAATAAACACTGTTGTTTTTTTTTTTTTTTTTTTATTTTTAACAATATCAAAAAAACCCTATACATTACTGATAAAAAAACAAATGCATGTAAAAATATCCATAAAAATATTATAAACATTTACACACCTTTCATTCAGTCAAAATATTTTTTAGACTGTTGTACACGACTTTAATTCGATAAATTTAAAAGTTAAAGTTGCAAACAAAAAAATAAAATTCATTTTAAAAATTGGGGTTAAATTCGCTGATAAAAATTATGTTCCGAACGAATCAAAAAAGTGATCGTTCTTCCTACTATGAAAAAAAACTACACAAAGAACTTTAAAAATTGAGGTAATTAAAATTTCAAATGCTAATAACTCGAAAACTATAACAGAAAAATAGCATACGTAAAGGCCTTATTGAAGGCTTTAATAAGTTGTAAAAATACAATGGCATCCCGGTTTAACGAATGATATATTGTCAGGCCAATTCATAAAATAAAAAAATTCGTTAAATCGCGAATATTTACTAACAAAATATACTTTAAAAGATTTATTTTAAAGACTACATTTTTACTTTTTAACGTTAAAACACAATTTAGTTATCTTATAACAACAAAAGTGAAAAATAAAGTTCTTAAAAAACAAAATTCAAATAACAGTTTTTTTTTTTTTTTTTGACAAATTACAATGAATTTACTATGGTTGTCAAATACTAGAGAGTAGGTCTTTGATTGAAACTGTTATGAACTGTTTATCAATTTAAATCGGCTTTACTTTGTTTTTTAACTGTTTTTATTTAGAAAATAGTTTTCAAATGAAAAAAATATTGTCCATTTTCTTTTAGCCCCATAGCTCCACAAGTATATATGAGGTCCACATTCCAAACCTAAAAATTGTACACTCCTCTGCTACGCCTATGTCAAATTTTATGTAAATCCTAACAGCCGCACAGTGTCACATTTATCCAAATTAGAACGACAAAAAAAAAAAAAATAATAAAAACTTATTAATTGAAATAATCAGAGAACCAAGCCGAGGCGAAATTGTCGGCGGCGGCTGAACGGCATATTTTGGTCGGCGGCGGCGGCTTTCACAAGACAGTATCGGCGGCGGCTTATATATCGGCTTGTTGTTTTTCCTAGAAAAACCAAAATTTTTTTGAGAGCAAAAAAACTAAAAAAATTGTTTAGTGCGGTAAAGATATGTATAGGTGGCAGTAATGTACTTAATGTATTATAAAAGACAAAAAAGTAAAGTGTGTTCTAAAAGGACATTACGCCGAAAAAAGTGTTTTCTTGAATATATTATGACAGATAAAATATAATTTAAGTCAAAAATGGGTCTGAAGTCCAAAAATAAAGAAAATTAAATATAAAATAGTATTTTTATCTTTGGAGCAGCAGATTGTATCGGCGACTTACCTTGAGCCGTCTCAGCCGTTTAAGCCGATACATGCCGGCGGCGGCGGTTTACGGCCTTATTTACTAACAGAATATAGACTTTCAGACCAATATCTTCAAAACTGGATTTTTGTCGTTCTAAAACTGCCAAATGTGACACTGTGAGTCGATTAGAAGTTACAGATTCTGCACTACTGTGCAGTTTTCCCTTATCTCAACTTTTTCGGTAATTGCAACAACAATGATTTGATATCAGTTACCCAAATTGATCTCGTACTGTATTTGCTGAAATATAATCCTAATACTAGCATTTAAAAGGAATTTACTTTCTTTGAATAAGGGGTTAATATGGGAGATCAATTAATATGGGTATCAATTATTTTTTAATAAATCAGAGATTTACACTTAATTATGTTTATAAATGTTATTTGTGCCTTATTTAATTAAAATACTGCTTCTATTCCAGGAGAAATTTATATGGGGCTAGGTGAAATAAGGAATCAATCATAAACAATTTCAATATGTTCCAAAATAATTATTCGTGCTAAATTCCACCAAGATACAAACTCTACTTTGTTCACAAAGTTTACATAAACAGACAGAGATGGAGGGACATCGTTATATTGAAAGTAATTCTGAATATAACAATACACACTTTAAGTTGGTGGCTGATTTTGTCCAGGAATTTTCTCATATAATGTATTAACTTTAATATCAGAAGATGTCAAAGCGTAAATGAACATTATGACATGCTCCAAAAAAACAAAAACAAAAAATCCTACAATTTAAAGTAACTCTTGAGTCTTTAAACATTTTACCTAAAGCAAAGTAAAAATGTTATCAAGATAATTGGTAATTGCAGATGTGTCCCTATGGCAAACGCTTCTCTTTCTACCCTATTTTCCTTGATATTATATGAAATCAGCATATTTTTTGGCAGAAATATTTTTGCAGTTGCAAAATTTTTATTTTAATTTCCATCATCTAGAGAACTTAAAAAAAATTTGTACTCTATTTCAAGGTATGTGGTATTTGATAAATTTATTGAAATGCATTTCATTATTTTAATTTGGCAACTCTGTACACTCGTAAATGTAAGTAACACGCAGCTAATAAATTACATACTATGTATGTATAATAAAAGTGTGTCTTTTGCCAACGTCTTTTTGTAGCTACTTTAAAACACCCTTTAGGCGTTAAAACACTAGTTTTAACTTGAGGCTTAGTCACCATCATTATCATCATCGTCATCGTGATTAGGCCAGTATTTTCGTCATCACAATCAAGAAAATTTAATCTAAAACTTATAATTTGCATTTAAATCACGTTTTTGATCGAGTTTTTGTTTTATGAATGAAAAATTATTTTGAAGGAAAACAACAAAACGTAAAGCAACAATTGTCAACTTCAGCAGGCGACAACATTTGATTTGTAAATGTAATTTAGCCAAAGACAAAAAAAAAAAAAAAAAAACAATGAAAACAAAAAAAGCTGAAAAATGTAATAAAACAAAAGTCTTAACAAATTAAAAATACTAAAAAAGCAATAAATTTTCAAATTTTATTATAAATGCGACAGTTGTTTGTTGCAACCATAATAATATGCAATCAAATGCAAACATACACAGAAATACATACAATTAGAAAAAAGACAAAGACTTAAACAGATATTTAGTATATGTATGTATTTATTTTATTGTGCTTTTTTATGTGCTTATATTGCATATGTTTGCTTATATTTATTGGGAATCTGTGGATGTGTGTATTGGTATTTAAATACTAGTATTTGACAAAAAAAGTACCTGCCTACCAACCTACGCAGCTTGTTATGTTGTACGTTGTTGTTTTGTTACGCGTGCGCAGCATACGATGACGACAACGTCAAAGACCGTCAGTCAGTCATTCATTCTGTTTCAAATAAATACCACGCAAAATTCAACTCCAAAAGCATAAGTTAGCAGAAAAAACTACTTAGTTATGTTCAACTACTTATATATTACTACATACATACATAATATTATCTTTAAGAGAATTTGAATTAATTAGGGAAGTATCGCAGGTGTTCCATTAAGTGTGCAAATTAGTTGTAATTTGTACTGGATTCGATTCTTAAATGCTAAAATGCTTAAATATTTTATGCTAAAATTACACTGGTCGACAAAAAAAATCCTCCCCCAAAGACGAATAGTTGAACTTGATGCATTTTGATGTGCTAAACATGAATCTGCTTTCAGTTTTTTTCCATATTAATGCCATTACTCTAGTATATTTCCTCATAAATCAAGAACGGTGTGTACGATTGACATAAGTGATACACCAAAAATATCTTTAAATACTTTAAACTTAACTTCTTTATGTGCTCAATAGTTTCGGAATTATATTGATATAAATGTCCGAAAAAAAACCTTTTTATGCGAAATTTTAGATTTTTTTGTTACTAAAATTTCTTTTTAAAAGTTTAAGCATCAAAAATGTTTCAGTTTATCATCTTTATTTTAAAGCTAGCATGTATCTTCAAAATTGATGCACAAATCTTGATTTTATTCACAGTTTAGTAAAACTACCCATGTTACATACAATTCAGTAGAAATACAGTTGTGGGCAAAACTATTTTTTTTTTTATTTTTTCCTGAAACAAAAACAGATGGATTAGGTGGAATTTGACGAGTTAAACTAGAATCTGCATTCATTTTTTTTTCTATCACGTGCTGATTTTTTTTTTATGGGCATGACTAATATCATCACCTTATTCAGCGGTCAGACTTTAAAACTCGGGAATGGTTTGTACAATTTTCTATCTATCTACTGTAATTTAATTTATCTTAATTGAACTAACCGTTCTCAAGTAATACAAGTGTGTCTGCCTAAAGGCGTGGTCATAGTAGTCATGCCCATAAAAAAAAATCAAAACGTGATCGAAAAAAGTAAAAGCTGATTCTTGTTTAGCACGTGAAATTCCATCTAATTCACCTATTTATTTTATTTAAGACAAAAAAAAAAAAAAAATTGTTTTTTTTCCACTAGTGTATCTCCACTTAACTGTAGGTATGCATGGGTATCCTAACTTAACTGATGGTATGATCAAGATTTGTGTATCAATTTTTATGATACGTGGCTTTATTTACTCGTAGTTTTACCAGCTTTGAGATAAAGATGATAGTAGAGGGATTTAAAGCTAATTTTTTCCGAATATTTTGGTGCATCATTTATATAAATCATGCATACCGTTCTCGAGTTATAGTGAATGTACTCGAGTAATCGGCTTATTTAGGACGCAATATTAGACACGCCTATAAAAAAAAATCTCGACCTGATGGAAAAAAACTGAAAGCAGATTCGAGTTTAGCATGCGGAATTCCATCTAGTTTACATATATATATATATATATATATATATATATATATATATATATATATATATATATATATATATATATTTTTTTTTTTTTTTTTTTTTTTTTTTTTTTTGAAGAAGCACGAAAAAATTTTTTTTGTCGACCAGTGTTATTAAACGGATGTAAAAATTTAATTTTGGACAATTTAAAGAAATTTGCCATAGATTTTTTAAGGCATGTTTTTACATATTTTATACATGGCAGTATATTTTTGTATTTTCTTTATTTTAAAATCATATTTTCATCTGTAGAAAAATTAAATAAATTTTGAAGTAAATGTCAATTTAATGTAAGTATCCTTTTTACTGGAGAACGCTTCAATTAAAGTGTAATACAAGTTTAGTTCAATAGGAGTATATATTCACTTTCACTCCCATACTAAAAAAAAAATAAACAACTCGTTTGAATTTCGAATATATTTTAATAAATTTTATTAAAACAGGAATACTTCAGAGGTAGGCGTGACAGAATCTAATCACACTCATCATAATGCATTAATTGTTTAACAAATATTTCCATTATCTTTAAATTTTGAATTAATTCTTAACAATTTGCGCATATTTTTTTCTAATATTTCGGGGAAACTCCTACACTCACTATCCCAAAATAGGGACCAATGGTCGGGCATGGAAATACTATTTAGTGGAGTATCGGTATTCATTGATGGATCCAAAATAGATATAGGCACCGGTCTAGGTGTTTATCTTCTTGAAGAGAAAGTCAGGGAATCGTTTAGGCTCTCGGATAGTTGTAGTGTATTCCAGGCGGAAATTCTAGGTATTCTTAAGGCCACGAAATTGATAGCAAGGAACATTGAAAATAATACAGAAGTAACTTCGTATGTAGATAGCCAGGCGGCGCTAAAGGCCCTGAATGGACATTTTGTCAAGTCTAGGCTAGTTAGCGACTGTAGGAAGGCTTTTAGGAGATTGATGAGCGATTATCATATTAGACTCTGCTGGGTACCGGGTCATTGCGAGATAGCTGGCAATAACATAGCGTTGAATTAGCTGAAAGTGAAAGTGGTGTGTGGCTTTTACTTCAGGTTAATTAGAGAGTGGATTCGGGAGAGAACCAATTATACATGAAATAGCAGAACGGACTGCAAAATATCAAGGATCCCATGGCCGAAACTTGATATGGCAAATACAAATCTACTATTAGGCATGAAAAGGGGAAACCTGAAAACCATGATAGGTATTTTGACAGGTCATTGCCCAATAGGGAAAATGTCATGCAATTGGGAAATAGATTCCTCCGGTCTTTGCAGAATGTGCGAAGCTAATATGGAAATAGAGACAGTGGAGCATATTATATGTCACTGTCATGTCTACAACTGGGTAGGCAGAAATGTCAACGAATTGGAAAGTGAATCAAGAATCGATCTAGGAAACTTGATAGGATTCATTATGGGAATAGGCTAGATAAGGGAATGCTGCTGTTTAGAGCGAACGCAAAGGGGAAACCTGAAAACCATGATAGGTATTTTGACAGGTCATTGCCCAATAGGGAAAATGTCATGCAATTGGGAAATAGATTCCTCCGGTCTTTGCAGAATGTGCGAAGCTAATATGGAAATAGAGACAGTGGAGCATATTATATGTCACTGTCATGTCTACAACTGGGTAGGCAGAAATGTCAACGAATTGGAAAGTGAATCAAGAATCGATCTAGGAAACTTGATAGGATTCATTATGGGAATAGGCTAGATAAGGGAATGCTGCTGGTTTAAAGCGAACGCAATAGGGTGGTAGATATTTCTTTGCTATCCAAATTTTTCATATCTCTTTCTTTTCTTGGTCTAATCTTTCATCTTTCCTCTTCGCTCTTAATACTTCACTACTTCTACACTATCACTCCTACGAAGGGACTCACATTGGACCTCTAGGTCTCCGAGTGGATATACAGATACTCATTTGAGTACTTGTGTAACCCTTCTCTACCTACCTACCTACCTAAACATTTTCTATATCAGAGGATCCCTACCTAGAGCGTCTTTAGCTCCACTCGTAATGTTACTGTGGGGTTCTCCTTCGAAACATAAAATTGTACACTCCTCTTCAAAGTCTGTTTGAAATTTTATGTAAATCCAACCAGCCAATAAGAAAATACAGATTTATTTCCAAAAATTATCGATTCTGTATTCTGATAAATGCAATAATTCAAAATAACTAGTCTTCACAAAAAAAGTTTCCATTAATTTGTGTCATATATTAATAAAAAAATAACTTTATTAAAGAAATGTAATTTTAATAGATATAATTCTATTTTTCGTCATTTAGCAAATAATTTTTGGGGTAAGGTGACATAATAGACCGATCAATACCAATTTTCTTTTGTTATTGCTCCAAATTTCATAAAATTATTTTCGAAATTGCGATTTGTAGTTTGATTACAAAGTTAAAAGATGGACATTGTTAAATAGACTCCTAAAGTAATTCTAACTCAGTTTGTATCAATATATTTGGGTGTTAAAAACATCAGCACAAATGCATATTACCCTCCCCATCTATTGTGGTGTAGGGTACAAAAATATTTTATCGGACTGAGGATTCGTGAAGATTATATCAGAGAAAATTTGTAAGTTATTTAAATCTGAATTATTTTTATTATAATTTATCATCCATAAAAATATGAACAAACAATACAAAAAATTGCCTCCAATAAAATTTTTAACATTAAATGCTTGCTGAAGGAAATGGTGTAAATAGATCACTAAGAAACTTTCAGAAAACATGGTTTTATTTTAAGTCCGAAATAATCTGTTATAATCCGTTTTTTTCTAATTTCTGAAAATTATTATGACCAAAAATTGACTTTTCTGACCATTGGTGCTAAGGTGTTAGGTATTACATGGAAGTCTTTGACCAACTTTACTTGTTTAAAACATACATATAGCATGTATATATATTGGTTGGCCTGATAATTTTATGTAACTTTGTGAATTTATTTTCGATTAAAAATTTATTTGATTTTAATAGAGAGACATTTTTGGCAACACATTTTTTTAATAACAAAATTTCTATCAACTAAAGGTAAAACTATTAGGAATTTTATCAGGAATAACTCAGGTTTCCTAATGCTTGAACGTTCTATTTTAATAATATCACCAAGTAAATAAGAAAACAATTTCAATATACCTTTTAGAGTTTTAAAAGTCGGACTCCCAGTTTTATATTGAACCAATAGTAAAAATATTTCATTCAAGAGTAGCCAGCCACCTACTTATAATTTAAATTGCATCTGTTTATGCTAATATCCGCCCTAAGCCACATATTTTTTTGTAAAATTCTAATACCAATCTTACTAACCAGCATATTCTTTTATGGGCTGCTGGCAATTTACACTTTTCCGGGAAACTATAAATCTAGTTTCTGATCTAAATCCAATACAATTTAAAAATTTATTTATTACAAATATTTAGTCATAATATAAACTATTAAACACAATTTCCGTTTTCAAACAGATGGCAAAAGTATTTTGTTAAATTTAAACATAAAACTTTAAAGAAATTTGATATAAAAAAACCAAACTTATAAACACCACAAAACATCTACATATATACTCCATTAAAATGGTACAAGAAACCAAACAAAATGACTTCCAAAAAACGTTTACAAATTTCAGCTAATAAAAGTAATAAAATTTTTGATTTTATTTAGTTAAGACTCTTAAAATAATAAAATAAAACTATATTCTTTAATACATATTTCTTTATTCTATTCACCATAAGTGATCTGTATTTTTATCACTTTAAGCAGATGCATTTCATAAAAAAAACTAAACAAAAACCGTTGAAATTTGTTTGTTTTGTTTAAAGTTAATCAGATGAGTAACGTATTTAGTTTTATGATTTTTATGAATGAAGAAAAAGTTATCAATGAAATACGATAGTTTTTTTCGCTGGAACAAAAATAACAAATACTCTCTGTGATATTCATTCATTCGTAGATTCATTCATAAATCCATTTTAATCATTCACTAGCGAGCGAGTAAGTTAGTTACCTGCTGAGTTACAATTCGTACTCAATGATGTCAATAACTGTTTTGATTCATGTTTGATTTGATGCTACATATTTTTGATATGTTGAGACGTTTGTTGTTACAATTTAGTACCTTGTTCACAATACAATTTAACTTAAATGCTAATTAATTTATTTCGATGACTACGAATGATTTTGATAAAATTCATTCATAAAAATGTTTCTTTATTATTCAATGGATTTTAATATGTTTTCTTTACTTTTGTGATGTGATTTCATTAATATTTTTGGTACCCTTCATCGAGTTGAGATGATTTAAATATTTTGGAATTAAATATAGGTTTCTTTTAAATTTAATGTAGTGCCGTTTATATTATTTTGTATTTTGTATTATTTATCTGCATAGACCTGAATTATGGTAATAAGCAGGGCAAGTTTTTATATGCACAAAAAAAATTGAAATATGCGCTTGAAAAAGCATGAAAAAATGGTATAATATACAAAAATAGCATGAATATGTATATAAAAACCAACAAACTTATGCATTCTTATATATTAATGTGTAGAAAATATGCACAAATATGCATTTTTTAACTTTCAATCTCTAATAGATTTCGATGTTTATAAAAATATAACTATTTTAATTTTAAGTATCATATTTGACGCTTCTTAATTTTTGTTTTTTACAATTTTTACAATGTACTCAAACTACTCACAAAAAAAATTTTAGAAATCATTTGATTGAACTCCAAAAAATCACAAAAAATTGTGTTTTTGTTAAGAAAACTAAATTTTGTATCCATTATATGCAAATTTATGCAAAGATTTAAAATATAAGCATTTTTTGTGAAATTCTTTTGAAATATGCAAATGCTTACTTTCCAAGCGAAAAGCTTGAAAAACTTGCCCTGGTAATAAGTTATCACTATTACTATTAATATTATTAATTTTTCACTTTTTACATAATAGTAGGATTTTTAATAATCCATCAAAAATTGGTTAATGACATGTTATTACTGACAAAATAATTTTAAATCCTAATTAGGAGAAAATTCAAGGAAAAATTAAGTCTAGGACGGGTTTGCTAGTAAGTGAAAGTGCATACCCACTTTAATACGGTGAAGTTTGTAATCTAATTTTTGTTACAGATATGTAACTGTGACTAGTTTAGAACAATATCTCTCATTGTGTTCCACTGAACTGGAAGCCTTATAAGCTTATCGGTTTTCATGCTGAAAAAAAAAAAAATTAGAATCTTTTCGATACACATAAAGCAATGGAGGGCACTTCACTATACTCCGGAAACTAACATTCCTACCTAAGAGTAATGGAATGACCACTTGAATTTAAACAGTACACAATGTCCGCTTTTAACGACGCACAATGGCCCAAATAGATATCTAAATAAAATTTCACATTGTCAGAGCTGAGATGATATTGAATTGACTTGGAGTATAAGCCCCAAGCGGATCATGGGGATATTTCTCCAAAGTTGGTCACCTCGAGTATATATTTCTTGAAAAAATTTGCCAAAATGTTACACATAGTTGGCCCTTATAAATCTTTACAAAAAATATGCTTTCATATGTGGATCACTTTTTTAAGTTTATGAGATATTTAGGTCGAAGCAGATTTTCTACAAAATTTTTAATAATATTGCTGCAAGAATCCGATCAAAAATTATATTAATGTGAAATTGAAACTTTAAAAAAAATTCACATTTTTGGAAATATTTTCCAAAAACTGGTCATATTTTTTCATTTCTAAAATATTATGTTTTTTTCTGGAATACAGAATTTTTGTAATGGTTTCTAAAGAAATCTTAACGTAAATGTGTGTAAAGCAAAACGGCAAAAAAAAGTAAATTTTTTCAACAAGTTTTTGGTACAAAAAATTTTAGTGTTCTTTAATTAACTAATTTTAAAACAAACTTATCAATATTGTGCCTAATTTCATTGGAATACCTCTTCTTGTTTAAACTTTATTTAGGTCCAAATATTAAATTTATTTCCCAAAAATATAATAAAAAAAATATGGTTAAGATATTTTTTTTTTCGCAGAATGGTAATGTCTGTCCGTCTATATATTGGAGGTAAATGGGTCAAAAATTTAGCTTAATTCAGAAAAAGGTGATATCAATACTTTAATGATCACTCTTTATATTTATAAGTAGGTAAAAAAGTCCGTACGGTCGTCTAAACATTGGGGTTGAATAAATCGAAAATGGCGCTTACTTCAGAAAAGGTGATATCTGCATTTTAATGATCATGTTTATTTTTTTATTAATTAGAAAGCAAAAATACATTTTAAGAATTAAAAATTTTTGTTTTGGAAAAATAGTAGTATCCGTCCGTCCGTCTGTACATTTTGGCTAATTGGTTCGAAAATAGAGCTTAATTCAATATATTAATATTTACATTTGGTTTTCATATTGATAAAAAAAAAAAAAATAAATAAAATATTTTTCATCCATCCGTCCCACATGGGGTAAAAGGCTTCGAAAATAGCGAGTAATTCGAAAGGTTATATCCAAATTTTAATGATCACATAATTTATATTTATTAGTAAGTAAAAAAATAATTTTTATTGGTCGAAAATGGCGCTTCATTCAGGAAAAAGTAATTTCCGAATTTTGAGGATCACGTTCTATTTTTTCTGTTTATTAGATAGGAAAGGTGATATCAATACTTTAATATTTAGATTTATTTTTTATATTATTCAAGAAAAAAAAAATTAATAATATATCTTTGAAATTTAAAATTTTTTTTTCCTTTTTGAGAATACTAATGTCCGTCCTTCCGTCCGTTTGTTTGTTTACTTTCGTAAACTTGCCAATTAAAATTCAATTACACAGGAAAACAATGGTTCTGCGGCAAAGGGTTTCTCAATCAATTCGGATATACAGTATTAATAAGTTCTAAGCCTCCAATCCACTTTTTATACCCTACACCACCATAGGTGGTTGAGGTATTATGTGTTTGTGCTGATGTTTTTAACGCATATAATGAGTTATCCAACGCCCACCTTAAAGTATACCAATCGACTCAGAATCACATTTTAAATCGATCTAACGATGTCCGTCCGTCCGTCTGGCTGGACGGCTGGCTGTCCATGTAAACCTTGTGCACAAAGTACAGGTCGCAATTTTGAAGATAATTGAATGAAATTTGGCAGATGGTACTTTTATGATACAAGGAGCCTATTGAAATTGGTTATGATCGGTCCATTATTTCACCTACCCCCCATACAAATGTCCCCCCGGAATAGAGTTTTCACACTTAAAAATGTCTTAATATTAGGAATATTTTAATGAAATTCGGTCCAAAGAAGTTTTGTGTAAGTACCAATCTTTGTACCAAATTTTATGAAAATCGGTCCACGATTGACCATAGCTCACATATAAACCCCCCTTCCGAAAATCACTTTAACGTGCATAAATCACATACGAAAGATAGTATCAAGTTAATATTCGACTCAAATAAGTTTTATATAAGTAGAAACAACATTGGTAAAATTTATGAGAATCGGTCCATAATTTACCATAGCTCCCATATAAACCCACTTTCGGAAATCGCCCTATAATGCATAAAATCAATAATATATTATTATTAACCCATTATTCTGTACTTGTATACTTTATTTTAGATTTAATAAAAGTGTTGGTCTACAGCTCTAATATAAATACACTTCTCGAATTTGTGTGCTCATACGCAATGGTGTAGGGTGTAGAAGATATAGTCGGTCAAGACCGACTATATCTTCTTCTCTCGTTTTAAATTGACTTTAGTTCTCGCGAAAAATCGCGATTTGTAAAATTATGGAAGTTTCACTATATATTGAAGCATATCTCGAAAACCACTTATCTGATTCAGTTCAGAAAAATATCAAAAAATTTTAATTAAAGTTATCTTCAAGTCGCTTTTACATTACTTTTTGATACGGTCAACAGTTATGGTTATATTAAAGCGCATCTTCTAAGAAAAAATTAAATTTTATATAAAATTTCAAGAAAATTATTATTTTTTTTTTTTTTTTTTAAAAAATCATAAAAATTCAAAAATGTCAAATAATCAAATTTTTATTTTTTATTTATGGAGATAAATTTGTTGCAAATAAAACAAGATATATTTCATTAAAATCAATCCCTAAATTTTGATTTTATTCACATATTAGTGAAAATACTCATAAACAAGTTGCATAGAAAAATTAAAAAAATAAAACAATGAATCTTTAGACTAATTTGTGAATAAAATCTAAACTTATGCATTGATTTTAATAAAATATATCTTGTTTCATTTACAACAAATTTATCTTTATAATTAAGGAGTAAAAATTTGAATTTTTGACACTCGAAATTTAATGATTTTCTGAAAAAAAATTTTCTTGGAATTTTGAATAAAATTTAATTTTTTTCTCAAAAGATTGCCTTAATATCTCCATAACTGCTGACCGTATTGAAAAGTAATAAAAAAACGGCTTGAAGATAATTTTAATTAGTATTTTTTGGTATTTTTTTGAATTCAATCAGACAAGTCGTTTTCGAGATATGCTTCAATATATAGTGCAACCTCCTTAATTTTACAAATCGAGATTTATCGCGAGAACCAGAATCAATTAAAAAAAGTGGATTAGAGGCTTAGTACTTACTAATATCGTGTATTCGAATTCAAATTTTCTTTATTCGATAGATAATTTTGATTTTTATTAAAAATGTTTAATAAATTACAAAAATATGATAAAATCGGCTGAAAATGTTGGGATATATATGGAAATGATTTGACCAACATCTTGCAAAGTTTAGATTATTAAAATTTCAAATGAATATATCTCAAAGAATATATAAGAAAAATAGTTGTACATAAAGGCACGTTTTCTCTACGATTTTTAAAGTCCTTGATAAATAGTAAAAATTCTTGATAATAATACAAAAATCTTAGAAATCAGGTAAGAGAAAAATCCCTAGTGGTTCTATGTCATTTGTAGAAATAACAGTAGTTAAGTTGATTTTTTTTTAGCGGCAAGAGTATTTTAGCGGTAACGGTAGCCAACCTTGGTTTAAATAATTTGATCTTTAGTCTCCAATAAGTAAATAAAAATTTAAGAAAGTTTTTAAAAAATAATTGAAGCAATGGAATTTGACTAATCATATTTTCATACATTTGAGGAAATAAAGGTTTATCTTTGTAAAAACTATAAAAAGTTTAAAATTTTCCATAACTTGTTTTTAAATCCCTATGAAATTTTCTTTTTATACCCTACACCACCATAGGCGGTCCCCCACCTTAAAGTATACTGTTCGACTCAGAATCACTTTTTGAGTCGATTTAACAATGTCCGTCCGTCCGTCTGGCTGTCTGTCCATGTAAACTTGGTGAACAAAGACAGGTCGCAATTTACAAGATATCTTGATGAAATTTGGTACGAATAATTATTTTGATACAAGGACGGAGCTTATTGAAATTGGTTATGATTGAACCATTATTTCACCTAGCCCCCATACAAATGTCCTCCCGGAATAGGGGTTTAACGATCATAAATGCCTTAAATATAGCAATATTTCAATCGGTACAAAGGAGTTTTATATAAGTATCAATCTTTGTGCCAAATTTCATCAAGATCGGTCTATAATTAACCATATCTCCAATATAAACCCCTTTTCCGAAAATCACTTTAACGTACGTAAATCCCATACGAATGATAGTATCAAGTTAATATTCGACACAAATAAGTATTATATAACTAGAATTAAGATTGTCAAAATTTATGAGAATCGGTCCATAATTTACTATAGCTCCCATATAAACCCACCTCCGGGAATCGGCCTAAAGGGCATAGAATCACATAGATGTTAGTACAATGTATTGTTCTGTATTTGTATAATTGATTTTACATTTAGTAAAAGTGTTGGTCTACAATTGGACACAGGTCTAATTTTTGGCTCATATGCAATGGTGTAGGGTATCATATGGTCGGTCTTGGCCGACTATAGTTCTCTCTCGTTTAATATTTATTATTTGAAAAAAAAAAATTTTTGAAGCACAAATAAAAGCAAATGTAGTTTATACTAATTTCTTAAATTAAGGTATTATTTTAGTGGGAATATTTGGGAATAAAAATTCACTATTTGGGGATATGTCTCGAAAAAAATCTGGGTAATCTGCCAAGCATGTTTAGTAACTCCTCTATTGTAGCTTAACGTCACACAGTGGTTCTAAATCCAGATCAGATATCTGAAATGTGATGAGTGCTGAATTACTCGGCAGAAATAATTTAAAATATAAGTGATCTATTATTGACAAATCATACAGAAAAAAGTATAAATAGATCTGACACAACTTATTTATTGGTATAAAATTGTGTATTAATGATTAGCAGTAACTAATAAATGAATGACTGGAAAGCGTAAAGGTGCTTTTGTAAAAACCTTGAAATCAGTGTTGTTTCTTTATATTTTTCTATTCGTTCATATTCATTCATTCATTTACACACTCATTCATTTCATTTTATTTCATTCATTCATCTCAGTCATTCATTCAGCGATATTGACTTTAAATTTAATATAATTTGTGTTGTTCTTATATATCTACGTGCATTTATTTGTTTATTTATGTGGATTGTTAAACATTTATGTTAAATTTTTGACAGTTAATTTGTTAACATTTTTAAAGCCTGTCGCTTTGTCTGTTAATAATGATCATTTGTTTGTATTTTTAATGGTCCAGAAAAGAAAAGACAAGAAAATTAAAAAAAAAAACAGTCTATGTATCTAGACAAGTTAATAAAAAAATTTAAACTTTTTCCGGTTACGAACACAGAACAAAAATAATAATAATAAACAAATAAAAAAAAAACAGTTCCGACGGAACTAAATCACTATAGAAATCTGATGCTATTTATTTCCACTATTTATAGATGCTTTTGTCTAAACTAATCTGAGTAGAAAATCTTAAATTTCATGTGATTTGGAAATTTCATAAGATATTTTTATTAATGTCTAAATTATGGTGTCACTTGTAAGTTGCATTTTGTAGTGACGATTTCTTATTGGAAATAGTAGGCGGCTTAATTTTTAGTACCTTCTCAATAATATCTTTGGTTTTTACGAGTTACTCTTGTAATACGATTCATTATATTGTCATTTTTATCGCTGTTTTTATTTTAGTTTCCAAAAAAAAAAAAAATTATCAACCATGTCAATTCGTTATTGCATTCATATTTATAGTCACCTTAAAATCGTTGTATTTAAATAGACGCAGGTGTTTCAGTTTTATGTTATTATGGAGATTGATGTATGATTTTCTTTAAAATTAGATTAATGGTTTTTATATCACTGGGGGTTTTAATTTTATGAATGAATATTTTTATTTTCTCGCTTTCATTTTATTTGGAATTTTAATTTATATTATTGATATTTTTTTTTACACATTTTGTAACAGAATATGGAATATGTAATGAAATTGAGAGATATGTCAATTTGTTATGAGTTGATAATTTTATGAATGGCAATTTATTTAATACGAAATTTAAGATTTTATTATCAAATCACATCATGAAGTGTCTAAAGTTCATAAAAAATCTTATAGAGAATTCTCAAATAGCGTTTAATTTTGTCTAAGAAAGAAATTAACGTTACAGTTTTGAATTAAGAAACTGTTTGGCATTGGGAGCCAACAAATCGGAATTTATGAAAGTTTTGTATATTTTCATACCCTACACTACCATAGGTGGTTGGGGTATAATTAGTTTGTGCTGATGTTTGTAACGCACAGTAAAAATTATTGGACCCCACCTTAAAGTATACCGTTCGACACAGAATCACTTTCTGAGTCGATTTAACGATATCCGTCCGTCCGTCTGGTGGGCTGGCTGGCTGTATAGTAAACCTTGTGAACAAAGTACATGTCACAATTTTTAAGATATCTTAATGAAATTTGGCACAAATAATTATTTTGACACAAGGACGAAGTCTATTGTAATTGGTTATGATCGGTCCATTATTTCAACTAGCCCCCATACAAATGACCTCCCGGAATAGAGGTTTAACGATAATAAATATAGCAATATTTCAATGAAACTGAGTACAAAGCAGTTTTGTATAAGTCTTAATGTTGGTGCCAAATTTCATCAAGATCGGCTTATAATTGACCATAGCTCCAATATAAATTCCCTCTTCCGAAAATCACTTTAACGTACATAAATCCCATACGAATGATATTATCAAGTTAATATTCGACACAAATAAGTTTTATATAAGTAGAAACAACATTGCCAAAATTTATGAGAATCGGTCCATAATTTAACATAGCTCCCATAAAATCCCACTTCCGGGAATCGCCCTAAAGAGCATAAAATCATATAGATGTTAGTATCAATGCATTGTTCTGTATTTGTATAATTTATTTTACATTGAGTAAAAGTGTTGGTCTATAATTAGCCACAGGTCTAATTTTTAGCTCATACAGAATGGTGTAGGGTATCATATGGTCGGTCTTGACCGACTATAGTTTCTCTCTCGTTCATATTGCGTTAGTAAGATTGAAAACATCATATAATCTTATAAAAAGTGTGCTCCCGGTAGGCTAGTTGGTAGCGAGCTAGTCTATCAGTCTGTGGGTCGTTGGTTCTATTCACACCACAGACCCTGGTCTGTTTCGCTACAACGGACAGAAGGTCTATGTTACTATACTCAGTTAAAATTAGGTTAGAATATAATTTGTAATTGTATTGTAATGAAATATAAATAAATAAATAAATAAATAAATAAATAAATAAGTAAATAAATAAATAAATAAATAAATAAATAAATAAATAAATAAATAAATAAATAAATTAATAAATAAATAATAAAAGCTTATACATTGCTGCGATTCCAAGTAAAACACATCTGTGAACCTTTGCAATAGGTATCCAGAATTATCCATAGCATAAAGATCAGAATATCCATTTATATATTCTATTTTAACATTTTGCGAATTTCGATTTTAAACCATTTTAAAATGCTTGATGGATCATTGAATTTTTTAGAACTATAGCTCACAATTTTGAAAATAATTATTGAATGGAATTTGGTATGTATGGTTTTTTTACACAAGAAAAATGATTACTACAATTTGTTATGATCGGTCCATATTTTCACCTAGCTTCCATGCAAAGATATTGGCGGAATAGAAGTTATATATGACATATCTTTAATCAGATTTTGATGAAATACTACATTACTACGTGTTTGTTAACCACAAATTACTTTACCAAATTTCAAAGAAATTTGTCCACACTACACAGTGGGGCCAAATGCAAAATAAATGGTAATAAGATCTAGATCTCCGAAACCACTGAACCGATTTAAATGAAACTTGGCTTTCAGGATATTGTTGGCTGGAGTGTGTAATTGGAGCACGGACGGCGCTAGAGTGGGCCAAAGTTGAAGTCAAATATCATTTAAAAATATCGGGGCTTATAACTTTTGCAAATATGAACCAGTTTTAAATATTTGTACATTTTTGAATTCTCATAAGAAAGGCAAAGAAAAAACATGCTCTTATGGTTTAAATGATATTTGACTTGACTTGACAAAAATTAAATTTATCATTCTTGGCTTTGACTTTTTTGCGATTTTGCCCCATAACTTTTTAAATGCAATTTCTAAATTTTTTTAAATAATACGTTCAAGTTCTCTATAATTTTCTAAGTTAAGCTAAAGAAAAAAAAATTGCCAAAAAAGTAACTTTATATATCATATTTTTTTTTTTAAATTTTGTTAAAAAAGTTTAAAATTTTTAACATTTTCTGAAAGACGGGACCTTAAGAAAACGTGCAAATGTATGTGGTGGTCAATTTTGGATGAAAAGTTCAAATGTTTGAGTTTGTAAAAGAGAAAAATAATTGTTGATTTCGATACTTCTGTGAATTAAATTAGAAAGTTCAATATGTTTTTAAAAGTCTTGCAATAAATTGTAAATAAATTTTAAATTATCGATGTTCCAATTTTCATCTAAATCGGTTCAGTGTTTTCACTTATTGCCATTTATTTTACATTTGGCCCCACTGTGCACTAGACCACAGTGCCCATATAAAGTACTTCCCGAAATTCGCTTAAATTGCATAAATCACAAAATAATTTTAACTTTACATTCAAATTTGGTACAACTAGCTTTTATTTATAAGATTCTACAATTTTAGGGGCATCAGAAACAGGGGTAATACAGTGGTATGCATGAAAAAAAATTTTTCTCAAATTAATCATTTCCTTTTATGTTGAATAAACTTCAGAATGGCACAATTTTGGCATGTATTACACCTTTTCTTAATTATTGATTCATAAAATAGTATTAAAAAATTTCTTATTCACCAAAGAACAAAATTAAGAAAATATAAAAAAAGTTTATGTATATTTTCATTACTTTTTGCATAAATATTGTTCGGTGGGTTATATTACTAAAAATCTAGAGAAAATTATCTTTTCAACAATACCAATAACTTTCACTTATATTAAAATACCGCGATTAATTCATTACCTTTGTCTAGTGTTTATAAATCGGTTAACCGGTTAACCGAAAAACCGGTTTTTTCTTCAAATTTCGGTTATTTGCGAACCGGTTAATTTGAAATATTCAATTTCGGTTAACCGGTTTACCCGGTTTTTCTGTGTCGGTTAACCGGTTTCAAAAATTTGCTAAAAATATCATAAAATTTCGTCCTTTAGTTGCTTTTTTCTGAATTTAAAATATAAGAAAATATTTTTAAACTATTAAAAATGTTTGCTGTTTGAGTTAACAAGTAGCCAGGTGAAATATATTTACTTGTTTGAAGTTAAATATATTTTAAAACTGTATGTATAATAACTCAGATAGATAATTAAGCATTCCATTTACAAAAACTTTAATTTCATGCGAATGAAATTTTCCAAAAGAAGAAAATACTTATGTAACATTAAACCTACTAATGTATAGCTTAAGAAAAAATAAGATTTTATATAGGATAACAAGAATAAAGACTTCAAAAGTAGAACTAAATAAGTGCAGAAAATTTACTTGATTAATAATCTTCTAAATGATTAATAATCATCTAAAAATTAAAAACAAATCTCTTTTTAGCAGAAAAAATGTTATTTATTTTTCCAATTTTATGCAGATATATTTATTACATTTTTTTTATAAAAATTATATAAACTTTTCCTTGAGAGAAAAACTTTGAATGCGGTGAATATAAATTATTATATAAAGCACATTATATTATATATTGGATTGTTCCTAAACACTTTGTTTAGGCACAATCCAAAATATGTCGACATGAAATAAAACAAACCAAATTCAATTTTAATTGAGACGTAGATCTCTGTTTATTTCAAATAAATGTTACCTCGTAGAAGGAATAAGCAAATTTATAAATATATTGTGGTGCACGTAGTGCTTAAGTCGAAGATAATATAAGATGTGAAATTAAAAGCTATTAGTTTGGTGGCAAACAATATTTAAGTCACCGTTAGCGGTTTACTCGTTAGTATAAATGTCAAAATACTTCCAACAAAGTTGCAAAAAAGGGAAGCAAGAATAAATTCTAACGTTGTTAAAAATAGTATATTTGATTGTTATAAAAAAAGTAGCTAACAACAAATCTAACTTAAACACACTTTTTTTAACCAAAAATATTTTCATTAAGCTTCAAATTAGAGCAATTATTTAAATGTCGGTTAACCGGTTCAACCGGTTTTTTAGTAGACGGTTAACCGAAAAACCGGTTTTTTAATTTTATCCAATTTTCGGTTAACCGTCAAACCGGTTTTTTCAAAAGACGGTTTTTTATAAACACTACCTTTGTCCCTATGTGGAAATGGAAAATTTAGCTTTTTCAAGTTTATATTTTTGCATTTAATTTCATTAAAAGAAGTTTTTTTAAACATGGAGTTGTTAAGAAATAAATTAGAAATACATTTACTCACTTTTTTTTAAAAAAATGCTGTAAAAATAAAATTCTTTTTACTTTTATATTGAAATCTAAAAGATTTTTAGACGAACACGGGTGAAAATAAAAATCTTGTTTTTTTACTTGATAAGTGTAGTATGAAAATCCAGAAAAACATTTTGCGGATTTTTTGCGATTTCGAGAAAAAAAAAAAAAAATCTGCTATATTAAATTATGAAATGGTTTAGTTTAAATCTTTTTTATGTTTAATTCAAGCTTCAACTTTTAATAGAAAATTCAAAAGGTACCATTCAAAGAACAAAAAAATACCACAAAGTTCCCTCTTGTAAATTCTTATGTTTATATGTTTAATATCTGAACTTTTTTAAAATGATCTCTGTGTTTAAATTTGAACGTCATGGATATAACATAAACGATACAAATCTGTCCTCAATTACTTTATGAAATATGTTTGACAAAAAGTACCAAATTTGTTTCCCAGATTTGGCCCTATCCACGTCTTGGTACTCGAGTAACGTACCTTTATATTATTTTATGAGACTAAATAAACCAGCTAACTTTTTCACCAATGGAAATAGCTAAATTTTAGTGCAATCCCATAATAAAATATTCATATATGTATGTCAAATAGTACAAAAAATAGGTAAGATTTTTATAACTTAGCGTTCGAATTTCAAAAAAGTATCAAATTTGTATTTCGTCCCTGCGCTGACTAAATTACCTATGTAATTTTTAATATCAGTTTCTTCGTTACTTCACTAAATTTTTACAAATTTTCTTTGTTTATGAATAGGCTTAGTAACACAAATTATATGTTTTATGAAAAAGAATGAAATTTTTGGCGCGTTTTGGGAAAAATCAACGAAAACTTTACATAAGTAATTTTGTGGAGCAATTTTTTGTTAAGATATGATTGTGCTTTTCTTTTTGCAGGTTCTTAAGTTCATTTAAATATAAGTTTAAACTATGAAAGGCGGTATTATTAGTAATATCTTGGTCAAATTTCAACTTCCTAAGATAATTGGAACATGTTATTAAACGGTAATTTGTTGATGATCCCAGAAAAATTTTCCAAAAAATTAAAAAAGAAAATTCATCAATATTAATGTTATATGTATCAAACGATAGCTAAAGAAAAATTAATGAACCCGTATTTTATGATTTTCAGAAAAAAGATTTTAAATAAGATAAAATTAACGATTTACTAAACATTCCTGAACTCAATAAAGTGACTCGATTTGTGCGATGACAAAAAATGTTGCAAGTGTACCCCCCTAAAATTAAAGATTTATGTCTCTTAAACTAATTCCCAAAATATTAGGAATCAATTATTTCACTTTCGTGAGCTGGACCAATTTTAAAGTACCTCCAAAAATATTATTTTCGATCAACACTATACACAACTTTATAATTTATGATTAAAAGAAATCCAACATATAATAGGTATCGCTCAGATGACATTGACAGTACGGTCTTCCGAGCTTTTTCCTATTCTGATTATTAAAAAAAAATAATAAACTTTATAATAATCTGAAACTGAAAGACAGACAGACGGACAGACATCATCAAAGCTTTTGTTGACGTAAGTCTGTATCAGTTAATTTTGGTGTAACTAGTCTTGGGATGTACACTTTCAGGCGGCATATCATAAGTATACAATATTAAATACTTTATGTTTAAATTTTAATATTACCATTTTCTCTAAGAATATTAATAATATTAACTTGTATGAAAAATTATGTACATAGTAGGGTGATCGATTATTCGACTTTTTTGAGAAACCGGTTTTCGAATAGTTCGAATAGTTGGTATTTTAAAAAAACCGGTTGCACTTTTTGAAATTCAGAAAAAACCGGTTAACCGGTTTTTTTTCAGAAGTTAATATTTATATCAAAAGACTACATATTTTTAAAAAAGTCAATAATTCTTATAATCAAGTTAAAATTTATTAAATACAAACGTAAAAGCCTGACAATGTCAGGAAAAATAATATAATAATGAAAATATGCACAAACAAATCCGAAAATTAAAAGAAAAAATATGAACAACATTTAGACACCTCCTCTCCCTAATCGAAGTAAATTATTGGAAGCCTTTAGAATTTATTGGGATAATATTGATAAAAAATTTAAATTTGTAAACCTTTCAAAATAAAAAAAAAAACCGTCGTAAATGCGCTCCCTGGCCGAAATACAGAATCAGTTTTTGATAGGATTTGGAGAGCAAACAATAAGTATAGCAACTCAAAAGTTCTTAATACCAAATCAGACTTTTCGGTCCCTGATAGAAACATCTGGCTCTGTTAGAATTTGTAGAAGAATAGTTTTATAAGTATGTCGATTTTTAGTTTCTTACGTCGCCTGGGAGCTTCAGAAAGCTCTGGAGAGGAAACAATGCCTTAGGAAAGATATATATAAATATATATATATAGATCCACGTATTTTTCCGTTAGGATTTTTAGGACGAATAGGATTATAAGTTAGCCGAATTTTAATTTTTTACGTCTTCTGGGAGCTTTAGAAAGCTCTGGAAAGTGAAAAAAAAATCTTAGAAAAAGACACATAAATCCACTTATATCTGCTCCCTGATAAAAATTTCAAAATATGGCTCCATTAGGATTTGTTGGACGAAAAGTTTTATAATTAAGCCAAATTTTAATTTTCTACATCGTTTGGGAGCTTCAGAAAGCTCTGGAAAAAGAAAAAATGCTAAGCAAATTATATATCTAGATGACTAGAAGATAATTATGTTTCAAAATTGTTGAAAAAAAATCATCAAAATTTTAGTTAGCATAAACAGAATCCATGGCTTAATATGGAAGCCTGTCTCAATTGAAACGATTCTGCAGGTGAAACTTTTTTAACACAACACCTTTAAAAAATAAAGGAAATATTGGATAAAAAAAAAACAAATTAAATTGGATGTAAAAATATTACAGATATTACAATAGATTAAAAAATTCATACAGGATAATTATTAATTATTTATTTATTTAATATTACAGAATAAATTCCAATTTAGACTTAAAATATATTTTTAAAACATAACAAATCAGTCTTTATGAATATTTAAAAAATTATTTCTAAATTTCGACTCAAATATCACTATTTAGTACATGTTTTTTGAAATAAAATGCCATTTTTAAAACCGGTTTTTTGTGTTTAAAAAAAACCGGTCTATTCGACATTCGAAAAATGAACATTTCGAAAAAACCGACAGCACATTCACTAAAAAAACCGGGTTTAAAACCGGTTGAAAAACCGCGTCTATCACCCTAGTACATAGGTAATTTTGTTGGAGCATTTACATAGGTAATTTGGAAATCCTAAACTAGTAGAGATATCGACAAATGCTTTGGTGGTCATATGTATAATTAGTAGGGGATCTAAATGCAGCAATAAAAAAAATTTCCCAAAATTTTTACATAGGTAATTCAGTCAGCGCAGGGACGATTTGTTAATTTTCGAATAGTTACGAATATGTTGTAAATTTAATTTCTAGTTTATGTGGTTAAAAAGATACATGCTAAAAGTAAATTTTGTTTGTATTTACATCTATATATGTATCTATATTAGTTACGGAATTCGAATATCCCAAAGTTCAAAGGGTCATTGAAAAGATCTAGAATGTTTTAAAGTTTCCAAAACTTTATTCTGTTTTGTAGATTCCTGCTTTGGGATCTTCATTTTGGTGAAGATACATTTGAAAAAAATATAAAATTCTTTTATGTTCTTAAGAAAAGTTTTAATAAAAAAAAAATTTTGCAATTTTAAAACTCAAAATCGTTTATTTTCAGACTCGGAAAAGACATTAAATTAAAATTTTCTTTATATCAGAAGATTAGAAATATTAAGCTGTATAGGGAAGAAACTAAAGCAAGATCTCGCAAAATTTAAATACTTGAAATTTAAAATTATCTTTCAAAACTATAAAATTCGGACGGAAAGTGTGTTTCATAAGAATGTCTCAGCGTTTAACTCCGTCCATCTATTCATAGTATATACCTTGGTACTCTAGGGTCCTTGAAAATTATTCGTCTAGTTATGACGATAACCAAAACGTTATTAAAAGTTGTTAATCTTCGTCACCTTGCATTGGTATAAAAAAACAACCATTTCACAACGACTTTTGATTCTTCGGGTGTTTAGTCCTTGATTTAGGTTGTTCTTTTCTATTCGGTAATACTCTCGGCATTAAAGTTCCAAAATACATAAATGTTCAATAATAAACAAATTTTCAAATTAACTTGTTATTTCAATTTTATATTAATATTTAATAAATGTATTAACTAATTTAATAAACTTTTTTAATTGATTAACATGCTATTTAGGGAGGCAATTTAGTACATAAGTACTGATTCAATTAACTCTCGAATCTAGTCATTAAATGTGTATATTATTCCATTATAAGCAAAATCTCCATCATTAAAAAAAATTGATATAATAAAAAAATTAAATTGAATTTCATCCAAAGAAATAATATAGCGAAAGCAAAATTCCTAATAGAATATACTTATAAAACAGATAAACAATTAAATATTATATTATATATTTTTTGTACCTTCATTATTATTCTTATCGTTTCGCAGAACATTAATACTAAATATAAATAACACAATTCGTATACTAAAATACTTAACGCCTTTCAATAGTAAATTATATTTTAAGACAAGAGATCAATAAATTTCATCACCTAACATTGACTCATATCTATTTTATTTTTTTTTCACAAACTAGACAAAATTGCATTTGTAAATCTCTGACAAATATTTATAATGACTTGTACTTAAATAAGTACTAACTAAATTCAAGAAAACTAAAAAACAACAAAAATAACAATAATAATAACAAAAAAATATATATTAAAATGGCATTTGCCATTGACATTGGTGTAATTAATAAACCATGTATTTATTGTCATATATGGCATTTCCGTGGGATTGTCCTGGCGCGTGTTCAACATCATCATCAACATTATTATGACGCGTGGCTACTGCATTCATTCACTTTGCTCTTTCCTTTTCTTGAAAGTCAGTTTGTCTTTTGAGTTGAATTTCTCAATTGAATTTTCTTATATTTTTAAGTTCTTACAAGATTTTTATCCCATTTTATCTGTTGTGGTCAACATATCAAACAAAAAATATGTCTCTTCGTACGCATACAGACAGATGCTTTACAGAAGAAGTAGAAAATTTGTTGTATCTTTGTTTGGGCGTCCGGTATTTGTTCACGTAAAAAATCCACTGTAAATGATTTGGATTTTTAAAACAGTGCTAAAATACGAGAGATGTTTTACATTATTTTAGAATACAATTAAAAAAAAAAAAATCGGGTCATATCATAGCCTAATTTTTTCAAAGGTCATATCAACTGTTTTAAACAAATCCTTGAAATCGGGTAAGAAACAGAAATTTGGCTATCCTCTGCTACACCTATATGAAATTTTATGTAAATCCAATCAGCCGATTAGAAACAATTCCAAGAATGTTTGATTCTGGCCCCCTTTCTACTGTTTTATAAAGCAATAAGGAACAAGTAAGAAATATATAGTCGGTCAAGTCCGACAATGTGATACTCTACACCATTGTGTATGTATACCAAAATTCTGGGAAAGGGTCTTTTGTCAGACCTGTGGCGTATTGTTGACCGATAATTGTATGAAGTGTAAAATAAAACATACGGATACGGAATATTACGTTGATGCTAACATTTATATGAATTTATGCACTTGTGACTAATTCCCGAAAGTGGGCCTTATATGGAATCTATGGAAAATTATGAACCGATCTTCATAAAATTTGGCACTATTTATACTTACATATTAATTTAATATTAAATTTTATATGGAATTTATTTACGTTAAAGTGATTTTCTGAATTATAATACGATTTTCCTGAAATTCAGCAAACAGATTTATATATATTTCATTAAGATATTGCTAAACATCCACACCTATGGTGATGTAGGGTATAAAAACATCTGCATGTAAGGTGATTTTTACATGAAAGCAAGTGGATTTTTTTCACAAAAATTTTAATTTCTCAAATCGGGCTACATATGCGCATAGTTTTTTCAGAATATTAAAGAAGACATTATGTGGGATAGAAGGGGGAGCATTCATCATAGGAGTACATTCGTTTTTGTCAATTACCTTGATAACGAAGTAATATTTTTTTGTTTTACTAATTTATTTCCTTTACCTTACAAAATTTTCAATGATTTTTTTAAAATACATTCCTAAATATTTCATTGTGAATATTTTTTGAGATAATATTCATATTTTTCGGAATTGATCAACGATTTTTGTCTGTGTTATAAACGTGATAGCAATGAACAAGAGTTGACAACATATGTTTTAATTATTTCTTTAAACTGTGAAAAAATCATCACTTGTTCGCAAGACACTTTCTGGGGAGCATTCTTCAAACTGCTGGTAGGCTGATCTAACTTATCCTAGGGACGTCTTAATCAGATGAGCAACTTACTATTTCTAGATCTTTCACTGTACATATAGACTCTCTGGTATTAATGGAACTGAAAGAAATATCGTTTAATGATTTTCCTATGCACTGATTTTGGGTCGAAATTTTTAATTAAATGTTTTTTACATAAAAATTAATTATAAATATTAATTTTTGTTAGTTTTTTTTTTTTTTTTTTTTTTGTATTACAATAAATTAAAAGTCCATCATATATAGGAAAACCTTTTTGTCTCAATCACTAGGCGAATTTACCCCATGGTTTGGGGTACACGCAGAGAAAAAACATTCCGCAATATGGTAGCCCCAACAATATTATTTTCATCGCAATGATATATTGACATTGCAAACATCGTTATTGTTGAATATCTTTTATTTTAAAAACAATTTTGTTGTAGTAATTATACTCGTACTTCTATCCTCAATTCACAATTATTTTGTTGGCACAACATGTTAAGCATTATGTTTAACAACATTATTGTTGTTAAAATTCTATGTGCAAAAAATTATCTTGAATACCTATTATAATATTGTGTTTGTAATTTGTGTTTTCGAATGGTTATGAAATCACACAGAAATTTGTTTCTATTTGTGTTGCACAATTCATTGCCGCCTAAGATTTTGTATTGGACATAAAGTTATCAAGTAATTAAAGTTGAACACAGTTTTTTTTTACGTAAAGTAGTTGTGCCAACTTTGCAAATGCTCTCTTATTAAATTTTTGATTCCACGCAGAGTACTACAACTTCAACAATATCAGTCTTTTAAAAACATTAGATATAAAAATTAAAAAATAAAAATAAATAAAAAT
The DNA here is from genome assembly GCA_951394005.1 of Protophormia terraenovae. Lineage (NCBI taxonomy): Eukaryota > Metazoa > Arthropoda > Insecta > Diptera > Calliphoridae > Protophormia > Protophormia terraenovae. The sequence continues at coordinate 61,705,588 of OX596073.1, forward strand.
CAAGTACATATGCAACAAAAATATGGTTGCAGATCAACAATATTTGTATTGTGTTTCAATCATATTATTGCTGTATGCATGAACCAAGTACATATGCAACAAAAATATGGTTGCAGTTCAACAATATTTGCATTGTGCTTCAACCATATTATAGCTATATACATGAATCAAACACATATGCAACAAAAATATGTTTGCAGATCACTAATATTTGTATTGCGATTCAATCATATTATTGCTGTATGCATGAATAAAGCTCATATGCAACAAAAATATGGTTGCAGATCAACAATTATGATTCAACCATATTATGGGGTTACATCCAACCATAATATAATTTAGAGACAAACATGAGTCCATCGAGTAAGTCATATTATGGTTGCTATTCACCATATTTTTTCTTTGTGTGTAGTTTCTACGTTTATGGTCACTTCCGAAATTCATAAAAAGTTAAAGTAATGGAAAGAAAATCAGGATAAAAAAGACTTAGATTAAAGGCAACATATCTAAGTGTTAACTATTAAAGAAAACTTACTGATATCGTTTACCCTTTTGAAAACACAGCACTTTAAACAAAAAAGTGAAAAATGCTCCCCCTTCTATCATACTATTTTTCTGAAAAACCTGTAACATTTTAAATTCCATTGGGACAATTTTCGAATATATAATAAAAATATTTGGCAACAATTCAATTTTTAAATAATTGTAGAAAAACACAAAATAAGCTGAAGTTTATGGTTCCATTTTAAAATTTAGCTTTAATTTTTTTATAAAAAAAAAATCAATATCTAAAAAAACTTGTAACCAATAATATTTATTGCTATTTGATTTTGCCTATTTTTATTCGGTACCTTTTTTATTACGAAAAGTTAATTTTAAAAATTTAATTAAACGACATTTTGTATACGAAATGTTAGGTTTTTTTATACTCTACATACAGTTTTTCTGCGCATTGTCTTTCTATAACCTGGAATGTACTTGATCGATACGGTTGGATCTAAATAAAATTAAAAGTTTTAAATTCTAAAAAAAGCTTTGAATTTAGAGATAATTTTTAAGCTTTCCTCAAACTCATTACTCTACCCTCGTTAAAAAAAAAAAAAAAAAAATTACAAAATTTTGCGTGGTTGTATTACGATTTTTTCCACTTTTTTCGTATGCGATTTTATTCGGCTTAAACACAAGTGTTTATTGTATTCGTATGTACAGAATGTTGTCATTACTGAAACAAACTAAAAATTATTTTTTAAAAAAAAAAAAAAAAAAAAAAAATTTATTTAAATTTATTGAAATTTCATACTCGTATGAATGGAACTAGTAAGTTGGACAACAATAACAACAAAAAGCAAATCTTAAAAATATATAAAATGAATTTAAATTAAAAGTACATGATTATATAAAATATTCTGGTATACATTTTTTTTCATTTTATTTTTGCCGAATTAACGTTGGCGTATTTTTAGGCGATATTGTGTTATTTTTTTTAACTTTTTTCTCTGTCTGTATAGAAAAGCGTCTAAAAAATGGTAGATATCACCGTCTGAGGCGCCTCTATATAGTCACACACATACTGAGAAAGAGATAGACGTGCTATTTGCTATTTAAATGTAACTACTACTCGTACAAATGTTTTACAGTGGTATAGTGACCAATTGATCTTTTTTTTATTCTGTTGTTTTTTCTTTTTTACTCAATAACATGCCGCAAATTCTCGTGTGTCATTTTATATTTTTATTCGTTTGTATGCTTGATATAAAAAAAAATATTCTAAAAGTTTTTAACGATATGGCGTTACAACAAACTTTTAATATTGTAGTCGTTCTTTTTTTTTTTTGATCTTGCAGTCGTGTGCCTGCCCGCCTGTTTTGTTAGAGAATTCTTATTTTTCATCTGATTTAAGTTTTGCTTTCTGTATTTAGAAATAAATTGTTTCGTTTGTGGCAACCTGTACGCCCAATATTGTCGAATATTGAATTCACTTCATTTTTATTTATTTAATTTAAAATTTGTTTGTTTGTTTAATGGAAAAAAGTTTAATTAAAATGTAGCCAATTTGTTAAGATATCATTAAATGATGTCGAGGTTGTTATTTTTGGATTTTTTTATTAGCGGACAAATGTTATTGATATCAATATGAATATTTAATTAATTTAAAAGAATTTTTCTTACTGTGTGTTTTTCTAATTTAATCAATATTGTATGCATGAACTACTGTAATCCTTATCATCAGATAAAAAAAAAAAAAAAAAATATTAAAAGTTTTGTAAAATTTAATCGGATTTTTAACTCAAGATATCTTGAAATAGAAAGCTTAGGATTGGCCAAAATAGAATGCAAGAAACAAGATTTCATTATTTATTTAATTTGTTCTTCTGGTTAAATATTAAAGACCTTTCTTTTCATCTAGTTCGAAAAATTGGAAAATATAATGAGAAAAATGTTTAAAAATAACGGTGTAATCATTTATATGCTACATACAATGCAAAATTCTCGATTGAATGTTATAAAAACAATTAATTTTCATCATAATTGCCGCCAATCAAAAAATAATAACCTTTCATAAAATGATATTTAAAGGAGATCGAAATGGCATTATTAACAAGAGAAAAGTTTAGATCTAAGTGAAATTTGGCATTCACAATAAACGGAGAACAGGGTCAAAATATGTGGATCATATAACAAAATTTGTTTGTGTATTTTTTATAACATCCTGTTCATGAATTCCATATCTCAGATGTTATGGGAAATGTATCAAATAAATATCATGCACAGAGAAAACAGATTCATTGTTGCAACCGAATTCTTCGCCAATCGAATTTTGTCGGTTACAAGTACTATCACACAATTCGGTTGCCATTATCGTATAAATATGGTACACATAACTGTTTTCAAAATGAATTCAATGCGATGAACTAATAAAATTATAAACTATTGTGAATGAAAACAAAATTTGGTTTTGAAATTTGCTTTACTGAAAAAATAAATTGACAAAACAATACCAAAATTATATTGTAGTATGTGGCATGTTAAATAAAGGGCAGCAATTATTTACAAAATATTTATGAAGCAACAGATAATTTACCCCCATTAGTGTTACATTTCCATATGGTTAAAACAGTATTCTGTGCAATGATATGTAGCCCTCCTTAATGACTAAATGACGTGAGCACTATAAGAAAAGGTGATTCAAAATTCTATTGGCGACAAATATGAAAAAACATTCTGCATAAAGAATTCTAATGGAATTTTGTTTCGCATCTCCAACAAATCTGCAAAATACAATTGGCGACAAATAAATACAAATGTTCTTTATTTATAAATTATTATTTTTTTGCAATATGTTAAATTTAAACTCGATTACCTTTATTTTATATCTTTAAAACCAGGAAACGATACAAAATTTAACTTCTAGTTGCTTGGTAGCTATCACGGAAGAGCAAAAACCAATTTGTCCTCAGTTTTTCAAACTAAATACAATATAATATTAGTTGTATTATTTTTATGAAAAGTTTCTATTTTATGGAATACTTACATCTTCAGTAAAGGTATATCTACCACACCAGTGAAACTTTCTAAATAAATATGTATGTAAATCATACTTATTTAAACTTATAAATCGAATTTTTGGTGTTATTGTTGAATTTTTGTAATCTTGTTCAAAACAAAATTGTTTATTTTTGAAAATTTATTATGTGAGTATGTCAAAAAATAATTAACTAATTATCGACTGTGAGCGCCGAATTTTATTTTAAATTCAAACAGAATTTTTTAATTATTACACAAAACAAACGATTAGAACAATAAATTTTTAGTAGCAAATTATATTTAAATTCGGTCGACTCTTTCCATTTATAAATAAATAAAGAAAATAATTTTGGTAATAAATTTTACTATTGTGGGAACCATTATTTCATCACAATTAAGTGCAAAGTATTAGAAACATGAAAAATCTGTTGTGTTTAGCAGTTTTTAACTACTGCTACTAAATATCAAGTGCTATAATCAAATTTTTGCTTTCGTAATCGATTTCCAATCATTTTTTTTTCTGTGTGTGTACAAAATATAGAAATTGTTGAATAAACTTTTGGTTTTACAAGACATTTGTATATGTACGAGTGAAATACAACGAATTCTAACTTGTTTAGCCTATTCCCTCCTCTCATTATTGCAACGAAAAAACAAATGGTTCTGGTATGTACCGAAGGAAACTAATCCACTAAACTTTCTAGTACTTTTTCCATTTCAATTGTATTGGATCATAGTAAAAAATATGTAAAACTACTTTAACTTGTCTATGAAATAAAATAGAGTTTAAAGAGGAGTAGATCCATTCCAAAAGAAATAAAAAAGTCATCGAAAACAAAATAAAGCTCTTTTGGAGGGTATTTCAAATAATATTAAATATTTTATTAAAGTCGAATAAAAAAAAATAATTGTTCTTTTAAATTCAAACTTAAAAAAATTATAATAATAAAAGCTCCCAACAATTTTAAGCATTGAATTAATTTTTATAAGTTAAATTATATACACAGTCCTTAGTTTTAAAATTGTTTTAAAAAAAATTATATCTTTGATAATAATTTATTAATTTTAACAAAAAATCGCTTATATTTTATTTTCTACCTAAAACTGAAAAAAATTCAAAACTGGTACATGATTTTTGATTGTTTATATCTGAATCGACTTAAAAGATTTTAATATTAGAGAATTCTACTGGTCGATGTATATGCTTCAAAGATTAAAATTTGTATTTTTTAACCTTGGTGAAGTTTTTTCGTTATAGCGGGTCCAACTTTCACCTGATTTCTTTTAATATTTGTTTATTTTGTTAAAAACAAATAGCAAAAAAGTGTAAAGAAATAATTTTGGACCAATATTTACGGAATCAAAAGTTATTAGCATTTCAATTTTAACTTTGAAAGGAAAGTGTATTTTCCCGTTTTTTTTTTTTTTTTTTTTTTTTTTGATAAAAAAAAGTGGTCGCATTCTTTTTCTGTTATATACAATTTTTCTTAAGTAAACATTTTGTTTATATTATATTAAATCTTAAACAAGGGGTATATGTATTCTAATAAATCTCATAATATTTCATTATTTTCATTCAGTCACAGAGTAAACATGTACCTTTTATTTAAGAAATTCGAAATTTTTTAGCACAATTTTAATGAAAATATGTTTCTGAATGTAGAATAACCATTAAAATAAAACAAAAACTATGTGTAGTCCCAGTGTTATGTCAGTCTTACACACCGTTCATGAGTTATGGTGAAATATATATTCTTCTATAATTTTTGTTCACACGCTTATACTTTTGGATCTCATTCGATATTATATAAATTATTCCGACTTTGTGTATAAATTATAATACCTTGCGTTTGTGCAGACTTTCAACAGTTACATAGAGGGTAGTCAAATTTTAAAGACAAAATTTTGTAGTTTTTAAAATATTTTGATTTTTTGTGCAGGGTCTGTATGAAATTTTGAACTTATTGCAATTATATGTATTTTTTACTATATCTCGTTGATGCGCCTTAAATAATAGTCAACGCAGTAAATAGTCTGAAAATTTTGGAAAACAAGAACGAAAATGTTTAAAAAAGTTCGTTTCATTTTTTTTTTATCCGAGTTTTCCTCAAAAAAATTTTTTTTTCTGTTTTTTAAAATACGTATGAATTTCTTTAATTGAAATACGTATACAGAATTTATTTTTTCCTTATATTTAAAATGTGTTTTCATATGAAAAACAAATCCCGAAAAATCCCAAAAAATCACGGGGTCCCGAAAAATTATTAAAAACTTCCTAATAATATAGTAAAACAAACAAGAGCGAATGTTATATTTGGTTCGGCCGAATCTATAACCCAACATCAATTTTCTCAAATTTTAAGTTATATGGGAGGTGGGCGGTAAAGTTGGCGGCCCACACACATTTTTGTTTCCCAGTTTATATCGACCCTCGAACTATCTGTATAAAATTTCGTTATCGTACATGCTTTTGTTTAAGAGATATCAGCAAGTATGAAATGAAGCTACAAGGCACACCCTGTGTTTCTAGTTTTTTGCCAATAACTTTTTTGTTTAATAACCAATTTTTCTCATTTTCAATACCAAACAAACCTTATATAAAATAAATATTTAAGCCAAATTTCGTCCCCCTAGGTTGTCGCGTTTGAGCCCTATCCTGCTTTCAACAGACATAAAGACGAACGGACAAAGCTACATCGACTAAGAATATAACAAGGACCCAGAAAATATATACTTTATGGGGTCTTAAATGATTCCTTCGACATGTTACACACGGAATGACAAAATCAATATACCCCCCATCTTTTTGATGGTGGGTATAAAAAGAGCCATATTAATAAATACATCTTGTTGTTTTATTTAATAAATATTCAGATGACCCAAAAAATTTTTCTAAAAAATTCGCATGTTAGAAAAAAAATTATTAAAAATCGTAGGGTAGAAGGGGGAGCATTCGACATAGGGGTACATTCGTTTTTGCCAATTATCTTGAAAACGATGTATAATTTTCTCTGCTAATAATTTATTTTCTCTTCCTCTATCTCAGTTCTTTCATCTATTAAATTTTGATATTTTTAACATATATGTATGTATTCGGAGGTAGACGTAATTAACTGTTTTTCCAATACTCTTATAAATATTTCACTTTTGGTATTTTCTGTGATAACTTTCATATTTTTCGGATTTGATCAAACATTATAAACATAATAGTAATGAATAAGAAATGACAGCATATGTTTTAATTAATTTCTTTAAAGTGTGAAAAAATTATATATTCGCCAAACTGCTGGTAGGCCGATTTAGCATATCCTATAGGAAAGTCGTAATCTGATACGAAACTCTTACTACCTGCAGATCTTTCAGTGTACATATAGACTCTGTAGTGTTAATTGAATTCAAATAAAAATCATTGTCATTTTCTTATGCATAGATTTTGGTCGCCATTGTTAATAGAATTTTTACCCATTTAACACACAGAGAAAACAGATTCGTTGTGGCAACTGAATTTATTGCCAAACGAATTTGTTCGGTTCCAAGTACTAACGCATAATTCGGTTAGAATGACCGTATGAATTGAGTATACGTAACTGTTTTCAAAAACAATTCTATGGTAGGAAAAAAGTTTTCTTAACCTTATTTTGAATAAAAAAAAAAAATTGTTTCTAAATAAATTTTATTAGATATAAAAACATAAAATACATTAAGTTTCATGTCTAAGGAGTGCAAATCATGTTTAGATTTTAATTTCTGTAACATATGAGTTAATGTATATATATACTTACGGTCACAACTATTGAAAGCGGCTAATTTAAAGAGCGTGAATATACTTTTTTATTTATATTTTGAGCGTATATTTTGTACAAATTAAATTTTAAAATTATTTTCACAAATTTTTTATTTTATATTTTAATTTATTTTTGAAATAACAGAAAATCGTACAAATATTTTTGTCTGCAAACACAGAATTTTAGTTTTTATCTTTCTTAAAAGTAAATATATTTCCTATTATAAATTAAATGATTGTAACACCCAAGTCGTAGTATTAAAATTCGGTGGCGTCGACCAAATTTGTTAAATCATTTATATAAAAACTTATTTACTTATGTAGTAATAACAATTCAATCATAACAAGAATTACATTATTATAAATATTAATAACTTGTTGGATTTAGTATCTTTTAATAATTGTAATAAAATATTGGTTATATTATTTAATATTATGTTATTGTAACTATTTTCTAATCAATATTTTTTCTGTGTGCATAAAATTCAGTTAAATATATTAATTTTTGTTTGATTTTTCAAATGCTGTATTTAAATAAAGTAAAAAATAATCATATACAGAAAAACGATTCTGCCCCCATCGCTTGGCGAATCTACCCCATGCGATGGGGTAGTTTCGACGGTTTTGGTCACTTCACAAATTCATCAAAAAAATTAACTTAACATGGAAACAGTCCGGATCAAAAGAGCTTAAATATAGTCCAACATATCAAGGTTTTTATTGCTAAAGAATGTTTATTGATATGGCCAACCGTTTAAAAATACAGCATTTTAGACAAAAAAAAAAAAAAATGACGAAATGCCATTTGCCCCTTTTTCAACCACGTGGCCACTTTTTTGGCTCCTTTTTAAAATGGCGACTAAATGGCGACTTTTTAAGACTATGTGCTAAATGTCGAAAAAATATGATGTTTGAAATATATCGACCCATTATATATTAATTTCAACAAATAAATTAATTATTTTGAGGTTATATTATAGTATAGTGATATAAAAAGTCGAAAAGTATTTATAACTGAATAAACTAACCAAAATAAAGTTTATGAACAGCTAGTTATGTATACCATCATATGACAAATCTTTTTGGACTGAACTAAAAAACAAACAAAAAATGATTCGATGAATACTTTTATCATAATTTATATTTTTTCATTTCTCAAAGCAATTCCTCGGAGAATGTGTTTCTTTTTTTTTATTAAATTATCAATAATAAAAAATAGTATGTCTAATAGACTTAAGTCAATACTTGAAGATCTATGCGGTCCGTTCTAAATTTGTCTAACAGAGAGTTGCAAGAATGGAGTACGAGTGAAGAACTCGTACAAAAGTACAGAAGTTCAATTATAAATATTTATTTTTGGAATAATAAAAATTTTTGTAAAATGATTATAAATTATTTTGTTATTGATAAAACTGAATTTTGAAGTTTTTCTTAAAATACAAAATTGATTGTTGTTATCAAATAAACAAAATTTAAGGATTTTTTTAGGTTTTAAATCAGTTGGCCTCTTTTTTTAAAAAAAAATTCCCTTCTTTGGCGACTTTTTATTTTGAAATCCCCTTTTTTGGACACTTTTTAAAAATCCTCAACGGTAACGCTGCACAGTGCTTTGTTCCATAGACAAAAAACAAAATAAAAACATTTCTCAAATTGAGACATATACGTTTTTGGAAAGGTAACAATATAGACCATATAATTTAAAAAGATTTTTTTTGGAAAAACTTATTTTTGTGGATACTAGAGGGCGCTAAAGTCAGAGAATTTAAAGCCAATATTAATGAACCAAAAAGCTGGTTTTAAACTATTTTAGGAAAAGAATTGTCAAAAATTCGTTTTTTGATGCAATGCGTCGAAGTTTCGTTTTTTCAATACCTCAAAATATTGGTAGATTAAAAATATTATTTTTTAAATATAGTGTTTCGAATATGTATATATTATTGCTCAAATTTACATATATTTTTTACTTAAAACCTAAAAATTCCTTAAATTTGATGAAGGATGTAAAAAAATTATAAAAAATTACACATTTTTTTTTTTACGGTATATGTAAGTTTTTACAGTTATTTAATAGATTAAAAAATAGTTAGAGCCTATTTTTTGCCACAACTTTAAAAAAAGTTTAATTGAAAAAGTTTCTTATTTTCCGTTTTTACTACAATTTTAAAGTGTTCTCAATGTTGACGTAATTTATTTTGCTAAATTAAAATAAAATAATTATAAAAATGATTCGGAAATTTAAAAAACAACTAAGGACTAGAAAAACATATTTTTTGGACCTAAAACATTACGTTAAAAATCCTCCAGATGGCGCTCATTCTGGAGCATTTTTAAATTTTATTACAAAAATTACATAGTAAGTTCGATGGAGTATTAAAAAAAATTATAAAAAATTATAATTTTTTTTTTTGCTTGATTCTAAAATTTTTTATTGTTTTTATACCCTTCACCACAGGTGTAAAGGGTATATATAAGTTTGTCATTCCGTTTGTAATTTCCACAATTTTCGTCGGAGAGCAAAAAAGTTTATATTTTCGGAATCCTTGTAAGAAGCGATGACGATTGGACCATGTCCGTCCGTCCGTCCGTGTGTCGGTTGAAATGGCGTTTATGAAGCCCACCGATAACTGACATATATAATATGTATGTCAAACGATCGGAAATGCTTTCGAGAATTTTGCTATTGGAATTCAGCAAGATAGGTTCATACAATGCGGAGATATTTTTTAAAAAAACCGGTTTTTTGAACCGGTTTTCCAGTTTCTGAAGCCTCTGTATACACTACGGACTTCGTTTTTACAAAGAATTCTCGGACATTTTTTTTTCTGAATTTTTGTTCTGAAAAAATGAAATAAATCGGTTCAGTAATAACTGAGATATCGGACAAAACGCATTTTTTATTTTTTGAAGCCTTGGTTTAAGCTATAGATTTTTATTTTTATACAGATCGGTCACAAATATTTTTATAAAATTTCGGTTTTTTGAATCAGGAAGATCGGTTTATAAATGGTGGAGATATGCTTTAAAAACCGGTTTTTAGAACCGGTTTTTTAGTTTCTGAAGCCTCTGCATATACCAGGGACTTCGAATTTTTAAAGGGGGCTCGAAAATTATTTTCTGAATTTTTGTTCTGAAAAAATTAAATAAATCGGTTCAGTAATAACTGAGATATCGGGGAAAACGAATTTTTTATTTTTGAAGCCCTTGTTCAAGCTACAGATTTTTATTTTTATATTGATCAGTCATAAATGTTTTTACAAAATTTCTTTTTTTTTAATAAACCAAATTCGTTCGACAGAGTTATGACCCAAAAACAAATCTGTTAAGAATATAAATACACACACAAACATGTATATTAAGCATTGTAATGACTATTAGTGACGTTTTTTGTTTTTTGTATAGACAAGTAGTTTAGTTAGCAACAGCAGTAATATGATGAATAACAGTGTTGTTGTTGTTGTTCTTTGTATATGCAGTCTGTACAAAAATAAATAGATATGGAATTGTAGTTGTTTATTTTTAAAAACTAAAACATATCTGTTAAGAATATACATAAATACATACACAAACATGTATATTAAGCATTGTAATGACTATTAGTGACGTTTTTTGTTTTTTGTATAGACAAGTAGTTTAGTTAGCAACAGCAGTAATATAATGAATAACAGTGTTGTTGTTGTTCTTTGTGTATTCAGTCAGTTTGTACATACAAAAATAAATATATATGGAATTGTTGTTGTTTCTTTTTTAAAAGCAAAGCCTGTTATGATTGTTTTTTTTTCATATTCAAATTTTCGTAGTTTGAAAAAAATTTAGATTTAGAAAATATGCAAGCATACGTTAAGGCGAAAATTTTATTAATTGTCGGTAATATGGTAATATGATGTCGATAAGATGGTAAGATGGTAATATGGTGAAGGGTATCAAAGATTCGGCACTGCCGAATCTTTTTTCAATTTCATTTAATATATAAAAGAAGAATTGTGTCCTATTTTTTGCCACAACTAAAAAAAATAATAATTCAAAAAAATTTATAAATTTTCGTTTTATTACACAAAGGTCAAAAAATTCTTTATGTTGAAATATTTCGTGTTGTTAAATCGACATTGCTTTAAAATTTAATAAAACATTGAAAACTAAAAAAAATAAAAATTTTGGACCGGAAATCGGGTGAAATTAGGCAAATTAATGATTTACTGAACATAAAATGTGGGTGCAGAAATTAAAATAATATTTAAAAATTATAGGGCTTGGGGGAAGTAGGTATGCCCTTGCTCCTATTAAATAGAATATTGTCTGACCCATAGAAAACCCATTTCCAGTAGCTATCGTAAACTTTAATACTGTTTTGACCAGTATTTTGGAAGAAAATGCGTTTACACATTTCAGAATATATGGGAGGTAGACGTGTTCTTGCTCCGATTTTTTCAAAACTTTGTATATATTTACCTTGAAACTAAAGTAATATATGTGCCAAGTTCTATTTTTAGAAAATTAAAAACGGTGTGTTGCCAGAAATGCGTTTTTCTCATTTCAGGACATATGGGAGGTAGGCGTATTTTTGTTTCGATTTAAATAAAAATTGGGAGAATCATAAATAATCCATATTTAACAGCAATCACAAATTTTGGTGGAATTCTGACCAGTATTCACGAAGTAAATCCGTTTTTTAGTTTCAGGATATATGGGAGGTGGGCGTGTCCTTGTTCCGATTGAAAAATAAATTAGAAGACGTGTAAGCAATCTGTTTTTAATGGCTCCCACAAATTTTGGTAAAGTTCAGATCAGTATTTTAGAAAAAAAATTAAATTTTTAACTTCAGGATATATGGGAGGTAGGTGTGTCCTTGCGCCAATTTTTCCAAAACTTCGTATTTATTCATTCTAAGCCTAAAGTAATATGTGTACTAAATTTGTTACTAAATGGCTACGACAACTCCTTCTATTTTTGTTCCATCGTTGTATGGGATCAAAGCACTGTGCGCTGTACCCTACTTAGTTATTACTTAAATTCATTTTGCTTGTAAATATCTTAGAATTGAGAACTTTAAAAGTTATTATGAAAAAAATATTAATTTCATTATAATTTTAAAAGTAACATTAGCTTTTATGTAACGAACATCTTGAACCTATTCTGTTGACCGGCAGTGTATGTTTCGTATGGAACCACATTGTGTTAAAAAATAAAAATCAGAAAGTTCTTACAAAGTCAATCATAATTTTAACCATTCATTGTCAGTCTTTTATTATATTATTTAGCACTTAATTTTTTTTTAATCAACTAAATCAGATTATAAATTTATATTTAAAAAATTATTCGTTGTAAAATGTTTAGCAAATAGCATTCGTTAATAATAACAAAATTCATATTTATTTAAAATATAATCACTTTGATTTGCATACATAAAAAGTTTTCATTAAACAACTTTCCATAATGATCATTATAATCAGACGATAATACATTTTGTTTTTTGTGTTTTTATTGCAACATTTCATTATCTTAAAAAGTAAAACCTGCAAAAGAATTCTGTTTTGCAAAAAAAAAAAAAAAAAAAAATAATAAAAAAATAATTTCAATTATAAGAAAATTTAACATGGCACTCGACAAATTTACGACATAATAATTTACATTTATCTTCGTTGACTGCTGCCCAAGAAATGTCAACTTGTTATTGTCCAATAACTGCAGCCAATCCAAACCAAAGCGAACAGCTCCAGCCAACCAACCAACAACCATACATATTTTAAAAGTACACAAGTACTCTATACAAAAAATATATATTTAAGACACAAAAAATAATATTGACAACCTTCTTTGGTGGAAATCCATAAAACTGAAACTTGCTCTCAATCTTCAAATGATGAGATATAAATTCATACTTAAATTTATTAATGAATTGCAGCAGCAGCAGCCGTAACTGCCACAGCAAAGCCTGCCATGTTGCTTAAGACCAAAACCAAAGTACTTTTGATTTTTTTTTTTATTCTTTTCTTGTACCAAGTAGTACGGTTAGTGATCCTCTGTAGCCCTCCAGCTTGCTGGTCCACCTCAATTTTACTGTCTTGATTTGAATGTTCTTTTTGTATATAAAGAGTTGTTTTCATTTCATTATTTTTTCAATTTTTTTTAATTTGTTTTTTTTTTTGCGACGTGCTGGGTTTTTGTCGCCAACCTGAAAATGATTTTAAAAAATTATTATTTATTTTTTATTATTTTTTTTTATTTATAAAGTATTTGTTTTGTTGTTATTGCTGTTGATCTGGTGTAAATGTTCATTTTTATCAGTTTTTATGTTGGCAACTTTTAATTTTTAATCATTTGTAATGTACTCGTTGGTACTTCGTACCTCTTGTACATAAAGCACTACAAATGAAAAAAAAATTAAATAAATATTTATCAACTGGTTTTAAATATTTTTTCTTTAGTTGCAGTTGTTTTTAATTTTTAACGCCTCTTTAAATTAATTTTTATGCTTTTTATGTGTTAACGTTTTTTTTTCTTTTTTTGGTTCCAATTCTTTTGTATGGACAATAAAAATCTTATTACTTGGTGTATGATTTCGAAACATTTAAAAATATTTCTGCAACTTTGTGTAAATTTATTAAGGAAAAAGTTTACAAGATTTCCAAAACAAAAAAATGTTTATTATTTACCGATGAAACTGTAATAAATCATTGAATAAATTGAATTACATTCAAAAAGTTTTCAAAATATATTTAACAGTTTAGAGAAATCGAATTATATTTTCTTCACTAAATACACATAACAAATTGTACATAAATATTAATGATATTGGACAGTAAAAGATAAAAATTAATTTAAAACATCAATATCATATAGGAATTTTGTAAAAAAAAAATCTTTAAAGTTCTTAATTTTTAAAGAAGATATTATTAATATTTCAATACCCAGCAAAAAAGGAACTGACAAAAAAACTGAAAAAGTCATGAATTTAACATTGTGTTGTCATTTAACCCATGTTTGCCATTGGTGCAGGCGCGGATCCACGGGGAGGGAAAAAAGGAAATTTCCCTCCCCAAAATGAAAACGCTTAAAAATATGTATTAAATCATACAATTTCAGGAAAGAGATAAAAAATCATTCTATTTTCCTCCCCCAAAAGCTTGAGCTGGATCCGCGCCTGCATTGGTGGGATGTTCTTCTTTTATACTTCTTATTCAATATGTAATTAATTATGAACTTCCAAAAAAGTTCAAAATATGCATCTGTTCCAATCTTGAAGTGATGAAAATATTCTTGTTTGGAAGCACTTGATTGTTTTTTTTTTTTTTTTTTGTTGAGTAGATCTACATCACCATAGCACAGTTTCACATTTATCCAAATTAGAACGACAAAAATATGAAAATAAAAGCTTATTAATTGAAGTAATTCTTTTCGCATTTATTAGCAAACATATCCCTAGAGTAAAGAGAACCGGTTCAAAACTAGTAACGTGACAGGTTCTCAGGGCTAGTGACCGGTCCCAGTTCCGAAACTTTATATGAGAATAACCTGTCACTTTTACATGGGGTTGTCACTGGAGGTGGCTAATTAGCCCCTTGGGACAGGTCACAGGATAGGTCCTACTGAACGATTATTGTAATAAAAATTTTATAAAAAATCGGTAATTGTTTACTTTTCAAACATTATTTTTATTATTATCTCTATTAAATTATGTTTATTTTAACTTTATAATTTTTCGTTAATGTCGATGGCGGCACCCCGGCTCGAACCCATGTTCATTTGACGTATGTTATGTTTTATAGTCTTCAACGCTTACCACTCAGCCACTGATTGTTATTGCGCGCGAGTTGCTATTTGCGCACTTAACGAGCATGTTAATAGTGAGTGTGTTTGTGTCAACTGGTTCTCAATTGGAACTTCGGTGACGAGTTAGGTGCCAATTGGTACTCAACTGTTACAGAGAAACCGGTTCATTACTGCAATTACCACAAATTTCCCGCAGGGATCATATATTATGGAAAAAATACTTAAAGTATTCGGAAGTGTCGATAGCGCGAATTATGGATTTTCAAAGTTGCAACTTTTAAAAATAATTTTGTTTTATTTACAACTTTTGTAAATTAGTATGTTAACTTTATTTCATATATCTCAGTAAATACTAGGGTATCCAATCAATTAACCGTCATTCGGTTATCCGATTAATTTTGGTCGATTAACTGTTCGAATAATTTAAAACTGTATATTTTCGAATAACGAATAAACCGAATAATTTGTGTCGACTAACCGATTCACCGAAATTTAGTTTTCTGAATATGAGAATTTTTTTATTTTTATGATATATTGACATACATTTGACAGCAAAAATAAATAAAAGAAATTCTTAAGGAAGTACTTTTCATTGCTTCGAAAGAATCAATAAGTAAGTGTACGTTTTCTTGTTATAAGGAGTAAAACAAACAGCATCCAAAGATATTATTTAAAAGAGATTCAAATGAACACGTTATAAAACGTTGAAACTGTGTCAATTAAAAGTATTTGTATGTTCATTGCAATTTTGTATTAAATCGTGAACATAACTTCTATTTCAGTGAATAGGTATCAATAACAGGAAATCTTTCAATAACAAGCCTACGTTTAATTGATTGGAAATTATCCGAATTTGCACTACTTATTGATCACAAGTTTATTGAACTTGTGAATTCTTTGAATTTTATTTTTTTGTTGGGATAGAATGTTTAATAAAATGCGTCAAGAAATTGTTATGATATTATAACTTCATAAATACCAATATTAATTTTTACTTTAACAAATTTATTACATAAAGCTAAATTAGAAGAATATTTTTTAGTGTTAGGTAAAAATTATTTTTTTTTTTCATAAAAATTGGAGAAAGGAGTTAATCTTATCACTCCTTTGTCCAATTTTGAGTTTGATCTTCATTATGATTCTAAAGATTAAATACTGTAATTAGTTTTGATGCTTTGGGTGTATAACTGAGACTACTCGGTTAATCGAATAATTTGCCAATAATCGGTTACTAACCGATCAACTTTTAACCCCAAATAATTATTTGTCGAATAAACCGATTAAAATGAAACCCCGAATAATTGGATACCCTAGTAAATCCTACAGACATTGATATAATTTTTTTTTGGTATGTAATAATAAATGTATCCAAATTATTCTACTATAATTTGCTAAGTAAAAAATTAATACTAAAAATATTGTTTTTTATTTAAAAGAAATCATAATATTAAAAAATATATTTTTTAGACAATTATATTTTTAATGGAATGGAACTGAAAAGTTCTAACGAGTTCCAGTTTTAAAATACGATTTTTATATAAAAAAAAAAAAAAAACATATATAAAATAATATTTGAGAATATTAGATGCGACTTTTTGCGATCTTTTAAAATATTAGAAAATAAAAAAATTTATAATTTTTTAATAATTATTTAAATATTTTAAGGTAATGGCAGAAAATTTGTTATGCAAATGTTACACTAAGATTGGTGTGTTTAGATCTTGTCACGCCTACTTTTAAAATATCCTTTATTTTAATAAAATTAACAAAAATATGTCCGAAACTCATATATATCCTAAACTTAAAGAGATACAAAAACATTTTAATAGTTATTGTTATTCATTTAAAAAATAATCGGACAGGTGTCTGGTACCTTTTGAAAATCGTCCCTTTTAGGGAGAAAACGGGTAAAAACTGTATTTTGGTACTTTTTTGGCACCATATGTATCTTTTAAATCAGTCAACATACATATAAAATTTACATTAGGAATACGATGAACTTATCGAAAAATGACACACAAATTTTGTACTTTTTAAGGGGTAAAAATCATACCTATTTTTGGTACTCTTTTCATAAAACATTGTTTTATATTTATTGAAATTTTTATATGAGTATTTTAATATGGGATACCACTACAATTTACAAATCCATTGGTTAATAATTTCTTAGAAAATTAAAACTTCACAAATTTTAAAGCATTTTTGATACTTTGATGGGTGAAAAAAAAGTACCATAAAGGGGGTAAGAGTGGGAAATTATATTATATTCAAACTCAATAATGAATTTTCAATTATATTAAACCTAAAAACATGAAATTACATGTAGTCCTATTTATGTGGATAAGAATTCACACACAAAGAAAAAATATGGTGAATAGCAACCATAATCGAATACTGTCATATTATGGTTAGATTTTATGGTTGTTTGTAAATTATATTATGGTTAGATGTAGCACCATAATATGGTTGAATCATAATAAAAATATTGTTGATCTGCAACCATATTTTTGTTGTATATGTACCTGATTCATGTATATAATAATAATATGGTTAAATCACAATAAAAATATTGTTGATCTACAACAATATTTTTGCTGTATATATACTAAATTCATATATACAGCAATAATATGTTTAAATCACAATAAAAATATTGTTGATCTACAACAATATTTTTGTTGTATATATACTTGATTCATGTATACAGCAATAATATGGTTTTAATCACGATAAAAATATTGTTGATCTACAACAATACTTTTGCTGTATATATACTTGATTCATGTATACAGCAATAATATGTTGAATCACAATAACGGTACTTAGCGTCAAGAAACAATTATTATGCCTAAAAATAAATAAAAGCCAATTAATATATCGTATGGAAGTTTTTATTAAAATTAATTATAATTTAGTTATGCAAAATAAATCACTTTGGTATAAAAAGATAAATTTATCACCTGTGAACGATGAAATCTAAGAAATTTCTTGAGTACTCGTACAAGCTGTCACAATTTTTTTAGCACTCCGAAGATAACCAATTATGTAGTTTTCTTTGTATATTATTCAAAATATTTTCACAATAAGAAACACTTATTTATTTCTAATTTAACTTTAATTAAAATAATTTATTTTAAATAATTCACTTTTTTATATACATTCAGCATATTTTCTAATACATTTTTAACTTGCCGACAGACAACTTGCTCAATGCAAGAAGCAAACTAAACTGAATAAAAATCAACAAGTATACTTATTGTCAAGTACTAATAATGTATATCGTTGCCAATACAAAACAAACATTTTGTTGTCAATTCAAAATTACAAACAAAATAATATATTCAAGTATTGAAAATATTTTTTTTGCATATGCAATTTCAACAACAATAATGTGGTTCTAATTTAAACATATTGCTTAACATGTTGTGCCAACAATATAATTGTGAGTTGAGAACAAATGTATAATTGCTACAACAAAATTGTTTTTAAAATAAAATATATTCAACAATAAGAATGTTTGCGACGGAAAAATTTCTCTGCAATGAAAATAATATTGTTGGGGCAACCATAATGAGAAATGTTTTTTCTCTGCGTGCACAAGAGTGGAAATTGTGGTATTTAAAGATACATGGTGCTGTGGGTAAGAGGAGGGACTTTGTGGTACTTTTTGTTCTTGTAATGGTACTTTTTGAATTTCCTGTAATATTTTACCTATAAACATGAAATTAAATATACATGGTCCTATGTGGGAAAGAATTTGCAAGAGTAGTCTGTGTGGTACTTTTTTGTTCTTCTAATGATACTTTTTGAATTTTCTATAATTATGAACCTGGAAACACGAAATTAAGGACATGTGGTGGTAAATGAATGAGAATCCATGAGAGGGTATTTTGTGGTACTTTTTTGTTCTTCCAATGGTACTTTTTGAATTTTACCGCTCCCTGATAGAATGATTTGGCTCCGTTAGGATTTTTAAGATGAACAAATTTATAGTAAGCCGATTTATAGTTTTTTACCACTCCTGAGAGCTTCAGAAAGCTCTGGAAAGAGAAAAAGATGCTTAGAAAAATATACATAAAACCGATTATATCCACTCCTTGATAAAAAATTCAAAATCTGGCTCCATTAAGATTTGTAGGACAAAAAGTTTCTTAAGTGAGCCAAATTTTAGTTTACGACGTTGCTTTAATGGGTTAAGAAATAGATTTAATTATTGGTTCCATTGAAAGAACCAATTTGTGCTTAATGTACAAATAATAAATTCTTGGAAAAAATTTCATTTAATGTGCTACATTCATTAAAATTTTATTTCAATCCGTTTTTTAATTCAAAGTATTGTCGTTTGGCAGCTACAACTTAGATTTTATCCCAAAGCCGCTTCTAAACTTTTGAGACAAGAAACGATTAATACAACTTTGTTCTGAAGTGAAATGTATTTTATCACTCTGAATCGAACTAAAGAAGTGAAAATGTTATATTTGGCTTGGTTGAACCCACCATAACCATCACTTTGTTTCACACTAGTAGTTTCGCGTTGTATGGGAGGTGGACGGTAAAGTGGTTTTCCAGTTGATAAAAATCCTGAAAGTATTTTTACAAAATTTATATTCCCGAACCCTATCCTTCTTACAACAGACAGAACGAAAACAAAAATATGTTATCAGTTCTTTAGATATATGTAGACTAATTAATATTTACTTGTTACTACTCTCCATGTATCAACCTTCCTTTTTTATCTCAAATGTAGAAGTTGATGAGAAAGTTATTACTACAAAATTTAAGGATTTTTAGGTCGTTTGGACAGAAAGTCCCGTCCTCTACACCTTCTATTTGCCACCAATTTTGCCAAGGTTGTGGCGTGTTAAAAGGGACATTTTTATTATTTTTTTATTTAAGAAAGTTAAGGAGGTAAAAGGGAAAAATTAGGGACTTAATTGGTACTATATTTTCAAAACGTGATTGATATATTAGCTCTTACGCTTACCTAGACAATTATGTAACCTAAAAACTCAAATGACTATTCTTTGGTAGTTATGGAATAAATTTGAGATGTGATGGTATGAACTAGAAATTTTCTGGTGATTGGGATAGTGTTTACCTGTGTTTTGATCTTTTATTAGATAAATTCTAAGCAAAATTATAAACTATGACAAACTTAAACATTCTTTTAAATCTTAGGTCACTAATATTACTAAAATAATAATTTTTTAGCAAAAAGTTCATGGTAATAGTTATAATAGTTTTTTTTTTATATAAACAATAAAATTAAGCTTTAGCACACTAAAACACACCCACCCTTATATTTAAATTAATAAATGTTTTCTGTCTCTCTTAAAATAAATATTTTTTTCTTTCATAAAATTATATAAAAAGTAACGGTCATTGATCTATAATTTCTAGATCAGTTCACTTGATTTCAGTTCAACATGATTATAATACAGAATATTTAGAGTAGAGTAGAAACGCTCAGTGGGCGTAAGTGGCTCGTGGCGATGACGTAGCACCAAAAAAAAAAAAAAAAACATAACAAGAAAAAGAAACAGCAACAAAATAAAACCGCAAATGGTGGGTGCACTTTAAAAATGTAGCAGCAGCAAGTACAACTAGTACATACTCTACATTGAACACAAAACATGTGAAATGTTCACATGTGGACACACAAATATACATACATACTAGTAGCAATATAAATTCATTCATAAGTTTTACCTTTAATGCACGGGGCACTAGATACATACATCTGGGGCTGAAAAGTACTTCGTAGTATTAGTTTTTGTTTTTATTATTTTTGTATAACTATTTGCGTAAAATGTATGCGTTTTTTTTTTTTTTTTCTGATTAAGAACCATAGAGGGAGGAGGACTGCTGTGCGAGAATTTATATAAACTACTTTGAGGTCGTCAATTTGGTTACAATTTGCAATTTAAAACAAACACAAACGAGAAGAACAACAATAATTTGACTCACATTTATGGGGGTGTGTGAATATTTTATATTTCTTTAAAATTTACGTGGCATACAGAAGTGTATGAAAATATAGAACTAATATTATAGTAAACCATTTTATCCCAATGTGCTTCGTTACCCTTACTTTCATCTTCTTTGGGGAAGTTGATGAAAAAATCCCACAAAATGTTAGTGGTATAACTAGGGGGCGGATTTATATGCATTTATTTTTGGAAAATATGCGCGTATAAAATACACTTAAAAATTCAAAATATGCCCTAAAAAATTAAAAATTTAATATTTATTAAATAAAAATTAAAAATAAGTTATTCTATAAGAAAAAACAAAAATCAGTCTATCTTAAGCTAAGAAATGCAATACATTTTGTATTTTTAAAGGTTAAGGCTATGTTTTAAAAGATCAATACTAATTACTTGTACTTTTTTAAATTTGTACTTCAGATCACATTTTTATACCCACCATCAAAAAGATGGGGGGTATATTGATTTTGTCATTCCGTGTGTAACATGTCGAAGGAATCATCTAAGACCCCACAAAGTATATATTTTCTGGGTCCTGGTTAGATTCTGAGTCGATCTAGCTATGTCCGTCCGTCTGTCCGTCTGTTGAAAGCAGGATAGGGCTCGAACGAAGCAACGTAGGGGGACGAAATTTGGCACAAATGTTTGTTTTATATAAGGTTTGTTTGGGATTGAAAATGGGCAAAATCGGTTAATAAACAAAAGTTTTACATTTAGTCTATATTTGTATACCCTACACCAGTGTTACCGTTTGGTGACTTTAGTCGCCATTTGCCCCTTTTTTAATAACCTGGCCACTTTTTTAGGTCCCATTTTTTAATGGCGACTAAATGGAGACTTTTTAAAACTATGTGCTAAATAACAAGAAACTAAATGGTTTAATATTTCGACCCATTATATATTAATTTCAACAAATAAATTTATTGAAATTTTGGGATTGTTTCACAGTATAGTGATATGAAAAACCGCGGGGTACTTATAAATGAACTGAAAATGTTAGTAACTGGACTGGATTGAAAAAATAAAAGAAGATTCGATGAATACTTATATCCTAATTTATATGTTTACATTCCTCATAGCAGTCCCTGGGAGGAACGTGTTTTTTTTACAGAATTATCAATAATAAAAAAGTTTGTCTCAGACTAAAGTTAATATTTGTGGATCCATGTGTTCCTAAATTTATCCGACTGGGATTTGAAAGCGTAGAGTACGAAAACCAATTATTAAAAAAAAAAAATTAATTCAATTGCAAAAATTGCTAAGCGTATAGACCAGTTTACACCAGTATTTTATATATAAAACGAAAAAAAAAAGGCATAATCTATACAAATACGGAATAATGCGTTGATAATAACATCTATATGATTTTATGCACTATAGGACGATTCCCAGAAATGGGATTATATAGGAGCTATGATAAATTATGGATCTTTCTTATGGAAAACTTATTTGTGTCGAATATTATTGATACAAACATTCGTATGGGATTTATGCAAGTTAAAGTGATTTTGGAAGATGGGTTTGTACCGATCTTCAAAAAATTTGATACGAAGATTGATACTTATACAAAACTTCTTTGTACCGAATTTCATTAAAATATTTTTATTTTTAAAGCATTTTTGAGTGTTGAAACTCTATTCCGGGGGAACATTTGTATGGGGGCTAGGTGAAAAAGTGGACCAATCGTAACCAATTTTAATAGGCTTCGTCATTGTATCATAAAAGTCCCCCGTGCCAAATTTCATTGAATTATCTTCAAAATTACGGTCTGTACTTTGTGCAAAATATTTATTACATTGACAACCAGCCAGCCGTTCAGTCAGACGGACGGACGAACATCGTTAAATCGATTTATAAAGTGATTCTGAGTCGATTGGTATACTTTAAGATGCGCGTTGGATAACTTTTTCTATGCCTTACAAACATCAGCACAAACTCGTAATACCCTAGGGTATAAATAGCTTAAAATTATGGCATTAATTTAAACATATGAATATTATTTTAAAAAAATGCAAAGTTAAAACGTACTATTATTTTTTTTTTATTTTTTTTTTTTTTTTTTTTTTTTTTGTGAGATGATTGCAAGAAAAACTAAATCAAAAAGTCCTTAAGAGGACTTTTTCATCAGTTTTATTGTAATGAAATTATAGAATTGTAGTGATGTCGTATTTTCTTTTGTTATTTTAATATGGTTTTAAAATGTTTGGTTTTTGTTTATTTAAACAGAAGCAGTAGTAAACCGCGATTAATTATTAATCGCATTTATCTAAAATATGAGTCATTCCATTTAAAACCAACACGAAAAATTACAATTTTTGACTTTACCTCTCCGAATTTGATAATATTTGGTACAATCATTATTCTCGTCAAAACTAAGACTAATCCAAAATTTCAGATAAGGACTGCGCACGAAAAATAAATAATTCTGTTAACTGTTTTACATTTCTCGTTATGCTCACTATCCATGTGCTAAATTTCATGGTTATAGCTGAATGGAAACTTGGTACTGGAAGAAAAATAGT
Organism: Protophormia terraenovae; assembly: GCA_951394005.1. Taxonomy (NCBI): domain Eukaryota; kingdom Metazoa; phylum Arthropoda; class Insecta; order Diptera; family Calliphoridae; genus Protophormia; species Protophormia terraenovae. Next base: position 61,729,173 of record OX596073.1, read on the forward strand.
ATCGTCAGCCTGCAGAACTCAGACAAAATAGAAATAATTTTGAGAGAAAATCCTCTCATCTCAGAAAGAAAAGTGTCATAAAAAGTTAATTGCTTTGAATTTTTATCAGAAAAGTTGAAAGGAAATCTAGCGTGAAGACGTATAAAAATACTAATAGAAATGCATAACCAGAATTTGGAGGTAAAAAAATAACCTGAAAGTTCTTCAGACGATTTTTTTCCGTAATTATGATTAATGTATAATAGACGATGAAACGTTCGTACAAGCAAACTTTTTTCAACTTCCTGGCCAGGAATTCTACGTTGCAGATGCTAGAGGGATTATGGCAGAAAAATATCGTGTATCAAAGAAATCAAAATTCCCAAGAAAGTTTTTGTTTTGGGAAGCCATATGCATATGCGAAAAAGAAGCACTTCATTAATAAAAAATGGTTCAATTAACACAGAAATATACGTGAATGAGTGCCCTTGGAAAAGACTTCTCCCTTTCCTAATAAAATATAGTATATCTACTTTTTTCTGGCCTGTTCTCGCTTCTTCTTACTACGGCAACAAAACAATGGAGTGGTAAGAAAGAAATTGTTAGTGTTTGTACCGAAAGACGCTACTCCATAAAATTGTCCGGAACTCCGAGCAATTGAAAGATATTGGGCTCTAGTAAAAATTAGTTTTGGAAATATAAAAAGCTCAGCTTAAAATGAAGCGGAGTTTAAAAATAAATGGACTTATTCGAGCGAAAAAGTGACCGAAACACTACAAAACCTTCAATTGGAAGAATTTTGGAAAATATCAGATATTTCCTTAAAAACCAACAGAAAATAATTTATTCTTTTATGTTTAGAACTCGAACATAACAGTCATTAATAAAAATATAATTTTGAAAAAATTCACCCGTTGGTTTAGTTTCCATAAGCAGATTTTTATGCAAGGATTTTTTCGTGCGCAGTCCTTAATTTCATCAAGTGGCTCGCGAAATATCGCGATTTGAAAGTGTAAAATAGCTTAATTTATGTACAAAGTTGTGTACACATAATTACAAATATGTATATATAATTACAAATTCAAAGTGGTTCGATCCTCTACATATACATTTTTCACGAATTTAAAAGTACTACTTTTTGAAATACGCGGCCGCGAAATTTATTTCGCGAATTATCCCCCAATAAAATTTAACATAAAAACATGTTTCAGGTATCACTTTAAAGGTAATTTAATTACCTTTAAACATTCGCCTCAATAAACGTTGTAACGTAAATATTTTGGTAGATATTCGTATTTTTAAAAACACAATTTTTCTCAATTTTAAGATTTTATAAATCGCGAAATATTGCGGTAATCAAACTTAAACTTTGCGTTACCAGCGTCATTATTAATATTCTTGCCGAATTTCATTAAATTCGGATGATTTTTGGAAAAAAATTGCGATTTTTCTATTTTGTTATAAACAAAACAATTCATGCTACAAATTATTAAAAAATTTCAAAAAAATCCAAATAGGTCCTACAAATAATTGGCCACAGAATTAAATTTCTGCCGTCAAACTGTTTCTAATGTTATTAAACAGTATCAGTGGAATTTGACCATTGATATGACACCTGGTTCGGAAAGAAAAAAGGTCCACATGATATTGGGAAGGCCAGAAAATTGAAAGCATATTGAAAGGAACTTCTAACATATCTGGTAAAAAAGCAGACGAGTTATCTCAGTGATTTGACTATTTGGTGCAAAAATTTAAATCTATTGCAGAGTTGATAACATATAAAGTACAAAAAGTTCTAAACAAGAATGCTGCAAAAAATTTAGAAGCCAAGAATAGGACACGGAAATTAAAACCAAATTTCATACAAAAATACTCAACTTGTATAATTGACGAAGAAACGTATGTTCTGGCAGAATTTTCGCAGCTTATGTGTTAAAACTTTTTTTTTGTTAATGCTCAAGGCAATGTTAAAGATAAGTTTAGGACCCAAAAGCAGAAAAAAAATCTTATAGAATTATAGTATAACAAACCTTTTGGAGTTGCGGCAAAATAGGAAAGTCATTTGATACATTCGGATCTATAAATACCAAAATATGCATCAAGGAATATTTGCAAAAAATACTTCTTCCTTTCGTAAGAGAGCAAAACGTGTCCACACATTATTAGCCCGATTTGGTATCATGTCACTACGGTAAGAAAGCTCTGGAGTGGTACCAAAACCATAACATAGTTTTTGTACCAAGAGAGATTAATTTTCCAAATTGTCCATAGCTTAGACCAGTGGAGAGATATTGAGCTCTTGTGAAAAGTGAATTGAAGAACACAAAAAAGGAGTCCGAAAATACCGGAGATTTTAAAAGAAGAAGTACACACTGTTCCAAAAAAGTGACTGAAGCAACTATTAAAATTCTAACGGAAGGTTTACTAAAAATGGTCCACAAGTTCATAATTAGTGGCTATAACTATAAAGTTTAAATTTTTCTGTGATTTGTGATAAATTATCAATTAAATGAAAAAAGAATGAAGACTCTAAGATCAAGCGTTTCCAAATTATTGAATATTATATATGTTAAGATTTTATCGAACGCACTCCTTATAAACATAGTTTTAAGAGAAGTACTTCAAAGGGAATGAACGAGAAGTATAACAAAAAAAAAAAAAAAAAAACATACAACCAATAACAACCATGGGTTAAAAAACTTTTAAAGCTCTTTGTCACCACTAAGTATTTCCTTCTATGACAACACAACGTTAAATTCATGACTTTTTCAACTCTTTTGCTGGGTAAATAGTATAACAATAATTCGGTGTTTGTTTGGGCTTTATGAAAAGTTAAACCGCTGCACCTAAAAGAGAAACTGGCTACTTTACTTAAAAGGACCAAGGGGAATGGTAGTTTCCATACATAATAAATATTTATTATTTCATATTATCAGAACTATTACAAGTAAATCTCTGAGATTTTGTGTAAATAATTTTATTATCAAATACAGAATTGAGATGAAAATGGGGTGGGTTGATCCAGGGGTATTGGTGGCCTCATAGAAATAAAATACTAATTATCGGATAACATTAGATAAGACCAGGGGAAATATTACTCCAATACTATGAAAACATTTAATATCGTATATCTTAAGAACTTTTATAGCAAAAGCCTTAATATTTTATATAAATAACTTTTCTGAAATGAAAATACGACGGATTAGGCCCGGTTGAAGGGGTAGCCTCCATACAAAGCAAATATCAATTTTCGCATATCTAAAGGAGTAATTCAGTGATTGTCTTAAAAAGTTGTAGAAATAATTTTCATATCAAGTTTCGAATAAAGCAGATAGCTCTCGGGAGGAGTAGTAACTCCCAATATAAAATAGACATTAGTTATCGCATCCGAATGTCTAGAACATTTTTTCTAATTCAATTATTCTCGTTATGAAAACAGATTACAAAATTTATTTAAATGCATTTCCTTTAATAAGTTGTATAAAATTTTTAATAAAAATGGTATACTACGTACATATGTCAATTATAATAGAAATATATACATATGTGTATATATATATTATGTACGTATGGAATGCTAAAATACATAACTCCAGTGTAAGCCACAGCTTCTTAATGGTACATTGATCTTGGTCTTGGTATTTGAAACAAAACTTCAAACAAGGTATCCATATATAGATATTAAACACATTTACATACATTTAGAAATATTACATACACTTATGTGTGGGATTTCTAATTTATATTCAAATAATTTATAATAGTTTGTTCTGCTTGAATGGGTCAAATGATTTTAAAATCAAATATTGCAACAATTGAAATTTATCATATGATTTAAAAAACAAAGAAAACTCCCTACACCCACTTGTTTTTACTATTTTATTATATTTTTTTTTTTTTTTTCTTAAATAACTTATAATTAATATTATTTTTATTTTCTTTGCAGGTATGTGTGCAACTTGTATCTGTTAATTTGAAATAAGATTTTATAGAATCAAATAATAATTACCTACCAGGTAAATAAAAAATCTATTTTAAAAACAGTTAAACAAAAGTGTAAATAAATAATGGTTGAAAAATAGAGAGCATATGGCAAATGATAATTTAAGTTTAAGTCTTTTAACTAAAAATATAGGGAAGTAAGCAAAAATGGTTGGTTAATGATGTACGAATGTATAAACTCACAAATGAGGAATAACGTCAATAGCCAACCATGAACTTAAATTGTATTAAACTAAAACTGAAAGTTAAAGAACAATGTCAAGTTTATTAGACAACTTTCACTCTCAAAACTTTTCATTCAAAAAACTTTTTTTGGAAAAAAGCTTTTTTACTCCTGTTACATTTTTTATATTCTCTTAATGTTTACTCTCAATTTCTTATTTCTCCTCTTCGAAACTGCACGAAAAATCGATTGAGCTATTAAGCGCCGGTCTCATGTTTCTCTTTTCACGGTCATAGTACCGGCCGGCCTGTTTAGCCCCCTTTTGCAAATTGGTAAAGGGAAATCCCTATGATTTTAAATGCGCACAATTTAGGGGAGAAAGCTTAACAGTTTTGCGTAAAATAATTTTCATTCATAAAACTTCTTTATCTACGTATTTTATTATATATATTTTTTTTATGGAATTCAAGTCCTGTATTATTTACTCTGGTTGCTATATACGAGTTTATTTCCTTTCTCTTTTTTTTATATATATTTTATCTATGAATTGGATAATGGTATATGCTGGTGGTGGTATTTTCAGCCCTGTAGCTTTTACAGCAAGTTGTGACGAAAGCAGAAAAGAAATTTTATTTGTTTGGCCTTGGAATTTGTTGGCAGAAAAAAAAGGAGAAAAAACCTCATAAATGGCAACAGGTGGCTTATTTCATTTTATTTTATTCATTTTTCCTATTTTAGTTTGCAAACGTAAAGAATTTCCCAGAAGTTTTGTATAATGCTGATGACGTTTAGCAGGCTTGATATTTATTTCTTTGAATTCATAAATGTTATATGATTGTAAATAAAATTTAGGTAACATTAATACAGTTTAATATGGAAAATTTATGAATTTTGTTTAGAAATTTATTTAACAGACAATATGACTACAATATGTGTTGATGTTAATATTTGTTCATTATCGAACACTACAATGTCTGACATATGAATATTGTAATTCTACTTGATTTAAATCTTTGCAGAAATTGATACTCAGACAAATTGAATCGCAAAAATGAAATATTGTATACTTGAAAATATGTACCATATATGAAAGACGTGTCTACTTGTCTCAAACTTCGTGTATTCGAGAAGAGCACACAGAAGTACTATATATCGAGGGCTTATATTCAAGATGGGCCATATGCAAATTTAAAAAAAAAAAAAAAAAAAAAAAATCTGTCAGACTCTTTAGATTTGTATTTTTTATTTATTAATTTTGAATCCAAAAGTTAATTCTAACACTATGTTTTTCACTTTTTGTTTTTGGGCTATCTACAAAAAGTATATTTTTTTAAGGAGAAATGGCCTATATAAAAGTTTTTGTTTGATTTTCAAAGTAGTGTAAAAATAAAAATTTATAAATAATGAGAAGTTTCTTTGAGATTTAAACTTTTTTTACAAATTTTGAATTGGAATCTTAAAATGTCTCATCAAAATTATCTTATTACAAAGCAGTCTGAAGAAAAGAGCCATTAAAGTTAATTTTTTTTACCTTTTTTGGAAGTTTATAGACCATACGCATTTTATGAGACTAAATGGGAGCATTGTTCCTTAGATTTAAAGACAGGAATGAAATACAGTAAAAGCTCCCTTAACGGACAGCTCCCACAGCCGGACAGTAGGCGGACAATTTTTTAGATCACATAGTTTATGTGGCATTTTTAAAATAAATAAATCTCCGCTAGGCGGATTCTCTCTTGGGTAAATATCTCTCGTAGTGGAACAAAAATCATAAACGGTTAAAGAAATGTACCGAATATTGTGTAATGAGATGCATCTTATTTTAATTTTTGTCCGTGTTTGCATTCATATTTCATCTTCACTTACATTTTTTGAAATTAAATAGTTTGCTATTAGTTTTTTACTTAACTTTTTGCTGGTTTTAGGCAAAATCAAGTTTTTTAACTTAACTTTGACTTTTACACTTGATTAAAAATTCTTCATACTAGAAAAGAGAAAATTAAAACATGTTCCTCAAAAACATATGTTGTGCCAGTTATCTATATCCTGAAGACAGTCTCGATGATAGGTCCTTGATTTGTCATACAACACAATGGCGACAGATTTCTACAAATCTTGATAACTTTTTTTAACAAAGGACAAAGAAATTCTGTACAAGCAGAGCGACATTGTCATCTGTCATATAAAAAAAAGTAATTGGGTTCTGCTAAAGATCGAGGACATTCCACCAATATCATTTTTCCAAGTTAATCCTGTTTTTTTTTAAATGGAGTAACATGCCAACATACATATGTAGATTACCTTGTTGTCAAACTTGTCCTGGAGAAATCATAAATAAAAATGTTGTTGAAAGAAGAAAATGCAAAAATAAATAAATAACAAAACACCTTTCAAATAAATATTTTCTTAAATGGAACAAATATTACGACTGTTTCGTTTATGAAGTTAATGTTACGATCTTTTGACTTTTGACTTTTGTCAATATTAATGTAATTTTTGAAGATATAGATATGCAATTTTTTGTATGGGTGAAGTTTGGATCAGTACATTATAATCCAGTAAATAAAACTAACATTTGATTTTTCAGTGGTTACGGCCTTTTGCATTTCAGTTGACGATATATATGTATAAATAAAAATATGTATGTCTTTAAGTTAATTCATTACAATCAATCTTAAATGTTGAAATAAAAAGAAATAGTACTGAACCCCCTGTAAAAAAATATTATGTACCATATCCCATAGACGGACATCTCCCGATAACAGACAAAATCAGCGTGACGATCTCTATCTGCATATGGGAGCTTTCAATGTAATTGAAATAAAATACGTGATTATAAGTAAAATATCTTAGATACCAAATGCAATTTTTAAAAAAATTATAATTAAATAAAATGTGCGTCTTTAAATTTTTGTTCATGCAATATTTTTTCCAAAATTTAATTTTATAATTTTAATTTTGAACACATTTCCGGTTTTTTCTTAGTAAACGCACCTGTTATTTGACAGTTTTAACGTTTAAAGATGGTCCTGCCAACCACAAACTTTCGCTTTTTTTATCTCCTGATTAGTATGATATCATAAATTTAATAATATTGTATTTTTTTTTTTTTTTTTTAATATTATCTTTTACTTCTTTATTTTCCGATAATCATAATATTTAGTACTTATGCTTCTTTAATATGCATTTAGGCCAAATTTTATTCACATTTTAATCTACATATGTATGGAATCTAAGCCCGTTTAAGGGCTTTTCAGAGAGGTCTTGTAGTTGCGATTTTACTTGATAGTCTTAGAGTTTCTGCTCCTTCAATTTCTTCTAAACCTAAATTGTTATTTTGTAATAACCAGATGGTTTTTTAGCCCCATATTCTGCATTTTTGTATTTTAATCCTCGATGGGCTTCGATATTTTTACCTATGTGAGGGCTTCGTTAGTCGAAAAGACTAACACTAACTTTTATTAAAAATATTTCAAGACGTATTAATAAAATGAAAAATAAAACAATTGATTTTATAGCAGAAAATAGAAAATAGCAGCAAAAGATCATAAAAACTTTTCGTTATTTTCAAAATATAAAGCAAAAACTGAAGACTTCAATATTTGTACTTTTTCAGAAATGGTGTTGCATAAGTACCTTTTTTGTTAGTTGTATAAAAATTTGGAACAGGTAACGTTTTTTTAATGTATGTATCCTATAATTATTATAACCAAAAAAGAGTTTTTGCAAAGTCTGTGCATATTTTAAATTTATGATACTTTTTGAATTTTTTTCACAGTACGGCTTAGTATTTCAGTGTTTTTTTTTTTTTTAGCCGCAAAGCTGCAAATCTTTTTTTTTTTTCTATTATTTAAATTATTGTTATAAATTTACGTTGAGATAAGAGATTTTTTACATTTTTATGATGTTTGGTTGATATATTGGGGTTAGAACACAGTCGATAAGACATTTGTCGCTAAACTAGATCCTTATGCAGTTTTTAAGGAAAATTTGTCAAAAGATGTTTCTTGAATTGCTTTTAACATACTTTTTTAATAAACATTAATATAATTAATGTTTTGTTTGAAGCAGAAAATGTAGAGCAGCACCGGTAAGTCTTACATTAGTGTGCTATTACACTGCATATTTGGAAAATATCAATCGCGTCCTTAGGTTTTATTATAGAACTCATAACATGAAGTCGATCAGTAATCGTTAGTACTTTATAATATTACTTTATTCAGTCTTCAGCATGCTAAAGTTCAAAAATCCACACTTAGTGCATCGTTAGTCTTTTCGACTAACAAGGTTGCTCAAAATACTAACTTCCAGACTGCTCACAGCAACATACGTCTGGACATTTCAAAATCTTATTTATGGCAGGGGTTTTATATAGAAATTCCCAAAAAAATATGCAACGAACAAAAAGAAAAATATCACTCAAAATTGCATTGTTGTTAGTCGAAACGACTAACGAAGTCCTTTCAGCGTTAAAAACCAATGTATCTATTTCACTTCATTTTCCCGAACTTAAATCAATAAATTTTTCTGGATTGTGCTTATTTTTTTAAATGTAATAACAATTCTAATAAAAATTAAATGAGTAGAATAATAAAATTTACCATTTCTAAACCATGATCCAAGCTATGTCCGTCCGTCCATCTGACTGTCTGTTGAAAACAGGATGTGGCTCAGGGGGGAGTATCTGGAAGGAAATTTGGCTCAAATATTTGTTTATATAAGATTTGTTTGGTATTGAAAATGGGCAAAATAAGTTAATAAAAAATCTATGGGCAAAATATGTTCTAAAAACACTGAAGTTACAGTTAATTCTTTTCGGCTGTTATCTCTTCAACACAAGCATGTACGATAACGAAATTTTGTTCACATAATTCGAGGATTATATATAGATTCGGCCAAGCCATTTTCTTTTGGTTTTTATTTTGAAAGGTGGGGCACTCGAATATCGGTATTTTTCTCTTTCTGGTAAACATACACATTTTTTTCTTGTCCGGGTTTACATTGAACCCCTCTCTTTGGTCAATATATAGCATATGACGAGAGTTTATTTAACTCTTTCGCATAAATACTTAGTTGAGGTGAATTTGGCTTAAGTGAAATAATAAAGCAATTTCAACCAATTTGAATGGAGTTCCTCCCTGGATCACACAAAGCATATACATCAAATTTTATTGCATTATCTTCAATATTAACTTGTTCTTAGAATAAAAATTTACATGAACTAACGAATGTACATCGTTAAATCGAAGGTGCTAATGATTCTAAGCCGATATAGATCTTGGACCAATATTTTTGAGCATTACAAACATCAGTACAAATGCATAAATATATAATATATATCGTCCATTCCATGAAAGAACGCCCAAGAATATTTTTCATGTCTTCCGATTTTAATAATATTTGGCATACGCATACGCTATTTTTGGAAAAATAGCGGAAAATGTCTACCCTTTCAATTTTTTCTTCTTTCGATATAAAAAACATTATTATGTTTGCTAAAAATTGCAAAATAAATTGTTCTGGGACAAAATGGTTCACTATTTTAAAAAATTTTTTCAAAATATTTCTTAAAATTTTTTCATACTAATTTTTTATTTTTTTTTAATTTTTGTGAGCATATTTTTAAATAAATTTTAACCATAATAATTCATAATTTGTTATTTGCGGTAGAAAACCTATTTATCCCAGATTAAGTGCTGATGTTTTATATAATAAAAAAGTATAACCAAAAAAGTTAAAAATCAAAATTTATAAAAAAAAAAATTAATTTTTGTATGAAAAAAATGATGGAAATTTTTTAAAAAAAATATTTAAAATAGTAGACTTTATTGTCCCAGAACAGTTCTTTTTGTATTTTATAAAAAGCAATACATATATATATATTGCTTTTTAACATATTAGAAGAAAATTAAAATCGGAAGGGTAGACATTTTTCAAAAATGCAACCAAAAATTGCATTTGCATTATGAATGCATTTTTAAACGATAATATTATTTTTAAATTACTACATTTATAGCGGACTTATTCTTCTTAAATATGCAATTTAAATCATTAAAATCCGTTAACAACTTTTTGAGATATTGATGTTTAAAGTTAGACACTTTTGTCATTTTTTTCACTTTTTGAAAAAACTAAATCGCAAATAAATTAGAGAATTTTTCAAAATTCAAAAAAGTAAAAACGGAGGTATTTAAATGGCTCCATAGGTTATATGCGTACCAAATATAATCAAAATCGGATGACCCTCCGTAAAAAAATTTACATTTTTTATAAATCTTTCGTGGAATTGACGATATATATATATTTTTTTTTTGGAAATAATTCAGTAACTATTGAACCGTTAGAGATATCTCAATAAAATTTTACATGGTCAGAGCTGAGGTGCTTTGAGTTGATTTGGAGGAGTACAGGTTCCAAGCGGGTCAGAGGGAAGTGGGTGGCCCTCCAAAGTTGGCCATCTCGGATTTTTTTTTTTTTTTTTTGAAAAATCGCCAAAAATTCATTTATGACAAGACAGAAAAGAAATTATATATAGATAGTCCTTGTAAATGAGGTAAAAATGAGGTAAACATTTATTTCGACCCGAATATCTCCTTAACTAAAAGAGAAAACCTACACATGTAAGCGTATTTTTTGTAGAGATTTACCAATCCGAAAATCACTTTAACGTGCATGAATTCTACACAAATGTCAGTATAAAGTTAATATTCGACACAAATAAGTTTTGTTTAAGTAGGAATCACAGTGCCAAATTTTATGTGCTTCGGTCCATAATTTATAATAGCTCCCATATAAACCCACTTTCGGGAATCACCCTAAAGCGCATATATTCATATGTTAGTATTAACGTTTTTATAATTATTTTATTTTACACTTATTTAAAGTATTGATCCACAATTGGCCACAGGTGTAATACTCGTATGTGACCCCTCTCCGAAATTTAATGCACATACATGATGGTGTAGAGTATCATATGGTCGGTCTGGGCCGACTTTCTTTCTATCTCTTTTTTTTATCAAGTAATAACTCATTTTATTTCTAATAAAATATAGTACTAGGAAAAAATATGAAAAGACCATGTTTTCAATAAAAATGGCAGCAAAGTTAAAAAATATATATAGCACACAGTTTTGCTATGAATACAATCGAAAAGTCGTTGTTTTTTTATAAATCCCGATTTAGGATGTTGAATTACACATACAAACAAACTACACTACACATTCCAGATGTATTCAACTTTTTTATTTTATAGCACCGTATATTTAGATACCAGCACAAAGGAATACGTATTTTCTGTGCCGCATTCTTTTGGTCTTATATATTACACAGAGAAAAATTACGACAAATCAATTGTCTCATTAAATACCAAATTCGTCAATACAATTATTTTTTTTAATTAAAAAGGCACCAACAACCGTTTTTGTAAACTTAAAGACTATTTTTGTTGCCTAAAATTGTTATCATTTAACAATATTTTTCAACAACGAATTTGTTGTATTTAATAAAAATTTTTTTAACAACCAACTATTATATTTCAACTATGAGTTTGTCATATTAAACAATCATATTGTTGATATTTATTCATACATATATTTAATATACCTAGTTTCAAATAGTGAATTTTTTACCCATTAAAATGATGAAATGCAACATAAATTTTCTTTAAATTATTTATATGTCTATGTATTTGTTTTAAAGATTTACAAATATGACTTTTTTAAAGATTTACAAATATGACTTAATGAACTTCTGAATAGATACATGAACACCTGAAATGATTTTGATATGACCCATGACTTCTCTTCCAAATAATTACCCCAGTAAGAGTTTTTGTACACGGAATAACCACTCATGGAAAAGCTAATTATTAAATTAAATTATAATTAGTTAAATTAAAAATTGGCTATTATATACTTTTTATTATTTCCTAAGACTTTATCCAGCCACGGTTGCAAAAGTTTTAAATCCAAGGAATTTTTCATAAGATTGGTTCTTCCTTACATGGTTCTTTAGGCAAACTGTTAAAAGAAGGAAAACGTCATGTAAACATGTTTGCGGTAAATACAATATTTTATATACATACTTATTACTTAACGACTATATATTAAATTCTCAGCTAATAATACTCCATTTATCCTCTATTTTCTCAGTTCTTGTTCAATTTTTATTTGATATTTTATAAAATAATTTCTAATTTTCTGACATATGTATGTTTTTATTTTTTCAATGTGAAGAAATCAACTAGCACAAATTGTAAATACGACAATTTACAATTATTTTATTTAAACAAATTGTTAAAATTTTTATTAGTATGCCAACAAATATTTGTATTTACTTAATAACTTTTGCAATTTTTTTCTGTGTAAGATTTTTCCTTTAAATTAAGCGATTTACGTTAAACTTATATTCTGGGAAAATATTTGTATAAAATAATTATTTATAACAAATTTCCTCAAGATATCTTTTAAATTGCGGCGTGTAGTTTGTTCACAAAATTTACAGCAAGAGCGAAGAACCGAAAATGGTGGTGAGCCGATTCGTTTAATTTAAGGTATATGTTAGAATATTTTTTCTGTAAGTTACAAACATCAGTTAGAACGTACAATACCTAAGCCACCTATGATGGTGTAGAGCATACATAAATACAATAGTAATAAAAGAGATTTTCTTTAACAATTTAGGGCACTGGTTGCTCTAATTTACCTACTGACAGATAAAGAAATAAATTAAAAATCATTTAAAATTAATTAAATTCATTTTAATATATTGCAACATGAATGTATCATCATATTATCAAACAGGAAATTATTATCAAAATAATATTTAAATTTTATTATAAAGGAAACCACAATGTCAAAGTGTGCGATGCACACTTCAAACATTAAATATTTAAATTAAAACTATTTTGACCGGAAATAGCATCCAATCTTTTTGTCTACTTGTATTGATTTGACAAAAAAAAAATAAAAAATACAACAACAATAGCAAAACCATTATAGTCTTCTGTCCCAGCTTGTGGTCTTTTACTTGTCAAATAAACATCATGTTCCAATTTTAATAACAATTTAGTGAAATCAAAATAAATTTAAATATAAAAAAATCAAATAAAACAAACAAAATTTAACCGCAAAAACCACAAAAATATGGCGCCTACAATATAACAGAAACAATGATCAGAACAACAATATAATGTTGAAAATAATAAACAAATAAATAAAATGAAGAAATTTTGTTAAAAATAGTCAAATTCATCACAGGTGACTTAAGAGAAAAAAACTGAAACCAATTAACAATTGATAGATAAGCAACTTTTATTTAGGCAACAACCAAGCCAGAAGATGATTCAAGTTGATCTTTAAAGGAGCAAATATAAAGCAAAAACTATGACCATTTTTGGACAAAAAACTTGGTGAATTCATTAGAGGTTTTTAAACTTTTTTTTTTTTTTTTTTCAAAATTAATTGTATTGAATTTAAAGATGTGTTATATGACCAAATTTGGTTAATAACTAAATAGCAGTCAACAAGTGGCTGATGATTAGAATTTTGTATGAATAAATTTCCTAAGAAAAATATATAAAGCAAAATTACTAAATATTGATCTGACTAAACTAATAAATTAGTTAATGAACAGACAAATAATCTTTAAAAACTAGAAGGTAAATAAAGTGGAGTAGCTGTTTTGTGTGTGTCTCTGTCTGGTTTTCTTAACAAATTATTAAATAAAACGCGTTTAATAGCCGCAACTAAATTAATCAATTAGAGAAAGAAATAATAGTAAATATTAATACTTAATAAAATGATACTTCTAGTATGTATGAATATTATGAAATTTGCATAAAATTAATATCAGTTATTGCTATAAACATGTTTCGTTCTCGTTATCTATATGAATAAAGTGTTCTTTAAAACATAGACACATTTTTGATTTATGATGGTGTTTGGTGTCTGTGGTATAATGAGGAAAAACTTTAGGTGGTTCATTTATTTTATACATATTGTAAAATGAAAGAGACAGTAAATTAAAAAATCAGTACAGAATACTAGTCAGATCAGTTTTTAGTTCATTTCTCTAGTTTTAGCTCAATTAAGCAAAGACTTAATCGGTGCAACAATTATTAGGTAACACTAAGGGAAAAATTCGATTCACATTGACAATTTACGGTATCAGTTTTTTGATACTATTCTTTTACAAATTTTAAATAAACATAATGTAATTTAATAATTCGATAGTGAAGTGGTGTCATCTTGATGCCCGTTGGTAATAATTTTCGTTAATGATTTGAAATAGCAGATTCACTATTGTTACTGAATGGTATCGTCTTCAATACGCTTGTGGTCGATTTTTCTCTGGGTGTTAGTTATAGTTTATTTCTTTGCCCGGAATTCTGTGCACGTATCTATTATTTTATGAAGCGTAGAAAAGACCTTACTCTTCGAAAAATATTTTCCATTTCGTCCCAGCATTAGTTTTTGACACGTCACACATTGGGGTAATAGGGGTCGAAAATAGCGATTAATTCAAGGAAAGGTGATATCAATATTTTAGTGATCACGTTTTATTATTTTATTGATTATTAGGTTAAAAAATTCAGTTTTTTTTAGACTTTTAAGATTTTTTTTGGCAGAATAGTAATGTTCGTCTATATATTAGAGTCAAATGGGTCAAAAATTATGCATAATTCAGGGAAAGGTGATATCTACACTTTAATAATCATGTTTAATTTTCGTATTTATTAATTGGTAAAAAATTTATTTTTAGAATTATAAGATACTTTTTGGTTGAACGGTTATGTCCGTCCGTCTGTCCACACATTTGGGTTAAATAGGTCGAAAAGGGCGTTTAATTCAGTAAAAGGTGATATCCGAATTTTGATTTGATATTTTTCCTATTTATTTGTTAGTAAAAAATTCATTTTTAGAATTCAGAAATATTTTAGAATAATTAGTAGAATTCATTTTAAGTTGAAATATGCAACCGCTTATGGCCCAGAGGCTTGGTTATTGAATATTGATAATAAAAATAAATAAATAAAAATATTTTTTGGCAGAATGGCAATGTCAGTCCTTCCGGCTATAAATTTGGATTAAATGGGTCGAAAATGGCACTTAATTCAGGGAAAGGTGATATCAATACATTAGTATTTAGATTTAGTTTTTATATTTATCAAGAAGTAAAAAAATAAAATATTTTTGGAATTTTAAGTTTTTTTTTTTTTTTTTAAAGAATTCTAATGTCTGTCCTTCCGTCTGTCTGTTTATTAATTTTCGCAAACTTGCCAATTCAAAATCGATTATTTTCTGGCTCAATGAAGATATCGACTTCAGATTTTCTTTATTCAATAGCAAATTTAGTTTTTTAATAAACTGTAAAATCAGTTGAAAATATTAGGATATACTCGTACGTATATGGAAAAGACTTGACCAACATCTTGCAAAGTTGAGATTATTGAAATTTCAAATGAATATATTTCGAAGAATATATAAGAGAAATAGTATATCTGTTTTCAAAAAGATTTACCAAGGACTTTAATGTGATACAAAAATCTTGGAAACGGGGTAAGGAACAAAAATTAAATATTTTCTATGACATTAGTACTCTATTTTGAACCCCTATATCTCCATTCCTGATGCTTATTTGGGACCCTGCTTCTAAACTTAAAATGTTACTTTACTCTGCTACGATTATGTGAAATTTTATGTAAATCCAAAAAGCCGATTAGAAGTACAGATTTATTTCGATTTTGCCACTTTTTAATGTTTGATAAAGCAAGGAAAAGTCTGCACTTAAATAGTTTTTTGTATGAAATCTTCTGGAGTTTTTTTCGAAAAAAATTAATTTCTCAAATTGGGCTTTATATGCGCACGACTAAATGAATAATATGTATTATTTTTCAGAACATTTTCAGAACACACATCCTGTAAAACTTTAAGTTGCATTCCATGAAAGTTAAAAATTAGTGTATTTAAGGACAATTAAAAAAAAAAAATAAATAAATAATAATAAAAATATTAGGACAAAATATAATTTACAAATACTTAAGGATAAATAAAATTAATTATCTGAAGTTGATGATTCCATTTTAAATTTTTACTTTAAAAGACGATTTATTTAAAATAAGTACACTGAAAGTTGATGAGAATTAAATTTTTTAATCTTTTTCAAAAATGTAAAAAAATGTTTAACTTTGATAGCTCCTTATAAGAAAACAACGCAACATAGTTTGAAAATTTTAATTGATATTGGTACATAATTTTGTCTATTTTTATTCATTATGCAATTTAATTACAAAAATTTTAATTTTAAAATTCAATTAATAGCCACTTTTGACACATTTTACCCCAACGTGCGTCAATGAAAATTGTGATTGCGTTATCCTCAATAATAGCATTTACTTGCTGTCCAATACGATAATGTCTTCGTTCTTCCGACCTGTTCTTGGCTGAAATCACTTAATTCCGCAACAGTAATTGGAAGAAAGTCTAGGTCTTTATCTTTAAGGAATATAACTGTGACTTTGTACTTTTCGACTAAAAATGTCCAAGCTACCACGTTATGGACAGTACTGCACAGTGGGGCAGAATCAAAAATTTTTGGAAATAAATCTGTAAATTCTAATCGGCTCTTATTTTGAGTTATTTGCGTTTGGAATTTTAAGTACCTCAATTTTGCAAGTTTTTTGGTCAGATTATTACATATATATACCAGTATTCCATGACTTATATTTTATATTTCAAAGGTGCCCTAATTTAAGCCCCCTTTGCTTCGCCCCTGAGGGCTCTGCAGGTCCCCCTTCCAAAATTAACATTGTGCACTCCTCTGCTACACCAGTATAGAATTTCACTCAAATCCAACCAGCCGCGGCTTCTGTAACTTCTTACAGATTTATTTCCAAAAATTTTTGACTCTGTCCCACTGTGTACTGTAGTGATATATAAAATCCCTTTATAAACCAGTTTGGTGAAAAGAACTTTCCGCACCAAAAGCAATTTATAATTCATATTTAAGGACTATTTTTTTTATATGTCAATTAATACGTTTATACGTCCCGTTTTTGCAAATAAAACTAATTTATGAATAATCAACTCACTGTTTATATGGCAAATTGTATTAAGGATTATAATTTAAAATTCCATAAACGTAAAAAGGTGTCAACTTTATTGGAAAATAGTTCCTAGAGTTACATTTTGCAAAAAAAAAAAAAAAAAACACAGTTTTTCCAGCAAAATGCTTATTTTGAAATATTTTTTATTAAAAAATCTATTTATAAATGTTAAAAAAAAAAAAACAATATAAAAACAAATATTTTTTTCCAAGTCGTTATAAAAAATTAAAATATTTTCTAAATATTCCGAAAGAAATCAAAATCTAAATTTTGAAAAAGAAAAATTTCATAAAATAAAAATATGTCTCATCTAATAATAAATAAAACGTTGACCGATTTTATTGGATTAGACCGTTTGGCAGTGTGGTGTCATAAATTGCTCAACAGGGGTGTTTTGGGCCATAAATTAAACTATTAAAAATAGATTTTTTTCTGTATATTTCGTTTTTTAATGCACTTTTCTACTAAAAAAAAAATCTAATAAATTTTAGAAATAATATAAAAATTTTCTTTTATTTTTACAAGAAAAAAAAAACTACTGAAAAAATTTATGACTTTTACTTTGAATATAAATTACATAATTTAGTGTATCACAAAACACATACATAAAATGTAAACCTTCTAAAATATTAATTAATTATTTTAATTAAATAATTATGAAAAAGTTATAAATAATTTATAAAATTTTTCTATTTAATGTGTCAAATTAAAAACTTGTCAAAGTGTCTCTAACAAAGACTTCCTGGGGTCTTACTATAATTATTGTTTTGTTTCTGTTTTTGCTTAGAAAAATAAAAGAACGAGGTAATAAATAAAATGAATAAGTTTAATAATTTATAAAAAGAAAATTTACATATACATGGATTAATTAAAAGAAAAATAAATAAAACTTTTGAAACAAAATGTATGTGTATTATTTATTACTAATTAAAAAAATAATATTTAATAATGGAAAAGCTTAACTATATTTTTACACTTTTTACTTAGTATTTATGAATTTAAGTATAATTTTATGTTTTTTTTTATAATATCTAATATAATATATATTTTTTCATTAAGTTTTTTAAGCAGAGACAAGTAACGCTACCAGAGTTTATAAAAAGACATAAAATCAGCCTACGCTTGATTTTTGTTTCCATTGCAGCATCATGTTGTTGTCTTGTTTTATGCAAAAACTCTACGACAATATCAACTACATGCTACTAAATCTAAATATAATATTAATATTAAATAAAATATTTAATTCATATTTTATAATTGCGAAAAAAAAAAAAAAAAATAATAAAATAAAAAAATACACAAGAGTATTATCTGTACAGTCAGGGGTAGAATTTAGCACAAAATTATAATTTTTATTACTTATACTGTATTGTTTTCACATTATTCTTAGTTAAGGTCCAAATGCGCGGATGTAGTTTTTTTTTTTTTTTTTTTTTTTTTTTGATTATTTCGGAAATTATCCATAGAATTCATGTGCATTTTTATATGTATTGCTTTCATAAAAAACAAAATGATTTTATGCTGTCCTGAAAAGTTGTTCAAGAACACATAGGACATATACCGCACTTCTGAAATATTGTTCGAGTATATAGTAAAGTTTTCACAAGAATTTTTTTAAATTGCAAAAAAAAAAACTTTTGCATTACATTTTTATACCCACCATCAAATAGAAATTTTGTCATTCCGTATGTAACATATCGAAAAAATCATTTAAGACCCCATAAAGTATATATTCTCTGAGCTCTGGATAGATTCTGAGTCCATCCAGCTATGTCCGTCCGTCTGTCCGCCTGTTAAAAGCAGGAAAAGGCTGGAACGGGACAACACAAGTTGGGGTAAAATGTCTCAAAAGTGGCGCTTAATTAATTTGTAAAATTTAAAAATTTTGAAAAAAATTGGGTACCGAATAAAAAAAAGACAAAATTATGTATCAATATCAATTAAAATCTTTAAGCTAGGTTGTGCTGTTTTCTTATAAGAGACTGTCAAAGTTAAGATTTTTTTACATTTTTGAAAAATAGTAAAACAAAACAATTTTCATCAGATTTCAGTGTATTTATTTTAAATAAAAAGTCTTCTAATGTAAAATTTTCTTCAAGTATTTGTAAATTATATTTTTTCCTAATATTTTTGTTATTTTTTTGAAAATTGTCCAAAAATTCACAAATTTTCAAATTTCATGGAATGCAACTTAAAATGTTACAGGATATTTGTTCTGAAAATTTTCTGAAAAATAATATATATTGCCCACTTTAATATTATAAAAAAAAAAATATCGTGGGCATATATAGCCCGATTTGAGAAAATAAATTTTTTTCAAAAAACTCCAGTAGATACCATACAAAAAAAAAATTAAGTGCAGACATTTTCTTTGCTATATCAAACATTAAACAGTGGTAAAGCATCGAAATAAATCTGTAACTTCTAATCGGCTGATTGGATTTGCATGAAATTTCACATAGGCATAGCAGAGGACAGTAGTATTTTGAGGCTCTAATATACGCATCGGGAGCGGAACTATGGCGGTTCAAAATAGGGTACTACTGTCATGGAAAAAGTTTAACCACTAGCGGATTTTTATTCCTTTCCCGATTTACAAGATTTTTATATCACCCTAAAGTACTTGATAAATCCCTTAGAAACTATGCTTGCATATAATACTTATCTTATATATTTTTCGAGTTATATACATTTGAAATTTCAAAAATATAAATTTTACAATATCTTGGTAAAGATTTTTCCATATATAGCCAAATATATTCAACCAATTTAATTATATTTTATGTGGTTGGCTAATAAGCAAAATTATCTATCGAACAAAGAAAATTTCGAGTCGTTATCTTTACTGAGTCAAAAGTTAAACGATTTTGAATTGAAAAGATTGCAAAAATTAACAAACATACAGACAGATGGACGGACATTAGAATTCTTTCACAAAAATCTTAAAATTCGAAAAATATTTTGCTTCTTCTTCTTGATTAATATGGAAACCAAATAAAGATATTAAAATTTTGATATCACTTTTCCCTGTATTAAGTGACATTTTCGACCCATTTAAACCAAATGTATAGACGGACGGACATTGCCATGCTGCCAAAAAATATTTTAGAGTTCTAAGAATACATTTTTTACTAACTAATAAATGGTAAAAATTGAACGTGATCATCAAAATTTAGATATCATCTTTTTCTGCATTAAGCGTAATTTTCGTCCCATTTATAGACGGACGGACATTACCATTTGGCCAAAAAATATCTTATAATTCTAAAAATACATTTTTTTTACTTACTAATAAATAGAAAAATTAAATGTGATTATTAAAGTGTTGATATCACCTTTTCCTGAATTATGCATAATTTGCGAATGTATAGACGGACGGACAGACTTTACCGTTCTGCTAAAAAAATAAATCTTAAAATTCTAAAATTACATTTTTTTAAATAACAATCAATAAAAAAATAAAACGCGATTATTTAAATATTGATAAATCTGTATCTCCTAGTAGTTTAGGAGATACAGATTTATTACCAAATTTTTTTCGATTAGCCCGACTGTGGATCATTATGTGTCTGATAAATCTTTTAAAAATAAAAAATTACATAAATAATTTGGCGTTATTGAGTTTCGGACCCGTTTAAGTAATGTTGCCAAAAGATTAGAAAAAGGGCTAAAACGAACTTAAAAAATAGTTCAAATAAAGCTATATTGCCTAGAAAATAAAACTAGAAATCTCAAGTTTAGTCAGCGTAAAAATATATGAAATATTTTTGAAAAAAAAAATGGCATAAACGTCTTTATGTGAGACATAAAGACATTTAGACCTTTTGGTATCTCCTTTCTAGATTAATTTTTATCAATTACTTCGAATTCCATAACTTTTAACTTTAACTTTTAACACCAACTGTAAAAATATTTATTAATGAGAAAAAATTATAATTGATAGAAAATTATTATACATATGTATATTAGAACAAGTCCAAAATTACAATTGTAAAATGTATGAAGTTGGCTTGCTAATTTAAATTAACGCCATTTACAGATAAAACAAGTCGTTAACTTGTAGTCAATCACAAAAGACACTTTATGACAAGCAACAAGATATAAAATAAACAGGAGACAAACATAAGTTTTTTTTTTCTAAAATTATTAGCAAATAAAAAAAAATTAAAAGCAGTTTAAATTTTTCATCTACTTTTAGAAAGAAAAAATATACTTGCATACAGCCAGAGAAAAAACGACCACATAAGTGTTGAAAACGATACAATTCTGTGTCAATAGTGTATCTTTCCCGTAAGAGTTAAAATTAAAAACTGCGTGTTCATATCTAAACGAAAATCAATACTTAAATGGCACTGCGCTAACAAATTATTAAATTGCATTAAAATTTTTTAACGAGCGGTAACAAAAAGCCGAAATCGTATGTGATCACAACCGTGGTGGATTTTGAATTGATTTTTTCCCTCAGTGTATTTTCAGTATTTTAATAGGATTATGTATAGCAGGAATCTATGTTAAACAAACTGAAGTATTTGCTAATATTTTTTAAATCTGCATATACGTTGTATATTCAAATGTTTATGGAACCAAATAAATTAAAATTAATTAACCCAAAGAAAATTTAGTTTAGTTTCTAAAAAAAAAAAAAAAAACACATATAAGAGTAAGAATCTTATGAATTCAAATTTGAAAATTAAATGAAAATAAAACAGCTAAATAAAATTTCATAACCCTTTAAGGATTTTGATTTACTTATTGCTCATTTCTATTCTTAGTTAGCCCGTTTTAAGATACAATATTTTTACAATATAAAAACATATATTGGCCCTCACTTTAGCATCTGTATCATATAGTTTAAAAAAAATGTATACAACATTATGGGCAACATAGTAACACATTTTAAAATAGTTTTTTTTGTTTTTTCTATTTCATCCCGAAAATACAAACAAATATAGAAAATGTGACAAAAATTAATGATACAACTTTAAGAAATCACAACTAATTTGTTACACACCATGTCTCGTAGAAAATATATTCCAAACAAATAGAATGACAAAATCTTTAGAAAAACTAGAAATATTAAAGTAAAACATCCATGACAAACGCCGACAAAACTAAAAGAAGATATAAATACTAGAAAAGAAAATATTATAAACTTATGGCTAAAATAAACGAGTATGGATCAGTGGACAGACAAATGGACAGACAGATGGATAGAAAAATGAAGAGACAACTAAATTTTAATAGTATATTTAGCATGGCCAAATCAATATTATACTTTGGATTTTTATTTTATCTTTTCAAAAATAATCGTGATTTTATACTTAAATTTCATTAAAATAGAACCAAATGGATGAAAATTATAGCAAGTTATTAGTCTACTTTAGCTTACCTTATGTTGAAAGTATAATAAAGCTAGACATTTTGGGGCAATATTTGTTTCAATATTATGAGAGATATTTACATTTACCCTGAGCTTTCCTTCTGGTATAATATAGAGAATACTGTGTGTTTTATTTATTGATTTAGTTATTAATTAATAAACGCCGCTAAAAGCTACTTACTGCTCTAACTTTTTATCCTCCACTGTAAATTCATACATTTACAACACGAATGGAAATATACTGCAACATCTTTCATACAAAAAACTTAAACGCAACGCAACATAACGCATGTAAAGACGTGGAAAATAACAAAATTCCAAAATTCTAATTGAAATCTATAAAATAGTATTGTTGTGATGTTGTGTTTCAACAACTGTAAAATGACACAACATACACGATTTGTCATTAACTATAAAAATCGTTGAATCTCCGAATACACCTCAACTTTAGTGCTGTTGTCGCCTATAGTTTTATTTTGGGATCTCTTCAGTGTGCCACTAGTATTAAAAACGGAAGTGTGTCAGGGAATTCTTTTTCAATTACTAGAATTTGTATTTAGAATAGAAAATGTGTGTGTGAGATTTTATGGACCAAAATCTCAGAACCCATACAACATAACAAAACATTTTTATGTTGCTGCCACTTCTAGTGCTGCTGATGATATGAATGTTTGCTACTTTATTTTGTATTTAATTTTAATAATCAAATAAATGACAAGGTCTTTTTAGACTTTATCTAAAATGTTATATTCTTACCGTGTAATTTTTGATTTGCCCGAAAAAAAATCAAACAAAAAATTGGGTCAACATTTTTTTGTTTTCGATTTTTTTTTTTAATTTGAATTATGTGAGATAAAATTTTATAAATTGTTAATAAATTTATGTTTTCCTTTGTATTTTATTACATGGATGGCTGTATTAGAGAATAACATAAATTTGCTACTGAAAAATGCTTTATTACTGATGTAAATTATTGAAATTTCTTTCAAAAGTGACAGAATATAAGAATATATTTTTTTCATATTTGGGTCTATTAATGTTTTTATTTTTCACCTCTTGATGTAGAACATTTGTTAGTTAATAAATATTAAAAATAAAAATTTAAAACAAACGCCATGTTTCGGTTTTGTTAGAGAATTTACATTATACAAACATAATAGTTTGCAAGTAATCACTGTTTATACAGCAAATTACAAGCAGATACTTGTAGTTTCCTTTTATACATTTCGAGAAATATATTAAGTACTAAATTTAACATTTTGTTTCATCCCATAGTAGCTTTGTTTGCACACATCATTCATGCCTAACGTGACCAGAGGGTTTTTGTCAAAAAGCGGGATCCGAACGACTAAAAAGCGGGATTCTGAACAAAATTTTATGGAAAAAGCAGGATTTTGAAAAGTTTTGTAAAAAAAGAGGGATTTTCTTTTTATATCTCAATTAAAAACCTTAATCAGTTATTCTCTCGCAAGTACTTGATTCACGACCCAATTGAGACGTTACAAATTGAGAATGACTAAGTAAATATTTCCCTACAAACTGAAACATTAAGAATTATAATTTTAACGTGTTTCTTGAAATGTTTTCAAAATATTCCTAGTTAAATTTCAAGAATGAATTCAAATACGGATAAATAAAAAAAGAAAACTTTATACTTTTTTAATTTGACAGCAATTGTTTTTCTTAAATAATTCTTAGACTCGTTAACAATAAAACCAATGTTGGTTGCCTTTAGCGATAAAAACATTTTACTTGACTAGTGAAATAATTAAAATTAAAGTTACTGCTAAACATATAACACTAAAAAACAGTTACCGAAATAGCTCGAAATATCGTTAGCGTTATTTTTGGTTTTAAAAAAATATTATTTTTAATAAATTTTGAACTAAAACTTCTAATAAAGTTATAACAACCGCAGCTCGTCATTATAATACTTGACTACAGATCATTTTTATGATTCTGAACCCATAAAATACCATTATCGAAATAACTCGAAATACCGTTAAAGCTAAATACGGTTATCAAAATAACTCGATATACTGTTACCTTTTCACTTTTTTGAATAGGCTGCAAACAAGTAAAACACTAATATCACAGGTCAACAAAATCTCAAAAAAGTTTTATATCTCGAATAATTCTGCAAAATGATTACTCTGTTTTTTAAATTGGTATTTTTTCGGCTAAAAATCTTATCATTTTTGAGATCTACGGTCTTTTTTTTTTTTTTGTTATACAAAATACAAATTTTTCCTCTACACCTACTCCTTACCCCTTTCTTTATTTTTACAAGTTTAAAGACTTCTAGGGGCTGAGTGACAAGTTAGAGACTTGACTAGTACTACATTTTTATAGCCCCATGTCTTGGCTAAAAAGCAATTCGTGACTTATTTGCTCTACCGATTACTTGGAAAATTTTATAACCTAAAAACTCATCATGGAACCATATTTTCTTTGGCCCTAAATGAGTAAAAAATGTGACGTTAGGGAAAAAAATCGAAACGTTCCTGGTTATTGGGATGACTATAACTACAATATCTGCAACATGATTTTCCAGATACTTTTTTTTGTGTTGAGCTATGTATTCCGTTAAAACAAAAAAAAAAAACATAATAAAATCATTAACACAAGCACTAACTTTAAGTAAACTTAATTGAAAACACAAATGTTATCATGAAATGAGTTTTTAATATCTAAAAATATCTGAAAGAACAAAATTTATTTCTCCAAAAACGGACTTTAGACGTTCAAATATATCTAACAATAAATTTGACAACTAAAAAATGCTTTAAAATACACTTTCAGATATGTTTGATGATTTGACGAATGTTTCTAAGTCACTCCAACATCTATTTTTTAACTCTTCGCAAACACTTTTGTATAAATAAATAAATTATTACCAAATGTTTTTATAAATATATGCATAATTGTGTTTATTAAAAAAAAAAAATTACGTATAAAATTCAATATTTTAATTTTTAAATCGTAAGACTTGTGCTTAGACTGTACAACTTATCATCAAACCAAAAAAAATATCAACAATTGTTGATTTTCTTCAAACAATCGTACGACTGTCGTATTCACTATCAAATGTTTTAATCATCAGACAAATCGTCAGATAAAAAAGGGGTCTAAAAATTTATTTATATTCTAATATGCTTAAAATAATTAAAATTTGTAAAAACTTTCCAGTGGAAAAAAATATTTAGTTACACTTAAATATTGGTAAGAATATTGTAAAAAACGTAAATAATTAAATCGAATAATTAATTGTTGGAGTTAAAAAAGCGGGATTTCTTATTAAAAAGCGGGAAAAATATTTTAGTCGGGATCGAAGTTTAAAAAGCGGGATAATCCCGCCAAAAGCGGGATGTCTGGTCATGTTATTCATGCCATTCCCGTATTGATTTGAAGAGTCTTATTTATTTAATTCAATAGCCAATGAAATTATAATTTCTTACAGGCTAGCATACATATTGTTCTTAAAGTTATTTACAATACAATATCTCATAATCATACAATATTATTATTTAATAAGTTAAAAATACTCCTCTTAATACGGATTGGATTTACTGAAAAATCAATATATGGATAAAAAATGTTGAATTGATTACACATACGACGCATGGGATCAAAGTTAGCATAATTGGTTCGAAAATATTTGATTTTTAATGGAATAAAATGTCTACTAGAACGAATTGGGACTGCAAATTCTATCTTACCAAGCAGGAACTCGGAGTTAATTTAACCATTTACTAAATTAATTACAAATTTTATATTCATATATTTTCTCCTACTTTCAAGAGAAGAGAGATCAATTAGCTATAATCGATTTTTATATGATGATAAATTAATATTAGGATTCCATAGAAGATTACGAAGACAAAATAAGAGGAACTGCTTTTGGACTTATTCTATTTTCTTTACGTGAATTTCGTATTGAGGATCCCAGAACACGGAAGCATACTCCAGGATTGGTCTTACGAGAGATGTAAATAAATGCTCGGAAACGTAGGGATCATTAAATTCTTTTCCCTACTGCTTGAGGAAACCTAGAACTCCTTTTGCTTTATTAACAATTTGTAAAACATGGGAATTAAATTACAGTTTACAATCAAGCAATACACCTAGATCAAGGAATTCGTCAACTAATTCAAGTTCATATTCATTTATTTTGTATTTACTGAGTCCTGGATTTCTACTGTAGAACATCATGTGTTTGCATTTTCATAAATTCAGATCCATTAGATTTACAATGCACCAGTCATAAAGGTTGTCTAGATCTGATTAGAGTAAGGAACATTGATAGGAATCAGTAAATATTCTGGATTTGTTAATGCAGGCTGGTAAATCATTTATAAATATTAGGAATAATAAAGGACCGAGATGACTACCTTGCGGAACACCGGATAAAAGGGAAATGTTTTTGGATTTACATTCTCGAAATAATACACATTGGTATCTTTTTTTAAGATATGTAGATATCCATTTAAGGAAAACAGGAGAAGATCCTAGTTTATTCAATTTGAACAATAGGAGATCGTGGTTTATTATTGAGGTTGTGAACTCCAAAAGGTTTGTAGTAGTGGAACATCCTTTTCTGAATCCATGCTGAAATGGGGAAAGATAACAAACGACTTGATGCGAAAGGATTTCAGTAACTATCTTTTCGAAAAGTTTTGGAAATCTATAGTTGGAGATGTTGGATCTGCTTCCGGATTTAAACAAAGGTATAATATAGGATTCTCTCCAAACTGCAGGAAAATTACCATTTACTATTGATATGTTAAATAAGTAAGTTACTGGAGATAAAAGAGAATTTAAACACTTTATGAGAACGCAACTTGGAACACCATCAGGTCCACATATATCAGAATATTTAAGATTCTGTATGGCTGTCAAGGACTTATCTAAACTTGGACAATTTATTAGCGATGCATCAGGAATTGGATAAGGATAATTAGAAAGTTGATGTAATTCTTTATCGGAGAAGGCAGATGAAAAGATATTTGCTTTATTTTCTGAATTATCGTGGATAGGGGTGGAAAATTTTCCATTACAACGTTCTCCTGCGGTAGGTTTGCACCTCTTTTCGATAATTCATTTTCTTTCTCATTGCCTGAATTATTTTTGTGGCCTAGTACCCAGCAAAGATTAATATTATGCTGTTCACGAAGTCCTAACTCTTCTTCCGCCTAAAATCGTTTATTTATAAAAATAGGGATAAAGCTTTCAAATTTTTTGCGATAATTAGAGTTTACATAGAAGCAAATCCATTTAGGCCGTACAAAAATATTTAAAATTGCGTTATTAGATTTTTGCAATTATTTTTTGAATAAAAAAACATATTGCACAGCTTCTTTATATTGAGTCAATACAAATATTTCAATATCCATTAATATTGCTTTTGAACATTTATTTGCTGCATTAAACAAATTACTACATCGTATAACTGAATGTTAAATTAAGTATCGAAAAAACTATAGTCGATGTTAAAACTATTGTAATCAGTTGTTTCTGTTTAAATTTAAAACAGTCATCTTTTGTAAAATGATTCGTATATGTCATATGTACATGATTTTGAAATGATTTAAATTTGGTCATTATGTTGCAAAAGACATTGTATCCTGTAAAATATCAAAATAAGCTTCGGGTTTATCACTATCATAAAAATATTCTTCATAACTATAAATTGTTTTCTAATTGACAAATTATATTTGAACTTGTAACTTGACAACTTCTAAAATATCTTGACAATCAAGTTCATTCAAGGCCGTCTTGAAACCTTATGTTAGCATTTACCTTTTTTATAATACTTAGCCACCAGAGTCTGGTGACCAGACATGACAGGCATATGTTGCCGTATATAACCAATAAGTACAGTTTAAGTTTAATTCCTCCTTCCGTGCCAATAATTTTCTGACATAAATACAGCACAGCATACGCTTTTTTGATCCGTTCACTTAAGTTGACTTTCCAGTTTAAAATTTCGTAGGACTTGATAGCAAAAGACTGACTCCATTCAATTTAGGAAGGTCGAATCTGGGTATTTTTCTTTTTTGTGTAAAATATACTAGTTCAGTTTTACATTAAGGCCACTTCTTCTTGCCCACATTGAAAGCATATCAGATACAGTATCTAGAAATTTATCCATTAATAGTATTACCAGGTCATCAGCATATGCTACCACCTTTATGTCAGTAGCATCCAGAGAGCTTATTTATCACAAGTGACGATAGTAGTGAAGAATAAAACTGCATGATCAAGTTGATAACAAGTCCTAGAAAGTGCACGTTGAATAAGTAGCTGAATATTCAACATTGTTGAAAGCGTCTTTAATTTCTGTCTTTAAATCCTGTAACATTTTCGGATAAATTACAGCAAGCCCCGGTGATTTTAAAGGTTCAAAAGGGTTTATCGCCTCTTTTAAACTATATGGTGCTATTATGTTCTTTATATTTAGACAATTTCCACGATCCTTACATGTTTATCAAAGGAGCAACCTGGAAAATGTGTTCTCAGAGTTTATGCGGTTAAATTTTTACTTCTCATACATATACATTTTAAAACAAGTTTGAGCCCATTTTTCATATATTTTGCTACAGTTATAGAGATTTAATGATTTAATTAAAGGAGTGTAGAAACACAATATTTGACATTATATATTAATGACATTAGATATTAATTAACCTACATAATTAATAAAAATATTACGCAATACTTTTCTGTCAAAGAATATCCCTTTAGATTCATTGATATTTGTGTTTCTTCTTAAATAACTAGTAAAAATCTTTTAAATTTGCTGGGAATTTAAAATGTGAAATAATATACATACAACATATGTATTTTATTTATAAATCTTATTGTGGGGTCTAAAATGTCTGCCAATCGATTAGTGACGTATTTTTGCAATACATTATTTAGTAATATAATTGATCGATAATCAAATATTAAAACAATAAAAATAATGTTAAAAAAAGTGATGACGTTTTGGGACGTATTATTTTTTATTTAAAAACTTTATTTTGTTTATGCAAAAATCTAAAAAAAGATATTGCGCTTTTTTATGAGTATAGTGAAATAGATAAACAAATACGTATATATGTATTTATCTTCTAGACGTCACTGATTTCTAAAAACTTGCCATGTGAAAAAATGTATACATATGAACGTATGTATGTATATAATAAATACACTGAGATCTCGTTTAACGAGCCACTATTAATTTTAGTTATCTATAAAGTGAAAATTTTATCAGTATCCCATTTTTTTCACTCTAACGTTTCATTCAATTTTCGTAAAGCTTTTATTTGTCAATATTTTATTTTACTTTAGAAGCTCAAATTTATTAAATTGTTAAACGATTAATTTTAGCTTTATTTCAAATTCTATATTAAACTACCGGTGACATATTTTATTGTTATCATTACATCAGTTTTTATTATACCCTACACCACCATATGTGGTTGGGGTATAATGCGTTTGTGCTGATGTTTGTAACTTAAAGTATACCGTTCGACTCAGAATCACTTTCTGAGTCGATTTAACGATGCTCGTCCGTCCGTCTGGTTGGCTGGCTGGCTGGCTGGCTGTCCATGTAAAACTTGTGAACAAAGTACAGGTCGTATTTTTAAAGATATCTTGAAACGAAGCCTATTGAAATTGGTCATGATCGGTCCAGTATTTCACCTAGCCCCCATACAAATGCTCTCCTGGAATAGGGGTTTAGTGGTCATAAATGCCTTAAATATACCAATATTTTAATGAAATTTGGCAGACAGGTCTAATTTTTGGCTCATACACAATGGTGTAGGATATCATATGGTCGCCCTTTACCGACTATAGTTTCTCTCTCGTTTTTTATTTTTTTTTTTTTTTTATAACAGTTGAATATCATGGAATTGCTTATCAATATGAACTGTCTGTGGTCCTCAACTGTGTTAAATAATTATTTTTTATAACCAGAGCAACTAAAAATATGCAATATCCAGTATATCCGCGCCTCTGGTGAAG